>JAKELP010000008.1:3780000-5034166 GCA_029929735.1 Mimosa pudica
TTAAAGCCAAAAAACTTCTGAAAAAAAATCAAAATTGGTTGAAAGTCATGAGCTAAAAACTATGAATTTTAAAGTTAAATTATTAGAAACAAAGTTGACCAAGAGTTTGATCACCAAAACTATGGAAAGTTCAAAACAAAACAGAAATTGACAAAAAATCCAAATACTATAAGTTCGTATTAACACTAATACTTTTGAAGCTAAGTAAGCATTTTTCATAAACCAAAAAGAGAAGCCAGAGTTACATACAACAGTTGTCAATTCTCTACCCTATCTAGTGAGCGGAGAAGAGATGATGATGAGTATTTTTCACTAAAGAGGTGATACAAATTTTCTGGTCCCCAAAAAATGAATGAAACATGGTGGATTTTGTTTAATGTAATTTCCAAAATGGAATTCTGAATCATGGGTTGAAAAAAGTGTTGCCACACTTGCACTTCCAACTCATGGGTTTGTAGTTAGAAAGGTCATCACTTCTGGAAAGTGGCACGTCTCTTGTTGCATAATGTGATGCTTTTGTTCTTCCATAATTCTTAACTTGAGGTATAACTGGCACTTGAACTGCTTCACAACGTCCACAACTTCTGCATCTTCCTTCACACCTTGGAGGCCTTGATCCTATCTGAGCTTTTGACTCCTTCACTAATCCCCGCTCTTCCATGCCCCTCTAATGAATACAATTACAAATTACAAAAATGACACGAGCTTTTGAACACGTGTACTTGTTACACAGGAATAATGAAGCGTTTAGATACACACCTTGTATGAGTTTGGTGCCTCAGTCAACGTGAGAATTGTTCTGCCTGCATGCATAACCGTAAAACAAAGTCAGCAAAGTTGGGTATGGACAAGCTAAGTTTTTTACTTTTTTTTTTTTGAACTAAAACCATCTGGGTGTATATATGCATATATATACATATAGAAGAAACATATTACATAACCTTCAGCCATGTAGTCTTTCTGAGTGAAGATTGAGGATGACGCAAAGAGGGTGAGCAAGTATATGATCATTGGTATATGTTTATGCCTACAGACGCAGATTTGACTGCTGACCATTTTCTCTTAGGAAGAAGAGACCACGGATGAAATTTAAGGAGTTGCTTAGCTTCTTGTGGTGTGAATACAAAAAATGACTTCAAATGCGCGCGAGAATGGTACGGTGAGACGTAATTAATTAATGGTGGTATAGTATAGTATAGTATAGTTTTGTGTGAGTGCAGTGATAGTGGGAGTGGAAGACAAGCTATTTCTGTAGAACTCCAGAATTTGACAACAAAGAGATGTGTAACTTATAGATGGTGGGAAGCAAAACGCCAAATATATTGTTTGTTGTGTTTGCAGGAAGCTAAATGTGCATGGTGTGTGAGAGAATGAGAGGAGAAGAGAAAGGGTAGAGAGGTAAGTGACAGGAGGGAGAGAAGCAGTGAGGCTGAAATTCTGAAAAAGGTGGGGTCAGAGATTGAATGCCCACCTCTATTATTATTATACTATGCAGAAAAGTAGGATCAACCCCTTCTGATGCCTTAAATAATTTTCCCATCAATTGAGAGCAGCGTGGTACGTGGCCTGTAAAAGGAGTAGAGTAGGCCAACATTTGACGTTGAGAGAAAGAAAAGGGATAGATAGCCTCGTTCACTGTGCCTCCATAAATAACTCCTAGCTTGTACGGTGAAGGGGAAAAAATATAAACGCCAAATACTTATCATCATATCTAACATATTATACATGTTCTGCTTAAAGCAGACGGTAGAACAACGACATGCACCAACCAAACCAACGTTAGGAACCGTTTGGTAGGACTGAAAGTGTGTAATGGAAATGTAATTGAGTGTAAGGGATAAAGATGGAAAATAAAGGTAAATTAGGTAATAATGAGAAAGTAAAGTTTGTGGGGTCAGAAAAAGTGTGAGACGGAGAGAAAAAACTTATAGCCCCAACGTATATGTAAATTACCATTTTCATTTCCTGGTTTCAATTCCATCTCCCAATTCTAGGAAAGCAACCGGGCCTTATTATAATCCCAATCAAGGGGACCGGTCAAGTGGTGGATAGGTTAAGACTTGAGCCACAAGTCAAGGAAACTGAGTTTGAATCTCATTGTGTTAAAAGAGAGTAGTAAAGAATAACCAAGCGTGGTTGGTGTAGTGGTTACCTCACTTCACCGCTTAACCAGAGGTCTCGAGTTCGAGCTCTGGGAATGCAGCCTGCCCCTTGGCCAGCACTTTACCCTTAAGTGGAGGCCCCAGTGCGGATCTGGATTAGTCTGAGCCCGTTGAGTTCCCCGTGACATTGGGGCTGGCCCAGGATACCGGATTAAAAACTCAAAAAAAAAGAGAGTAGTAAAGAAATGTTCTGATGGTAGTGAATTACTTGGTTTTCAAATACCTGATAGTAAGGTCAAGTAAAATCATCAAATAGTATATCAGGTGGCCTAAAAAACAGTGGGAGAAAAAACAAGAAAAACAAAGTTAATGTGAGAAATTTACAAAAAGGAAAAATCACTAGTAGGGGTGAATAAAAGGACAAGCATCATGGCCTCTTATACGTTTGATACATTGATTTTTCCACTTTCTTTGGTGAAAACTCTGCCCATACCACTCCAACACGCCAACTCTGTCCTATTTTTGCCAAGACAAGTCAAGTCACGGAGCCTAGGTATCTAGATCAACAATGTTACCCAAAAAAAAATTCGGTGGACTACAACAGTATTACCAAGTTATTGGTATATCAGAGATTCATATCCCACAAGAAATATTCATCAGGCACACTAGCGTCCAATTATCAAATGGCAGTACGGTTAACATTAAATTTTTGACTTTGAGCTGATTTTAGCCACATATTTGTAAGCATATTATCTATTTATTATCTAAGTTTCACGTGCAGACTAAATCAACACAAGGATTTAGTACGTAGATTCATTATATTGCCAGATAGAACATAAATAAATGAATATCCCACTGTGAAGTTCATCATCAGTTGTCTTTCATGAGGGATGTGGCAAAGGAAGGGTCAAGGGGTGGGTCTGTTTGACATTGAAAGGTGAAGAGTGGATAGTTGATACACTTGTGACTTGTGAGTCCTCACTGAAGGGGACATTGAGCTTGACATCTGCTCACTATTGGCTCATCATGTGCTCTTGCTATTTCAGCATATCACGGAAATTTTGATACTAAATTTCATGTATCCATACCTATGTATGATCCTGTGATTTGATCTCCCCCTTGTTTCCCTCCCTCTTCTTTCCTCTAATTATGTTCCATGCTTCCTCATCATTTTTATGCCGTGCAATGCAATTATGATACGAGCAAATAATGGAGTTCGGGTAGAAAAAAAACAAGAGGGAGTAAAGAAATGAGATATTCACAGGAATCCAAGGAATAAATTCAATCACGCATATTTGTGTGAGTGCCATATTAAAATGTATTTGAAACTAAATCACGTGAATTTAGAAAATGATTTTATAGATAGATATAACTCATGTATGATTCATCTAACTTGATATATATCTCGCTAACATAGCAGCAATCTTCTTTTGTTGACTAAGTAAATGATAAATATATTTAATTGGTTTTGAGACCGTGCATCTAACTTCATTTGAATATCACCAAGACAGTAATTCTCCTTTGTTTAACTAATCAAAATGCACCGTAGTGAGAATTTAACATTGTGCAACACATAGAAGGGAGTACAAAACTAACACTGTCAGCACTTAAATCTTCCAAACATACTTTGCCGTACAGATTCAATGTGAATGTCAGCATTTATTTCTATACACTACTGAAGATATTAAATGGTATGGATGCCAAAAAAATATAGGAAAAGAAAGAAAAGAAAATTACTGTAAGAAGATACAGTTAAATGCTTCTGGTAAAAAGATAATATTCAATGCTTCACATTCCTTCTATATCATTTAACCCTATCATTGTGCCTGTACAGTTTCTCTTCCTAAACTTCCTTGTAAAAGAAAGGAGTCAAAGAATAAAATTGGAGGGAAGCTATAATTCAAAATTGTCAATCATATGCTGGATAACGTCTGCTCCTGCAGAATTGATGCGGGAGAACTTGACCTGAATACAAGTAAAAATAAGATGATGTCAAATATTTACAGAATCAGAGCAGATTCTCAATGCATACAAATAACATTGATGGTGAAGAATCATCATAGTCCTGATATCTAAAGAAAGAAACAGACGAAACAAAAGCATTATGTGCTACATATTCTCTTCTGCAGGATCAAATTCTATTTCAAGACACAGAACTTGCCTGAATAGCATTATGTGCAACATATTTCTGTCTGCTGCCACTGAAATTCACATCAATGCGATCCCAGCTCATTTTTGTTAAGCCTCTTATCATTTCCTCTGGCAGGTGGTTTTATGCTTTAGTAAAATGATAAATAATACAACATGCAGGCTTTTAGCAAAAAAAGTATAAAAGATTTCAGAAAATATAGATGGCGCCATCACGTTGTCCTCACATTATAGCATTCAGACACAATGATAAATTGATATTGATAATATTCAAAGATCTCATCACCAATAAAAATAAAAGATTCCATAACACCTAAGTCCTAACTTTTAAGGCATAGGAAGGACAAGCACCATAGGGCACTAACTAGCCAAAACATGAGGAATTTCAGTAACAAAATAACAAGTATTCTCTCCTTTGTTAGTTCAGTAAGGTGAAAATACCTTCCAGGTCAATTTTATCAGACCCATTCACTTTGGTTCCAGCAAGAGATTCCTCAGAAACATTAGTAGGATTTGCTATCTCCACATTTACAATATGTGGATACTTCTCGTGCCGTGGAAGATTCTGAATAAAAGTAAACATAATAAGTTAACTATACAAGGAAACCAAGTTACTGAAGAATGTCATGACTACCTTAGGCTTAGGGAGTTCAGTCCTATGCCTTATAGATGATGTACTCCACCCCACAAGTGCTGTTATAGAGTCAAGTTACAACAAAGAAATTAAGATGCATGATAAGTCTAACCCATTAATTATTAGTTCTAATGATTTACGTTCTTTTTCATCAACCACACTAAGCAAGAGAAGAGAAGAGGATACGATCATGACGAACATTTGCGTAGGCCACACGTCGTTTGAAGGACTGCAAAGCTGATCTGCATAGAAGAGGCAGAGTGATGTGTTTGTTACTTTTGAGTATTTCCACGAGGCAATCAAGTGAGCTATGAAAATCAAATTTTGAATCTAGCTTACATGAATTTCATGTCTTGGTTATCATAAACCATCTGTACAAGAAGTGGAGGCTTTCCATTGTCTTTATCAGTTAAAAAAAGATGTTTTCCTGTCTTACCAAGAAACCATGAAATGCGTGTTGCTGTTTTCTCCATAGTGTGAGATCCACAGAACACCGGAACCTGAACAAGGTTTCACTTTAAAGAATTATACTACATCATTTACTTCATTTGCATTAGCAACCTCTATAAAAGTCCCAAAATATGTGACACCTCAAAATACATAGGGACATTAAGCATAGAGATTGGAGTTTTCATTCTACTTTAACCAATGAAAATAAGATTATACTGGCAAGTTTATAAGCACAATGAGATTGCAAGAACAGAGAATAAGTCAAAATGCACTAATAGAACAACCTGTTTATGACCTCTAGATCCAAGATGTGGGGTGGCAGAAGTTATGAAATTTAAGGGCTCTAAGCCTGCAATTTTTCTCTCAGCTTTTTTTCCATGACATGCTGGATCTGAATTGTGATCACCACAGTGTCCATTCTCCTGAGGAATTTCCTTTGAAATGTCTCTCTCATAAAGCTTGGCTATTGCATACCTTGCAACCAGACCACCTAAAGAATGACCTATAAATGAAATTTTCTGAACTGATGGGTGTCTCTTTATGACTGATATAACCTGGTAAAAGAAAAGAATGGAAAAAACTTCGTTGAACTTTATAGATTGAATTGAGTGAACTGTATGAAATTCACACAATTAGTCAATTCCTAATTCCTAATTCCTAATGAGAAATATAAGATGCAAAGAAGTACTAATACAATGTGCATAGTGCCAAAGATGCATATCTCACCTCCTCAGCTAGTCTGTCTCCCATGACATCAATACCATCAAATGTCAGCATAGCATAATTACACTCACTGCCTGCATTGCAAGGAGGTATACACATCCCATTTCATGATGAAATAGTCCAAACCATTTCGTACTAAAATTGACACATCCAAGATTATAACAACTTACAGTGAACAATAATATCATGCGGATGTCTCTTGAGAAACTGCTTTGCAGCAAATTTCCAATCCTTAGCACTGCGATTCAATAAAAGAGGCTAACCATAAGCACATGACTGTTCTCTCTAATGTTACCCATGATTGTAGTAATATCTAGCATTAATAATCAGTTGATGGGATCATGCATATAGAAAAGAGAAGAAAAATACAAAAGAGAGTAAAAGCGATGGAGAAAGACAAGACTAACCTGCCAATAAGACCGTTGACCATTATGACCAAGTGAGTGGGATGTGGATGCTGTCCAGAAGCATCAACAACCTCCAAGTCAAAACTTTCCCCAGTTGCATCATGTTTATTTCTGAGACAACTAAGCTTAGGCATGTATGATTTTTTTCTACTCTTCTTTATCTCATTGAGCTCCTTCTTCTTTGATCCCACTCTTTCTTCAACCCCAGGAAGCTGATCTCCATCAAGAGAAGCCATGCATGAATGAGTTCAAGATGATTGATATGTTGCACTGTGCTTATTGAAAAATCAGATAATATGGTTATTTGGCACTTGACAACAGATCTTAAGTTCAAATGTTTTTTTCAGTGGCATGAGGAAAAGAAAAATAAATGAGGGAGGCTGAGACTTGGACCGCCATAGTTAGTCATCAGGAGCTGCCAATCTACGACGCATTCAATAATATTTTCATTTCCTTCTTTGACTCTGACCTTTTACGCTTCATGCCTATATTTTATATTTTTGTTTTGTTTTTTCAAAGACGCCATCTTCAGTTCAGCATGCATCACCAATTCACAATGCTGCCATATAATTTTTTTTAAAGATGAACTGAAATACATGCCATCAACTAAAATAGTAAAAGTAGGAGGTTAACTAAAGGTGCAAAAGTTTCAGTCCAAAGAAAAAAACTAAAGATGCAAAGGTTACCATCTATCTTATCTTACGTGTGAAGTTTGCTAATTGATAAGCCACGTGAAGATTGTCTCCATATCCTGGTACCCATGTAACTCTATGAAGAGTGACTAAGCCTAACATGGTTAATTATGTCTTTTAATGGATAGTTATCGTGACATCCTTTAAGGACATACGTAAAACAATCTGAGGGTCCCCAGATAATTTTGTATTCCTCAAATGTTTGTATATTTTATGTGGTAATAGATATGATGGTATATTATTTTAAGATAGCATAATTTTGAGAAAAAAAATGGTAAATACAAACACTTTAAAAATGATTTATCTGATATACTACCTCTGGTCCTAAATATAGGATCTAATTGACTTTTTTTTGGAGAGATTAAGGTTGCGAAATAAGTTATTAAATTATGACATATTTGATATATTTTTAGATTATCCATTAGTTCATAGATAAAATAAACTAGTTTAAGGGAAAAAATTAGGTAAATCAATTTATAATTAATTTATTTTGCTTTTTTGAGGATTTTCCAGAAAAAGTCAATTAAGTCTTATATTTAGGACCGGAGGGAGTATTATTTTTGTCAAAACATATTAGTTTAATCTTAAACTTAAATCCAGAGTATAGTTCTATTTTTTTTCTTGGGTAAAATTCTATTACTTGAAACATCAAATTTGTATATACTTTCTGAGAAAAAAAAATTGTATATATTTGATAATAATTTGATGAAGATAAGAAATATAGCAAGTATTAATGGTGTTGCTATTGACATATGCTATGACATATGTGGCTGTCTTTTCAATCTTGTTATTGACGTTATAAATCTGGAAGGAGTATGACTGTGCATTCTAGAAGCCTATTCTTTTTTTTTTGTTACAGAAGGGTATTCCCACCCGCGTGTTAAGTAAGACTAATCCCTCGCTATTCTGAAGTCCCATATAGGGGTAGACAGCTGACCTGTGAATTTGCTTCATTCGCAAGAGTTAGGGATCGAATTCCTAACCACTTGTTTAAGGGACGAGAGTACTTACCACTCACGTCAACCCCAGGCTAAGTTAGAAGCCTATTCTTTTTTTTATACAACGGAAGGAATGTATTCTAGAAGCCTATTCTCTCGATTCATTAGTCAATTTTTTGGTCAAAAAAATTCATTAATCAAGTTTTTTTCAAGCGAGTTCTTTTAATTCAATGATTCTTGAGACATTCTAGAATCTGGTCATAATTAACAAATCAGGCAACACGGCTCAGTCCGTCGCTTTGTCACGGATGAATAGTTGGTGGCCCATAGACCATGGCCCATGGCCCATGGGCTTGTACTTACCAATCTGACTCTTTTTTAAAAAAACAAAACTTAAAGAGGCAGGCATGAAATTACGTGATCATCAAATCCATAATTTCCCACTTAGTCACTTACCATACCATTAAGATTAAGGTATAAGATCTTTGATATCAATTTTACAATTATTTGACCAAAAAAAGATCAATTCTACAATTTCAATCCTTTCGTTCAAGTGAACCATGCATCTATTTAATTCAGTTCTTGTCCTCCATTCTTATTTTTTTATGCATTTATTAAGTTCATCCGTTTAATATCTTTTTTTCTAAATTAAATCATTCAAAACTATCCATTGCTTTATTACTTTTATACTACATTAATATTTATCATTTTCCCTAACTTATTTTCTATCCCAGTCTTCTAATATATAATCATCTCTTATCCCTTACATCAAATTGGGTATTATATTCTTATAATCCTTATTTATTCATTTTTTTATCCCAAAATCACCCAAACTTTATCTATTTCAACTTCTCTGTAAAGTCACCAACTAATGATATCATCTACGGTCTTAAACCAACATTACTTATGTCCTATCTTCACGTGTTAAAATATATAAGTATACACACACACATAAATTAATTTATAAAAGAATAATTAGAAACTATCAAATAAATGTAATCCTCTATTTAACCACACACAAATTTTTGTAGGATGTTACATTAATGATTGAAATTGAAATAACTATAATATATATCTTCACGTGTTAAAATATATAAGTGTGTGTGTATAGACACATAGGATAGGAGGTTAGCCTAGTATATTATACTCCTATTTTCTAACACACACTCAATGTGTGGGGACTAGAACTACTTTTTTTTGTAGTTTGTGTATTTCTTGTGTTGTGTTTGTATATTTGTGATTTATTTTGGGAAGGGAAAAAATCTTGAAAGGAGGCATTGGGCATTGGGAAGGAGATGAACAATTGGTGGTGGGAGTGACAGCAGAACCATCATATCCATCCATACATACATGATACATACTTCTCACATTCAATACTCTCTCTTCTTCTCTTCCTTCTTCTTCTTCCTCCAACATTTCATGGCTATTCTCACACCAATATCAATATCATCATCATCATCATGAATTTTGGCTTCAGGCTTAACCTCAGCTCTTGCACTGTTCCTGTTCAAACCCCTCACTCTCTCACCTCTTCTCCACCCATCAGGCTCTCTTCTTCATCCTCTGGTTTGTTTCATTCCATAGATAAAGTTCTCTTCTTTCACCTCTTTCCACCCCATTTTAGTATAATTAGTGATGCCCATTAAATGTTTTTTCCAAAGCAGCTTCATAATCTCATGCATAGATATGCCCATTGACATATGTTATGTTACCATGAAAAGGAAGAATTTTGAGGTTTCTAGTTTCTGTTTCAGATTAACTTACTGTTTTTTTAGTGACAGTGTTTGTGTTTGTGTCTGTTGTTTTCATTAAATATGGTTCAGGTGGAGGCAGGGAATCTCCTTTCAATCCAACGAGGTTATCTTGGTTGTCAACAGTTTATGAGGAAGGAGAGACCACCTTCCACAATGATTTTCTCAGGGCATCCATTTCATCACCAGTTTTTTTTGACACCCTACATGATAATAATTTGGAAAATGGAGAAATTAAGGTTAGTTATAATCCCTTTATGACAATTCTTATTATATGGCTGATGACTTGCAGTATGTATGTATAGTTCTGTTTTGCATCATATGCTACTTGAGATATAATAAAAACACTTGTTTCTTAGGTAAACAAGGGAAAGAGATCCTTGAGTAGTGTTCATGAAATGGTTGATAATACCCAAATGCATTTTCAAGAGGAGACATTTACAGCCTCGGCGAAATTCCAGTCAGTCAAGGCATCACATTTTCGTTTGTTAATGGAAAACCTGAATAGTTTAGAAGAAACATTTTCTGATTGTGAGGCCCTACGGTTGGAGAAAGATATTATGTTGCAATTAGGGAAGCTTGGAGTGTTAGAGTTGTTTAATTCCCGTCTATCAGGATCTCTTGAAGCCCCGTGTGTTTTGGATTTCTCTGACATACAAACTGAACAAGTTGGTGAGCATAAGACAAATGGCAAGGCTGATTACCACTTGGGTAAAGTTGTTGTCCGATCTCGGAGAAAAGGAAACAAACCAAGAAGGAAGAGAGCATTGCCTTCGGACCCTATTCAGGAAGGTCTCCTGCGCCTACCGGCTTCATCCGCAAAAAGATCATCAAATTATAAAAGCAGGAGAGCAACAGTTGCTAAAAAGGAAGCAGAAATGTCAACAGCAGTAAAGGTTTGTTTGTGGTCAAGACAATAGAGTCCATTTGTAGCATGCATCTGAAAATTTTGTCATTATTGACATGCTGCGCCTGCTGTAGGTGTTGATAGGGTTGGAAAGAATAAGAGCAACAATGGAAGAGGATACTAAGGAAGCTGTAAGCTTAAGGAGCTGGGCTGAAGCGGCTGGAGTTGATGAGAAGAGGTTGCGGCAGCAATTGCATTATGGCCTTTATTGTCGAGATGAGCTTATAAGGAGTACTCGATCGCTAGTCTTATACCTTGCCAAGAAATACAAGGGAATGGGAATCGCATCAGAAGATTTGCTTCAGGTGTGTTCCAAACGTGATTGTGAGTAGTTTGTTTATCACCATTATTTTTGAGGATGGGTTTCTTCTTTGACCTTCTACCCGCGTGTGTACCCATGATATAAACCGTGGTCTATAGGAGCATTTGGTCTCTATCATCTCTTTCGGATGTCTTGTAGATGTAATTTACTTACATGACCGTTCTTTTACTGCTAGCTTATGTTGAGTATGACTTCTCTCTTCATATTTTATAGGCAGGATATGTGGGAGTTCTCCATGGTGCAGAGAGATTTGATAGTACAAGAGGTTACAAATTCTCAACATATGTACAATATTGGATAAGGAAATCAATGTCAAGAATGGTGGCGCGATACGCCCGTGGAATTTTAATTCCTGTATGTCTCTTTGGTTTAAATGATTGTTTTAGTGTCAATCTCATATCTTGCCAGAAAAATTCTGAAATCTGATCCACGTGTTCTTTTCTCCTTCATTATTCTTCTTAGTGGTCATTGAGCAAGGCAATAAATCAGATACAGAAAGCGCAAAAGTCCTTGAAGAGTACTGCCATGCAATACTCTGATGAGTATGAAATCGCAAAGATGACGGGGCTTTCTGTGGATAAAATCAGATCAGCTCACAATTGTCTGAGGGTAGTCAGTTCAATTAATCAGAAGATAGGGGACTGCTTTAGTGTAAAATACATGGTATGTGTTTAACATTATCCTGCTTTACATTCAGGTCTTTTATTTTCCTTCCTTGCAGCTTTGTTGAGCATGCATCTTTTCATGTTTTGTAAAAGCCTTGCTAGCTCAAACTGATGGCGTCACAGACAGCATAGAATGCTCTTTTTTAATGTGGTCAACCTAACCAAAAGTGAAAAGTATCCTGTCATATTATATATTGTGGGGTGTAATTTATTTGCTACTTCCATGTTTCAGGAACTCATGCCTGATACATCAATAGAGAGCCCCGAAGAAGCTGTCATGAAGCAGCACATGAAGAGAGACATGCATGATCTTCTGAATGACTTGGAACCAAGGGAAAAGCAAGTGCTAACCCTACGCTTTGGTCTTAATGATCACCAACCCAGGTCTCTTGAGGATATTGGGAGGCTTTTCCGAGTTAGTAAGGAGTGGGTGAGGAGGATAGAGAAGAAAGCTCTAACAAAATTACAGAATGAAGCCAGCAACTTAAATTTAAGCAATTATTTGGATTTATAGTTTCCACTGGCTTTTTAGAAGCTTAAATATATCATGGATTTGTAGACTCATTGTCTGGAGTGGGAGACGCAGGCTACAAATTAAAGGAACTATCCAATCGCCTGGAGAGTGGAGACTGTATACCAAGTCCAACATACTCTGTACAGATGAAAGTCCCACCTCCATAATACCACAGTAAATAATAGTTGTTTTCGTTTTCACCTTTTTGTACACCCCTAAAAACTTCGTTATGGTGTTTATTTAACCATTGTATTATAGATAAGAGATGTGGTAATAATTCGTTTTATGTTTCTGCCCCTGAAGTCATTTTTCAGACTGGCAGGGGAGCTGCTTAATGCCATTGTCATTCGCAATATCTAGAACATAGTGACACTTTGTAATAGCCTTGCGAGTGATCATTCCAAAATTGCATCAGATGATAAATTCATGGTAAACCTGAAACATAGTTACCCTTCCATTCATCCATTCTGTAATTTTCTGAGAATATTTAACTACATACTTAGATGGGACAATCTGGTTCCAACTGATATAGAACAAGCGTCTCAACCAATGGCCTGTGAAATGCCTATGGTAGTGCAGCCAATATATTTTGGAACTCACTAAAGTAAAGATAAATTTGCTCTGAAATTCATTCAGTTTAATATAGAGCAGATTATGTTTGCCTCATGAAAATAAAACCAGCATAATAATCAACGAAGATTATAATACTACCTTTGGTCCTAAATATAAGACCTAGATGACTTTTTTTTGGAGATATTAAGGTTGCGAAATAGGTTATTGAATTATGACATATTTGATATATTTTTAGATTATCCATTAGTTTATAGGCAAAATATACTAGTCTAAGGGAAAAATTAGGTAAATCATCAATTTATAATTAACTTATTTTACTTTTTTAGGATTTTCCAAAAAAGTCAATTAAGTCTTATATTTAAGACCGGAGAGAGTAGTTCATAACTACGAAAAATTAATGATTTGACTTGTACAACTAGAATACAAATTTCTCTCTTTGCCCTTTAAATAGGACTAGAAGAATGTGCTCTGAACTTTCTTCAATGTAACATGACAAATTTAGGACTTAAAAAGGTAAAAGAATAAAGAATTTGAGGGCGTTCTGCATTAGGGATCGCAACCTCAAGGAAAGCTGCAGCCATCAACTTCAAATAGGACGGCCTGGTCTATCTAAGCCCTAAGCATATAACCCGACACATTATTTACATCTTACTTGTACAACAGAGCAAGATCTACAAATTGTACAACGTGCATGCTCATTATTTTCCCTGGAGTGACATGAGATCATACTCCAATAACTGAATGCAGTTTACATGGATGAAGTCATGCTCTAAGGATCTCCTTCAGGTGCCATCGATTGACTCCTTTCCGCCATTGAGTTGCAATGTTGCAGCTGGGGTGGATTTAATAGGCTCTTTTGAACCTCATCAGAGGAAGAACGCAAACTTACTGAATTAGGGGTATTGTGGCCAGAAAATGAACCAGACCCCACTGTTGACACATGTGTGGGAGTTCCATCAACACATCCAGCAGGATTTGCTCCCTCTTTCACGTTGCCTACAATTTGAAATTCCACTCTCATCAGATGTGCGGGATTTACATTCACTGACCATATAGATTAGTAAAAAGATGAAGATTCAGTTGATATCACCATGAAGTTAATAAATGATAAAATCATGCAGATAGTAGCGCGAAGCGGATAAAATATGGGTTCTTAAAATCTGTTTAAGTGCATCACTATGCATCATATCACCATCTTTTTGCATGGACAAGTTGATATCACTATCTAATCTGAATGAGATTCAGTATGAAGGAAACCTGCAACAGTTGGAGTGGCTGGTGCCGAATTTAAAAATGAAGGTGAGCTTCCACTTCCTCTTTTCATCTTCGACTGCAGATCAGAAGTTCAAACAAGGTAAGTGTTAGGTGAACTGATTTTTGGTACATTTAAAAAACACATCTTCCATCAATGCACCGGCAAGATAGATAATCAAAAAACAGTTTCCCCTGAGGGGGAGGGGGATTTATTGGAAAAACTTTACAATAAGATTTGTGCCTCATTTGTCAAGGAGAGATGAACTCCTCTAACTCAAACCTCCAAGGAGAAAGGAAAAGGTCATGCAATAAATATCTGAATGCCAAGCACCTTAGTCAAAGATGCTATGTGTCTGTTCTAGTTAATTTAAGTTCTGTGGTAGCAAAAAAACCTAGTGGGCATACCTTTGTAATTTCTTCACAGTGCTTTACAACAACTGAGATATTTGCACAGCGACCATATAAAAGTGCATAAGCCCACAAGAGAAGCTTCCTTGGGATGCTCAGATCAAGCGCTTCAATCCCATGCAAACTTGGCAGGACCTGTGCTTCGGTTGCCAATTGAGATGGGATTAGATAAAGCTTGATGCCAGAGCCAAGAATCACAGAAGAACTCTCACGGTAAAAATTGTAGGAAGCTCGGAGCAAAGTGCATGCAGTCTCCAAATCATCATCAAGAGCTTTCTTGATAACTGTATTCTTGATTTTTGATAAAGTGGGGCTCCATTTTTGTTCAATTTTTTCTAGGTGACTTGGATCTTCAAAAGCAGTACTCCATAATTCATTTGTCTGCAGATCAACACAGAGCAACTGGCTGTAGTCCACACCACAATCTATCAAATTAACGACCTTGTTGTCATTTGAGAATCCACTTGATAAATGAGTGATTTGTGACAAATTATATATAAGGCATCGGCACCATGCAGAAGAAGCATGCCTAAACACTTTTGCACAGTTACTATTTGCCAGCTTCGGATTTTTAAATCGTTTGCGAATTTTCTCATTTATTGCTTCAAGAGCTTCCAGTCTTCCATTTTCTTCTAGTGATATGATATATTCATGAAGATATCTGAAAATAAGACGATTCGCTTAAGTCATAGCATTCCCTTTGAAATATAGATATAACAGGCTTTAAAATTAGAGAAGCTTCAACACGAATAAAAAATTCAGGATTTATAGAAAAACGATAAAATACACTAGTTTAAAGTAGATTACCCATATAAATTACTTTCAGATGCATCCGGGCTCTTCATTTCAGGCAAGCAGCATATATCTGGCCATAAACTCCCTTGCTCCATGAATAAAGTGAACAGCCTCTCAAGCACATAGTCAGAACTGCTATCTGAACTGGAGCCAGCAGTCTGAGTATGATGCATAGTTGAAATCAGGGCCTTTATATACCTTCCAGTGGCCACAGGAACAAGATCTTCAATGCATAATGAAAACTGCATTCAGGGTGGAAGTTAAAGACAAATCAAGTCAAGCTACGATACATATTATGCTAAAAGATGATAGAAAAAGTTAAGTTGAGGGATAACTAACAAATAGCTACATGAAATTAATTGTATTAGTCTACTGGAGACAATGAGCGAAGGACCGGCTTGGCTTAGCCGTAAGCTCGCTTGTTGTGGGGTATGAAATCGTGGGTTCAAATCAACCTCTCTACATAATGATCAAAGGCTGCCTAGTATATTCCCTTCCCCAATACCCTCACCAACTGGGGATTAGAACTGGGTTAACATTTATTGGAGATGATGAGCTGGTATGGACACCCATTTGCTAGATTGAGTTAGTTCCTCCAGAAGTTTTCAAAGGAAAATCAATTTCCTCCTATGTTTTCATGCTTGGATAAGCCCCAAACTAAACAACATGAAAAATCTATTTCTGAAATGCAAAAATTCTAGTTCCAATCAAGAACAGCAAACTTCTATCACCCTCATCTGACCTCTGAGCATAAACTTATAAATCCCACCATCATCTAGGCTCTCATATCAAACTGACTCAAAAACAAAAAGTGATTTTCTCCTTAAAAAGCACTAATTAAACAACGGAATTAAATATTCATAAATCAAAAACCGAGGTTAAAGTAATACAAAAGGCTTTTTGGATTTACCCTCTTATCCGCCCGAAGAGAATTATATGCCCGCTCAAGAGTACATCTTTCTCCAGTTTCCTCCAGGAGTTTGAGATAAAACATTACATACTTACGAATGCAAGTAATGAACTTCCGGGAACTTTCGGGTAAATTAACCTCAAGGGCTTTCTTGTTCCCAGCAGAACTAGGTGTTTTGCGCCTGAAATCAATAATGGAAATCAGGTTAGTTGCTAATAATGTAACACCTTTGCACTCCTTAGCATAGCTAATAGACAGGCCATCGAATTCAATAAAATATGAATTTCTTCTAGTTCCAAATAACAAAATTAGAAAAGGAAACGAATATATACAAGGTTTTACCTTCCCTTTTTGACCAAGCTATCGATTTCCCACATATTTATTGTAAAGGAAGAACGTGATGACTTGAAGCAGAAAGAAAGTTGATCTTTTGCTCTCTCTATATCACCACTCTCACCCCTTTTATAAATTCCTAAAGCCAACATGTATCTGGCCTTATGGAAATGTTTGAGATCCCCCTCCACACAAGTCTCAAGAGCAGAGAGGCAGTCATTGTAGACAATGGACCATGCCTTATCCAATTTGAGCGGTACTTCATGCTTTATCTCCACAGAATTGACTTGCTCACATTTTTCCTTTATACATGTTAAGGATTCATCCATATCGCCGAGGCTATCAATGACAGCTTCTTTTGCGGATTGACTAAAGCAGTGTGCTGAAAGAACCTATTCAAAACCAAAAATTGATCCAAATATTCAAAATATCACATCACTTCAGACATCAAAAGGTTTATCTTTGAATTAGCATAAATTCACAGGAATAAAGACATAAACACACATCAGGTAATAAAAAGAAAAAAAATGATCATGGAAGGGTGAAAACCTTTAGAATCTCCGAACTTTGTTTTCCATGCTTAAAGAGTAGCTTCAGGCGTGAGGCATGCATCCTGTAGACAGCATCTACAGCTGACATATTCAAAGAAATAGCTTCGTTGTAATATGATAACGAGGTCTCAAGTGAATGTCCAAGTTTTTCACTAAGTTTGCCCAAGTAAAATGCATGCAACCAATCTTGTCTGCACAGAGTTGAATCACGTAAAACATCATAAAATAGTAGAGCGGTGCAAAAAGAAGACAACATGAGAGAAAAGGACTATACTTAAGTGCAAAGGCTTTCTTAAAATGTTTCATTGAGTTCTCACAAAACATCACCCATGCTCCATCCTTTGAGGGCAAAACAGACCTCTGATCATAGAAAGGCACGACATTCTGGAGGCTGTCGTAGTATACCAGCGCCAATAATTCATGTATTTCAGACTGTAGCAACCATAAGTTGATGTAAATAGTTAAAAACAGATCCAATTTATTAATCAAGATATACCCGTGCATATCCTTAGAACTTCATAGTATGCTTTTTTATATATGAAATCAACATTGCAGCCATGTAAAAGTGCAAATCCATTCATTACCGAAAAAAAGAAGAAGTGCAAATCCATTACATGGATAATCTATTATGAGGGTTACATAACACTTAAAATTGGGAAATAAGTGGGAAAATTAAGGGTTGCATGCTTGGAAAAGAAGGCCCCTTTATGTGGCTAAAAACATGGACAGGGGAGGATTGTGAGTAATAGTGTGCTAAAACAATGAAAAGTGAGAATTTGAGGAGAATTGGTGGAACATAATGGGTGATCTTTGAATTATATGATATATGATTGTATTTGAATTCCAGAGGTTGACAAAGCTTTATTTTCTGTAAATTCTTGGAGTAGATGTATCCAATTATGGTGTCACTGTAGCAAGTTATAAATTACAGAAATTAGTTATTCTCAATGCATGTGAAGGTAAATCATAGTTGCCACTCTGTTTTAATTCTTTGAAAGATTGCTTTGCTATCATCCGGACTTCTCATTTAGCGAGTGCTTCACATGTGGTTGCTATGCTCAAGGTCGTCAATCTTACATACTGGCCCACCATTTCAGGAATAGTTCCAACCTATTGGCTATTTTGGGAATATATCTGAGGTTATGCAATTATACAAATGAAGCTTCATTTACTAAGATCAGGCAGAGGCTCAAATTCAAAGCTTTTGTAAAAGCATGAACAGGCCAACAGTCTGTTCTCTGCCTAAAAAAATAAGGCGTTCAATATTGCATTAATACGACCTAAATTTTTGTTTTTGGAAAAATATTTTTTTTTCTTCCTTCAGCATAATGCCACTTATGTTCCCGATAAACTCAGATTCTCAGGTATGAAGTGGATAAGGAATTATTAAAAGGGAAAAGCAGTCAGCTTCAACAGAATTAGCTTTGTGAACCTGTGTAATTAAATTTCTTGCCTCATTTAATGGTCTAATCAATGGCTAATTGAGTTTATACTAAGCATGATGTTTTGAAGTGGATGAATTTAATGAAAATAATCTCTGGAAGCCTTTATGTTTATCCAAGATAACATAATTTAGAAATGCTCAATTGAAACACACACACAGGAACAAGGAAAAACCTGCTGATCAGATGTCTTGGCCAGTGCTAAGCTCATTAAAAGACACCGTCTACTCCTCCTTCGGCTTGTTTCCACTCTTAGGGGTAAAGTAGCATTCTTCCTCCATCCTGCAACGTTAATGTGTTTGCTACCATCATTCAGTAGCAAATCTACTTCCTGGGTCAGCGCAACTAAGATTGTTAAGAAACACAACCACAGATAGCAGACAAAGAAATCCAACTCATCACTATTTTTACAGTAACCACAAATCACCTCATCATAAATATTTGCAAGACGCTGCCAACTTTCAAATCGGTGAGGATTATACATTAAGTCGTATTTGAAGAGGTTGGCGTTTTGTTCAACAAATTCTTCCCCTTCCTTGTTTAGTACAAAGCCAGCACATTTATCTGTTGCACTCATTTCCTCAGACATACCAAGGAAATAATACAAGTTACGATATACCTCCAAATACGGCTCAGACCTGAATGTCCAAACACACCGATATCACTGTAAAGAGCTAAATCAACGAAAAGGAATGAACACTGAACGCTGGGCATGAATATAAATTAATGGATGATATAGCATCTAAAGTATTGCACACAAAAATACCTCCCACATAATAATGTATTATGCTGTGTGAGCCCTCCCACATCAGGAAAAACGATCTTAGTAATAGTTTCCAGGAATCCATTTGACCCAGCCTCATCTGAGAGTTTATCTTCGCACAGATTAGAATCATCTAAGAACTTATCGATAGGATTTCCAGCCAAGACATCTTCTGGTGGCTGCAGGAAGTGCTTCCTAATAGCTCTCAATACCCTTCGAAGCTTCACTAACCCAGTTCTCTGATAGACATAAATTTATCAACACAATTGGGAATGCAGATAGCTGTACAGAATTCCACAGACAAGCTGCAACATACAAATATGATATGCAGGAAGATATTAGAGAATACTCACAGATGATGCCTTTGCATAGGGAAGAATATACTCGAAAACATCAGCACATTGTTCCTTAGTCTGATAATCTCCCCGGCTTGTATTTCTGTGTGTCACTATATCATCCTCATAAGATGAATCAGATCGTACATTTAATCCATATAAGCAGAAAACGCACTGATCTAAAGCACTTTCAATTTTTGACTCAAGTTCTTCCCTTTCATCTTCAGTAAGTTCATTATCACATTCAGTCATAGGATTGCTTGCCATTTCACCTTTGCTTAACTTCCTGTCTGCATCTCCAATGTTGTCATCCTCTACCTTCTTACTGTCTTCATCATGGACTTTGTGGGATGAAATGCCCCTGGATATTATTCCTCCATGTTCATCCTTCTGCTCAGAACCTATTTCACCTAGTTTGGTACAATCTGTCTGAAGATCTAATGTAGAAGTCTTTGATTCTTCAGTAGACACATTAACAAGATTGTTTTCGCATTGTGTTGGTTCTTTCTTTGCAGGGTTAGAGCTGGATTTAAGCCTCATATCCAAGGCCAATAGATGCTTTATTGCAAATCTAAGGAATATTCCTTCCTCACCTTTGCCACCTTCACCCGCACAGCAAAGCCCATACTCAGCAAGCAAATCATGTGTTGCAACAATTAAATCAACCTGAGATCAGCTTTGAAGAAAGAAGATTAGTGGTACAAAATAACAAGAATACGTAAAACAATTTTCATTATTTAATTTCTTTTTAGAAGGAAAAAAATCACCTGAGTTTTCAAGGGTATATTTGGATTAAAATGCTGGAGTTTACAAAAAATAATGGCTGCATCGACAAAACAGCGGCTTTCTGCTTGATCAGAAACCACCATACCAGAGGCTTTGTCGCAGGTAAGTATGCTTGCAAAATAGCTTATGATTGACAGGAGCAGAGATTGAATTTGACAAATACTGCTGATGAGACCACTAAGTCCATTCTGCAGGCATTAGAATTAACACAAAAAATATTCTCACTATAAATGACATTCAATTGTTAAAGGTATCAAAGAAACAAAGGTGTTGTCACCAAAACTAAGCTTCCAGAACCCACATTAAAACAACAACAACAACAACAACAAGCCTCACCCCTCCATATGGGGGGTGGGGGCCAATTATATGGATGGCACGATACTATTATGCTCTATCAACAGCCACATTAATCACCTCACAAAACTATAATTCACAAACTAACGGTGAGCAACTGAGCATAATTAAGAATAAAGTTGTGTAAAAATCATTCATATAGGGAGGAGACTAATATGGACACACAGTTCATTATATAATATTCAAATGGAGAAGCAAAGTCAGCATTTAGTTTTATAGGGTTAAGGTGCAATATTACTAATAAACAATTGTTAGAAGAGCATAAATATTGAATTGTGCAAAAATAGTTATAAGCTTTTAAAAATGGAGCAATTTTACCAATGCTGTTAATAAGCCAAAATGTCCGTTTGTTTATGTTTTATCGATTTTGTTGTGGGTCCACTTTTTGAAGGGTAAAAATACAAAAATGTTTTGAGCTAATTTAATGGCAGTGGTAAAATTGTTCCATTCATAAAAGTTTGCTGACATATTTGCACCATCCAATACTTATTTGTGTTGAAAGCTCCTCGGACATTTGTTTGTTGTTAATATTGCACCTTAACCCTAGAATAACACAAGACTGACAGCAGGACGAGAACCTTTCACATGCCAAGGGAAAGCTTTTGGGCGTGACATATCTAGATGTTCAAGGATTAGAGGAATCTGAACAGTCTACTTAATAATATGCAACAATTAATTATATAGATATTAAATTCAATAATGGAATTCAGTAAAAGTCAAGGGCAAGATTTAATTGGTTTTAACAACCAGAAAATTAAGAGAGTATCATAATACAATAGTGTATCAACTTTCTTTACATTTGAACTGGGTAATGAGCATCAAGAAACACACTTCATGTCAATGATCCAACAGTACTGAAACAATCATATTTACTTACAGAATCTCTACATTGATCAATAATTTTCTTCACTTTGGAGACACAGTCAGAGAGTGCTTTCACTTCCTCAGCCACCAGTTGACTACAGTGCTTACCAGAACCTTCTTTTGGAACAGTTTCACTTTTAGGTGGAGTGCTAATGCCCATAGTTTGATGGGAAGATTTAAATGGTGTGGTGCACATGCCCAACCCCACAATAGCCGTCAGTATCTGAAGCTTCCTATGATGACAATTCAAATAGAGCTCCGCATCCATTGGCTTTATCTTCTGGCATGCTTCAATTAAAACATCTAGAGCCATTATTTCAACTGAAGGTATCTTTTCATCTTTTTTATCTGCTTTGGTTAAAACTAATGAATCAATGTAGACATCATGTGTAGAGAACAGAAGCGGAGAAAGCAAGGATACACACTCTGAATACATGTCTCTCTCAACCAACTTTTTGACAGACTTTTCCATCAAGAAATTGACCTTTAATATATTAATTTCATAAACAACTCTGTCAATGCATAGCTCTTTTATAACTTTGCAATGGGATCGGCTGACGGAACATAGAGAATCATCCAAAGTTTGCTTCTTAGCCAAAAGTGACAAACAAGTGCATAATTCTTCACACGCTTTTGCACTGTTGCCGTCAAAATTAGCCAATCTCCCATTCAACCAGAAGAATCGAACCCAAAAAGAATCGTTTTTCATAAGTGAACTGTCTGAATTAGTCTCTGCAGAGTCAATGGTTTCCAAAGAACAACCGCCATCCTTCAAGTCATGAGCTGAGTGAAAAGGATAACCTAGAGCCACAGACTCTATGATCTTACAGAGATGATAAGATGAGTCTGACATAAACTTCGATTGCTCAGAACTACAGGGAGAGTACAATCCCAAGTCATAATACAGCTCAGCGAGAAAAAGACTACATTCAGCAGTTCTTTCCTTTCCCCAATGCCTTGTCAATTTCTCCAACTCCAGGAATTTGACAAAGGCATCTTGATACATAAGCCTTTGTCTTGCAATCTCCTCTAAAAGCAAGTGTCCAACATGGTAAGCACCATAGTTTTTTGAGGTTTCTCTTACAAATCTAGAAACTTCAGTAGATTCACAATTTAATATGTTGGATGAAGTAGGAATATCAAGAGAATTTCTACCACCCAATTCACCTGGAACAAAAGATTCTAGATATTGACTGACAAACCTGGCATGGTCCTTGCCGCATGAAGAATCTGATTCTTCTTTCCCTGGTTTACGACTCCTGAGCCTTTCCAAACGAGAACTTCGCCTCTCATGTGGTTGTTCTTCTTGTGAAATCCCTTCCTTTCCTTTAAGGGAACTTGAGCTTTCTATGTTACCATCACCAAAAGCAACATTGTCACCACTAGGCCCTTTCCCCATCACAGAGTTCATACCATTTTCTGAACAAGATATAGATATGCTCAATCTGATGTCCCTAGACTTGTTTTCCTTTTCAGGATCTGTCTTAGAGCTTTCAGCATTCAATGGAAACAAGATTTCTAGCAGTCCATCGGCAAGAGCCACCCAAGAAGCTTCTGTTAAGTGAATTTCTATGTTCTGGTTCGGTTTCTTAACTACAGCAACCTCATCCAGATTTTCCTCAGTAGTTTTTCTCTTGTTAGGAAATTTAAGCCGTATATGTTTAGGTTGAAGCTTGTCTATGCCTTTGGGAGAAAATGGCAATGGTTCTGCTTCTTCAATGGTAGTTTTAACATACAATGCACGAGCATGTGATGGCCAATGCCTCAGAATTAGTTCCGCAACAGAGAGGCACGCAACCTCATCACCAATAGCAATGAGAACTTCCAAAAGTTTTTCCATGCAATTCCCTGAAGACAAATGTGGGGTAGAAAAATCAGAGGCATAAGTACTAGATATAAACAAACAGAAGTGGAATTCATGATTCCAAAAGTTCTTCATGCAATTCCCTGAAGACATATCTGGAGTAAAACATCCAGAGGCAAAAATACTAGATATAAACAAACAGAAGTGAAATTCATAATGAAGAAAGAGAAGGGAAAGGCCAACATACATACATGCAAAGGATCAATAGGGTGGCACTAGAGTAACCAGACAACTATGGTGCAAATTAAATAATAAAGAAGAGCTAGGTACTTACAGTTATTGGGGCTACATACAAGGCCTTGCTCAAATGCCCAACGTGAAATACTCAATATACCCATTGAGCATGACAATGTTCCCAGTTGATTCCAGACAACGGAGTCTTTAGAATCAATCTCCACAGCTTGAAGATAACAGTGTAGTGCATTCTCATAATGAGAAGACCCTTGCTGAAGAAAAACGGAGGCTAAGTTCTTCAACGCCAAAAATCTGTAGATACAACTGTAAGTATCACTAATATAATTCCAAGTGAATACAAATTAGCGAACTGGAGAAAAATAGAATTAGGCATCAGTCAACTGACAAATTCCACAACAAAAAGCATACAAATACAAACTAGAAAAGCGATTTTCTGTTTCAATATTTTAAACCATTGCAATGCAGGGAAGATGTCCGCTAACCATAATTACATAATACTACTAATCAGATCAGAATCTGAAGGATTGTGCAAAAAAATAAGGAAAAAAAAACAGATGAGCAGACGGAAACAGGGAAAATCTGCCACATAGAAGACACAGGAAACCAATTCTCAGGTTAAACCTCAAACAATATTCAAAATCTATATATATCATGGAATGGGCAGGAAACATGTGTTATACTGAGGAAAATAGGTATCACATAAAATACTCAGGACTTTGAAAAGGAAATTAAAGAAGTACTCTATACAAACAATAAAAGAAAGATCAATATAAAATCTGCATTATAGCACATGACAAAACCTGAGTTGCAACAGATGACCATCACTAGCACTTCTATCCACCTGGCAAAGACAAACAAACACATCACATTATTATAACTCCAAAACAAAATTTGGACACACCAATCTATAAAATGTTTGTGAAAGCGAAAAAAAAGAAGAAATTTACTCGCGCATTAGCTATAAGAGGATCTTTGAGAACAGATTCCAAAAGCTCCCGAGCCTTATCATATTCTTTTGATTGTAACTTAAGAAGTCCTTCATGATAAGTTTGAGACAAATGAAATTCCTGAAACAACAACGAAAAGAGATAGAATAAGCCAACAATTATCACAATAACATAATTATAAATTATGATTTGTGTTTAACTAAACTTTAATATGAAGCTTCAGAATTGAAAAGTTTTACCTGGGCTTCTTTGGTAGGAGCAAGTGGTTGCCATTGATTTTTGGAGTCGGTATCATTGATAGCAGAAATAGAGAACTGAGATAACAAAAAAAAGAACAAAGAAAGAAAGTTGTGAGAAGAGAAAGGGGTAAAAAAGAGAAATTGAATGAAAACCTAACACAATCTGACCATATTCTTCAGGATGGAGGGGCTCCTCAGTCTTTTCCAGTACTTGATTTTGATTAATTCTTCGGCGTAAGCGCTTTGATGTTGGACATTTATAAGAGAATGTGAAGTCGAAAGGTGATTATGTCCAAAAAAAAGAAGTCGAAAGGTGATGAATTGGGAATTGAAGGCTTTCGTTTTTGGCTCCAAAATGTTTTGGCGCCTCACTGCCTGACTGGCCAACTCGTTAAGATTCGTTGGTTTAGTGAAAAACTAAAAACCCTGTAATTGGGCATGGTAAATCTATATATCAATAAAGAAACGAAGGGTAGAATCATCAACATGGAAGGGTATTAGATGCAATTGGAATACAGTGAAGGAAGGTATTGCTTGGCGTGTGGTGAATGGAAGAGAGATTTCTTTTTGGGAGGACTCGTGGGTTCCCCATTTGGGGAAATTAAGTGCACTTACAGTTCTGGCAATTCCTGAGGATATAAAAAATTGGAAAGTTGCTGATGTTCTATCTCCTTCAGGTACCTGGGATTGGCAGAAATTTAGAAACTATTTTGTTCAGGATGTGTTAAAGGCTATTGAGAGGGTCTCATTGAGGTCAAGTGAGTGTCAAGACTTCCCGGTTTGGAGGTGGACTTCAGATGGTGTTTTCACAATTAAGTCGGTGTATGAGCAACTAAAGAAACCCAGTAAAGCTACGATATCTAGAGATTGGAAGGTTGCTTGGAGTTTAAAGGTGCCTCAAAGATATAGAACTTTCTTATGGCTATGTCTTCATGATAGAGTTTTGACTAATGAGTTGAGGTTGGAGAGGAAAATTTCTGCTACGAGTGCTTGTGATATCTGTAAGGATTCAGAGGAAACTCTTATTCATGCTTTAAGAGATTGTTGTGGCTCTGATCAGGTTTGGAGGAAAGTGCTCCCTCAGTTTATTGCAGTTCAATTTTTTAACTTCACTAATGTATATGAATGGTTAAATTGGAGTATGAGGCAAAGAATCTTAATTCAAGGTTTTGAATTTAGGTTATGGTTTGCTATTATTTGTAGAAATCTTTGGCTAAGGAGAAATGAGTTTGTTTTTAACAATAATTTGTGGGGTGAATATAATGTAATTGCTCGAAGTTATGCTTGTTTGGGATGGGGCAGACCTGTTTTGAATCAAGAGTTGAAGGAAAATAATTTGGATAGATGAGAATGTCCTGCTTATGGGTATTTGAAATTCAATATTGATGGAGCAAGAAATTTGAGTTCAGGATATTGTACGTGTGGGGGAGTGCTGAGAGATCATAATGGGGATTTCATACAGGCTTTTCAATATCGTATTGGTATTGGGTCTTCTTTGTCTGCTGAAGCTTGGGGCTTTTTATGGGCTCTCAAGTTATCATGGGAGAAGAAAGTTCAAAGTTTGATTGTTGAGAGTGATTGCCATGAATTAGTTAATATTTTGCAAAAGACGATTCCAGTTTGTCATCCAGATTTCGAGGTTTTGCAGGAAATTAAAAGTTTTTTGAGAAAGAAATGGACAGTGATCCTTAAGATATGCCCAAGAGATGCCAACTGTGTTGCTGATATGCTTGCCGGAGTAGCTCAAGATATGAAAGTTGATTTTTTGGTCTATGTTGACCCTCCAGATCTGATTCATAGCCTATTGGTTTTTGATTTGAGTTTGTTGTCTTACTGTAGAAACTCAGTAATCGTTGCTGAGTAATTGTTTTATATTGTAGTTCTTTTTATAAAAAAAAAAATCTATATATCAATAAAGACATTACACCCCTATAACCACACTGCCGATTACTGTTCATAACATCCATACACTGCGTGACACGTGTCCCTTTTTTGCCATCTGCTCTTCTAATGCTTCACGTTAATAAAAATCAGACTTTTAAAATATTGTGCCTGACATTATGACCTGGCAGTGAAGCTCCCCTTTATGAATGTCCTTTTTGTTGTTTTACTCCCTGAACTCCCGGAATCCATTTCGCAAAAAAGACATTATCCATGGTTGACACGTGGCCTTGGGACCCATGGACTTTTTAATTGTAAACTTCCCTTACAATCTTCACCTCATTTCAGCATGCTCTATAAACTCCCGCCAGTGATGTACTCAATTTTAAGTTCAAATTTTGAACTCCCAAGTATAAATACCACTTACATACACCTTTTCTGTTACTTCCTCATTCTCCCACTTTCTTTATTTCCTTATGATTAATTTTTTGAACCCACGAAACCATTATGTTCAGAGTGATACTTTAATAATTTTTATGTTCAGGTAATAGGATTTTTGCTTGCATTGTGGGATGGAACCTGTTTTCTTAGCTGACATTATACCCTTGGATGAAGATTTGCGGACGATCAGCAGGTATACTTTCTTATTTTGTTGATGTGTATATTGGTTAGTTTCATTTGTCTGCCCTGTTTTTTTAATGCCTAGCATTTGTTTGACAAAATGATTCAATGAAGGGCAAAGGTGCACCCAGTAGCATGGTAAATTCAAAATGGTGCATCTAGTAGCATACTAAATTTGAGGGTGCAAATTTAGCAGTTATAACATGAAATGGGGCAAATTTAGCAGTTATAACATAAAATGGGCAAATTTAGCATCCCGTTAAAAATGACAAACCACTGTTACTGAGAGGTGGGTCCAATAAGTTTTTAATTGACATGACATACAGGTGGCATGACAATGTGACAATAGTTTGCATTTTGAATAAAAAGAAAAATGGAAATTTGAAGAACGCTTAAATTTGAAGACACTTGCATATGAACTTTGCAGAACTAGCAGTAGCATAAAGAAACACAACATAAAGAACTAGCAGCAGCAGCATCAGAAAAGCTCGAAAAATGAAAATTGGTGGTGATAATTAATGAAGATGCACCTCTCAGTAACACTGGTTTGTCATTTATAACGGGGATGTTAAATTTGCCCCATTTTATGTTATAACTGCTAAATTTGCTCCATTTTATCTTATAACTGTTAAATTTGCATCCTCAAATTTAGTATGCTACTAGATGCACCATTTTGAATTTAACATGCTACTGGGTGCACCTTTGCCCATCAATGAAAACTGTTTTCGTGATTTGGTATCTAAAGTTCTTATATGTGTATGTCTCTTCTTTTAGGAGAAGGAGGTGGAAAGCAGTTTTTGTTATCTGGGAAGAAACCTCCTATAAAAGAAGAGGTTAGTTTAATTTTATGCCCCTAAAAGTGGATTGATTAAAAAATGATCATGAACTTGGTGAAAAAGTGTATATCTTTTTTCATTTCAGACAAGTGGGCTTTGGAGGATTAATGGAGGAGGGTGAGATAGTAATATATGGTTAATCCCGTGTGTATGCTCAAAAAATGCATATCACCTTCAAAAAATGTCATTTTCATATGGCAGCAAGGTAATTAACTCTGAAAGCTAAATGTTTAGGACTTGAATATTTGCATCATGGTTGCAAGCCTTCTATAGTAAACAGGGACATAAAACATCAAACATTTTGCTGAATGAGAAAATGCAGGTAAAAGTTGTTGGATCAGAAAAACATGGGGTTTATGCATATTTCATCTTACTTTCTTAATCTTCTAACGTTAGTGCAAGAATGAAGTGCCTTCTCTGTAACTCGCTGATTGTTTGGCTTGACAAATATAGAATGCGCATAAGGCTTAGTATGTCTAACTCTTGGTTTTAAAGAAGTGATACTTCATGAACTTTGATCTTGATTTATTTGACTTTAGTCTACTTAATCACCATTATTTAGTGAATATGTTGTATCACTTTAATTGAATCGAATTCTCATACTATACGTGGTACATCATTATGCTCTTTGTGAGTAACATCAAACTTTGCTGCTAATTTTTTTTCCATTTTTGGATTTTTTTGGTTACTTCATGCCAAGCATACTTAGTTTCATTTCCACTTTTTGTACCTACAATGCTTTGGTGTCAAGAGCATTGATCGAGAACACAAATCTGATAAAGCGGTAACTTTTGCTCAAGGCATTCTCGGGCCTTTTTGACTTAATATGTGGGAATGGTTACATTGTTGCTATCAATCAAATTTATGACATTAGTATTGACAAGTATGATGCAGATGTATACAGTTTGTCCTCCTCATATCTTTGTATTACCTGGTCATTGCTTATTAATTGCTAAGTTGCAAAGAATCTTTTAAAGTTACTTCAAATCCAGAACAGTTACATTTTGAGATTCCATTTCTTAAATCTGAACTTTTTTAAGTTGCTAGATGACTTATCTCCTTGCCACATGAATCTAAGTTAGCTTTTATGTCTGTGTTCTTCAAGGTAAACAAACCCTATTTACCTATAGCTGCAGGAGATCTTTCATTTCAATCTACATGGCTTTTGGTGAAATATTTTGTTGCAGCAGGATTGTTGATCGTTGGACTGAACTTTAAGCCTTTTATTTTTTCTCTTTACACTCTTGCACTCTCGGCCTTCTTCATGGCACCATTTATTCTGTTCCTCCTTTTAGAATGAAAAGGTTTCCTGTGGCAGCATTTCTTATTATTGCCACAGTAAGAATCATTCTCCTTTCCCCTCAAATGGGAGAAGTATTCCCCTTGACAACATATTCTCTGCAATTTTTTTTTGTTAACGCAATACTCTTTTGTTCTAATGTTTTTTGAAGCATACATGGCAGTGCAATGAACATGGCATTTGTTCAGTATTACTGATGATGATTTTATAAGAGTTTGGACTCTTTTGATTAGGCCACTTTCAAATTCTTCAATGTTTGATGTCTCATTTTGTATTACCTGGTGGATATTGAAAGGATGGTAGATTGCTTCAATGATATATCTCATAAAACCCAATTTCAATAATGTTATGTTGGTGGATTAGTAATAATTATAAATAGATCGCGCGAAGCGCGAGAAACATGGATATAATATCTCAGTAAGATTTAGATGGTTAAGACTGTACATTAGTGACAATTATAATCATATTTTTGAATCAGTAAATTGTCAGATATACAGTTTGAATTATAGTTATTCCTACATTTCTTCATTGATTGCTCTGTTTAAAGTTCAATTTTACTTAATTATCTTTTGCACTTGCAAGGTCTTATATCATTGCATTACAATAATTTTTTGTTTTAGTTCATTGAAAATTGAAGTTAAATATCACGCGCAATGCGCGAGAGTTCTATCTCAGGCACAATATGTAATGTAACTTATGGCAGTCTTTTGTTTATGTTGTCCATTATCAGTTTCCAACTCTGCATGTGATACACATGTACTGATGCCCCTTTGGTTATTTAAGTGGACTATTTTATCCTTGCATGGTTCCACATATTTTGAGGAAAGTTATGTTATGCTTTTAAACATTAGTGCTGTTTGTGTTTTGCTTAATAGTTACCTAAGTCCATGCCATTTAGCACTTGATGATTAACCGTTTGCTATTGCTAACATACCAAAGAGAGTCAACCTTATTTTACTTTGTTTTTTGGCTGAATTCGTTATATGATGTTTTTTGCATACCCTTTATTATTCACATCTGATGTTTAATGCCTCCGTGCAACGCACGGGAGTCCCTGCTCGTTGGTAGTAATAATAAACAACATTCAGTGATAGGTTTTCACTTTCAGAACCAACCCAACCCAACTTGGCTGCAAATGAAATATTTTAACATTTTTCAATGACTATTTTACCTTTGAAACTATGGCTTGTAACTTTTTTTTTGGATCATGACTATGGCTTGTAATTTAGTGTTCTTAAAGAATATATTTTTCCACCTTTTTTTCATTCAGTGAGCTTTTCTCCAAATTTTGTTACCTATATTTATTTTTACAGTTTTTTTTCTTTTGAAGTTATTCTCTAAAGGCTAATTTAAAACTATGGCTGAAAAAATAGTTATAAGATTAACATCATTTTTTATGCATGAGTATTTATTAAAATAAAAATTTATTAAAAATATTAAAACAAGTTATATTGAATCTGACATATTGAAATACTTCTTCTATTCCTAAATATAAGATCATTTTCCCTAATTTAATTATATTAAGTATGCTAGTTAAGTAAGTTATTAACATATAATATTACTAATTTACCTTGATCATATACTTTCATTCTCAGTCTCACGCTCTTACTTGTTTATTAGACATGAGGATTATTAAGGTTTATTTGGAAAAACGTTGAGAAAAATTAAAAAGTTGCTTATATTTATGAACAAATTGAAATATGAAAGTGATCTTATATTTAGAAAGAAATGGAGTACTTCTGAATGGTCCAAATTAAAATTCCTTTCCTCATCTATCTTCATGATGAGCATAAAAGTTAGCTACATTGTTTTGCTTGCTTTAGACGCCATTTGTTGGTTGAACTCAATTGACAATCAGCTGGGGATCCTATTACGAATGAAATTATCGCCTTATAGTGCTGGCTAAAAAACGGAGACACTCATTATTATCAACATCATTCCATATACCTCTTTGACCTATCGTTTTACACAAGTGCAGAAACCATAATTAAACAACTCTGTCTTGGGTTTACAAAAAAATATCACAATTCACAATTATAAAAAAATGGTATCATATAAGTTATAACTATGAACAATATCTCCCAACGATCTAAAACGCCCAAAGATTTAATGCCAATAAGGAACAAGACAGCGACAAGAAAAAATAATTCTGATGAAACAAAACTGTTCTGGCCAAGCAAAGGATGAAACAAAATAAGCGATAGATCGAATTCAGAATATACAAAATTAATTACGAGTCTGGCGCAAAATCTTCAACCATGCCCTGCATGAGGTGTCCATCATCTTTAACCATTGTTTCCGTGTCACTGGCATAGTCAACGTGATGAGATAGGGAGAAATCAGGATCTTTAAATATCCAGGACAATGTAGCAATAGCCACCACACAACATACACTAGCTAACAAAATACCATAGGCTAAAAGAAAGAAGGAGAAACCAACGGGGACTAAGATTGGACTAAACAAAATTATAAGTGGGATTGCCATGATAAAGGCCACGATAGTGCAAGTCAACGTTATTCCGGATATGAAGAAGAGAATAACACGAAGAGTGGCAGCAGTGAAGATCTTAAGGGCTCGCCGAGAAAGCTGACTATCAGATTGTGAACCTGATGAGAGAGATATTGCTTGATGGTTCATGGTGCTGTATGGTGAGGAGATGAATTTTTGGCAAGGAGAGTTAAAAAGAGTTGTGATTTAAGGTGAGTATACTATAAATATGATTATGGCAGTGGCATGCAATGCGGCCCAAGGTAGGAAACCTTTGTGGCTGAAGCCTACACGTTTCACTACTTGGTCACCCACGATTTACACTGAATCTTGAATCTGTTTGATGTTGAAATATCCAATTTTGAGAAATTATTGCCGCTTTTGATGTACCACGTCATTTGTGTTCTGACCAATTACAAGTAGACATATATATACGATATGACATGAAATTTTTACTTTGACATGACACCCTAAAAATAAGAATTAATGGATAAATTCTTTTATTAAATCGGATCGGATAAAAAATAGAAATCTCATGTTTTCAATGATTATTTTATTTTTTTTGATAAAAATTGATTATTTTATTTTACAATGTAAATAAAAATGTTTTTAAAGTTAGTTGAGTTTTTTAAGGGTGCCATAAAATTAAAAATTTCACATAAGATAATATTTGTCTAAATGTAATTGGTTAAACCACTAGGTTCATGCAAGAATTTTTCTTCAATTATCTATCTACAAAAGAGAAATTCTTGTGTGAACTCGGTGGATCACATCATTTGTGGTCTTACCAATCACAAGTAGATATATATTATCTGAAGTAAAATTCTTAATTTTATATGGTAGACTAAAAAAACTCAACTAACTTTAAAAATAGTAGTATTTTTTTTATATTCAATGTAGACCGTTACGGTGAAAATTGACACCATGGAGGGAAATGCAATACAACACGTCGCCGACTCGCCTAGAATGGAATAGATTCCTTATTTATATGTAAATATCTGAGAAAGAAATGATATTACGGTAATGATATTAAACAAAAGGGAAAAACTTACCTCCAGTACTTGACCTCCAGTACATCTAATACCCAATAAGAATTTGACACATGTCCAATTAACCCCATGCACAACTAACACATGGAGAAAAGAAGGAGGAAGTGGGGTGGGTTAGTTGGACATGTGTCAAATTCTTATTGGGTAATTGGATGTATTGGAGGTCAAGTACTTGAGGTAAGTTTTTTACTAAACAAAAATTGTTAACGTGGGTAGTGATGGATTGTTATTTTTTTTATGAATCGTGCCTGATGTGGTTTTATTAAACGAATTTTATTTTTATTTCTAGATTATAGGTGATAGTGATACAATAGTAATGGATATAGTTGGTTATATTATTATGAGACTTGCAAATAAAACGATATGATGTTGAAACAAAAATAATCCATACATAGAAAAGAAACCATAAAAGTGAGACCTAGATTTTGAGAGTTTCTCATAAAATCTGAGTATCTCACTAGAGGTAGGTTCACAACTACACCTAAATGATTAAAAAAACATTAACAAAGACCACTTGCGAGACTTTGTTACGAGATCTAATCCTCTTGTTAGATATTATCCTTAAAGAAATCAAAGAAGGGTATCTTCTTATCCTTCTCTTTCTTTAGAGACTGGGTAATGTTTTCATGGGAAATCGAGCCGGACACGTTTTGATTTGTGTCATTCTTTTGCATTGCCGAGTTATGACAAACCTCATTCAGCATATTGCCTTCAGCTATAGGTGGCAAACTAGTAAAATGTAGAGGCGACAATGATTTATTGGGGTTGAGATCTAACGATGGAAGACCATAATCAACATGCTCAGCTCCCTGCATGCTAGCAGGAGAAGTGATTTCACGAACATGATATCGAGATGGATGACCTGAGAAGTTGTTGTCAAACATGGGTGCAAAATTCTGACTAGTATCTTTAAGTGGAATATTCAGATTGAAATCATTCAACCTCATTCTCTTCTTTGGTGGTAAGAAAGCTAGAGGAATTGCAGGAATTGCAGGCATATCTGTCACTAATTCAACTGACCATGGGCTCACACGTGTCACGTTAAGTAAATCGGATTCATCCCATGTAATCTGCAAATAAACATAACTCCTTTGATCAATATAGTAATGAGGAGATTTTAAAGTCGAGTGTATTGATGTTTATTACACTAGACCTCTCTTGCTTATCCGTTACTTAGAATATGGGACAATCAAAAATTAAAAAATGTGAGAAAAATATATAGAAAATTTAAATTAAAAACAAGTCCGCATCTCTAAAATAAGTACCAAAAATATATAGTAATAACATATAATGTTACCTGAAGAAGATTCCAAGGTGAATCGGGCCAAACTATAGAATCAGATACTTGTACGGAAGATATAGTTCCCGTAAAAGTTTCTGAAGAATCTTCTGTTTCAAAAGCCATCTTAAGCCTCATTCCAGAACACCATCGGATTTTCGAGGCCGTTTTAACTGATGAGGCATTTACACAAAATTCAGGTGCGTCTGGTGTTGGATAGTAGACAACTTCAAATGGTTTTCCATTAGAAGCAAGATTCACAGCTTCAATAACCGCTTCAGCTTTTACTTTATTTCTCCTCATAGCCATTTGATTAAAACCAACAGTTCCATCATTGATCACTTGTCTTTCGCTCTCATCTCTGTTGAAGAGAGCTGACAAGAATTTTTCACAGTATTCAATCTCTGATTTTTCTACTGATGGTGATTTAACTCGACGAACATGTCCCTTTTTAGCTTTTCGGATCCCTATATAGAAATCTCCATCCTGTCCTCTTAAAAACACTACTATATCCCCTTCAACCATCTTTTTTTCATCTACAAATGCTTTCCATTGTTCCTGTTTCAAAAGATGTCGCTTTGGGTTTCCTCTATAAATTTGCTCAAATTTCCATAATTTTCCATGAACATCTCTAAAATCAACAAACTGAGAAGGTTGACACTTAGAATAGTCCAAAGGAGGAAAAAATGTCTCTGCATTATCTTTATGAACAATGAAATTTTCGCTAGCATCAGATTGTGTCAGAACTTTTGAAAATGATGCAAACTTTTTAGATCCATTGGTATCATCTCCATCATCATCATCGACGTGCACGTCATAATTAACTTCGTTTCCATTTAAAGGAACAAGATTTAGTTTGGCAAATAACTCATTTGTATCCATTTCAGCCATGTATTTAATAGACTCCACCTTACATAATATGTAAGATGGAGGAGGATACTTATCACATTTCTTGAAATCTACGGGTTTATTCGCATGCTCTGCGTGACCTTGTGGGAAGTAATATACCTTAGAATTTAGAGGTGGCATTCTTACCATTGGGCTAGCACAAGCATGCCATAGCTCTTTATCCACCAATTTTTTCTCTTCTTGGATGTTAACATTTACTTCCATAGATGTAATAATCTTTCCCATCAAACCGGGTTATATCACTTTTTTATAAGAAAAATGGGTTGTGTTGCTTTAGAAACTTTTTCCCACTCATAAATAGGGATGGGGAGAGTATCATGGAAACAGAAACTAAATATATTTTAAATGGTATTTTGAATTGAGCCGGTATTCAATTTTTTTTTTTAATTGAGCAAGAATTTCAAATCATTATTAATAATTGTTACATTTTTTGATTATATTTAAAATTTAAAATAATAAAAGAGGCGTGCATTTTGTAGATATGAATTATATCAAAATATTCAGTTCAAAAAAATCATATCAAAATATTATTATCATTATTATTTAATATTAGTGGGAGAAAAAATCGCATAATTATATAATCAGTTCGAAATTGAATTAGAGGTGTGCGCGTTTTTTTTTTCACCAAAGGGGGTGTGTGCGTACGAAACATTAAATTTGGTACATACAAGTATTTTATTTTAATTGTATAAAAAAAGTATTTTATTTTAATTTGGTATATATTTTTTTGCCATTTAATTTGGTATATCTTTTTTATTACAATTTTGAACTTTTTTATTACATTTAATTTGGTATATCAGTGTGTGTATTTTTTATTCATCGAAAAAAAGTATGTGTATTTTTTATCTATTTTTTTTATTAACTTTTTGCGTGTCAAACTATATACGAGTATTTTCTGATAAAAAACTAAACATGGGTATATATTATTATTATTATTATTATTATTATTATTATTATTATTATTATTACTACTACTACTTTCATTATTCTTTTAGTGTTATATTCATTTCTGACCAAAAATTCAGGTAAACAAATTCAGTTCAAAAAATTTCTGAAAATAATTATTATATTTATTCATTGATTTTTGATGAAAGGGGAGCCATGTGATCCCTTTTTTATTTCGTGTGCACACTAAAAAAACTCAACTAACTTTGAAAACATTTTTATTACATTGTAAAATAAAAAACATCGAAAACATGAAATTTATTTTTTCATTCATTAATTCCTATTTTTTGGGTGTCATGACAAATTAAAAATTTCATGTCAGACCATATATGTCTACTTGTGATTGATTAGACCACAAATGACGTGGTACATTGATGAAAGAATTTCTTTCGAAAAGAATATTTAAATTGTGAGATTATTCCTAAAAAATATTTAATACAAACCTGAAAAGTGGAATCATGCTTTAACCAATAGAATAAAAGTAGGAAATGATACAAATGAAATTAAATAATAAATTATATATCGTTGATAACTTGATATAGATATGGATGTGGTTAAAAAAATAAAATAAATAAGATATGTTCATGGGAATCGGGAATGATGGGCGGTTAGTGTTTTAAATTTAAAATAATATAATACTTCCTCCGATCCTAAATATAAGATCTAATTGACTTTTTTAGAAAATCCTGCAAAATAAAGCAAAATAAGTTAATTATAAATTGATTTACCTAATTTTTTTCCTTAGATTAGTTTATTTTACCTATAAATTAATGTATAATCTAAAAATATATCAAATATGTCATGATTTAATAGCTTATTTCGCAACCTTAATCTCTAAAACAAAAGTCAATTAGGTCTTATATTTAGGACCGGAGGTAGTATGATGGTTTAATGGACACGAGGGAATAACATACTTTCCATTAGAGGAGTTAATAATATCGGCCAACAAAATTAGTGGAGTTAAAAGTTTTAATTTAAAAGAACTAAAAACATATTATTATGTTGTGTTTTTACTGCAAAATACTCAAATCATCTACCCTTGTTTCCTCCACATCTTATTTTGGGGGCACCAATGAAGAAAATCTGGCAATAAGTTAAAAAAATAAATATTAAGTCCTATATTTATACCAAGATCAACTTCCCAAATATAACATATTTAGCACAAGAGGGTGTGTTAGATATCAAGTTTATAATACTTAATAGTGAATAAGCCTTTTTGATAAAAAAAATAGTGAATAAGCCTTTAATATCTCAAACATAAGGCAAAACAATTCAACTTTTACCCAAATATATAATCATACAACACATTTTTTCCTCATCTCACTTTAGCTAAACAATCAGATATTATCTGGTGAGAAAAATAGAGAACAAAGCACGAAAACTTGTTGAGATTAAAAACTCTCAAGTCACTTGCTAACAACCACCAACAAAAGCCAAGGAAAAAAAGATGATCCAAAAGCTAGTCTAATCACTTTGGGAAACCTCAATTTCAGTGGCATATCATGTTGATGACTGAAATGACCTTGATAAGATATCAATAGTTATACAACAACAAGATAAATCGATGAGTTCCCAACAGGCCAACACTGCACGCTTCCAGCATGTACATTCTTGAACCAAATGATTCCATCAAATACAACAACATACAAGCAAGCCATGGTTTATTTTTTATTTCCATTAACCTTGTTGCTGTCAGCTTGTTTTTCTGACTGTTGTCCTTTTATGCAGTTGCCATCGTCTAACAACTGAGTAGGAGGTGGATTTTCTTTTTTGGCTTCATTAACATCTTTGGAACTCAAAAAACTTGGTTGGTTGGTCGAAGAAAGAAGCCTTGCCCACATTCTGTCTGTTATCACAACCTTGTTCTGCCTCTCTGTGATTCTCTGGTTCCCAGAATTGTGACATCCACAATATAGTCAGAACAATTCTAATTTTGTGAAAATAAAAACTCTGAAAACTAAATAAATGATTGTATAGAAATAGAGTGCAAAATGGCATGATGCCTCATCAACTATTTTGAGTTTATAGTTGGCAAGCAAATTTTGTACACGAATACAGACACATTCATGGGTGTGCACACAGCAATGAATTAAAAGTAACTAAGGATACGGGATGTGACTTACATTGAATGGAATATATGTATGTCTGCCATTGACCAGCCCGACCGTGAATCCTGTATAGCCGGCCATTGCACCATGAACTGCACTCTGAGCAAGAAGTGTGCAGTACACATTGTCTGATGCATTGCTTGGAATTGCCCGGACCATATAAGTAGGATCTGCCATATAACTCAGTAAGGACCTCTTAATTAACTTGTAAGTTAATAAAGAAAAGTTTCTGTTGGAATATATGCCAGCTACCAAGTCCATATCTTTCTTATTTATGTATTTAATTAGTTTCCCAAATATATATATCATGTAATGATCAGATTGTAATAAAATCTGATCTCATAGAATTAAGGTTCTTTATTTTTAGGAGAGTATATAATCAGAGATATGATATGATTCTGATTATTGTGAGAGAATAATCAGAGATATGATTCTGATTATTCTTAGAAAGCAATCAGGGATATGATCCTAATTATTATTAGGATTATGTTCTAATTCCTCTATATATTGTAAGTATCTCTTCAAGGAAATAACAAGAAAGTATTCTGAAAAAACTTTCATGGTATCAGAGCTTGGGAAGATTATTCCCAATGTCTTACAAAGCTGTTTTACAGCAACCATTTGCCTTGGCTGCTGATGGCAGCAACCCTAACCCTAGTCAAACTGGTAGTGGCCAATCTAGCAACACACCAGCAATGGGATCACTATCTTCTATATCTGACCCATTCTCTCAAACACCAATTACCCATCGGCTCAATGGCAATAATTACTTGCAATGGTCCCGTTTTGTTCTTATGTTTCTCCGAGGCCGCAACAAGGAGAAATATGTGGTTGATAATCCACCAGCGTCTACAGATTCATCCTTCACAAATTGGTGTGCAGAGAACAACCTTGTGATGGCATGGCTTGTCAACACCATGAATGCTGAAATTGGTGAGAATTATCTTATGGCTTCCACTGCTAAAGAAATCTGGGAATCAGCAAAAGCCACCTATTCGGATACTGAAAACACTGCTGCGTTGTATCAAATTAAACGCCAACTTCATGATTTGATCCAAGGTGAACGATCTGTAACTCAATACTACACTGCCTTGTTAAAATTATGGCAGCAGCTTGATTTGTATGAGGTTCATACATGGCCAAGTCCAGCAGCAGCCACTTATTACAGAAAATTAGTGGACCAAGATCGATGCTATAAATTCCTCCTTGGTCTCAATGATTCATTTGAAGATATTAGGGGTCGATTCATGAGTATTAAACCTCTCCCACCACTGGTAGAAGCATTTAATACTATGAAATTTGAGGAAAGTCGGAAGGTACTTACTAATTCCAATTCTGTTTCTTTTATGCCTTCTAACAATTCATCTGTTCTTGCTATTCGTGGCTCTCAAGGTGATCAAAAACCTAGAAAAAGGTGTGATCATTGTAATAAGAATGGTCACACACATGAAGAATGTTGGAAACTCCATGGAAAACCTCCAAACTATAAACCAAAAGGGAAAAATGGAAGCAAAGGACTCATGGTAGGTACCACATCTGATGAAAGCACGCTCAATCAAGAGGAGTTGCTGCTGTTACGAAAAATTCTAAGTAAACACAGCACTGCACCAAGTGAAAACCCCACACCTTCTGTCACTTTGGCTCATGAAGGTACTGCTCTAACTCATATCCCTATCAGCCAAACAATTACCAACAATTTGTGGATAATTGATTCAGGTGCAACAAACCACATAACTGGTTTTAAGGAGTTATTCTCTGAATTTAATGACTATTCTGATCATAATCATGTAGAGGTTGCTACTGGGCAGTTTGCAAAAGTTTTAGGTTCAGGAACAATACCCATATCTGAGAATATTATCTTGAAAAATGTCCTATATGTTCCTGAAATTAAATGCAGTCTTCTATCTGTGAGACAGGTTACTGCACATTTAAAATGTCTTATCAGCTTTGATAATCTTGGTTGTGTTTTTCAGGACTTGGTATCAGAGCTGAATTATTCACTGATGCTGACTGGGCAGGGTCCAAGAAAGATAGAAGATCAACTACAGGTTATTGCTCATATGTATGGGGAAATTTAGTGACGTGGAGAAGCAAAAAACAACCAGTGGTGTCAAGAAGCTCAGCTGAATCAGAACTTAGAGCTTTGGCGCTAGGAATATGTGAAGGGATGTGGCTTAAAAGACTTCTAGCAGAACTTCAAATTAAAGGCTGCACTCCAATAAATGTTTGGTGTGACAATATGTCAGCAATAAAAATGGCTAACAACCCAGTGCACCATGATAGAACTAAGCACGTGGAGATAGACAGACATTTTATTAAAGAGAAAGTGGACAACAGTGTAATTAAGTTAGCTTATGTTCCCTCAAGAAATCAGATTGCAGATGTAATGACAAAATCTCTCACTCAAGAGAAATTTGAAAGCTTCAAGAGCAAGCTGGGAATGGTAAACATATATTCGCCAGCTTGAGGGGGAGTGTTGGAATATATGCCAGCTACCAAGTCCATATCTTTCTTATTTATGTATTTAATTAGTTTCCCAAATATATATATCATGTAATGATCAGATTGTAATAAAATCTGATCATAGAATTAAGGTTCTTTATTTTTAGGAGAGTATATAATCAGAGATATGATATGATTCTGATTATTGTGAGAGAATAATCAGAGATATGATTCTGATTATTCTTAGAAAGCAATCAGGGATATGATCCTAATTATTATTAGGATTATGTTTTAATTCCTCTATATATTGTAAGTATCTCTTCAAGGAAATAACAAGAAAGTATTCTGAAAAAACTTTCAGTTTCCAATCTTCTCCCCTCGGCTACCTCCTTTTCCATCAAAATAGCACGCCCTATGAAGATATAAATCCATAAAAAGAGGGGCCAACATAGGGAAACTCACCTATATATTTCAGAGTAATAGCCATCTTGTTTTGCTTTGCAAAATGATCCTATTAAGGGGAGAAAACGAGTGTTAGAGTGCACAAGGCTCCAGGATCAAGATGCTAAAGTACCAAAAGTTAAAAGGACAAGTGTTATGCATTCATATACTTTTTTTTTGTTAAGACCAATCATATATCTATAAATGAAGAAGAAAAATCTTCAAATGTCAGACAGCAGTGCCACCAAGTTTTAAGCATAAATATCTATGCGAGAGGAAAAGTTGAAACTTGGCAGTAGTACCAAGAATATTGAGTAATATGAGTAATACCTTGATCTTCTGAGATATCCATAGACCAACATCTTGAAGCAATTTGTTTCCAGAAGCATCCTTCTGATTCACAGCCTGCATACTTTCTGTAAGAAGATCTTGTCCTGCTCCCTCCGCAATGACTATGACCATATGACCATTTTCTTTTAACCTTTTCTCAATAAATTCAAAAAGTCCACCCTTTCCCTCAAGGTAGAAGGGTGACTCTGGAATCAAGCAACAGTCCACGTCTCTACTAGCAAGAGTAGCGTACATTGCAATGAAACCTACAGGCATAGATATTTCAAATTAAGACAACTTCAATGAAAAGTAAAGTCATCTACATTCCAAATTAGATGCTTATAAGATGTCAAATATAAATGTGATGCGTACCACTGTAGCGTCCCATCAGCTTTACAACACCAATCCCATTCTCAGTACTCTCAGCCTCAACATGTGCTGCATTAATGGCACGTTGAGCCTCCTCAACCGCAGTATCAAAGCCAAAGGACTTATCAATAACCTAAAGCAAAAGAAGAAATTTTACATGAAATTCCATAAAAAAATTTGGCAACCAGTTCTTCCATGGTTATTAGAAATCATTAAAAAGTGAGTTGAATTCATCAATAACAAGAAATGTGATCAAGCATACCGGAATGTCATTATCTATGGTCTTGGGAATTCCAGCAATTGCAACTTTGAGACCCCGCCTTCTAATTTCCTATACAATACCAAAATATACTCAACATGTTTACCTAAAATATGAAAAGATGCAAAAAATGACAATTAATCAAGCAAGCAGCTGCAGAACAGGTCTACACAAATTAAAAGTGCTGCTCCCAAGATTCATTCCACAACACTCTTGACAAAATTCGAGAATAAAATATAATAATACTGGTGTTAGTTACCAAGTGGCCTATATTTTCTCACTATCCACCAGTTAATTGCTTTTAGAATACTGTTATGGGGTCTTCTAGCACTTTTGGGAATGTGGTCTATCAGGTTGGAGTTGAATTTCCCTACAGCAATAATGTTGTGGGATAGAGTTGTCTATTTGGCTATGTTTTGGTGCTTGACCTATGGTTTTCCACATGAATATTGATGTAGTAATTCAAATTCCGTAATACTGTATATGATTGGTTATGCCAACACAAATTAATGACATAGTGGCAGCCGGAAAATGTTCAATAGTAGAAAAAGTTAAGTTTTATTAAATTAAAGAGACTTACTTACAATTATAAAAAAAAGGACTTAATTACATATGTTTTAGAAGACCAAATAAACAACTGAGTACTACAGTAGGGGCCAAAAAAGTAAATTAACCTAACATATCAGAAACCTATTTCTCTTTTAACTGGAATGAGCCTCACCGCCTATTTTCCTTTTTTTATGGGACAAAGAGAAGCAGCACTCTAGAAAATACCTCATAAATCACAGCTGCTCCTTTTTGAGTTCCATCTCCCCCAATAATATAAACCTGTAACCAAAACATAACATATGATTATTCATTTTTTGAGAAAAAACATAAGTTTAGATACATCTGAAAAACAGGATTTAGTTTCAGACATTCAACATCCAGAAAACATAATCTAAAAAAGATTAGTGCATAATAGACCTGGTTAATTCCACGATCCTGTATGCTGTCAACTATCTTGGAAGTATCATGCCCTCCTCGTGATGTCCCGAGAATGGTACCCCCGCGCTTATGGATATCATTGACCACCTTGGGTGTTAAAGTAATGGTGTTTTTGGAGTAGAAACCTCTGTAACCCCCCTGTATATAACCAAGTGGAATTTGGTGAAGGAACCGACGTACACAGCAGCGCAAATCAATTCATATGATCAAAAAGAGGAATGAAGATTGAACATATTCCAAGATATCCAAATACTAGTTCAGTTACAATCTGTATTAAAGTGAGTTTTCAATAGAAAGTAATTGCCATTCAAACTTATGACTTAACAAGAACATATAAATTTTGCCTTGAGTCAGTAGTTCAAATCTGGCACCTTCAAACCATGAATTGTGAGATAAACCACAAACTATTTCCCTTATCACAGTGTTGAGTCCAGGGCAAAGACTTAACAAGAACATAAGGCAACAGACAATATATCAAAATTAAACTAATTGCAAATATGCCACTTACATCTATACCAAGGACTTTGTTGACACCATACATGTGAGATAGACCACAAACTATTTCCCTTATCACAGTGTTGAGTCCAGGGCAAAGACCACCACATGTAACAATGCAAGGTAACACTTCATCTGACCTGAAATACACCTGCACGCCATATTAAGCTACCATCAGTTAAATCCAAATAGCTGTCAAAAACACATCTACACAAGGAAAAATCACCTTTTGGCGGGGTCCTGCGCGTCGAAAATGTACACCCCTTGGACTATCCTTATGAACGACAACCTATGAAAAGATTGCACAAAAGTTAAAACCAATGCACCTTATTATTGCTGACAAGAAAGGCAAAACCAAAAAGCATTTTCTTTCCTATTTCTGCCTTTCAGCCTTCTTATACAATTTCAATATAAGAATAGAAGAACTTCCTCCCCTTTCAGCCTTTCTTATACCATAACTCCAATGAAAACTAATTCATAGACCAATTAACATGGAACACTAGATGCTAAAGACTTTCAAGATAGAAGAAAAAAACAAAAGGTAATGTTCAGAATAAAACCTTCTGAGGAACACTGTCATCAACATCAACAAAATACTGCCTGTTGAATTATATCAAGCAAACAAACAATCAACATATTAATTACAATTTACAACAAGCAAGCAAACGCACATTCTAACATAAACAAATCAGTAGCTTCACTCACTTCACAACTGAATAAGCAGTATTAGATCGCAGCGGATTTGGGTATGTCTGAAAATACAAACATTTGACAATGTAAATAAAATCTTTGAAGTGAACAGAAAGAAATCTCCAAAAAAATCAAAACTTGTAAAAGGGTTATTCATGTTTCTCTAAACTGCTAATGCAAAAGAAAAAAAAAAGATTTTTTACAGGAAGATTAGGAATATAGTCATCGAAGTGAGGAACGTCTTCAAGAATATAACCAAAGTCGCCGCGAACAATCTTCATTTGCGAATCCTGAGATCCCATCACTTGCGTTCTTCTCTTCTCTCACAACGAAAGGTGACGACGGAAAATGAAATAAGATTCCTTAATGATAACGATATTACGGTAATGCTATTAACTAATTTATATTCAATGTAGCAGCGTTAAGACGAAGATTGATAGGGAAATGCAATATACGAAGGCACCGAGAATGGAATAGGTGCGAAGAATCGAGTACGATGTGAAGGAAAAACCAACGGCGCAAACGTTACCGCCAACTGTAGGTAACACTGGCGCCGCAGAATTATTAAACGAAAATTTGTTAACTTTGGGTAGTGATAGATTGTTATTGTTTTTTTTTTTTTATGAATTGTGCCTGATGTGGTTTTATTAAACGAATTTTTATTTCTGGATTATAAGTGATACGGTAGTAATGGATATAGTTGGTTTGATTATTGTGAGACTTGCAAATAAAAAAGATACAAAGTTGAAATAATAATGATCCATACATAGAAAAGAAACGATAAAGTGAGACCTAGATTTTGAGAGTTTCTCAAAAAATCTGAGTAATTGACTAGAGGTAGGTTCACAACTACACCTAGATGATTAAAAAAAACATTAAAAATGACCACTTGGGAGACTTTGTTGCGAGAGCTAATCCTCTTGTTAGATCTTATCCTTAAAAAAATCAAAGAAGGGTGTCTTCTCATTGTTCTCTTTCTTTATAGACAGGGCAGTGTTTTCATGGGAAATCGAGCTGGACGCATTCTCATTCGTCACATTCTTTTGCATTGTCGAGTTATGACAAACATCGTTCTGCGTAGAGGCTTTGACAAGAGATGGCAAACTAGTAAAATGTGGAGGTGACATGAGGTTGAGATCTAATGATGGAAGACCATCATCAGCATGCCTGATTCCCTGCATGCCAGCATGAGAATTGATTTCAGGATCATGATACCCAGATGGATGTCCTAAGTTGTTGCCAAACATGGGTGCAACATTCTGACTAGTATCTTTGGGTGGAAAATTTAGATCCAAATCGTTCGACGGATGACCTAAGAAGTTTGCGCCGAACATGGGTGCACAAGTTTGACTAGTACCTTTAGGTGGAGTATTTATATCGAAATCATTCAACCTCATTCTCTTCTTTGGTGGTAAGAAAGCTAGAGGAATTGCAGGAATTGCAGGCATATCCGTCACTAATTCAACTGACCATGGGCTCACACGTGTCACGTTAAGTAAATCAGATTCATCCCATGTAATCTACAAATAAACATAACTCCTTAAATCAATATAGCAATGAGGAGATTTAAAAGTCAAGTGTGTTAATATTTTTTACGCTAAACCTCTCTTGCTTATTTGTTACTTCAAATAGGGGACAATTAAAAATTAAAAAATGTGAGAAGAATATATAGAAAATTTTTAACTAAAAACAAGTCTGCATCTCTAAAAAGGTAACACACACACACACGATGTATTAACATATAATGTTACCTGAAGAAGGTTCCAAGGAGAATCAGGCCATACTATAGGATCAGATACTTGTACGGAAGATATAGTTCCCATAAAAGTTTCTGAAGAATCTTCTATTTCAAAAGGCATCTTAAGCCTCATTCCAGGACACCATCGGATTTTCGAAGTCGTTTTAACTGATGAGGCCTTTACACAAAACTCAGGTGCGTCTGGTGTTGGATAGTAGACAACTTCAAATGGTTTTCCATTAGAAGCAAGATTCACAGCTTCAATAACCGCTTCAGCTTTTACTTTATTTCTCCTCATAGTCATTGGATTAAAACCAACAGTTCCATCATTAATCACTTGTCTTTCGCTCTCATCTCTATTGAAGAGAGCTGACAAGAATTTTTCACAGCTCTGATTTTTCTACTGATGGTGATTTAACTCGACGAACATGTCCCTTTTTAGCTTTTCGGATCCCTATATAGAAATCTTTATCCTGTCCTCTTAAAAACACTACTATATCCCCTTCAACCATCCTTTTCTCATCTACAAATGCTTTCCATTGTTCCTGTTTCAAAAGATGTCGCTTTGGGTTTCCTCTATAAATTTGCTCAAATTTCCATAATTTTCCATGAACATCTCTAAAATCAACAAACTGAGAAGGTTGAAACTTAGAATAGTCCAAAGGAGGAAAAAATGTCTCTGCATTATCTTTAGGAACAATGAAATTTTCGCTAGCATCAGATTGTGTCAGAACTTTTGAAAACGATGCAAACTTTTTAGATCCATTGGTATCACCTCCATCATCATGATCGACGTACACGTCATGATTAACTTCGTTTCCATTTAAAGGAACAAGATTGAGTTTGGCAAATAACTCATTTGTATCCATTTCAGCCATGTATTTAATCGACTCCACCCTACATAATATGTAAGATGGAGGAGTATACTTATCACATTTCTTGAAATCTACGGGTCCATTCGCATGCTCTGCGTGACCTTGTGGGAAGTAATATACCTTTGAATTTAAAGGTGGCATTCTTACCATTGGGCTAGCACAAGCATGCCATAACTCTTTATCCACCATTGCTTTTTCTTCTTCGATGTTCTCATTTACCTCCATAAATGTATTCATCTCTCCGATCAAAACGGGTTATATCACTTTTCTTATCAGAAAAATGGGTTATGTCACTTTAGAAACTTCTGTTCACTGATAAATAGGGTGGGGAGACAGGAGAGTATCATGGAAATAGGAAGGAAATATATTTTAAAGCGTCATTTTGAATTGAGCAGTTATACAAGTTTTTTGATTACACGCAAAATAGTGAGTTTGTTGGAGAAAAAATCGTGGTAAATCTAATTAACTTTGTGCGTGTATATGGATATGTTTTTTATCTATTTTTTTATTAACTTTTTGTGTGTCAAACTATATACAAGTATTCTGATCGAAAACTAAATATGTGTATATATTATTGTTATTATTATTATTAATTATTATCACTACTACTATTACTTTCATTATTCTGTTAGTGCTATATTTATTTCTGACAAAAAATTCTGGTAAAAAAATTCAGTTCAAAAAATTTCCTAAAAAAACTATTATTAGTTATTCATTCATTTTTTTAATGAAAGGGGAGCCACGTGATCCCTTTTATTCTCTTTTTATGAACTTTTTTTTGATCAGGATTTATGAACTTTTTTAAATAAACATGTATCTATCTTTTATATTTCTATATCTTAACTAACTTTTTATATTTGTATATCTCTCTTAATCTTCATATTAACCTTATCTAAGCTGACCACACTATTATAAGAATCGTTTATTAAAATTTATTGATGTCATCATCACTCTAAATAATTCTTTCATCATTTTGATTCCTACAATTTAGGGTTGAAAATAAGAAGTTACCATTTTCTCATCTGTTATGAATTTTGCCTCTAAAATGGTCCTATCCAATAATTTAATTCAACCCTTATTTATCTATTATATATTAAAAGTGGTGACAACATTCCTATTAGACTACTTGTCTGATTGGACCACATAGTTATCTAGTTATTTAAAGTTAAAAAGCAATTCAAATAGAATCAATTTCTATTTTCGAATTCCTTTTATTATTAATTTTTATCTCATTTGGATTCAGTTTTAAAATTCTGAAATTTTTGTATCAAAATTTTCTAATTCGCTCTAATTAATTTGTGGTCTGACCAATCATAAGTACATTAACATGTTTTGATGTGTAATTTTAAATTGACTAGTACCCTAAGAAAAACTCTAACTATTTATAAGAAAAACTCAACTAATAAAAAAATTATATTGACACTATAAAATAAAAAACATTGAAAACATGAGATTTAATTTTTTTTATATGTTATTAGTTCATATTTTTAGGGTGTCGCCTCATATTTAAAATTTAATGTCAGACCATATGTGTCTTCTTATGATTGACCAAACTACAAATAATGTGGTGTACTAAGTTCATGCAAGAATTTCTCTTAAGTGAAGTGTCAAACCTCATAATTTTTCAGATAAAAAAAACCTCATAATTTGAAAATAAAATTCTTCTTGGGCCATAGATATCTTTTTTTTTTATATAAATAGAAATTATTACCCATCAGAAATTCTTTCCCAGACCATATCCGAACTCAGCAAGTGGACCAATCAAAATATTGGTACCACTTTTAAAAAAAAATAATAGATAATTAATCCGAGTAACTAGAACTTATTAGCAAATGTTATATAAAAAAAGAACTTATTAGCAAAAAAAAAAAAAGAAAACTAGTAGAACTCAGTCAATAATCTGTATCCCATTAACGCGTATATGAGTAACCAGTTTAAGAATTGGTGGCTCCCACTGTCCCACCCACATTCAGACCTAATATGCTGATATTTCAAAAGACGTGACCAATAGTAATATCTCCCTCTTTTTTTTTTTTATCAAAAATAGTAACATCTCCCTCATTCAAACGAAAACAAAAAATTGATTAAATGTAATTGAGCTAGAATTCCTCCACAATTGAAACAGGGACAGTATGGGAATTAGTGAATTACATTATACTATTATTATATTTTTTGGCCAGTATTTATTATATAATACTCCATTTCAATCCCTAATATAAGAGCTAAAATTTGAATGGTTTTGGTCTCTAATATAAGAGTTCATCTCACATTTCAAGTGTGTATGAAGGCATAGCAGAGATCAAAGGCATTATTAGATGTATGCATAAGGCGAAATCTGTCTTGCCCAATTTAAGGATGTAGGTTAAATTTTTTGTTTGTATTTTCCTTCCTTTTTATCAAAAAAAAAAAAAGAGTTCATCTCACATTCTCTCCCACATTAAATGTGTTTTTTCCAACTTTACCCCTAACTCTCTTTCATACTCCCTCCGTTCCTAAATATAAGACCTAGATAACTTTTTTTTGGAAAGATTAAAGTTGCGAAATAGGTTATTAAATGATGACATATTTGATATCTTTTTAGATTATTCATTAGCTTATAGGTAAAATAAACTAGTTTAAGAGAAAAAATTAGGTAAAACAATTTATAATTAACTTATTTTTTGCTTTTTTTAGGATTTTTCAAAAAAGTCATCTAGGTCCTATATTTAGGAACGGAGGGAGTATTTATTAATGTTTGTGTATTTCTCTCTATTAAAAGTATCACAATAAATATGGTCAATATTGGAAAAGAAGCATTAATTTCAGGCACCCAACTAACATTCACATGTTTTCTTAAAAAGTGTTTTTTGCTGCTGACTGTTATATTAGGGATCGGAGGGAGTACTATACTTCTTCCGATCCTAAATATAGGATCTAATTGACTTTTTTTTGGAGATGTTAAGGTTACAAAATGTGTTATTAAATTATGACATATTTGATATATTTTTAGATTATTCATTAGTTTATAGGTTAAATAAACTAGTTTAAGGGAAAATTAGGTAAATCAATTTATAATTGACTTATATTTTGCTTTTTTAGGATTTTTCAAAAAAGAAAACGAGGTCTTATATTTATATTTAGGACTGGAGGGAGTATTATAATTATAGGGTTAAATATCATTTTGGGCAATAAACAATTTTAAAATGGTCAAGTTGGTCAGAATAAGCCCTTTATTATTTTTTGGCTAATTTGACCCTTTCAAAATTGTTTATTGGCCAAAATGATATTTAACCCTAATTTATATTTATAAATATAATATAATAGTATAATGAATGAAATGAAATGATAATTAAATACCAAAAAATGAAATGATAATGATAATTATGGGAAGTAAGAAGGGAGAGGCAATAAACAATAAATCCAGAAATCAAGCAGGCTGGTTCTCAGAGTCAGAGTCTCCCCTACCTTGGGGCCCTATCTCTCTCTCCTTCTCCGATTCACAAAATTTCTCTCAATTCTCTTCTTCCTTCCTTCTCCTTCCTTTTATCCTTAGGTTTGTCTTTAGGGTTTTCGATATGCGACTCAAAGGTGGTGCCTTTTTTCTTCCCATCTAGCTTTTCTTTCTTTTTCCGTTAGGGTTTGACAATTGAAACACATCAATCAATCAATTATCATATCATGGGTTCCGAGACTCCCCATGGTTCTTCTCAGCAAGCCATAAAGCATGGCATCACTAAACCCATCTCTTTATCCGGTCCTTCTGACGCTGATTTGCATCGCAACGCACAACTCGAGAGGGTAATTTTATTTTTCTTTCTTTTTTTTTTATTTTTTTAATCTTCCCTAATTCTGAAATTGATTTTTCTGGTGTGCTAGTTTTTGGTTGATTCTGGGCTTTATGAGAGCAAGGAAGAAGCTTTGAAGAGAGAGGAGGTTCTTGGTCGGCTTGATCAGGTGAGATTGTTTGTTATTTTTAGGGGTTAGGTTAAATTTTATGGTTTGATGTTGCATGTGGAGGATAATCTTGACGTTGGCTAGTGTAAAAGTGGAGGCTTGTTTTCCTTTTTTGTGTATTATGCCGTTTGTAGTAATGATTGAGGTGTTTCTTTTTAATCAAGGTTAAATGTTAGTTTAATTATGTTGACCTGGTATGTAGATTGTGAAAAGTTGGGTGAAGCAGCTGACTCGCCAACGAGGGTATACAGATCAGATGGTAGAAGATGCAAATGCTGTCATATTCACATTTGGTTCTTATCGCCTAGGGGTGAGTCCCCCCCTTCCCCCCCAAAAAATATTATTTTTGTCTGAGATATTGTAATAAATTGGTTCCATAGTAAGCTCGCTTGCCATGAGTTTGAATCAGAATTAGTTGAAGACTGCCTTGTATATTTCCTTCCCCTCGCACCCCACCAAGTGGGGACTCGGAATGGGTTGGCCTTTATTGTAATGATTTCATGTAGTATGCTAGTACTTTAATCTCGGACGACTGGAGTGGTGCTTTAGGTGTTCTGCAGTTTGGCGGAGTTCAATTCATGTGGGGTCCTATTTTTGCTTGTCATAGGATGAGAGTGATAGGCAATTGTTAAATTGTATGAAAGGATGAGAAAGAGAGGGAAAGAATTCAAAAAGAGCAGCAGAAGAGAAGAATTTAGATGTTTGACGAGGAACTTAGATAGATGGAGACAGAGAAGAGAGACAAGGCAAAAGAGGGATTCTCATTTACTGAACAAATCACAAGAGAACAACAATTGGTGTATATATAGTATCTAATAACCCTAATTCACAGTCACACGTGACTGATAAAAATCCGCAGCCTAATGCACTTGCTCTCACTTATACACTCACTAACATTTTTATTTCACTTTGGCCCGATTAGTTACTACTCAGGCCCAATACTAATAAGACCCAGACCCAATTAACTACCCATTGACTCTTATTTCAATATCATATCAGAGAGGAAGGGGGATTATTACGTATACTTGAGTTGTAGGCTTAAATTTGTAATTGCACTGGGAGTTTCTACGTGTTCTCTGTTCAATTTATTGTTAATTTTTTATTTATAACAGGCTACCTGTTGTAGTAGGGTGGTTGTTCTGTTTCTCTACACACCCACACGCTCTCCCTGAATATTGAGTAATATATTGCTAATTTACAGGTGCATGGGCCTGGAGCTGACATAGATACTCTGTGTGTTGGTCCTTCTTATGTGAATCGAGAGGTAGAAAGATGCAGCTGGTTGATTATTGTACACAATTTTGTTTCTAGAATTGCATTTTGTTCTCTTTTAGCCAAATATTGACCCCTTTTGCAGGAAGATTTTTTCATCATACTGCATAACATCCTTGCTGAAATGGAGGAAGTTAGTGAACTTCAACCAGTTTCTGATGTCCATGTTCCAGTAATGAAGTTTAAGTTTCTTGGAATATCTATAGATTTGCTTTATGCGAGCGTGTCCCTTTTGGTTGTCCCAGAAGTAAGTTTGAGTGCTCTTTCTGATGGGTTTTATTCATTCTGGGTGCATGTTTTGTGAGCTGTAATTTTGTATGAAATAGCAACCCCTTCTTTCATGGAATCATGTTATGATTTGAGGGCCTCCTAAGATTTGAAGAGTGACTGCATGAAATTGTGCATTCCTCATTGCTTTTTAAAAGTTGATCTACCCAGATGTTGCATTATGGATGGTGCTATATTTGTATGAGCAAACCATTGTATTCATCATTCTGCTTTATGGTATTTTTGGTTTGCTTAAAGCGCAGTCTTATAGTTTCTCTATTTTATATTCTTGTTGAGGTGTGATGTGCAATTCATGTACAGGAATGAGTTATTGAGGAAGAGAGCAGGAGAAGAGTTCAGATTAGCTTAGAAACTCATTTTTTTTATATTTGTACAAAATTCAAGTTTGAATAAACTATGATTTAATTGCTGATTTTAAGTTGTCTGGCATTGTAGTTTAATTTTTTTTTTGTGAATTCTAGTTTTCTTTTGCATTTTTCTGATTTGTAAGAAAATGCATTTTATAGTTTCGACTTTCCAAAGCACTCAGTTTTTCCCACTCCGGATATAGTATAACTTTGTTCTGATATGATTTTAAAACTCTCTCCTCAGGACCTGGATATCGCTAATGGGTCAGTGCTGTATGATGTTGATGAACCTACTGTTCGAAGTCTTAATGGCTGCCGAGTGGCAGATCAAATTCTTAAACTTGTTCCAAATGTTGAGGTCGATATACACACTTTAATTTGGTTGATTGTTATGTTGTATCTAATGGTCTTTTAACTAGTTGAATTGACACTCATTAAATCCCTGAAAAATTCAGCACTTCCGAGCTACTCTGAGATGTTTAAAGTTTTGGGCAAAAAGGCGTGGTGTTTACTCAAATGTAAGATAAGATACACCAGCTGTAGAGCTTCTTATTATGAGAGGACAATTACATATGTGTTTCCTTCATTATGTTTTCTCTTTGTATAGGTTACTGGATTCCTTGGTGGTGTAAATTGGGCTCTTTTAGTTGCTCGTGTTTGCCAGCTCTATCCTAATGCAATCCCTAGTATGTTGGTTTCTCGATTCTTTAGGGTGTACACGCAGTGGCGGTGGCCAAACCCTGTAATGTTGTGTTCTATCGAAGAGAATGAACTGGGTTTCCCTGTGTGGGATCCTCGTAAAAACCCCCGTGACAGATTCCATCTCATGCCAATAATCACTCCCGCATATCCATGCATGAATTCTAGCTACAATGTCTCAGCAAGCACTCTTCGTGTTATGACAGAGCAGTTTAACCATGGCAATAAAATCTGTGAGGTTAGATTTTAGTATTATCTAGTTTTCATTGATGATCCTTATTCCTTATTTTGCTTTCTACTGTGACAATGTGCATTCCCAGGAAATTGAGCTCAACAAAGCCCACTGGAGCACACTCTTTGAGCCTTATCTCTTTTTTGAGGCATATAAAAACTATCTGCAAGTGGACATAGTAGCAGTAGATGCTGATGATTTACTGGTGTGGAAGGGCTGGGTTGAATCTAGATGGAGACAACTTACCCTGAAGGTAAAGTGTTGTGTTAATCTGGTATCAGGTTTTCTCCTTGATGTAATCCATGTCTAGTAGTTGTTCATTGGAATCAGCGAATCTCATTTGTATGCTTGCACGTTATGATGTTTTCCAATTGTTACTGAGCAGATAGAGCGGGATACAAATGGGATGTTACAGTGTCATCCATATCCACACGAGTACTCAGACACTTCAAAGCCTTGTCCACATTCTGCCTTTTTTATGGGGCTGCAAAGGAAAGCTGGAGTGAAAGGTCAAGAAGGGCAGCAATTTGATATTCGTAAAACAGTAGATGAGTTTAGACTAGAGATAAACATGTATGTATACTGGAAACCAGGAATGGAAATTTATGTTTCTCATGTTCGTCGAAAGCAGCTTCCTGCATTTGTTTTCCCAGATGGTTATAAACGGATTAGAATGCCAAGGCCTCCTGCTGAAAATATGGGTGGAAATGCTACCAAGTGCTGCTCTGTATCTGCTGAAGCATGCAATAAGAGGAAAAGTGACACTGAAATGGCGGACATGAAAACAAGCAAACCAGAAAAACGAGCATCTATTAGCCCTCTAAGGCTAGATTCATTTTCTTCTGAAGGTAGTATTAGTAGATCAGGTGGTACCTCTCATATGAGTATTGAATGTATTGATAGGTTGGAAGATTCGATAAGCAAGTGTGCTGATAGCAATTGTGGAATTAAAACTACTGATGGGCTCCTGGGAGGTGGAGTAAGTACTGTAGGGCCTGGCATACAGATTAGTGAAACAGATGTTTGCACATCGGATGAGCAGAAATCATGTGGTTTGGAAAATCAAAATGAGGTAAGCCTTTTCAATCAGTGATTGAAAACATTAGGAAGTTATATTCGTGTGAAGTGCCTTATTTAGAATTTGGTGATCCATTTTAGAATGAAGTTGATGGGAACAAAGTTCAAGATAGCTCAGAAAGTGCAGAAATTATATCTGTAAAACCCTTGCTGATTTCTGAACGGAATGCTGTAAACATGGACCAACCGACAGTCAAAGCTTGTAATTTGACTAGAGCTGAACTCTCAGACTATGCACCAATTGCCGGCAGCCGGAACTTCAACTGTGAGGTGAGTTTTTTTTTTTCAATTTAAGGAATTGTTGGTTGGGAATTGGTGTGGATCGCAGCGACAAAAAAGTTGGAAGTCATGGCGATAGTGAGACTCGTGGATCTTTGCAGGGTGATGTCCGTGTGGCAGATCCTGATTCTGCTTTGAAGAATGGATGTTTTGATGGGAATCTAGTTTTTCAAAATGGCATAACTGAAGAATTGAAGGTTATGAAGCTTTAATCTCCCTCTGTTTTATTTCTTTAGGGAAGATGATAATTAATTTCAGAGTAATTTTTCACACTTTTCCTATCAATAGATGGATTTCAGAAGATATTGGAGGAAAATGTGATATGATCCTTCTTTTTTCCTATTGCTATTTTTTGAGTACTCATAATGTGATGTATTCATCACCTGGCTATTTTTCCTATGCCTGGCATTATATTTTTCCTATTGCTTCAAGTTTCTTAGGTCAGAAATTTTTGTGGTCATTGAGTTTTGTAGACAACTTTCTGACTGGTGAATATGTGGTCGCAGGTCCTGCACCACTGTAGGTGCTAGCTTTCCAGTAATTGTGCTTAAAAACCCCACTTTTGTGTAGAAGATCAAAGACAACACCCTCCTTTTTGTTTGACTTATCTTTTTTAGATTTATTAGATTAACACTTTGATTGAATCCTAAATTCTTCCTATTTTTTCTAATTTTTATAGCCTGATGTTAGACTCGGAAGTGTGGTGTAAACTTAAGTTGGGCCAGGTCGGACTCTTTGCAGACGCTAGTGACAAGGCATGCACGTAAACTCTTGCTATGTGACCAAGTTATATCTTTATTCTTTCCTGTTTGGTGGTTATTGCTTTTTGTGTAGGGGTCAGGATGGAACAACATGGGCAATTGGAGGTGATTTACTCTAGCCTCTGGTCCCCATCCTACTACCTCATGCTGTATTGGTGGTTTGACTCGGAGTAAGGGTGAGGTTGTTTTTGAAGTTATGAAGAGCAAATGCAGAAGAAAATGATAAAAATAGACTGGCGTTTTTATTTCATTTCTTTTTTTTGGATTGATCTGCAACGACAGTTTGTATATATAGATGTAGCTTAATGGCTATGCTCGAAATAGTGAATTCATTGGGTCCTGTTAAATGTGAATCTTGGTCTGATCAGAGGAGCTTTGATTGTGTTGTCTCATGCGACCTAAATATTTATTGTTATAATTTGCAAGCGAAACTGAAATCGGTTCTATTCTTATGATGTGGCTGATACCATGCATTTAATACTTCCTCTTGTCATAATTATAAGATTTAGTTGATTGTTTTGGAAAATTTTAAGAAGGTAAAATAAGTCACTTGTAAATTGATACATCTATTTTTTTCCCATCAAATTAATATGTAATCTAAAAAAATATCAAATATATTATAGTTAAACCTATTTTTGCTTATTTGATCTCCAAAATAAAAGTCATCAAGGTCTTGGCCTAATTTATCAGGCAAAATAATGTAGGAGTGAAATATGGTGGCTGATGATTGAGGTAGTCTTTCATTCCCATGCGCGCTCATGGCTCTACTTCAACTTCGAAACAGAACGCACATGGATCCAAACTTCCTAAGATCCCATTTATAGTTTATGCATTATTGCTCAGAAATAAGTTTCATTGCTATCACCTATAGCAGTGCTACCATCCTTGTAATTAGAAATATATGTGGTATCCCCAAGAAGGGGAGCTATATCAAACTCTGTTCTTGTTGTCTTGCCGCAATGATCTGGTGGACAACAATGCTGAAGAACTCGCAAATTCTCTCTCATGGAAGGTCTAGCTGAGGGTGATAAGCTTGTGCACGCTAGGCCTAATTTAAATACCATTATCATTGCCTCTACATGACGTGTTTCTTTGATTTCTTCGTCCAAGGCGTTAGCAAGGCACCTCTCTTCATTGTGATATTGCCATGCCCAATCTACTAGGCTTGTCTGTTCCTCCACGCTATATGGTTCTTTTCCTGTTACAAGCTCTAGAAGTACCACCCCAAAACTATATATATCCACTTTCTCATTAATCTTTGTTGAGTAGGCATATTCTGCAAAATTCAAGTAAGGCCATGTAAATATGGGTTTTAAAAGTCTGACGCCATTACAAATATTCAATATTCTCCATCATAATAGCTCACCTGGGGGTATGTAGCCGAAAGATCCTGCTATGGTAGACAAGCTATGTGGCTCCCCAGATTTCGCCAACATCCTAGCTAACCCAAAGTCTGCAATACTTGCTCGGAATTCGGAGTCTAGTAGTATATTGCTACACTTTACGTCCCTATGTATAATTGGTGGGGAGCAATCGTGGTGCATGTAACTCAATCCTTGTGCAGCCCCAATGGCAATTTTCAACCTTGTTGGCCATTTCAAGACTAGGTCATTGTTGGGTGTGGTCAATGCTCTTCTCTTTCCATGAAGCCATCTATCAAGGCTACAATTTTCCTTGTATTCATACACAAGGAGTTTTGAGCTTTCGCTTGAAATGTAGCACAGAAGCTTCACAATATTGGAATGCCGAATTGTCCCTAAGATTTCAGCTTCAGACATGAAGTCCTTCTCTAGATTATCATCTAACCTTTTGCTATTCCAAATCCTTTTTACAGCAACATACTCACCTGGGCGATTAGAGGGAACCCGATAAACTGCTCCAAAACCCCCGCTTCCAATGAGGTTATCATCTGTCAAGTTTGAGAAGAAATTCCACTCTGAGAAATCTAGCTTCTGGAATGAAGTAAGCTTCCATATTGAAAAGTTGCGCCTTGAATTCTTTCCTGACATGCCTTTGAACTTATAGAAGGCTAATGAGGCAGCGGCTAGCAATACAATGATTGTAAGAACAAGAATCAAAGCAAGTAAATTGAAGGATGATTTTTTTGGATATGAAGGGGTTTTGGTCAAGCAATTTGGAAGTCTGACTTTGGGATTATAACCACATAGATTGGGATTGTTCAAGAAACTGGTGTCAAATGCGAGGTTATTGAAAGCATCTGGGATGCTACCGGAAAGGTTGTTGGAGGACAAGTTGAGAAAAACTAACCTCATATTGCCAAGCTGAGGTGGGATTTCACTAGAGATATCATTTTTAGACAAATCCAAATCTACAAGATTAGGGAGATCACCAATAGTTCCCGGAATTTGTCCAGAGAGTTTGTTGCTTGAGAGTGTTAAAGTATTCAAGGATTGCCAGGAGATTATCTCTAATGGCAGTTCACCTGAGAGTTGATTATTGTCAAGCCTGAGAGAATTAAGCCTAGAAAGAGTCGTCAACATCTTGGGAATTTCACCAGAAAGCATATTATTTCTCGCATCAAATACTACTAGATTTTCTGCAGAAACAATTCCAGCTGATATCTCTCCTGAAAAGTTGTTATTTCTGATCTCTAGCCTCGACACATTCCATGTAAGTTTACTAGGAAGTTGGCCAGAAAACGAGTTCTCGCTCAACATCAAGGTTGGCAAATTCTTGGAAGTCCAAAGACTTGCAGGAATCTCACCTGAAAAATTGTTCCCTTGAAGCTGAACTGTGCCCAGTGTAGTGCAATTTCCAAGAGATTCAGGCAATGTTCCACCAAGATTGTTATAAAAAGCAATCACACCTAGCAAAGCATCATTGGCACACAAATATTGAGGCAATACACCACTCAGTTGATTGTCAGCCACTTCAAACACTTCGAGCTTTGAATATAGGCCTAATTCAGGAGGAAGACTCCCATTCAACTTATTGCTAAAGATCTTGAAGTTCTTTAGTGTTTTGATAAGGCCTAAACTTCTCGGAATCTGACCAGACAGTTGATTGTAATACAAGCTAAGTATCGTCAAGTTCTCCAACTTCCCAAAATCTTCAGGAATTCGACCTGTGAATTTGTTCATTGACAAATCAATATCAACCAAATTCAAGGCCTGGACCGAACTAGGTATTTCACCAGACAATCCGTTGTGGTACAAATAAAGAAACTGTAAACTCTTGAGAGTGAACAAACCACTAGGAATTCTGCCAGTCAAATTGTTCAACGACAAATCCAATTGCACAATATTCGTCAAATTGGAAAAACTTTCAGGAATTTCACCAACTAAATTGCAGCTTGTCATCCACATGAACGTCAAATTCCTCAAATTCCCAAACTCCTGTGGAATCTTCATAGGCACAAATTTGTTATTATAAGCCAAACTGAGTATTTCCAGCTTAAATAACCTCCCAATTTCCTTAGGAAAGCTTCCATTGAATTCATTACTATGTAGATACAAAGTCCGTAACTCCAATAATCTCCCTATAGCCACCGGAACATCGCCGGAAAAATAGTTTCCACTAAGGTCCAAAAACCTCAAAGCTTTGAAACTATCAATATCGTGAGGGATAGGGCCAGCGAAGTAATTTTGAGCTAGGGAAAGAGATTGTAATTTAGAGCAATTGTATAAAAACCTCGGGAATTCTCCGTCAATATTGTTGTTCGAGAGGTCAAGCTTCATCAGATTCTTCAACTCGCAGATCGCCGGAGGTAGCTTCCGGGAGATATTCTTCCCGGAGAGAAGGACATGAGTGACGTCACCGTCGGCGCAACGTATCTCCGGCCAATTACACGGTGACGATGACGGTGTCCACGATGGAAGCGACGGTGGATCGCCTAGTTGATGTTTTACGTTGAGTAAGATGGTTTGTTCTGAAATTAAGGTTTGCGAATTTGCTGTGGAGATTACTGAGAAGCTGAAGAAGAAGAAGAAAAGGAAAGGGAAAGTGGAAATGAGTTTGAGAATTCTGGAAATTTGCCGGGAAGAAGACATGGCGCCAACGGTCAAATTTCAAGCATGGTGGGAGATTAGTGATAAGTGATAGGTGATTAGTGATTGGTGATTAGTGAAGTTTGATTGTAATGGTTGCGATTTTATAATGGATGATGTGGTAAATTACGATTTTGTCACTGAAGATAGAGATAGAGACGGCGGTCACGGGTGGGGTCCATGGGAAATGCTGATCAAGTGCGGTAATTTAGTTGTGAGACTCGTGCTTAGGAGGTTTGTTCAAACACGGAGCCTAGAATATAGAAATTAAGACGTGCTAATAATTGTACTCTCTTTATTGCTAAAACTACCTCCACGCCTGAATTAACATTACTTTATTTTGTATCTTTAATATGGAAGGAGCATAAAACTATCTAAGGAGGCTTTCTTTTTTTTCCTAAATGTAAGATATATTTTTATTTTTTACATTATTTAAATCATTCTTATTAATATTCGTCAATAATGAACAAATAAAAAAGGAAAGTAGGAGTAAAGGAATATTATGAGGATGTAGTGATGTATTATTTTTATTTAATTTTAACTAATTTAAATAGTGTCATTGATATAATGAAATTAAATGTTATGGGATTTTAATATGCTAGGGGCAGTGATGACTGTGTTTAATTGTTTTCCCCCGGTACCACTATTAGTATTAGTGTAGGTTGGTTGAAACTACACCATATCTAGTTGTAGCATAATTATGAGATTATCATCATTGTTTCTTGATAAACCTATAAGGCGTTGCTCCCTCTTATTTTCTATAAGATATAGATGGGTAGATGAGTTTTGTCATAAATATAAGACTTCTTTTTAGTTTTTCAAACTTTTTTGCAAATTATTTCTATTGATTTTCCTTTGAAATAAATAAATGATAGAGAGAATGAAAATAGAGATAGAAGGTGAGGATCTATTAGTAATATCATGCGATTGAAACGAATTTAACTAATAATCTTAATATAATAAAATAAAGTAACTAAATCTTATATATGGGACTAGAGGGATTATTTATTAATTTCTTCCACTAGAATATGAAAAAGTAAAGTCCTCTGTTAGTGTATAGACAAGAGGGTCTAGCCGTCTAGGATTGGGTTTGGCTTTGCAAAGTTCAACCAAGGGGCTAGGCTAGATGTAACATTTTAGCCCCCGTTTTAAAGAAACTAAAATCATGGATACCATGGTCTACATTTCATTTTATTTTTCTTTTGTTCAGTCCAAAATAAAGAGATTATCTTTAATACAACTGCCAATGTTTTACAAAAAAAAAAAAAACACCTACCGAACATGAGGCTGCTACTTAATTTTTACAAAAAAAGTCTGTACCTCTCGAACGTTCAAGGCTTTGTTGCAGAATAGGGGGCTCGGATTTCTCAAACTAATCGAGGTAGGTGAAGAAGATAATGGCAAGTTGGTGTTAGGAAGCTTCACATTATAAATTTTAGCATAGTGGGGTTAGGATATTGTTGTTGACTATAGTATTAGGAATTTAGGATTAGATGATTAGCCAGCTCTCAGAAAAAGAAAAATCCGTTAAACGACATTAATTAATAAAATCACTTTATATGCATGCACCCTCAAAAGTCTTCTCATGGTCAAATGCATATCATCATGTTTTTCTTGAGAGTCGCCCGATTTCCAATTCTTAGAGTTAAAAAGCAAACTGATTATCGTGATGCAACTTCCAATTCTTGTGAGTCTTATCTTATAGTCATATGCTGAATAGTATGATATTAGTGCACTTCATACCATAAAGGAAATCCAGACGTCACGCTGAGTATTATGCTTGCCAAGATTACGTGAAGAAGCTGTGAATATGAAAGACAGTTAGACCAGATTGGACCCACCTTCATGGGCTATATCTAATACAAAGAGGGGGACAACTTACAAAGTTTCACCTTTTCTTTTAACAACTTTGAAAAATTTCACTAACTATCGGAGCTGGTGAGAAATAGACAGGGATACCATTGGTTGAATATGTGATAGTAGGAAAAAAAAGGAAACAGCCTTGGAGACATTTCACTAATCCTTTGATGGCTCATTCCACAACAATCGAGAAATTAAGAGGCAATATATTAATTAATGATCTTAGTCTATTATTGACATTCTAGAAAAGGTTGATTTATATCATTGTATAGTTGTGTTCATTTGATCAAAGTTCAAGATATCATCTTAACGCTGGAAGCCAACATATGCAGAAAAGTAAGAGACAAAGGTTAGCTACCAAAGATAAAAATTAAAAACTTCATGCTTCTAAAAAGCTCACAAGACCAGAGGAAGTCAGATACAATCCTTTGGGACAATGATTATAACACTAGTTGGGAGCAGGTGATCAATCAATTATTCCAAATGATATGATAAGTGGACTATTGTTTATACATGAAAAGCTTGTATTTGGAGAGATTTTTGCTGATTCCGTGAATGGAACCAACAGCTGCAGCAACTGAAATAAGGAAGCAAACAAAACTCAGCAATTGTAGCGCACACCACTTGAGTGACAGTGTTTTGATCTCTCTCTGGGCAATGTGCATTTGTATAGGAAAAAATACAATGAGAGGCCAGAAGCCAATAGCTCCCAGCAAAGCAAGAAACTCATTGAAGAAGGGCATTGCCATGGCCAGAGTAGTGCCTATTATCACAAAAGCTGTCCTCCAAACTAGCCTAAACATGTTGAAATTGAGTGTCACTTTGCCTATTTTGCATGGGTATTCCTTGTGCACAAAATCTGACTTCGGCCACATCATCTTTGCACCCAATTCAATTATATAAAAGAATGCTTGAGCCATAATCTGCATTCAGTATTGCTTTCTCACGTCAGACATGCATTGTAATAAACCAAATGTGGCTTTTCATTTTCAAATATTTTATGAGGTAACCTGATATGCGCCCAACATGTGGATCACAATGCACATGTTTCCTAAGTCCACCAGCCAAACCGGTTCGTAAAATCCGAAGCCGGTGAGGATGTTGCCAGGCGTTTGGTCCCCAAAAGCCGCATAGCCAAGGCCACTACATGTAAGGAAGAGAGCTGTCATTGCTGTGATCCCTGACACGTTAGCCTTTTTCATCTGTTTGCATTCTGGTGGAGATGACTTCAACGTGTCCTAAACAACACAGAGACAACCCATTTCACAGACAAGTATCAGATGATCACATTTATAATCTCAGTAGTTTATTTAGTTCATATTATTGTGATAATAGTAACAATCACTTCCCTTACCATGATATCAAAAACAACAGTGGCATAAGAGCAGGCAAGCGCTATGTTTCCCAATCCATTAAAAATTCTCCACATTTTATCTAGTTCAGATAGTGCTGGCCCTACTGCTACTCCAGTCACACTGGTTGGCCTTCCATTTCCTGTACAAATCCAAATGTCATTACATGAATATGCCAAAACTAAAATACCTCCTTCATTCCCAAATATACAATCCAGTAGACTTTTATTAGAGAAATCAAAGAAGTCAATCGAACTACATAACGCATCTTGTGCATTATTAGATTATATGTTAGTTTATAAGTAAAAAAAGATAATAAATTAGTTCAAACAAATCAATTTATCAATGACTTATTAAGTTTTCTTATGATTCTACAAAAAAAGTCGATTTAGTATTATATTTATAAACAGCTAGTAATTAGGGATGTATTATAGACATAGTTAGCAACAAACATCAATCACCTTGCATGAGGACACCAAGAGAAAGACCACTTCCAATAAGAGCATAACCAAATGAGGTAATGCAAGCAATAGTTGAGAGCCAAGTAAGTTCATGGAAATTAGGAATCTGGGACAAGAATATCTGGAGAATCCCAAAACCAATCATGAAAGGATTGTTAGAAAACTTGCAATAAGCTTGATGGCCGTTTCGGTGGAAGCATCCTGCTTTCCTGATAGCCCTGCATCACCAGAACAGAACATGAGAAACTACACTCAACTAAATTATCATGTCGAAATACACACATAAACTCCCTAGTCTTAATTATAAGATTACCTGGACTTTTTTAACATAAATTAAGGATGCAAAATTAATGATTTTAAATTGTCTATGTTTTTCCCTTCAGAACTAATTTATTCCACTGGTAAACTATATTGTTATCTAATTATATAACTATATGAGACATATTTTATAATTTAGTGGTGTAATTTATTTCCTTAACCGTATTAAAATAGGTCAAAGCAGTGTTATATTTAGAAGGTAGGTATATATATAGATCATTTATATAGTGTAAGAGGAGGAACGTGCACTAAGCTGGTGGAGGTGGTGATGGTATATCCAACCGAAACTCCTGCAAGTTTGGAATACTGGACGATACCGCAAGCAATGTGCATGCGGCCACCTAAGTAAGACTTGACGGCTTGCATGTAAGTGTAGTTTCTGGTACCAGTGATAGGGTCGGGGTATCTGTAGCAATCAGCAATGAGATTGTAAGTCAAAATGGAAGTGCATGAAAAGCCAACCATTACACCTATTCCTGCGATCCATCCAAGTTGAGCCATTGCCCATGGTAGTGCTAGAACTCCAGCTCCCACCACCACTGTAATTATGTGTACTGATGCTGTCAGCCAATTCCCTGCACATCATTTAACATGTTATTCATTTTTCACTCACCCTTGTTCACTAGGTGAAATGACAAAGTCAATGTCTATCATAAGGATTAAAACTACGTATAACTGACTCCTGCATTGTAAGATAATTAAAAAAAAACTACGACTGACTCCTGCTTTCTCTTGACCCTTAAAAAAAAGATTCAATCCTAACACGGAAAAGAAGAAAGAATATGCAGGGCCAAGAGAAAGGAAAGAAAGAAGATAATAAGATAATTAAAGACGAATATATGGCCAACGGACCAGTGACCTGATGGTTAAAAGGGTGAGATAAGACATCTCCCCGCCTTCAAGGTCCTGGGTTCAATACTCGGTGCGCCCTCCCCGGGCAAACTCCAGATTAGTCGGCACTCAAAGAGTGTCGGATACCCGGAGGCTCTAAGCAGAAAAAAAAAAGATGAATATATGGAAAAGAGAGACATGAAGGAACCTGTTCTTTTGGGCATGCCATCTTCATCGACTTGGGAAACTAGTTTCCCGTCCGGTTGATGAAAGCCCATTTGGAATGTTGTCACAAGTCGAAACCTTAACGCGGATGATCACGAATGGGCGAGAGAGTTAGAGACACAATCTCTCTCCACTCCCACGTGTATAAATAGACTGTCAGACACTCACTCACTCTTAATCTGAAGTCTCACTCACTCACTCAGTACTGTACGGCTGTACCTCCAAATTATGATAATACGGTGGTCAACACTTGCCACTATTTTTCTGTTATCATCATCATCATCATTATTATTATTATTATTTCCTCTATGCTATATTTCATTCGTGAGCTATTTTTAGAAATCAAACACTAATTTGATCCACTTTATGCTCCCTATTCTGCTCTGAACCTTGTAACGCAGTACTATTTTGATTCCCTGTGCTTATTCTATTTGGCTCTTCGAATTTTGTTGGACTTTCACCTTCGATGTGCCTTAAAGCCGGATCACCGAACCACATATATATGCAGCGTCAATTATATCTTGTCTATCCTAGATAATTTATTATTGATTTCGGAGTTGTTTTCTTATTTTGGAAAAGTATTGCTTTATTAAATAAAAATTATTGTTTTAAAAAACATGGCAACCACATTTTCTTATTCAAAAATTAGGAAATCATATTCGGTTTGTGGCTAGTGTCTAAATATGCTTAGAGACGTAAGAATTCGATTTTGACTAGATTTCGGTCATGCGGATTTTTTTGGCAGACTGATCCATTGTATAAAACTAATGCAATATGATTCTCCATCTCAAGATGCATGCGGTTCTAGTATTTTAGGCATTTTTTATGAAAATAGGAAATATAACAAGACTTTTTTTTACTAGAAACCTGCATTTCATTCAATTAAAAGGTGATTACATCTAAAACAACCTCCAAAAGGAGGCAAAAGGTGGCTATCTTTCATCAATTCCTTTCTTATGAAAAAAGATCAAGTGGTTGTTGATCAAAGACAACGATATTAATGTCTATATGTTGTGAGAGCTTTGCTAGCTGATCGGATATTACCATCTATGTGTTTCATATCAACATATGAGTAATCCTAACTAACCAATCTCTATACAACAACAACCTAGCATTAGTGATGATATCAAAGAAAGGGTGATTGGCGTCAGACCCTCTCAACAAAAAATTAACAGCTTCTATACAATTAGATACCACAACTATATTCCTAAAAACCTTGGACCAGCAGCATAAAGTAAGATCATGGATTAAGCTCACCATTTCTACTATTGTCGGGGAAATATAATAAGACTTAAGCGTTACGCGAAATTACCAATTTTTCTGAAGACATTGTCAAACTTTGTTAGGGCATAAAATAGTTCACAACTATGTATTTTCATGCATATGAAATAAATTTTATTAAAAGATAGAGATGTTTGACAATAATATAAGAAAATTACCACTAGAGAATAATTAAATGTCGTGACAATATGAATAAATTCCTAATTAAATCCCCATCTAACTCAATAAATAAAAAAATGCAATCTAATTCCTAAATTCAATGAAAATTATCGTACAAAATGTTACATTTTCAAATTAAGTTATGATTGTACTAGTTTGTTTTTAATTTTTTGTGTATATTTATTCGTTCAATTTTCAATATGTTATTAAGGAATTTTTTAACAGTAAGCAACAACTAAAGAAACATATGCATTTAGACCATAAAGAGGGGGACACCTTACAAATTTTCACCTTTTCTTAACAACATCGAAAATTTCCATCAACTATAGGAGCTGGTGACAAATAGACAGGAATACCATTAGTTGAATATGTGTGATAGTGAAAAAAAGTAAAGTCTTGGAGACATTTCGCTAATTAATCTTTTGGTGGCTCATTTCGCAACAATAGAGAAATTAAGAGGCGATATATTAATCAATGATCTTAGTCTATTTTTGACATTCTAGAAAAGATTGATTGATTGGGCCCAAAAAAAAAAGGTTGATTGATATCATAGTGGTTGTGATTCATTTGATCAAAGTTCAAGATATCATCTTAACGCTGGAAGCCTGGAACATATGCAGAAAAGTAAGAGACCCAGCTTAGCTACCAAAGGTTAAAAAAGCTTCATGCATGCTTCTTAAAAGCTCACAACACAAGAGGAAGCAGACATAACCCTTTGGGACCGTGATTATTACACTAGTTCACCCAGAAGCTGGGCTTAATTAATCTATTACACTATGTGATATAATGTGGACTATTGTTTATACATGAAAGCCTTGTATTTGGAGAGATTTTTGCTGATTCCATGAATGGAACCAACAGCTGCAGCTACTGAAATAAGGAAGCAAACAGTACTCAGCAATTGTAGGGCACACCACCTGAGTGAAAGTGTTTTTATCTCTCTCTGGGCAATGTGCATTTGTATAGGAAAAAACACAATGAGTGGCCAGAACCCAATAGCTCCCAGCAAAGCAAGAAACTCATTGAAGAAGGGCATAGCCATGGCCAGAGTAGTGGCTATTATCACAAATATTGTCCTCCAAACTAGCCTAAACATGTTGAAATTGATTGTCACTTTGCCTACTCTGCATGGATATTCCTTGTGCACAAAATCTGACTTCGGCCACATCATCTTTGCACCCAATTCAACTATAAAAAAGAATGCTTGAGCCATTATCTGCATAGAGTATTGCTTTCTCACATCAGACATACATTTTAATAAAGTAAACATGGCTCTTGATTTTAAACTTTTTTATGAGGTAACCTGAAATGCTCCCAGCATGTGGATCACAATGCATATGTTTCCTATGTCAACCAGCCAGAAGGGGTCGTAAAATCCGAAGCCAGTGAGGATGTTGCCAGGCGTTTGGTCCCCAAAAGCTGAATAGCCAAGGCCACTACATGTAAGGAAGAGACCTGTCATTGCTGTGATCCCTAACACGTTAGCCTTTTTCATCTGTTTGCATTCTGGTGGAGATGACTTCAACGTGTCCTGAACAATGCAGAGACAACCCATTTCACAGACAAATATCAGATGATCACATGTATAATCACAGTAGTTCATTTTGTTCATATTATTGTGATAATAATGGCAATCACTCCCCTTACCATGATATCAAAAACAACAGTGGCATAAGAGCAGGCAAGCGCTATGTTTCCCATTGCACTAAAAATTCTCCACATTTTATCTAGTTCAGATAGTTCTGGCCCTACTTCTACTCCAGTCACACTGGTTGGCTTTCCATGTCCTGTACAAATCCAAATGTCATTACATGAATATGTCAAAACTAAAATGCTTCTGTCATTCCTTAATATACAATCCAATTGACTTTTATCAGAGAAATTGAATTTGATCATAACGCACCGTGTACATTATTAGATTATATGTTAGTTTATAAGTCAAAAAATTAGTAATTTAGTTCAGACAAAAAATTCAATTCATACAAATCAATTTATCAATAACTTATATAGATTTCTAGTGATTTTAAAAAAATTTAACTAGTTATTATATTTATGAACAAATGGAGTAATGGCGAATGTATTATGGTTAATGATAAACATCAATTACCTTGTATGAGGACACCAAGAGAAAGACCACTTCCAATAAGAGCATAACCAAATGAGGTAATGCAAGCAACAGTTGATAGCCAAGTAAGCTCATGGAAATTAGGAATCTGGGACAAGAATATCTGGAGAACCCCAAAAGCAGCCATGAAAGGATTGTTAGAAAACTTGCAATAAGCTTGATGGCCATATCGGTGGAAGCATCCTGCTTTCCTGATAGCCCTGCATCACCAAAACAGAACATGAGAAACTAGACTCAACTAAATTGTCATATCAGAATACACACATAAACTCCCTTCAGTCTTAATTATAAGATTACTTCTACTTTTTTTTGAGAAATTAAGGATACAAAATTAATCACTTTAAATATGTAACATGTCAAAATTAATTTATTCTACCGGTAAACTAAACTATAAGTATATAACTATATGTAACATATATTATAATTTAGTGGTGTACGTAATTTGTTTCCTTAACTTTCTTCAAAAAGTCAAAGTAGTCTTATATTTAGAACGTACTACAATATATAGATACTAGATAGATATAGTGTGAGGGGAGAAACGTACACTAAGCTGGTGGAGGTGGTGATGGTATATCCAACTGTAACTCCTGCAAGTTTGGAATACTGGACGATACCGCAAGCAATGTGCATGCGGCCACCTAAGTAAGACTTGACGGCTTGCATGTAAGTGTAGTTTCTGGTACCAGTGATAGGGTCGGGGTATCTGTAGCAATCAGCAATGAGATTGTAAGTGAAAATGGAAATGCATGAAAAGCTAACCATAACACCTATTCCTCCAATCCATCCAAGTTGAGCCATTGCCCATGGTAGTGCTAGAACTCCAGCTCCCACCACCACTGTAATTATGTGTATTGATGCTGTCAACCAATTCCCTGCACATCATTTCGCATGTTATTCAGATTCAGGACTACTAGACAATTATACTTGTATTATTTTAAAATGTAATTAAACTAAAGTTAGATACATAGATATGTTAAAGTTAAATGGTAAAATTATTGATTAAAATATTTTTCCATAAATTTAAATAATATAAATTCTGGACTAATTGCTAATCATATATAACTTTATCGATTTTTTTTTTAAAATTAGAATTTTGTAGTTTTAAATATATTAACAACTGTTTATACTTAAATGAAGTTATGTATGTTTTGATTAAATTTTACATTTATTAATTAAAATATTTTTCTATTAAATATAACGGCAGCAATTTTTTAAGGCTGGAAAAGAAAACATCAGTCATAAACGCATAAGTTTCTAAGATGGAAAAATAAAATAAATATTTATAACATAACTAATTTATAATATCCAAGTAGAATTAAAATGAAAAATAATACTGCTTAATAATTAGGGTTAAAGGTCATTTAGGCCTACAAACTATTTTGAAAGGTTCAATCTGGCCTACGAACAATAAGTGGTCTCATTCTGGCCTAAACAATAAAAAAGGTTCAATTTGGCCACCGAGTTACTGGAAAATACTAAAATACCCTTTAAGACTTAATTAATAAAATTTTTAAGGATGTGGGTCTCACCTTTAAAAATAAAAAATCATTCACCCTACCCCACCTCACCTCTCTCTTTCTCTCTCTCCTCCCTCCTTCCCATCACCCTCACCCACCACCGTCCCCTCCCACTTCTTCCTCTTCCTCCTCCCACTTTCCTCCATCACCACCACTCAAATCAACTCTGCCCACCATCTCTCTGGAAAACCTCACTACCAACACACGCAGTTCTCCCCCTCCGTCGGGCACTCACCAAACTTTCCAGATTTTGAAGCTGAAGCCGAAAAAGAATGAGAAAGGTGAATAGTAATACACACTTAAAAATATAACAAGAATGAGAAAAATTGCTCCATTCATGCTTGAACGTAATCCCTCTAAAATTTCACATACCCACATCATAATGTTATCGAATCACTTCTTACTCACATCCATCAGCCAGACAAACTAAGAAAAATGTGTACAGAAATGTGGCAGAGAGTGACTATGGTGGTGAGGTGATGAAGGTGCAGAATTGAAAATGAGAAAGGAATGGAGTGAAAGTGGGTGTTATAAGACAAAGAGTGAGTATGGTAGTGAGGTTTTCCAGAGAGATGGTGGGCAGAGTTGATTTGAGTGGTGGTGATGGAGGAAAGTGGGAGGAGGAAGAGGAAGAAGTGGGAGGGGACGGTGGTGGGTGAGGGTGAGGGGAAGGAGGGAGGAGAGAGAGAAAGAGAGAGGTGAGGTGGGGTAGGGTGAATGATTTTTTATTTTTAAAGGTGGGACCCACATCCTTAAAAATTAAGTCTCAAAAGATATTTTAGTATTTTCCAGTAGCCCGGTGGCTAAATTGAACATTTTTTATTGTTTAGTGGCCAGAATGAGACCATTTATTGTTCGTAGGCCAAATTGAACCTTTCAAAATAGTTTGTAGGCCTAAATAACCTTTAACCCTAATAATTAATATAAGACTCAAGTTGACTATTTGAAGAAAATTAAAAATGTTAAGTAGACTATTTGATCATAATATATACTCCCCCCGATTCTAAATATAAGATTTAGTTGACTTTTTTAGAGTGATCAAATAAGTAAAATTAGTTAGTTAATTATGATATAGGCTAAAGTATACTTTTGGTCCCTTATGTTTATATCAAGTTTCAATTTAGTCCTTTATGTTTGAAAAGTACGCTTTTAGTCCTTTTTTGTTAACACCGTTAGTTTAACTTAACGGAAAATGCTAACTTAACAATTTTAAATGAATATTTTATAATGAAATTGGACCAAAAATGATAAATTTTCAAAATATAAGAATATTTACACTCAAATATTTTAATATGAACATCTTTTCAGTATTTAATAATCATTTAAATTTGTTAAGTTAGCATATTCCGTTAAGTTAAACTAACGGTGTTAATAAAAAAGGACTAAAAGTGTACTTTCCAAACATAAAGGACTAAATTGAAACTTGATGCAAACATAAGGGACTAAAAACATACTTTAGCCTTATGATATATTTGATATATTTTTAGATTACCTATTAATTTATAGGTCAAATATACTACTTTTAAGTTAAAAAAAATCAGGTAAATCAATTTATAAGTGACTTATTTTACTATCTTTGAATTTTCCAAAAAAATCCAATGTTACGTTTTCCTATAAGAATATTATATTCACAAGTTACATGTTAGCTTGGATTTATCTCGCTCTACTAACAACAACAACAACAACAGTAACAACAGATTGTTAGATGATGGAGGTTTAGGCTGAGATTGAAAGCAAGAAGTATGAAATCCAGATATTAGTTTTCAAAACACAGTTCTTACTGTATTGAACAATTGGTTTCTGGAAGTAATATAACATTTTTATAGGCCCAAAAAATCCCCTCGAGTTCATTCAACTCATGGTGCAGAGAAAGCAAAAGATTGAATAGGGGAGAACGATGTTAGAAGAATGGAAACCCCAAACAATCTAGCTAATATTTTTTTAAAAAAGATTCAATCCAATCCCGGAAAAGAACAAAGAATATGCAGGGCCAAGAGAAAGCAAAGGAAGAAGATACTGGGATAATTAAAGATATCATATCAATAGCAAAGCAGAGATAGAAAAAGAGATAGAGAAATTAACGAACCTGTTCTTTTGGGCATGCCATCTTCATCGACTTGCGAAACGATTTTCCCGTTCTGTTCAAAGCCCATTTGGAATATTGTCACAAGTCGAAACCTTAAGAATCGAAGTATATGTGGATACTCACGAATGGGCGGGAGAGCAGATATATGTGGATACTCACGAATGGGCGGGAGAGCAGACACACAATCTCTCTTCACTTCCACTTGTATATATAGACAGTTAGGCACTCACACACTCGTACTCTGATGTCTCGCTGAGTCACTGTACCTCCAAATCATGATAAGGTGGTCACCATTTCCCACTATAGCTCCTTATTATTTCCTTTATTTATGGTATGTTTAATTCTTGAGCTATTTTCAGAAATCAAATAATTTGTTCCACTTTATACTCCCTTTTCCTCCCTGAATCTTGCAATGCACTGTTTTGATTCCCTGTGCTTATTTGGCCCTTCCCGATTTTGATGGCCTTTCACCTTTGATGTGTCTTAGAGCCGGATCAAAGTCACACTGAATATACAACGTCAATTATATCTTGTCTAGCTGTCTAGATTGATGATTTATAGGAGTTAAATTTTCTTGTTTTGAAAAGGTATTGATTTTTTTAAATAAAAACTAGTATTGTTTAAAAAACATGGTAACCACATTTTTTTATTCAAAATTTAGGAGACCATATTTGGTTTGTGGCTAGTGTCCAAGTATGTTTAGAGACGCGTAGGAATCCGATTTTGACTAGACCTCGGTCATGCGGATTTGTTGGCAGACTTATCAGTTTGATCAAATTAATACCATATGATTCTCCATCTCAGGATCCATGTGGTTCTAGTATTTTAGGCATTTTTTTTATAAAAATAGGAAATATAATGACTCTCATTTGACTTCTTGCCTTGATGGTGAATGCAACTTAACTTTTTTTGGTAAAAAAAAAGTTTAGATGAGTTGGGTCTTGAGCTCACCAGGGCCAGACCGGCCTTCGGGCTCAAAGAGCACTTATAGAGGTACTTACAGATCGCTCACAAAAAAAAGTCCTCACATTGGCGGGATTCAAACTCACAACCACATAGTTATGAGTCAAACATCTTTACCAATTGGATCGACCTTTGTTGATTAATGCAACTTAACTTCACCAACCAAGCGTTGAAACTTGGCAGTTGGCACTCTCCTTTATTGTACAAAAGGAAATATAATGACTAATTAGCCAATTGAAGAAATGATATGAGTGATATCATATTCATAGTCCTATTAACAAGTAATAAATCAATATTTTAGACATTTTTATTATGAATATTTTAAAAAAATTTATGAAGCATTAATTTTTCCCTTTCAAATTCGTTCTCCATTTATTGCATAAAAAGAGCATTCTAAGTTACATTTTTGGATAAAAAAAATAAAACTCATATGTTTAGTTGTAAGAAAGGAAAGTGGGGAAATGGAAACTGAAAAGGTGAAAGATGAAAAGTGAAGGAAATTATGAAAATAAAGTTTGTGAGACCTAAGGAAAGTGTGAGTTAAAGAGAAAAAGTTTGTGGATCACATGATATATGTAAATTTCCATTTTATCTTTCCAATTTCATTTCCTTCATGACAATTCATGCAACCAAACAACCAAACAGGCTGTTCTCATGCGTAGGAATTGTTCCCTACGGCCCCTTCCCCCTACTCTTCATCAATCACATTTTTAGGAGTATTTTTCATCATTCATATTTTACGTGTGTGTGTCTCTCGATTCAAATTTTAGAGGGAAAAAAGATACTACCTCCGTCCTAAATATAAGACTTAGCTCATTTTTTTTGGAGAGATTAAGATTGCGAAATAATTTATTAAATTATGACATATTTGATATATATTTAGGACAAGAGGAGTACTACAAACCTACAATCTTGTCTTACACAAATCTAGATATTCAGATTTGATCTTATGCTATAGATTTGTTCTAATAAAAGTTTGTTTTTTTTCAAAAAAAATATTTTAATGGACATAAAACTTATAAGATAAAGATAATCTCTTAGGGCCCGTTTGCAATAGCTATTTTTTTACTAAAATTATTAAAGATTGTCATATATAGAGTTTAGATTGGATATGAATGGTCCATATTGAATAGCTGTTTTCTGATAAATACAAATAAAGCTTGGGATAGGAAATAACTCCTATAAAGCGTATGTGAATTCATTTGGCATAAAGCTTACATAATCGTATATCGGTATATGGATTGGATTGACTTTGAAGAAGAGGGAAGTAGAAGAAGGAGTGCAGTGTATGGAATAAAAGGAAGAGAGAGGCAAAAGATTGATGAGGACATGATGGCTCAACAACAAATGGCAGAAAGGGAGGGATGGCTAAGCACATGGCTGCTTCCTCCGATGGGAAGCGCCAAACTTTGATTTGCCCACCCCAACACATGTGGCGCAGCGTAAGTGGCGCGTGGGTCCACTCACCTCCCTCCCACCCAATCATCTATTCTTCCCATAGGACTACTACTTTATTTTTTTAGTTTTTAAAGGTATCGCCTGTCAAGTAAGACTACTCTCTCGCTGTTCTAAAGTCTTATATAGGGTACATAGTTAGTATGTAAATTTGCTCCATTCACATGGGTTAGAGATCAAACTTCAACCACTTGCTTAAGGGACGAGAGTACTTACCACTCATGTCAATTCAACCCACCAAGTTAAAGGACTACTATTTTAATGTTCAACATTCAATTAATTATTCAGTTTGATTTTTAAAAAAACATCAAAATAACCAAAAATCAAATTTAAAAAATTTTGATAACTAATCTGAAGCCTATTTAACAAATGATCGAAATGGAACTAATTAAAAGCTGAAATAACTGAATTTCTATTTTATTATTGTTTACCAAACATAATAGTATTGTATTATTTATAAATTACTGAATTCATTTTGAGTTTAGTATTATCCATAAACACATATGGTAGTATATATATCAATTATAAAAACTATAATGCTGTAATATATATATATATATATATATATATATATATATATATAATATAGTAGTACCGTATAAACATAGTATAGGAGTTTATGATTTAAACTATTGCGAATATTTGTATTAAATTATTAAAGCCTTACTAGAAGGTGATCTTTTAATCACATTGTCTGATAAATATATGGTATTTTCTTTTGGTGAGAGGGTACCAAATAAATTTCATACCTTTATAAATAAAGCATCAGCTAGCAGTTAATAACATACGCAATAGTATATCCAAAAATACCTTAATCAGAATTACTTTCATGTCAATGCACATTCGATCAAAACATTTTACACTTTACCTCCAGTAGAAAGCCAAGGTAACTAGGTAAGGGTGCCCTTTTGCTATGTCCATACGGTGCTAGCTTTCTCTCACGTAAATTTATTTGCATACAAAAATTCAGAATATTTGATGCTTAGTGAAAGTAAAACAAATAACTTTTTTTTTTAAGCTTAAATATCATTTTGACCGATGAACAATCACCCAAATATCAATTAACACTTTGAACAACAAATAGTATCAATTTTACTTATGAACAATGAAAAAGTATTATTCTCGCCGCCAATACCGTCAAATTTTGCTAATTGTCATTAAATTAGTCAATGATAGATGTAGCTAATGTCTTATAGACACATGTCAGCCATTTAATGGAAGTTAGACAAAATTTTGATAGCGTTGGTTAAAAAGATACTTTAACTATTACTTCCTCCGGTCCCTAATGTAAGAGCTAGCCGTCAAAAAAAACGCTTCTTAAGAAAACATGTGAATGTTAGTTGGGTTTCTGGAGTTAATGCTTCTTTTCCAAAATTGCCCATATTTATTATGGTACTTTTAAGAGAGAGAAATACATAAGCATTAATAAATATGAAAGAGAGTTAGGGGTAAAGTAGGAAAAAATGCATTAAATGAGGAGAGAATATGGGGTGGGCTCTTACATTAGGGACCAAAACCATTCAAATTTTGTGCTCTTACATTAGGGACCACACTATAGTGTGCATTGAGTAAACATTTTATATTGGGCAAAATGATATAAAATCTTTTTCTCTTTATCAAAGAAACAAATAACCTTTTTCATTCTATGATGAAGTTATGGGCATTATCTGGGGACGAAAATATCCAGACAGGTTGAAACGAAATAGAATCCAACTTATTTTTGAGATATAACGCACTTAAAAAAACAGACGGATTTGTTCCATTTGATAGTAATAAAAAAAAGAATCACTAGGATGGAAGGATGTTCACCCTGCGTAAATGAATTATAAAGATGTAATGATTTTGTGAAATGCAAATACAAGTATAGCTACAAATTCCAGAAATGGATACTTCTGTTATAGAAATCGACAAGTCCATTATAAATCAACAAAAATGTAGTAACAATTGCACTGAATTAACAATAGAGAAGTGGAGAAATCACTGAGAAGAGGGAAACAGAATCAAGCAAGCATAGAGAATTGAAGACAATGAAGTGAGAACTAGAATGAAGAAAGTCCAGAGAACCATAATGTCTCAACCACTTAAATCTCATGCGTATCAAATTTTGAAGTTGTTATGATAATAAAAAATTTAATAGTTGTCACCTTTTCTAGTTATGGTTATTATAGAAATTATTTATGAAACACTTTTTCTAATTGGCACGACATTTTCTGATTTTTCTCAATCATTATGTGCGAGAATATTATGTGCATACTGCATAATGAAAATCCACTTTAATAGGATCATGTTCATGCTTTGACTTTTAACAAGGAAAGTGGAGTAGTTCGCCGCCCTCCGTCCATCACACTATATAGGTCATTATTGTGAGTTCATTATCTAGCCCTTTTACGAGAACATAGTTAAGATATGGTAGGAGTGTCATTTATTCTCAGTACTCCAAAAAACATTCGTCTATGTTATGATTGTTATCAACTGATCTTTTAGGTAGACGCGAAAAGATCAACAATAAGACAACTTAAGGCAAAGGATGCATGAGCCTATATCTAACTATATCTAATAAAGACATTTCTCATATAAAGTATTGAGTTGAAATCTAAATAAATTTCTAACTATATCACGAGCGTCCAGGGAGTATTAGTCGTGTGTTTCTTGAATTAGTGTCTCATCGCTACCGATAATGACACCAAGGAGTTGGTTGCTCCAGCCACTCAATAATGGAGTCTGGCTTGATATGGTTTTTATTGCTTGGCAGGAATTATTGTAGCAAAGTGAAGGGAATTCCAGGTTCATTTCAGGCCATGCAGGTCAGACGACATATATATTCAAATGAAAATGGAGTGACTGTATGAATTGTATGAAACCCACGATATTGTGGATCTTAGAACCATATATGAAAGAAAATTCTGCTTCTGCCTGGACTTATAAAAGGCAAGTGCAGGGAGGATTTAGTAAATAAAACACTGCTTCTAAATATAATATTCAGTTGACTTTACTTAGGAGAGATTAATATAAAACAAAATAAATTGGTTAATTTTGATATATTTGATATTTTTTAGATTAACTATTAGTTTATAGGTCAAGTAAACTTGCTTAAGGAAAAAAATCAAGTAAAATCAATTTATAAGTAGCTTATTTTGCTTTCTTAGGATAAAAAAAATTCATGAAAAAGTAGTGTTTGACCCTGATTCTAAGGGCGTAAGTGCAAAAATGATAATAAACTTCACCCAAAATTGTGTTTCCAATACTAAAGTTTCGCGAAGTGCACAAATAAAACTCGGGTCCAGGTGCAAATATAGTATTTTCACTTGAGGGAGATAAAATTTAGATATGAGAAAACTCTTATACTCCTCATTAAATTTTATTTAATGAGCGAGGAATGAGGGTATAAGAGTCTTTTCATATCAATTTTATTTCCCTCAAGTGAAAATACTATATTTACACCTGGACCCCAAATTAGGTACTCTTTTTACACCTCACGAAACTTTAGTATTATAAAAGCAATTTTGGGTAAAGTTTAGTACTACCTCCGGTCCTAAATATAGGACCTAGATGACTTTTTTTTGGAAAGGTTAAGGTTGTAAAATAGTCTATTAAATCATAACATATTTGATATATTTTTAGATTATCCATTAGTTAATAAGTAAAATAAACTAGTTTAAGTGAAAAAATTAGGTAAATCAATTTATAATTAACTTATTTTTGCTTTTTTTAGGATTTTTCAAAAAAGTCAATTAGATCTTATATTTAGGACCGAAGGGAGTATCATTTTTGCACTTTCCTTTTAATTCTAATTATCTTTTCTCAAACAAACAAATAAATGACTGAATCTTCTATTGCAGGGCAGAACCTTTGCCCTTAGATGGTCTTAAATCCGGAATTAACCATCTTTCTACATTACAGGCCCGTTTTGGGCCCATAGAAGAAGTGAACAAGCCCAATTGAAGGTTTAATCTGAAATTCCAGCCCATCTTTCATTTCCCAGTCTCCCGGCAAAATCAGAGATTGAGAGAAAAACTGAGAAGTGTACTACATACATTTTTCACTAACGGCGACGAGAAATCGTGCGTCTTTTAATCGCTTTATCGCTTTCTTCATGATCAATATTGTGCCGAGTAATTAGAAAGGACTTCAATTAGTTAGTTACTACATTTTCATTTTAATCTGTTAATCAATTTTGGTTTAAACGAAACCCTAGCAGTGACAATGGACGACGATAGAATTCGCGACAATGAGAGGCGACAAATCGAGCAGATTCGCCAGCTGGACGACGAAGAATTACAGATTGAAGAAGTTGATAACCTAGAAGACGAAGGAATGCAAATAGTAGTGGGTGAAGATAGAATTCTCGAGCGAGAGAGGCTTCAAATCGAGCAAATTCGCCAGCTCGACCTCGAAGAATTGCAGGTTGAGGAAGTCGATGACCTAAGAGACTCCTCCGACGATGAAATTACGTAATTAGCCCTCCTAAATGTGATTTTCATGAACAATTTTGTTATATTTTGTGATTGATGATTATTTTGTGTGGATTGCATTTGCAGCGGCCGTACTGGTCATGCTAGGAATGTTTCTTCTGATGATTTTACATTTGATACGTGTATTACGTCTTTACATACGTATTTGGGTGGTAGGTTATTGTTTGTTGGCTATATTTGTTTTTTTTTTCTTGATATAAATTAGCGTTGAAATGATTCATTTTAGTTAGTTATGTTTGTTTGTTGCAGAGGTTGAGGACACACACCATAGGAGTACTTTCTTGGACAGTGGTGCTTGTTTAAGAGTACCACTTTTCTATCTCGAAGGTATTCACTCTTGTGTATCATGCCATGCTTTTTGTCATTTTGTCATTAACAAATGTATCTCGAAGGTTTATGGATGAATAAGCATGCTAAAATTTGTGTGAATTTTGGAAATTGATGCATAGAGCCTGGTAGGTTGAAGTAGTCAATTTTTTTGTGAAACACCATTTGCTTTAGACTTTAGCCTAAAGCAGATTCTAATGCGGTTCCTTATGCAGCAAATTTCTATAATTTTGACCAAATTTCTATAATTTTAACCAAATAGTATGAAAATACTAAACTTCACTTCTCTTTTGTTTTCTGTTTTTTCCCCTATGATTGGAATGGCATCGAAAATGTATCTATCCTCTTTTCTTCTATGAAACTGTGCTGTGAGATTGTGGAATATCACATTATTGGTCTCTGTTTGAATTAGTATAATTTAAGGTAGCCTTAAATGGCTCAAGTAAGGTTTTTGAAACACGGAATGTGGCTGAAAATTGGTCTTCATTCAGGAGTTGTACTCTTTCCGGGGGCTACTCTTCCCCTGAGAGTTATTCAACCCAATTTTGTTGCTGCTATTGATAGAGCGCTGGGCCAAGTTGATGCTCGTTACACTATTGGCGTGGTATGTGAACTCCTTATCACAAGTGCTTAAAAACATGTTAATGCCAGATATTCGCTTGTTCTTTTTCTTATAAAGCTCATGCGTATTCTTCTTCCAGATTAGAGTTAAGAGGGACCCTGAAAATCGTAGGGCAAAATTGGCAAGAATTGGAACAACTGCAGAGGTATGATTTGAATTGCTATATGTTTTTGTACATGCATTAGCCTATAAAATATCAAGTACTACTCCGTTTGCCCTAGTTACAGCTTCAATACATGGTATCCATTCTGATGTAGGGGTCATGCACTTAACAAAGAGATGAGCAGCTCCTTTTGCTTTAAAAAACTATTTTGATTCAACTGAGATGGTGCTTTGTGAAATCTATGTTAATTGTTTGCTACAGTTTATTCATTGAAATTTAAAACTGAATATGTAATTACTAGTCAGAATTTTAGTTCAGTATTATAATATCAAATATACTGTATTTTGGCTTATATTATTTGCTAAATGCCTACAGATTCGACAATATAGGCGGCTAGAGGATGGTTCACTGAATGTGGTTACCCGTGGACAACAGCGATTTCGGCTAAAACGCTGTTGGTTTGATGTTGAAGGAGTGGTGGGTACATTATTGTGTTTGTTGCTGCTTCTTTTCAATATCATGAGTGATAGTTATGATGCATGTAAAGCTGATATTGATGTTTTGATCTTTCCTGTTGATTTTTTTTTTTGTAGCCTCTTGGAGAGATTCAAATAATTGAGGAGGATTTACCGTCAAGAACTCCTAAAGACGCTTTAGTGAAATTAGCTCCATTAAGCAATCTACCTCGTAACCGTGGCACCTCACATATGACTTCAGAATTTTCTTGTACTAATTTACACGGTTCCAAAAATGGGGATGACGATTCAGATGAGAGCTTCGAGAGCTTTGAGGACGAACTTTCACCAAATGAAAGGAGAATCCATCAAACAATCATTCGTTATGGTCATGAGCATGATATCATGGATGACTCATCTTGCAGCGATTATGAAGAAGGCATGCATGAGCCTGATCAGGAAGTTAGGTTTTGCTTAAGTGACTCTGACATGGCAAGGCAGTTACTCTCTGACCGTAAAAAACGAGCTGTAAATAAAGGCTTGATTAGTGGAAGTTGTTCCACTTCAGGTTCAGGTAAGCAATCCCGGAAAAAGGACGTGTACAAAAGTACAAGTGGCTTCTCTCATGGAATTCCAGGAGCATTCTGGCCCCATTGGGTATACCGAATGTTTGACGCCTATTGCCTTGCGCAGAGGGCAGCAGGTAGCTTTGCTTTACCTTTAACTAACCCTACACTCTTTGCGAGCTTCTTTTTTTTTGTGGCTTTTACATTACAATAAATGTTATTGAATTAATTAAGTGTTACTTTTCTGCATTCTGGTTTGTGTGATTTTTGATTTTCAGCATAGATTAACAGAGCATTATTTGCGACGAGTTTCACAAATGCATTTATGCAAACATGCAGAGCATTTTTACTGAAACCCCAATTATTATACTGAAACCCAAGAGCTTTTTATTTAGGTTTATATCTGTCTACATGTGCTCATATAATAGTAAAAACTAATGCTTATGTTGTTAAATTTGCAGATTTGTGGAGTAGTGTGGTTGGGACACCAAGCATGGATGGTCTTGTGAAGAAGCCTGATGTTTTATCATTTTATATTGCCAGTAAAATACCTGTGTCCGAATCTACAAGGCAGGAGCTTTTGGAGATAGATGGCATCTCATATAGATTGCGTAGGGAGATTGAATTACTAGAGTGTGTTAATCTTGTTCGATGTAGAATCTGCCAGGTAAGCTTTATCCCACCAAAACCTCACTTTGTTTGGTGCTTGTTAACAAGATATTCCTCTGGTTTATTATAAATTGTGGTTTAGTACTGTTTTTTTTTTCCATAAAAAAAGTGTGCAGACATTTTTTCAACCAGAATATTCCTTTTCAATCTTTTGCCAAAAGTAATGTATTTTCGTTTTTAATTTCATGTTATCAGACTATCATTGCAAGGCGGAGTGATATGTTGGTGATGTCTAGTGAGGGTCCTCTTGGTGCTTATGTTAATCCAGGTGGTTTTGTGCATGAGATCATGACTCTGCACAACGCAAGTGGCCTAGCACTTGTTGGGCGAGCAACTACAGAGTACAGTTGGTTTCCTGGGTACGTTGTTAGTCAATTTTCTTGTCCTCTATGATGATAAGAAGATATCAATTTGTTTGTGGCATGACTTCAATTGTCCAGATTATTATTGATGATTCTTCGTGGCCATTTCAAATATTATTATTATCATTAGACATAATGCAGCTCAGCTAATTGTTTGAAAAATTTACATATCTTTTATCGTTGGTTATACTTGCCAACTTCTTTGGTAGTTTTTTCTGTGATGGTATGAGGTATCAATTGACATAAGCAACTTTAAATGGCTCTGTTTTACTTTTACGGGAAGATAATAGGGAAGTTTGCCACTTTTAACAGCTATGCATGGACAATCGCCGAATGTTCTACATGTGAAAGCCAAATGGGTTGGCTTTTCACAGCAACGAATAAAATACTGAAACCGAGATCATTTTGGGCGATACGCAGCAGTCAAGTCGCTGAAGAGATGCGGTGAAATGTGTTAAATCTAGATACCCTTCATCTTCCTCATTTTAAAATACTTCCCCATGTTGATGACTTCATGTAGCCCTTTGCGATGTGTACATACAATAAAGATTGCATGGCAGCAGCAGCTTTGCGAACAGAAGTTACATATGAATGTAGCTGTTAAAGCCTTGTTCTCACATATCAAGTGGAGAAGATCTTTCGCCTCTATATAGAAATGACTAAGACTTGTTCATTCGAGTGCCTTGGCAAGAAGCATGGACTGTACCTGCAGCATCTTTCAGTTCTGGCAGCTCCATGTACCAGCTGCCGTGGCAGCATGTTGTATTGTTTCAGATTGATTGTTTCATTTGTGATACTGTTCGATTCACATCTATAGGCTTGGGTGATTTTTGAGTCAGTCATACATAGATAGCCTTTCCATAGCTAATTCATCGCCCGAGGGATGGATCTTGAATAAGGCATAGGAGCATGATCATTGTACATTGAGATGCATGAGAGCCGAGAGGTCTTGTTAACCAGACAGGTGATTTGATAATTCCAAATTTCATACTATTTGTTGCCAATCCATTTGTGCATGAAATATATTGTCCGTATTGTAGTTTGATTTACATAAGTTTTTAGTATCACTATATATGTACTTGTTTAAATTTTAATACTCCCTGCGGTCCTAAATTTAAGACCTAGTTGACTTTTCTTGAAAAATCCTAAAAACGAAAGTTAATTATAAATTGATTCACCTAATTTTTTCCTTTAGACTAGTTTATTCTACATATAGACTAATGGATAATATAAAAATATTTCAAGTATGCCGAAAATTTAATAACCTATTTTGCAACCCTTAACCTCTCTAAAAAAAGTCAAGTAGATCTTATATTTAGGACCGGAGGCAGTATTAGTTTGTTCGCGTGTCATTTTATTTTGCCAACAGCTAGGGATATATCAAATTCAAAAGAGCTTGCATAGTCTGAGAAAACAAAACAATCTAAAATGTTTAATTTTGCATCATCATATTTTTCAAAATGTGATCTTATAAGTAGGACACAGAGAGTGATATTCTACTAAACTCGTCACACTTTGATACAAGTGTACGTGCTAACAATTTGTGCATTCTTTAGTAAAAACAATCAGTATTATTAGTGCTTCTTGCACATCCTGCTAATGAGGGCACTTGTAAACCGCCAAGAACACTCAGTCCACTGGTATCTTCAGCAGAGGATCGATCCTCGTTGCACTCAAAAACCCATAATAACATAACATAAAAGCAGTTCCATTTCAAACCCTCCGTTAATCACATTTATTCTTGGAAAAATAATGCATCTTCATGTTCTCCAATTAACTCTTGCAAGGCTGCAATGGAGCACCACACAAACAATCATTCCCTATAAATGCAGTGGCTGGAAACTTCGTTTTTGGAATTTGACCACAAAGATGATTATAACTCACATTCAACTTCTCAAGCCCAGCAACAGCATTAGGCACCTTTCCAAACACCAAATTCTTTGCCAAATCCAAATACTTCAACGTTTTCACAATCCTTAACTTCCCCAAATCAAACCTCAGTTTATTCCCCGATGCCCAAAACCCCACCAAATATTCAGTCCTATTTAACAACCCAACAGGACTTCCCGTTATTTCATTACCAGAAAGGTCAATATAGTCATAAAAATATGTCTCTACTGGCTTCCAATCTTCCATCTTCATCTTTATCCCACACTTGGCAAGCTTCAGAGAGAAAATAATCTCAGACGAAGTCACCCACTTGGGTATTTCATTCAAATGAAATCTATTATTAGACAAATCAAGTGATTCAATGCCTTTCACATTCATCACTGGAAATGGGTCCACTAAAAAATTGTTAGACAAGTCAAGATTGAAGATTTTTGTGAGATTTCCAAAACTTTTTGGCACAGTCCCTGAAAACCCATTTGATGATAGATCCAATGTATCAAGTGCTTTAAAGTTTCCAAGAAAAGATGGAATTTTTCCAGTGAGATTGTTGTGTCCAAGCTCAAGGAAGCTCAATTTTGGAGCAAGAGATGATATAGAAGGTGGGATTTCTCCAGAAAATTTATTCCTTGTAAGGTTGAGAATTCTAAGATTAGTGAAAGATGAAAAAAAATCAGGAATTTTACCCGTGAATTGATTACCTTCAAGACTTAAATACGTTAGATTCTGAAGTCTACGAATTCCATCAGGTAATGATCCATAAAGAAGGTTGTCACCCAGTTTGAGCTGAGTCAACTGAGTCAACTCAGAAATTGAACTCGGTATAGTTCCTGTGAATTTGTTCCCGAGTAAACTAAAAGCATCCAATCGGGTTAAGTTACCTATGTTTTGTGGGATCCGACCCGAAAGTTTGTTGTTTTCAATGTAAATGAACTGAAGATTGGGTAGTTGGAAAACAAAAGTAGGAAAATTTCCTGTGATGTTTCTGAGATTTAGTAGGTAGATTCCATCAAGGAATTTGATTTTTGAGAGTAAAGGTGAGATGATACCGGATAGATAGCTATTGGGTATGTCGGGTTGACCCGAAAGGTAGAGACTTGTGACCCGTTTGTTATCATTTAGGCAGGTTACTCCGTTCCAAGTACAGCAATCTGTACCCGACTTCCATGAGGCAAGTATGTTGGACGGGTCGGATGTGATTCCGGATTTGAAGCCCAATAGGCCCGATTCATCATCCGGGTGGCATGTGGAGGCAGAGACATTGAAGTAGTGGAGGGTGAAGATAGTGAAGAGAATGAGAAGTGGCTTCACTGGCTTGGATGAGATTAATTGCATGTTGTGTTTTGAGAGGAAATGATAGGATTGTGTTTGTGGAAGAAAGGAGAATGGAGTTTGGGTTTTTATAATGAAGAGGCAACATTGCCACATGGGTGAGTAAACATAGTTATGATGGGTTCGTGGCATGTAGATAGATGTGCAGCCATCATTATTGACTCAAAAAGGTCAATAGTTGCGTTACGGATCATTCATCATTAATGACAATCCGTGTATGCTCCTATAATGGTGGTTTATCTTTATCCCCTATAAAATTTTGGCCTTCCTTCATGATTATAATTTATAGTTAGTGTTCTCCAACTGGACCAGCTCACAGTTTCGGCCACCGATGGTCAATGTCAAATTCATCCGCTAGACCTTCTAATTGGTCTTGTGCTCGCCATCCAAACTTGACCGTGCAGATGTTGAAGGCAACAAATTCCACCTAGTACAGATGTTTCCTTGCTTTTCAATTTAAAGCCAGAAAAAAAGGTTTAGAAATGGCAAAATCCATTACTTATCCGTTTAGGCTCCTTCATATAACAAGTGCTTTGCATTAGTGTGTGGAGTTCCACGTTAAAAGACGTCAAGATTAATTTGAAAGAAAATCGTAACAGTGAAGAACAACTGAGTGTGAATATAAGATTAATGGAGAATAACAGCAGTAGTCTATTGATTTGCTTGCCCTTGGCCTGCCTCATAATTCAGATGGTGTCTCTCTCATTTTCTGCATTTCTGCAATACTACCATCATTGTTGTTTCTTCATCTGCACAAAATAAAGAACAGAAATATGCAGCTAGTGTCACTGCTCACTGGCTTGCAGCAAGTTACTCAAGAATATTAAAAATAAGAAGATATTTCATCCATTTTTTTTCTTTTCAAATGTAGAAAAGTAAGAAGATTATGGTCTATTTCTCAGTATAAACATATAAAACTTGAACCAAATGTGATATGCAAACAAGAGGTACAACTTTTTTTAGTCGAGAACAAGAGGTGCAGCTCAAATATCAAATTCTTATATATATTGTGTTTGAGCGGGAGAGAAAAAGAGTCTCTCCAATACTTTTGTAATGATTTCGAATTAGGAAACTTATAACTAAATACTTATATATTCTTGTCCTTGTAACTAAATAAATAGTTGTTCATCAATTGTGATGTGAGGTTGTAACCCTTTAATTAATTGAAGAGGTACAGTGGTTTAAGAGTGACTATTTCAAGATATCTAGATATAATCTATAATTTTTTTATAAGCTCTTTTTTCAAATAATGAACATACACTAACATGCTTAAAATTACAAGTGGGATTGAATCATTGAACCCATAACTTCCCACCAATTGAAGAGATACCACACCACTAAGTTACAAAACCTCTAATATACTACAATTAAATTCAATATAAAAAGTGAAAGATGGGAGATAACAAAAATTTTCATATTTCTTTGATTAGTGGCTTGCAAAATAGTATCTCCCAAGTGCACATCTTAAATCTCAAATCAAATAGTGTCTTTGGCAAACAAAGGCGTTGGATTTATTATGCATCACATCCCCACTGCTGTTTGTAAGAAGAGAAGTAAAGCATATGTTAAGTTGTTTCAGTTTCATTTCACTATTATCATTGTGGCTATGCAAATAATAATAATAACAATAAAGTCCCTTTCCTATTTACTGGAAATCCCTTTCTAGTTTCTAGGGTTTTACTTGTACTCTTCGCCTCTTCCTTCGCCAAACGGATCTCCTTCCTTCCTTCCTTCCTTCATTCCTTAATGGACCGCTTGCGTCCACGGAACAGACCCGCCTTTTTTGGCTTCACCAATGCCGAGGTATCATTATCATATCATTCTATTCAATAATTAAACATATTGTTGTTAGTGTTGTTACATATGGCGTGTAATTTGTAAAATGAGTGGAATTTTGTGTCACAGATTGAGAAAATGGAAAAACTGCTAAAAGAATTAGGGGAAGAATCACTGGACAAGGAATTTTGCCAAAGACTTACCACAAGATTTAAGTGAGTCTCACTTTGGTTTCTCTAGTCTAGTGGTATAAATTAATGTACTTTAGCTTCTGTTTTTTCTTCCAGTGATTACATAAGATGTGAGCTCTTTCACTTTATATTTCAATATTATCTTTATACAGCCGTTCCTCTGGTCGTGCTGGCAAGCCTGTACTAAAATGGTCTGAGGTGTGTTTTCTTCTATAGGAGTATCATGTGATGTTTGTGATCCTTAGTTCTGATATTGTTTGCCAACTTTTAATTGTTCCTTTTTTACCCTTTGGGGGATGATCTTTAGATACAGAGTTGGTTTCAGACAAGGCTTCTAGAATCTCCTGAATATGAGTTGAATCATACTAAAGGCCTTGAAACTAAGCAAGGTGATAACTCTTGTTTGCCTAAGGGACCATTGTTGTAGCTCCTTATTGTTTTTATTTCCTTGGATTTATCTTATCTTCTTTGGTTGTTTTTACGTTCTAGGAGGAGGTAACCGTAACCCATCTGAGTTGGAATTTGAAGCAAGATCGTCTAGAGATGGAGCATGGTGAGCGTACATATATGTCAGTTTGTTTGAATTCATTGGTTAGTTTGTAAATTGCTGAAGCAATGGGAGTGAATGACATTGTATCCCCTTGCAAATTGATCTTAAACATCTAAAATAAATGCTTCTCTGCTTTGAGCTAGTCCTTCCCATGTTGTCTTTGCCTTCTCAAACACTGTATTTTGATATTGGTAGATGTTAAAGCTGTTGACGTTCCAAGAAAAATTCTATCATATATTATGCCAATGTTGTTGAAGCCTTTCTGCTTTTGTGCAATTGTCTTTTATTTATGTTAAACTTGATCAGATTATTGATATTCTGCAGGTACGATATTGAGAAGTTTCTTAACCACAGATTTCTTAGCACAGGTGAAGCTGTAAGTTCTCACCATTTTATGTTTTCTTGCATAGTACTGCCAGGATTGGTGCTGGGTTTTATTGTCTTGACAATCCCGACTAAAGAATGAATGTTTTGCCTTTGATACGGTATTGCCCTTTGTTAAAGGAAGTCCGTGTCAGATTTGTTGGATTTGGACCTGAGGAAGATGAGTGGGTTGATATAAAGCGTTCTCTGAGAGAACGCTCAGTGCCTTTTGAAAGTACAGAATGTGCGAGCATAAAAGTTGGAGACAGTGTCTTGTGCTTCCAGGTGACTCAAGACATAAGTGCACTGATCACATAGTTTTCTGCCTTTTTAGCGTATTTTGCTTTCACTTGACAAAATCATTCTGATTCCAGGAGAGGAGAGATCAAGCAATTTATCATGATGCCCATATCATAGAGATCCAAAGGAGAATACATGATGTCAGAGGCTGCAGGTGTCTCTTCATAATTAAGTATGATCATGACAACACTGAGGTATGGATTATTTCTTTGATTGTGCTCACAGGTTAACATGCTACTGGGTAATGTAAAATTTTCAACTTCATTTTCCCATTTTCAGGATAAAGTTCACCTGAGGAGACTTTGCGGCAGGCCGAGATACTAGGTCTCATAATTATTGTCCGAGAAGTGAAAGGAAATTATGTTCATATGAAGTTATCAATTTTTGAAATTCAGGCCGTGTAGCCTCAGCATTTGGGCGTCCACAAGGCATGAATCAGCATGCAGCTGAATATTTCTGTGTTTTGGCTTGTTCATATGACTTTAATAGCTGAAACATGGAATTTTTTCAGTTAAATGGCGCCATGAAAACTTGGTATTGGTTTCCCATTAATGCTGATCTTGACCCTCATTAGATGCTAATTGTAGCACATGTTTATTGTTATGATCTGAAATGTCAATTATTCAATGGCCTACTTGGTTCGATAAAAAGACAGTAATATAATGATATGAACTGATAGTGAGTGAAATGTCGAATAGGTGAGCTTGTTGGTTATGGTGTAATGAATATCGAAGAAGACCATAGATGTCCTTGACAACGAATATGTCTGCGCCATCTCCTTTGGGTATCGTTCTCATTCAATCGCAGGATATCATATATCCTCATCCTTCTGTCGTCTTGTTATATATGATGTCAAATGCAAAAACAATCTTCATCTATGTATGAATCGATACATGTTTGGCAAAGAAGGAACTCAAGGAAGTGAAACCCTCTCCATTTGCTGAGATTACTATCTGTTTGTCCAGACCACGGATGATCAAATTCATGGTAGATCGTGGTTTGTTTGACAGTGGTTATTAGCAAGTGAAGGTCAAAGCTCGCCGCAATGTTGGGGATTTTGGATGATGACTTTTTTCCTGAAAATCTTTAGAATGCTAAATTAGTTACAGATTTGTTTTGATTTTGTTCTCGAAATTGATTTAATTTGACACATAAGCTAACATATAATCTAACAAAACATAAAATACAATATGAAATGAATAAAGTTTTTTTTTAACACTCTCTAGTAATCTAGCACTTATTGACAAGTACGATAGACTAATATAGACTTGAGGGTAGGAGTTTTGTTGTTCACATAGGTAGAGTTAACCCTTCTCATAATAAGAGTGTTCAAAGGGATTTGAACACGCGTTCTCATTCTTATTTAAGTCACATATCAACTCAACTAACTACTCATTCATTATTCGTTATAATGTGACAAAATGGGAGAATCATTACCTACCTCCGTATTCTTATTTAAAGTAAAGACATGAATATATACACTCAATAGAATTCCTTTTGTGGTTGGCTGTTATTTTTACGCAACTACTAAGGCCTTATACTCTCCATTTGAGGGAGGAATCAACATGGAAGGCCAGTTTGAAGTTTGTAGGATGGGGAGAGATGAGAGGGCAAAATGGGAAGGAAACGTATCAGCGACACTAAAAAACACTTCAGCAAACCAAACATGGGATATGGTGAAGGATTTCTTCAACCTTCACAAATATTTCCCCACTTTAGCCACCTGTCATGGCATCCACGGCTCCAACGGTGAGGCCGGCTGCATCAGATTCTGCTCCGGCTTCTCCATCCCTTCCAACGGACACGTCAGCTGGTCGAAGGAGAGACTGGTGGCCATAAATCATGACCAACGCACCATCGTCTATGAAATCGTGGACTCTAATATTGGCTTTAACTCTTACTGTTCAACCATGAAGGTGTCGCCTGTGGTTGTTGATGGCCACCATGGATCTATGATTAACTGGTGCTTTTCTCTTGAACCTGTTCATGGTTTGTTGCTCGAGGATTTGATCGTTAGGTACGAGGTTGGACTTCAACGTATGGCTGCTAAAATGGAGGAACATGTTCATACTCTAAGGGCTGTTTGGTTTGAGGGAAGGGGAGGGGAAGGGAAGTAAGGAAGGGAAGGGGAGGGTTTAATAGTACTTTGTTTGGTTTGATAAGAAGGGGAAAGGGAAGGGAAGGGAAGGGGAGAATTTAATGATTATTTGTTTGGTTCAAGGAGGGGAGGGGAGGGTGATAATGATGAATTTACCACTTTATCCTTATATGTTAATTAATTATTGTCTATCATATAAAATAACTTACATTTTGTGATTCAAATTAAGTTGCTTATTAAAAAGATATATAATTAATATAATAGTACTATAAAATCTTATTTAATTTATAAAAACTATATTTAACAAATTATTAAAATTATTCCCTTTCCAAATATGAAACTACCATTCTTCTCCTTTGAACCAAATTTTTCAGCAACGAACATGGGAAAAAGCAAATTTTTTAAAATGGTGGAGAACCATCTTCTCCATATATACAACCCGAAAATGGTGGAGCTGGAGACTCATCTTCAATGCCACCGTACCTGGAAAATTAAGAGAACAAAAACCATATGTGGATTTCTATTAAACTCTTAAAAAAGAAAATGAGTTATAAAAAAGCTACTCAGTATAAAAAAAACTACATAGGAGGAGGTAGAAGTTTTTTTTATTATTATGGGAAGAGAGTATATGTGGAGATTTTATAGTTTTTCTCACATACATGTATAGAAATATAATAAAATAGGGTGAGGCAATTTAGTCAAAAGTTTTGGCTCCCCTCCAAATCCCCCCAATTTGGAGGGATCCAAAATAGAGGGTTTGAAGGGAAGGGGAGGGAATATTTTAGGCCCCCTCCCCTCCAATTTTTCAAACCAAACAAAGGAAGGGTCTCCCCTCCCTTTCCCTTCCCTCAAACCAAACAGGCCCTAAATCTCTAATTGAAACCCCCGTAAATCTCTAATTGAAACTCCTTCTATGTACTGACCAATAATAAAGTATTTTGTTTTACTCCTTGCAGTCCTATATATTACTCTTCGTAAATATAAGATTTAGTTGACTTTTTTTAAATGTTAAGGATACAAAATATGTTACTACTTCTGATCCTAAATATAGGATCTAATTGACTTTTTTTGGAGTGATTAAGATTGCGAAATAAGTTATTAAATAATGACATATTTGATATATTTTTAGATTATTCATTAGTTTATAGGTAAAATAAACTAGTTTAAAAGAAAAAATTAGATAAATCAATTTATAATTAACTTATTTTTTTTAAGGATTTTCTAGAAAAGGTCAATTAGGTCTTATATTTAGGACCAGAGGGAGTATTATATTATGACATATTTGATATATTTTTAGATTAGTCATTAGTTTATAGGTTAAATAAACTAGTTTAAGGAAAACATTAGGTAAATCAATTTATAATTGGCTTATTTTGCTATTTTAAGATTTTCCAAAAAAAGTCAACTAGGTTTTAAATAAATGACATGAGGGAGTACCTCCTTTCCTCAAGCATCCAAATTTCAATTTTTTACTAAATATAAGACACTTGCTAATTTTTCCAAATTTTCCCAAATAAAATCTAATAATGCTTATATATAATAAACAAATAAGAGAGAGAAATGGGGATAAAAGTATATGGATAGGGTAGATTAGTGATATCATATACTAATAATAACTTACTTAACATCCTTAATCTAATCAAACTAGTGAAAGTGATCTTATATTTAGGAAAAAAGGATTATAGAATGGTTAAGGAAGTCACTAGATTATAACATCACATGTAATTAAAATGAGTAGAATAAATTAGTTTTGTGAAGAAAAAATAGAAGGGAAAATGAGATATAAAGCTTGTCTAATTGGGACTTGGACAATTGAGGTGAGTAAATTGTGGAAAGCCCAAGTTGGGTCATTTGAACTTAAAACAAATTACCACATTTGAGGAAAAGACTAAAGTGCCCTTTACTAATCTAATATATTACAACACAACCAAACATGAATCTCACACTAAACAAAAAGAAAAATCACGATGATAAAGTTTGTGGTCTACAATAATTCATGATCAAAAGAAAAGCTAATGGTGTCTTTTAGGGTATGAAATAGACAAATTATGTATGTGTATTGTATAATCCTAAAACCTTGTCTGGAATTTATTGGTAGAAGAAGAAGTTCAGGTAGACATAGATGTAATGAAGATGATGAAGTAGATGTTCATTCACTGTTAAATTGATTAGGTTTTGGAAATAAAAATGCATGTTTCTATGGTCAAATGCATGCGACAGTGGTTAATATGCATGTTACTGTGGTTATTCGGCATGTTACAGGGAAGCAAAAACTACTCTCTTCAAGTTTATTTGGTCATAGTGTCTTTTAGAGTATGAAATAGAAAAATTATGTATGTGTATTGTATAACCATAAAACCTTGTCTAGAATTTATTGGTGAAAAAAGAAGTTCAGGTGGACTTAGATGTAATGAAGATGATGAAATAGATGTTCATTCACTGTTACATTGATTAAGTTTTGGAAATAAAACTGCATGTTTCTATGGTTAAAATGCATGAGACAGTGGTTAATACGCATGTTACTCTGGTTATTTGGCATGTTACAGGGAAGCAAAAATGGCGGGTGAAGATTGTAACATCCTGGAAAAATTAATATAGGATCAGAGAGTGTTTTGGGAAATAATAAATGGAGAAATTAGGAATTTTGGAATTTTTTAGGAATTTTCGGTGATTTTTAGAATATTTTGGAAGTTTTAAGTAATAAGCGTGCAAATAAGTAATTAAGCAAGTGAAGATTTTGAAATATGAGGGAATGGTGGAATCTAAAATATTTGGAAAGTTAAGGAGATTGGAGGCTGGTTTAAGTAGATTTAAATTAAAAGAGGACATTATAGTAAATTCTGGTATGAAATTATCTATTTCCGGACAAGAAAGCACAAGCCAAACGCGGCCTTACTCCCTTCTTCATTAACAAAACCGTCGGCCCTCCTTCCCTCTCTCTCAAACTCGTTGCCTTCACTCCTCTTCCACCACCATTTTTGATTTCTCTTTCATTCTCAACTCACCATTTCGGCCCCCTCCCCAAAAAGCTTCCTCATTGTAGTTTCATCTCTCTTCTTCTCCACAAATCTGTGAAGCTTAACCCCGATCTGCTCCTCCTTCTTCTCCGGCGTCGTGTTGCGTTTTTCCGGCGAGGAGGCTCGTTTCCGGCGGCGGTTAACGGCGGCTCATAGGTAGGTTGTAATTTCTTTGGGTTTTGCAAGCCATTCCTTCCCTTTTAACTTAATCTTCTTCATTTCTTCATTCTCCTCTGTGTTGGTCCACGTTTTCCGGCGAGTTTTCCACCTTCTCCGGCGACGGGAACGGTGGTTATAGGTAAAGGTTCAATTTTCTTATAGCTCCTTATGTGGTTCTTCCTTTTTCAACTTCATGACACCTTTTCCTCAGCTCTTCTTCCTCTTTCAGCTCGGCCAACCACGTAGTGGCTGTTCTCCGGCGAGTTTCACGGCGGCCGACCTCTTCTTCCTCCATTCTTGCATTTTGTAAGCCTCTAGCCTCTTGTGTAGTTGATTTTTTTTCGCATAAAGCTTCCTCTTTTGAGTTAGGGTTTTGTAGAAATTGGGACTTTTGTGATTCACAAGCTACAATAGTGATTATTTAGTGGTCAATTGAAGATTTGTGTGAGCAATTAATGTTTGTTGAAGTTGGAAATTATTTTGAAATTCTTGGGAATATATAAGTATTCTCTAAAATTAGGGTTTTGGATATACTAAGAATTATGGAATGTTAATGCTTTAATATTGAAATCGGGACATTGAATTTGAGTATTCTTGAGAGTAATTGGATATTTTTTTAGGAAATTGAACATTTAGGAATTCTTGGTAAAAGTTGTGATTCTTTGAAGTTTAGAGTTTGACCATAATTAAATGTTTGAGGCTTAAAACAAGAAATTGTGAATATGTAAGTGGTTGATAGAAGACTTTTGGAAAGTGTTTGAGTTTATTGAAGTTGTAAATTATTTTGGGAATTGTTGGAGCATTTTTATGGCTCTTTAAGTTAGGGTCTTGTTAATGGAAGATGATTTTAATGAATTGGGGGTTTGTAAATGTTTGTGAAGTTTATTTTAGGATGTTGGAACGTTAGTTTCGGTTGGATTGGTGTTTGAAAGGAAGTTTCAAAGTTAAAGTGTTGAAAAATGGGAATTTGGTTATGGTTAGATATGTTTAATTAGTGGGGGTGTGTTTGGGAGTTAGTAGGGCTACCTTGAATGCCAAATTAATATTAATGAAGTGTTTTTGGTGAATTATACATGATTGGGTAATTTTTATCTAGAGTTATTTGAAATGTTAAAGTTAGTACTATAGGAAATATAAATAATGGTTAAGGGAATTGTGGAGGTTTAAAGGGATATAGAAAAGGGTGAATGTTGCAAGTAATTCATTACTTCAACATTGGTTTTGGGATTGTTTGAAAAGTAGGTCAAAGTCACTGATATTGTGTATTGACCAATAATTTCTCATTGGGCGGTTGTAGACGAAGGTGACTCAAGTGGAGCACGCGGAAAACAATAGCTGCTAAAATTTATTGTCATTGAGCTTGAACAGGTAATCACGCTTAACTGACTGTGATACTGAGGGTGACGGTAGTTGAGAATTTCTAAAAATTCTCTTCTACTTTATATATAAATGAAATGTGTTTTGATTACTTTATATTTGAACGTGGGCTATAGGGTACCTTTCTAATAAACTGTACTTAATATATATACATATTCATATAAACCTTTTGTATGTTGCATGACAATGATTATTAGTACCGTCGGCCGATGTAACCATCGATTTGCGCAAATCGATAGGTTAATTGTACAGGTTCCTCGGATTGTAAAGGAACCAGGGATTTTTCACATTTTAGAGTGGTCCTTTTTTCATGCTTTCAGATTTGAGACTGGGCACAGTGTCATTCACGTTTATTTTTGCCTATTGAGATATGGATGTATCTGTTCTGTATATATATATATATGTATATATATATATATATATATATATATATATATATATATATATATATATATATATATATATATATATGTGTTACGTGGTTTATGCAGGTTTTGAAAACTGTGGTACCCTGTGGACACTCCACTACCCCATTTCTGAGTGTCACAGTGAGTTAAGTAGTGATTACTGAGACATTGTTTTGTCTCACCCCATTCCCTTTATTTTTACAGGTGATCATACCAGAGGGAGGCACAAAGGAAAGGGAAGGAGCTGTGCGGCCTGCACTTAGACAGTGAGTAGGCCGGTGGTGATCCATTATGAGTATATATATTGCCATTTGATTAGGCTGCATCTGCTTCCGCATTTGTTTGTTGTTATTTCGAATGAATTGAGCTGTTGAATTATTGTATTAACTGTTTCTGTGATTTGATCATGACTTGTAGATGGTATGTTATTTTGCTACTATTACTGCGATAGTAGCGGTTATGTGATAATTGTAGCTATGCTACAGACTCTGTTAGTATTGCTGATTGACTGGAATAATAGATTATGTATTACAGGGAAATTGCCTGAAAATGGAAAGACATTCCTTCTTTTCCATCATGGACGTATTAGATGTTTGTGTTGATGTGATTTGTTGATACAGGTTGTTGTTTGGAATAACTGTGCTTAGGAAAGTTCTTTTCCTAACATGGTTATATCGAGTGATTGTGATTTACTGTTGTGATGAGTGTTGTTATTTTATATAACCATGTTAGATGGGCCCCGCTCTAACATGGTTACCTCTTTTCTGAGTATTTTTCAAAGGTATTAGGTGATTCTTTTATAACCATGTTAGGAGAATTCTTACTAACATGGTTATCAATATATTATTCATGATAGCACTTTTATCGTTTTAGGTAATTCTTTTCTATCATGGATAATGAATAAATTATTATTAGGAATTTCTTTTCTAACTATGATAGTGATATCGATATTATGTAAAAATCTTTTTCTATCATAGTTAGTAAAGGATTTATTGAATTGATAGTGATATTATTAGTGAATTAGGGATTTAGTAACAAAATGTTACAAAGATGACGAACTTGCTCTGACGAAATCGCTTGTGCAGAGGGCCTTGTTGAAGCCGACGATGGGTGAAGATGACGACAGAGAGATGAGGGAGATAGGGAGGCCGATGATGGGTGGGGGTGGGCTAGTTAGGGTTTGAGGAGAAGATGATGGCTAGGGTTTGAGGAGAAGATGATGACTGCAGAGAGAAGAAGGATGAAGAGTTTTTAATTTTAAGGGCACTTTAGTCTTTTCCCCAAATGTGGTAATTTGTTTTAAGTTCAAATGACCCAACTTGGGCTTTCCACAATTTACCCACCTCAATTGTCCAAGTCTCAATTGGGCAGACTTTATATGTCATTTTCCCAAAATAGAATATACGCAATTTAAACAGATTAATTTTGTATTTTAGGATGCGGAGAAGTTTGTAATTTGGTCCCTTTTTTATTTAACTCTATGCAGGTTCCAATTGTATTCTTTCTTTATTTTTCTGCATGGTATTCATAATGGAATACAATAGAGAATTAGATCTAAAACTCAAAAAAGGAACGCTCTGTGCTTGCGGATGCTTCTCATGAGATCACTGAAAGCATCATCAGTCACAGTTAATCCTTATATTTAATAAAGGAACATCATCAATCACAGATTCCATACTGCTTGAATATATTTTTTTCCGAAAAAAGTCAACAAACCCCATTAACATAACGCCAAAAATAATTTTTTCCACGCTAAGATTCTTCCCAGCCTCCCAGGACCACCATCTGTCTACCATTACTATTCCTCTCCATATTAATATTAATGTCCTTTCACTCATTTTGTGTGGCTCCACGAACTTGCGTGACTTATACAAAGAATACTACAAAAAGTCAAAACCAAAACTCCTCCTCACTTCCTTTACTTGCCCTTCTCTGTTTCTTTTCTTTCCCCACTCTAAAAGACAAAATGGCAGAGGAGCAACATTCTAGATGGGAAGGTAAAACCTGCGTTGATGTCCCAAACACAGACATGGATCAAGCATGGTGTCTCTTAGAGGATTTTTGCAACCTTCACAAGTTGATGAATATAGATACATGCTATCAAGTAGAGGGCTCTCCTGGTCAGCCTGGCCTTGTTAGGTACTGTGCTACCACCGTTCACGGCCAAGGGGAGGCTGAGACCACCCTTTTGTGGGCCAAAGAGAAGCTGCTTTCCTTGGATTCCATCCAACGTTGTTTGACATATGAGATTTTAGATAACAACGTTGGATTTAAGTCCTATGTGGCCACCATTAAGGTGTTGCCCATGGCCATGGGGAGTGATGTGGATGCTCAAGGTTGTAAGATTGAATGGTCATTTGTGAGTGATCCAGTGGAAGGATGGACATTTGAAGGTTTGATCTCTTATATTGAATCTTCTCTGAACTTCATGGCTAACAAGATGCAGCAGCAACCATGCTCTGCTAATTAGTATGTAGATGACCGTGTAAAAGTCAAACCAATTACTAAAGTGTTGTCTACTTGCAATGATCTCTTTATTATTGCTTTTCATATGCAGCTTTTGTTATATTGATCTTGACTTTCAATAAATTTGTTTCCAGCTTACTTGTAGACTTGCATGTCCATCTGAGTTTTCTGATAGCTGTGGAATTACCCTTTATGCGTTGCAAGTGGGTACACATTTCATTGCAAATTATAACTTATTTCTCTTAATATAAAAAACAATTAATGTACACATTTCATTTCATGGCAATTTGTTTCTAACGTTGAATCATAGAATATTGTCAATCCAATGAAAACAAAATATTTGTATCAATAACAAACAGTCACTATTAATGTAATCATTAATCTATCTATATGTAAAAATAGTTTCTATTTCCCGGCTGATTGGTTTCCTTGTTTGCCTCAACTTCCAAATCCAATGCAAAAGCAAACAAGAAAACCGACCCACTGCCCTTTGTGAACGAAACACCATCTGCTCACGATAGGCAAACAAGAGACGAATGCACAGGATTACTACACGTTACTTACAACTTCACTAACAGCTTCCACGATGGAACAATCAATCACACAATTGTAGCACCCAACATGAAATGAGTTACCTATCTGCCTACCCCAAATAATTTTCCCGGAAGCCCTGTAGAGTAATGGTTACCAAACTCAACATCCCTTTTAACCCCACTTTCAATTATTCACTACCACTAACATTCTCATAAGCTACTTAATCTCTCTTCCATCCAATTAATGATGTCCTGGCCTATCTCTTCACGCTCAGGTTCAAACAGAAGGTCGTGTAAGAAGCCATCATATAGCTTGATATCTTTGAACTGTGAAGCTGCCTCATTGTACAGGTCTTGTGAGGCAAGTGGATCAGTCACCTTATCTGCAGTTCCGTGGAGAACAAAGAATGGCACGGTCACAGATTTTAGGTTCCGCATTAAGTAGGAAGAGATGCGCAATATTTCATGCCCTGTTCTGACTCTAATGGGTCCTGTGTAGACCAAAGGATCAGAATACTTGGCTAGCAATGCTGCTGGATCCCTGGAAACTGGAATCCCCCTTTTGTTTGCTCCTTTAAATTGCAATTTTGGAGCAACCAGGGAGAAAACTGGGGCAACAGCCTGCACGATGAAACGCAAAAACACATTAAATATAGAGAGCACAGCACATTAAATGCAATAATCGTAGCATTTTTTCACTGTATCTTTCATGTGTTCCTTATTAAATTTGGTAAAAATACCAATTTCAGAGCACAAGACTAAGGAAGTAAGGTTCTAGTAAGTACATTATCATTCTGGCCAAAAGATTGAAATGGAGAACTTTTTGCTCAAAGAACTAAGTATTGAGGGAAAAATCATCTAATCATCATGCCCGATTTTTACCACAATCTGTAAATGTATTTATCCACGTTTGGCACTCTTAAAAGTAAATGCCAAACTCTTGAAGTAAAACAACACCAATGACCGTCTGCCCATTATGGTTCCAATTACAAAAAAGAAAGTACCACGAGGATTCAACACACCTAGTCTTTGCATCCTTCTCCATTAATTTAAAAAAATTTACACCTACAACTCTGATAAATTACCTGGCATGATATTAAATTAAAATAGAGCTTACAACTGTTCATTCTGTTTTGGTTCTCAACTTAACTCCTTATAAAATCAAATCAAATCCTTTCCGAGTAACTGTAACTCATTGAGATCATTTAATAAATAGAGCAACAGCAAATGATTTCCCAGGTCTCCAAAAACAAAGGCAATTAATCACAGCCTACGAATACAAAAATCTTACCCCAACAATAGGATGAGCTGGCTTAACACGCAAAGCTGGTGAAGTCAATATAATTCCTTCCACCATCTCTTTAACATGAGGATAGGAAGCCGCCTAGACAAAATGTACATGACCTTTCAGATTAAAAAAGAAAGAAAAAAATGAAATAAACTCATGTAGCTTTCAGAAGATAAACAGCCCTTTACCTTCAAAACCACTGCTCCTCCAGTGGAATGACCAAAGAGAAAGCACGGTACCCCAGGATGGTCCAATTTTATCTTCTCCAGAAATTCCCCCTGTTTAAATTATTTATGTTTCAATGTTAAAATGATTCAACCACATTAGACAATCATATCACAGCTCCAAACATAAAAGAGGACAAGTAGAAATGCAAAGAGCATTTGCTTAAGTTATAAAAACAGACAGAAATTTAATCAAACATACTATGTCTGCAGCAACATGATCAAGGGAAGGAACATAACCATGCAATCCATCACTCCCTCCATGACCTGCCAAAAAAGGCATAAATATAAAAATTAAGATAAGAGAATGACAAAATTATAGATTGTTTAAATCAGGTAAAGACATAGTTTGGAGGAAAAATTTATTGCAAAGAAGGGGTAGATCCATTCCCATTGCAGCATTATCCAAGAACAAAGGTTTCAATCTTATTTCAACAAGATAGGAATCTATTAAAGCAGGCAAGTATTATGTAGCAATAAACAACACATGGATAGAATTTAAAAACAATTTTGAAAGGATAGTAGTTACCTATCCAGTCCATAGCATAGACACCAAAGTTACACGATGTTAACTGCCTTGCAAAATCAGCATACCTTCCACTGACAAATAAAAAAATGGGTCAGATAAACGGCATAACTCTAATAACTCCAACATAAGGAACAAACAATCATTAAACTCCAACACAACCAAATTTCTGTAAATTTATCAAGCTTACCTGTGCTCATTAAGCCCATGAATGATTATAAGGATTCCCCTGAAAGAACAAAAGAAGGTAAAAAACTTGAGAAAATGTGAAATATGCAGCAGAACAAAACCAGCCATAGGCAAAGCGAAACTGACAGTCAGCAAAATAAAACGTGCATATGAAAAACAAAGGAGAAAAATTCAAGAAAACATAACTTAATTTTCTCAACGAAACCGAATCTCCAACCGATCAAAATAAGGAAAAACAACATCTTAACACAATTGACACGACAACTCCTCTATCCTATCAAGAATCATATAATACAATTACATCCATAAAGCTTAAGTTTGCACTTAAGTATTTCCATTCAGTTGTTCAATTCTACACTCCCTAAAGATCATAATTTGAAAATTACAAATCCTAATCAGCATAAATCCCATCTCCTATTTAGCTCATTTCACAGCTGAATTCCTCAAACAGCTAAGTAATTAAAAATTCAACAGAATTTCAACATTAATTAAAGTTAATTAAAAGAGCTTACTTAATATGACGAGAAAGTGGAAACCACGAGCGACAAAAGAGAGCATTACAACGAAGGCCATAGAATAACGAAGTAGACCAACGACAATTGACATCATCATCATCATTATCATGACGAACCATAATCACATCTTCAGCCAGAGCTCGTCTCCTCAGAGTATCCTCCTCCTCGCAAAGGGACCTCCTTTTTCGACTCTTCCGAGGAGAAGAAGGCGGAGAAGCAATCCGACGTGGACGAGGAAGAACAAACAACAAAAACGAAAAGAAGAAAGAGTAGACGAAAATAAAAGCAGCCCGAAGTGATTTCAGAATCGGAATTATTCGATTGCTAGCTCCAGAAGTTAGCTGTTCAATTTCCATATCGCCAGCAGAAGAAGCCATAGCTAGCGAGAAAGAAAGAAGAGAGACAATATGTGAGAGACGATTGTGTATTGTGGTCGCTTTTATTGACGTCAGTGCCGTCATGGACGGCTGAGATTGAATGAGTGAGGACGTGGCGCCATCTCATTTGGCGCCATAAAGCGCGTTTTTTTTTTTTTTATTTCGCCGTCAGGTCGTTGGGGAGTAGCGAGTGAGGGTAAATCCGTAAATGTGTTTGTAGCTTTATTCTTTTTTTTTCTGTTCTCCTAGTTTTATTCGGTAGCCTTGGCCGTACGCTACTGACAGTAATTTTCGGGATTATACTCATAATTGGCTTTTTTGGTTTTTTTTTAAACAAAGCATTGTTTTGGTGGTAACTTAATCTTTTTTATGTTTAAAATTTAAATATAATTGATATAGTATAACTTAATCTGGTGATTTTAATCCAAATAGTGGGAATTAGTTATCAACAAAAAATATCACTTGAAGTTCAAAATCACGTTTAAGTTACCTATTTAAATGGTGATTAATTTTTTTGGCTTTAGGACGGGGGCAATTTTGTCTTTTCGCAAAATTTTAAAATGAAGGTAGGTGCTGGTTCCTTTATAGTCCTTTTGGAAGTTTAGTTTCCTCACTTGTCCTTTTGGGTATTCGGAGGGATTTATTTAGATTTTCCCTTTAAAAGGTACTAATATATATATTTCTTTCCTTTTGGGTGATCTTGAGATTAAAAAGTCAATTTTTCCATATATATATATATATATATATATATATATATATATATATATATATATAGTTTTGTATCTCTTTATTAGATGCTTTGAAGAATTGACTTTAGGTCCCACCCAAAATATATAATATAGGAAATGTCACGCCAATTAGATAAATTAAAGTAGAGTCTCTAGGGACCTCTCTTTAATTATCTCTCAAAAGAAAAAAATTGTTTTGTCCTTTGACTTGTTTTTTAATTAGGAGGGCAAAAGATTCTTTTTCTTTTAGGAGATAATTAAAGTAAGGTATCTATGGACATTTAGTTTAGCCTAATGATGAAACCTTTCCTATATTATGTGTTTTGAGTGGGATCTAAAATTAATTTTCTCATGTTTTATAAATGATAAGAAAAGGGTCATTTTTAAGGTTTGAAATTTGAATGGAGGGAGGGGAGGCTCTATTTTTGGTTTGAAGACAGGGGTAACTGTGTCTGTGAGGTGTGAAACGTATTTATGTAAAGACTCTAAACAGCGAAATCAGGGCCGTGCCTTTCATACTTGATTACGAATCTATCTATTTTTCGCAAGAGAGTTATTAGTGATAGGGGACCCATGTGTGTGGGGGCCACGTGTCCCCAATCAAATGGGCACAGTGTTGAGATTACTTTTGCAGTTAGTTAGGACTTAGGAGGTAGTTTGGCGGTATTTAAATTAATTCCCTCACTTCTGTTAGCCCATGACCCCGTTTTTTTTAGTACCGGAGTTTGCAAGGGAGGGTGCACCAAATATTGAACTCAAAACCTCTGGAAGGTGGAGATATGTCTTATCTCTCATTTTCTTACCATGAGGTCCCATTTTTTAACAATGTTTCAAAAGTCAGATTGGATGTTGAGCAGAAAAGACAACTGGGTAATGGCTCAAAGGATTGATTCAGTTGAACTATTTAGTCGGGTCGGTGATGAAATAATTTAATTACAAATTATATGTAAAAATATAGTTCATAAATTTGCTTGAAACTAGAAAAAAAAAAATTAGACCCGACCCTAACTCAATAGCCAGTGAACAATTCAAAAACGGGTTAATCGTGGCCTAAAACGGTTCAAATGAAGAGGTGGTCCAAAGTTTTTTTTTGTCAAAAGGTGATCTAAAGTATGAATCAAACCATTTTTGGGTCTTGCCAATGGTCCAACCAGTTGGAACTTGGACATCTTAAAATTGATGCTTTGTACTACCTATTCGCCTATTCCTATTACTATTACTATATATTAATTATTAATTATTAATATTAATATTAATATTAATTCTCAGTCGATCAAAGATAGGAAATGACTTGAACTTTAATATATACGAATCTCTAAGCATCCATGAAAGTCAAAAATCCCGCGTATGGTTTGAGGAATGGGGACCATGACGTCCTCCTTGATAAAATACTCGTATTGATTTCATGGGTATTTGTTGAAAAATTTTGGTGTGGACAGTTGGTATTTATAAAAGTAAATTGAGGCTAAAAATGTGATTGCGAAATTAAGTATGGTGATATTGGCCAAAAAAAATATTAAGTAGGGTGATGGAGGCAGAGAAAACAGACATCATCATTGAAAAGAGGGTGCAATTAGGCCAACAGGGCTCAACAATATGATAACTTGGGATAGGAAAGGAGAGGGCCCCATGGAAAAACAACCAAAAGAGGGAGGCCCACACAAGGACGAAAGATTGAGTCTCTTTGAATTGGACGTGCCTGGAGCCCTGGACCACTACCATCTACATCATTATTTTTCTCATCCCAACTCAGCCTTCCTTTAAGGGAAACTTGCATTCAGTCTGCAAAGAAAATAAATAATATTCTAGGGTCGTTTTAAATTAAATAAATTACTGTTAGGTCTCAAGAAACCCATATGTAATATTATCCAATTGTAAAATTACCAAGTTATCCCACTAGTTAGTTTAATTACCATGTATTAATAGTTTAATGTAGTTTGATTTAATTGTTAATAATAAGTGTGTTGATTATGTTGATATCACGTGCTAAAACACAAATACAGATATTAATCAAGGTAACTTGTTAAATAAGACGACAAAATTTGTCAATGTTCCTTTTTATCCATCAACAAGGACAACAATATAATTTCACAATTACATCATAACTCTTGGGTTCTTTGGGATCTATTTGTAACTGAGATTTTAAGCGATCTTTTTGTACTTATTTACCTTAATTGAGACTGAAACAAAATTATCCCTATGACTATTTGATGTTGATTGTAAATAATAGGTATAATGGTATCCCAATTGAAGAATGGTGAAATTGATGTTTATGCTAATGTCGTCCTAAGAATTACTCCATCTGATCCTTATCACAAGAGCGTGTGTTTTGAATTGTTTGGTGTAAAATATAAAAGCTTGCCTTATTTGGTCTTATCAGGTATGGATTTTTTCCTTATCATAATAGCCGCTAACATTAATCCACGTTTATAAGAAAAACCATTCAATATTTCATTACCTAAGCTGTAACATCTTAGAATATTGAAACAACCAACTTGTATTTCACGTACACGCACCATTCCTCTCTGAGTTGTTGGATGTTAGTGGATATGGATTGACATAAAGTCATAAAGTCTCATCACGTCTTCTCTTTCAAATAAACGTATAGTTTTCAGGCAGTTAATTAGTATATGTCCATTTAAAAGGGTCATTTTCCAATGTAATAATAACCTTTTCTATTTCGAAAAGATTGCGAGAGTTAGAAGAGGGGAATTATAGAATTATAGATGAGGTTTGTTCGAAGTTTCCAAAGATAGCATAGTGGGGATCAGAGCGAACCTGAAATTGGAGCAAAAAACTTAGGTTTTCTTGGTAAATAGTCCTCCGTTTTGACGATGATAAAGTGACTTTTACTTGTCACAAACTGTAGATGTTCATTGTTTATTAAAAAACAAATAAGGTGAGGATGAGAATAAAATTAAGGGACGACGTGGATGTGCGGAATATTGGCCTAGCATGTTTAGTGTGGGATGAGAAAATGAGCAAGAGAAGCAAGATGACTATATTGCTAAGCATAAATATCAACGGCATCTCGAATCAAAGTTCACATATATCGCATCGCCTTTTGCTTTCCCTTTCAAACCAAAAAGAAAAAAAATTCTTTTTTCCCTTTATTTTCTGTATACATGATATCTTCAACGTGAATTCTTTTTTTTTTATAATTTCAACGTGAATTCTTATGAACATAATTATTGATATTCATAATTTCTTATTGAAAATACCAATATATCATAAACCAATGATAATCAAATACGTGTAATAAAGTACTCTCGGTGTCCCTAAATATAAGACCAATTTACTTAATTTAAAGAAATTAAAGAAAGCAGTTAAGTTATTAAATAATTTTGTAAGTGTTTTTACAATAATGTCTCTCTTTCAAAATTAAAAATAGGTGATGAGAGTGTGAGTGATACAATTCGTTTGTAAAATAGTATGCATAGGGGTATTTTAGGAAAATGTGGACAGATATACGAGACAAATTGGATAAAAACCTTTACAAATTAGGAAATTGAATATCAAAAGTGTCCCTGTATTTAGGGACAAATAAATGTAAAGGGGTTTAAGTATTCATTGTTGAGTAAATATTCTTGTGCATTTTTTCTTGTAAGACTCTTTATATGAATAAAGAAAAATTATTTAATTTTTTAATTCTAACAAGCCTCGTACTTCACGTTCAGCGCAAAGTTATGCAACAAAAAATAAATAAATAGACTATCTGTGAATTCAAATTATAAAGATACTTTTACTGGGAGTCATCATTAATAAAACTTAAATGACAATATTCAATTATTGGTTGTTTCTAATTATAACGACAAGGAAAGACATAGATATTATTAATGAAGACGTGAAAGGCTCCATATTGCAGACGGCCTCACATGGAAATATTCGTGGTGAGAAGTGGAGGAAGATGAAAAGTGAGTGGCTAAAACAATGATATGGTAGCCCAAGGGGGCGTAGACCAGCCGTTAAGAAAGGGGAAGGTAAGGTACCGCGTACCTACTAGGTCATGAGTTCAAACCCTTGGGAAGACGTCACCCCAAAATGGGAAATCCTAGCGGCGACTTCGGATTAATCGGTTTTCCGAAGGGGACCAGACTCCGAAGACTCTAAGAAAAAAACAATGATATGGTAGATTGGTAGGTCACAAACTTTTGTCTTTCATTTCCCTCTTAATTCTCAATCTTATGAGTTTCAAATTATCAACATCGTCATCTCCTTAATTATTTTTATACCCATACACACCTCATAGTACGTATAACTAAGCTCTCCACATATAGACAAGTACCACGACATTCTTCTTACTCTTTCTCCTCACTTTGGTCTCTCCCATATAAGTTGTTTCGGCAGCTCCTATGTGTATGCCTCGTGGCCAGGAGAAGAACCCCTCCATTTCTTTCCTCTCCTTTTCACCTCGCTTTCTAAATTCCAACCACTCATTTCATTTAACAGTTCATATTATGTCACCTCCCTCAACTCATTTTTAAGTGTTCAAACACGTCATCTACATCAAATTAACTGGTGTACTGGTGTACCCATTGACCCATTCTAAATTAGATTATTTTTTCAAGAAAAAATCAAAGCTTTATTATTTATAGTAAAGATTTTTTTCCATATTATCTGTAAGTTTCACTCTTTCGTGATTTCCGAGATTTCGTGGTTGTTGTAGGTAATTTTTTTTATAATTCAATTCAAATTAAAAATGGTGAAAAAGGATAAAAGCATGGAAAAAATCGCCGTTACGTGAAATGAATGATTAATATTGGGAAATGGAGGGGAAAATGAGAGGAAAGAAAGGGAGAGTTCCTCTTAACCATTCATTTTAACTGAATTAGTGCGCGCACGCGTTTTTTTTTTTTTTGTTAGGCCCAGACTTAACCATTTTGTGAGCGCGCACGTTTTTTGTTAAAACAACTTTGGGCCACTAGTGGATTTAATTATTCTTCCTCGTGACTCCATAGGATCACAAGAATGGGCAGCCCATTACGGTATAATTCCCATAAATTCATTCTGGGCCTTATAATTTTGCAGCGGAAAGCCGTACAGAATACACTAGACAAAATAGCGTTTGTACATAATACGTGTCGATACGTAGGAAGTGATGTATGACTTGTTAATAATGCTGACTTCAGATGTTTGATTCGCATCAGGCCAGATAATTTATTGTCATCTCACCTTGAATTATAAAATTAGCGTTCACTATAAATTTTAGCAGGCCAAATGTGTGATTTTGTTGCTAAGCTATTAATCTAAGAATGTTTCTAATGTCAAACAATCACGAGGTACACCATTATACTAATCTATTAGATATGGAGCATTTACGATATTTTTGTTACACTACAAAAAAAACGGGTCATTCCGGCGCACGCTTACCGCGTTTTGGTCCTAAACGCCTATATGAGACGCATACCGGCGTTTTGGACCACAACGCCTGTATGCAAACGCCGATAAATTTGGCGCGAGCTTCCCGCCATATTTCCCGCGTTTCCATATCGGCGTTTTGGGGTATAGGAAACGCCGGTATGGTTTTTAAATATAAAAAAGGGGCTGGCTGGTTTTTTATTTTTTTTTTCAAAAAAACCGCACATCGGCGGTTTGGAAAACGCCTATGTGCGATTAAAAATAATATTTTAATCGCACATAGGCGTTTGCCAACACGCCTATGTGCGTAACGTGCATTAAAAATGCCAAGGTTCGAAAAACCGGATCGGACATCCAACCGGACAAGCTACTGGTTCAAGGGGTTATTGGTTCAACCGCGGTTGAACCGGGTCAACCGGACATAATAAAATAATAATATTTAATCAAATATTATAACAGTCAAAACTAAAAATAATAAAAATGTAAAATACATCGAGAGTTAATATAACATCTGCTTCATATGGACTTGCAATACTTTCAATTCTATCAATAATAATACACTAATACCTAAAAAGTAATTAAGTTCCATCAACACACATTCATCTTTCATCAAAATCATCATCCATATTAATATCTTCGATCATTGACATCGGCGTTAGCCTCTTAACTAATAACAAAAGTATCACGGTCATCAGGAACATTGTCCATAATCAAATGAGGCAATTCAGGCATAGTCAACGGGTCAAACCGGTTTGTTACCGGTTTAGCGGGTTTGAACCGGTTTTAGCTGGTCAAGCCGGTCCAATGCCGGGTTAACCATGCCCCCGGTCTAATGACTGGATCGGACCGGTTTGGAAGCCGGTTGGCGGTTTAACCGGTCGAACCTCCCGGCTCTCTGAACATTGAAAAATGCACTTAATGCGCAGACCGGCGTTTTGCAAAACGCCTATCTCCGCATTAAGTGCATTTTTAATGCACTTAATGCATATAGGCGTTTCGCAAAACGCCTATATGCAATTAAAATATCATTTAATCGCATATAGGCGTTTTGCCAAACGCCTGTATGCGATTAAATTAATACTTTAATCGCCTACAGGCGTTTCCAAAAACGCCTGTATGGTGTCCCAAAACGCCGATACGTGAATGCCTATAAAAGAACCGCCGATGTTCATTTTGGCGTTTTCGAAACGTGAAAAAGTGTAAGGGTCCCACAGAAATTATCTTTTTTCTTTATCTTTTCCTATAAATATTCCTCTTCGATAGATCATGTCTCGTCGTACCGGTAAAGCTCCAATAGACCCCGAAGAGCAGCAGCGATTGCGAGATGAACAGCAGCGATTGTCGGACGAAGCAGAAGCCAGGCGTATAGAAGAGCGCCGGTTATAGATTGAGCAGGAGCCTAATCCGCCAGAGGTGTTGCAGTACGCCAGGCCCCCTGTTGTGAGCCCTCTTCAGGCGCCACCTTGGACTCCTTTCGGGTTTGATGGTAACCCGGAAGTCACGCAGAACGAGGTCTGGAGAGACTTGAACGTCGACATCAGCTACGAAGAGATGCAGCAGATTTTGAATGAGGATAGAGAGAGGGCAGAGAGGGAGAGGGCGGAGAGGGAGACGGCGGAGAGGGAGGAGGGGGACACATCCCGGTGCCGGAAATTATGATCAAAATGCAGCGCGGGAGGAAGTCTTCGAGTACTGGTCAACTGGTGGATGTCAGAGGTAATTGAATTTGATATTAATTAATAGTTACAAATTTAATTTCTACAATATATATTATCTAATATATTTTTCTTACCTACAGATACCACTGGCACTGTCACCAGGAGGAGGCTGACGATGAAGCAGGCACATGCACTTCCGCCGAATGAGAAGATTGAGCTGCCATATTACAGCACCACCGGGCAGCCAACAACGGATGCTGTCATTCTATTCCGCCGCCATTGTCGACTCCTCGGCAAGGACTTCCCGCGCTTCCCGATCGACCCAACCAGCTGGAGGAAAGTTCCGGATAGCCGGAAAGAGGAGGCTTGGGAGATTATTAAGGTAATACTTATTTCAAAATATTATAATACGTATATAATTGTTATTATACTTATTATTAAATAATATGAAAAAATTTCTTTTTGCAGAGCAAGTGGTGGGTCCCCGACAGCTTGAACCTCAAGAAATTCCCGAAAGGGGTGGTCGGGGATAATTGGAAGGATGAGAGAAACAAACTGTACCTGCTGAAGTCCAAGAAGGGGACTAGGCCTAGGGAGGCGGTGGAGGCAGACGTGCCCGATGGAGTTGACCCTGAGCAATGGAGGAATTACATCGCCTGGAGGATGGGCGACCTGGGGGGGGGGGCAGGGAAAGGCGCGGTCAACAGGCTCGGGCACAGCAGGAGGTTGGCCAGGAAATCGCTAACAGTCCACATCACAGCGGCGCGCAGTGTGAACATCATCTTGCTTGCGGCGTCAAACGTCTCGACCCCATCACTCCATAACTCGTTCAGCTCCTGTATCAGCGGCTGAAGGTACACATCGATATCGTTTCCAGGAGATGTCGGCCCTGGAATAATTGTTGATAGAACGAGCTGGACTTCATGCACAACCACGGGGGGAGGTTATATGGCATCAAAACAACTGGCCAAATGGGTTTATACATACCTGGGTACAACGGTTTTAGCAAACGCCGATGTGCGGTATAATAAACAATATTATTTTTTACCGGCGTTTCGACAGAACGCCAATGTGCATGAATTAAAAAAAGTTTTTCTATGTCGCACATAGGCGTTTTGCCAAACGCCGGTGTGCGTGACTAAAAAAAATTAATTATTCCGCGTATAGGCGTTTTAGTATCCGCCTATATGAGGTAATAATAAAATAATACGCGCATAGGCGTGTTGCAAAACGCCGGTATGAGGTAATATTATATTATTTGTTTTAACCCTCATACCGGCGTTTCTCCCATCGCCTAGGCGTTTTGAAAAACGCCGAAATGTAGCATTCCCACGGCACATTTTTAGGCGTTTTACCAAAACGCCGTAGCGCGATTTCGCCGGAAAATTCCGCCGATTCGAGGCCCTATAAAACGCCGATATGGGCCCCGTTTTTTGTAGTGTTAAATCTCATTTACTTATGTTAATGTTTGATTTCTCAAAAGATATGTTGACCTGTGACATTTAAGTTGAATTAAAATTGTTGCATTTACACAATTAAAATTGTTGCATTTACACCTCGCTCACCACTCTTAAGGTAATTGTTAAGTATCAAAAGTGCACATTTGCCCCAATTTTATAACAAATTTTTAAATATATATAACACCTGGCTAGTTAATTTTTTTTAGAGATTGAGAAGTGAAACGAGCCAATTAATTATAACATATTTTGTGTATTACCACATTATATGTTAGCTTATAAATTAAATAGACTAATAAAAAAAAGTTAAACAGGTCAATTTATATATAAGTGAACATATAATGTGATAATATATATAGCTTATTTAGTTTCTTACTTTTTTTAAAAAAAAAGACCTTCAACTGAGTCTTTATTTATGAGCACAAAGAATATCGATAATCATTGTGGGATAGAAGATGACATGCAAGATTTCGCATTTCGAGATTCAAGAATTATCTTCCAATTTAATAAGGAATGTTGTCTTCAAGACTACAACATTCTTCAAAGAGATACGTGCATGTGAACGTTATCTACCTCTATTTTAAATAGTCATAAATGATGAACTTGACGTGTAATATTGAAATCCCCTTCTTTTGTAATTGTCCGTTTCGAGTCTCATTATCCCATAGCTTTAAAACATATTGAGATGAGATGGGAGGCATCATACCTTATAATGCGTCTTTCAGTCTCCACCCAACTATTGGTCAAAAAAAAAAAAAACTCTCCACCCAACTAATGTGGAGCTTTACAATCTACTCCATTTGACGCCAGCTTCCTTACTCGCACATGATCACAACTTGAAGATGTTCAAAGCGAGGGATGATGAACTCAATGCATACAATTTTTTATAATCAGGACTGGGATGTGTTACACATGACACCCAAAACATGACTTGCTGGTTATTTCCCCTCTCGTTATTTTGGATTTTCTTAAGACGAAAAGCTATTTTTACTATACCTCGCTCCTCACTTTTATCATTGGCAAAATAAAAAATAACAACCATAGTTTTCATTTATAGCTCCAAATACAATTTCAACTTTCATTGTAAATTTTATCGAAGTAAGAAAGAGTGTCAATTTTCTAGTGTACGTTGCCTTCGCGAGAGGGAAGGGAAAGTATAATCTCGCATATTCCAGTGCACTATTCTCGTTTGCTTGGTTCACACTCTCCCTCTGGTTTTAAAGATATATAAAAGACCTTTCTAACTTACTTGATTAGATTAAGAATGTTGTATGTTATGTTAGTTAATATGTATGTTGTGTGTACTTTAAAATACCCCAATCATCTCTCCTTATTTTCTCCCACATTTCTTATTTGATTATTGATGAAGCTAAGGTGCACCAATAAAGATAATTCGAAAAAAAATTGCTAAAAATTTGAATTATGTTTTATATTTATGACCCACACCAACCTCTTAATAAATCATACATTTAAGATAGGAGGAAGAAGCTTTTTTCCCAAGATTAAGAAATATAAATTCCATGCCTAAATATAAAACTTGTTTACTTAATGATATGATTATATTAAGAATGTTTGATAAGTTACCTTAATAAAATCAAATGATATTAACTAATCATAACCACGCACATTCTCTTATTCCTATCCGTTTATCTTATTATTCATTATTTATTATTGACGAGAAATATTAACAGAAATAATTTAGTGAAAATATTAGAAAAATGGAAGTAGTGGTGTTATATTTAGAAACATGCATACCTTTCGTCTAAATAGATCTTATATATATATTTAAGAATGTTGACAAAACTTTGTCTGCACTTTGTAACCAATTAGGCACCTTCACATACCAATCAAAAGTCACATGGCCCTATGACTTATAATCAATACGACCGCTTTGGTTTTAAGAAGAAAACAAAGCCGAGTTCACGGGACAAGATATATAAAGATCTCGAAAGCCAGTGATCCTCCAAATTGGCTTCGTCAAATACCTGGATCAATCCGGGCTTTTCTGACACGTTCATTAGTAACTAGACTCATCACAACTAGAGTCCACATGCATCTTCCACACATGAGAAATCTTACGTCAGTGTGTGTGTGTGTATATATATAAGCCACTCATAATTAAAGTTGCATGAAGCCTTACATTTTGTCACAAGCTATCACCAGTAATTAATTAGCTAGCCACACTATCATAATCATCATCATGACTCCAAACCTAAGCAAGGGAAATCAGTTGGTAAAGAAGAGTGATGAAAGGAGAGGGAAGAATGATGGTATTGAAAGAACAATATCTGACATGACATTGTTAGTGCTAACGAATGAAGAAAGGGAAGTGAAGATTGAGATGTGCGAGTGCTGTGAGATGTCAGAGGAATGCAGCGATGAGTACACAAATGAAGTGAGAGACATGTTTTGGGGGAAATTCATATGCGGATTGTGTGGGGAGGCAGTGAAGGAAACGATGCACAAGAATGGAGGGAAGGGAAAGGAGGCAGTGGAAGAGCACATGAAAGTATGTGTCAAGTTCAATAAGATGGGAAGGTCGTATCCAGTATTGTACCAAGTGGAGGCCATCAAGAAGATCTTGAAGAAAGCATCGACAGGCACATCATCATCTTTAGCAACGAATAAGAAGAGTGGGACCTCCATTCATTCGAGGCACCAATAATAACGTCACTTCTTGTTCTAGCTACTAGATATTATAATTGATTTATTGGCTTTTCCTTTCCATGGAGTATAATTTATCAATCTTTTAAATGTTCGGAACTTAAGGGTGACTGTCTCTTCATTATATTTATACATCAGAGATCAAAGCTTCCCTTACATTCATATACGCTGTTGATATTTGATAGGATTAGTTGATATCCTATGTCAATATAAGGACAATAAATCTGATAATTTGTTTGGTTAAACACACTAACCAGTAATCTTATATCTATATAGCAACCGACTAATGTAGATTCGAAGGATAGGAATGTTGTCAACATATGCAAGATAATCTCCTCTTTTAATAAGAAACTTTCACGGGAATCAAACACATGTTTTCATCCCTACGGGTTGTAATTCGCTTATCAACTCAACCAATTATCCATTGGTTATAAACCTAATATTTAATTATACTCAATTAGATTTTACAATTAATCTATTAGCTTATGGTTCACATGTATAAATGCATGTTTGCATGTACTTTCATCTCACATTACCAATACTCTAGTCCTAATCATAAAATCATTTTGACATTTTAGAAAATTTAATGATGCAAAATTAATGACTTTAAATTGTCTATAATTTTTTTTCTCAAAACCATTTCATTAAACTTATAGGCCAACAAAGAATATAACTTTCTGATAAAAAACATAGAATATAATATAACTACATGTATGTGACCATAACTCAGTGGTATAATTTACTTCTTTAATTACTTCCGATCCTCTAATAAAGTCAAAGTGATCTTATATATCCAAGACATGGGGGAGTGATATTTAGGGACCTTTGTCTGCTCCAGTCCTTCAAATTGAAACATATCTTCATATTATTTGTACGAGCAATAATCATTCAAGAATATGAATGACGTTGCGTATATCCATGGACAGGGGCTTATCTATTAATAGATTTGGCACGCCTACGGCACTTCGATATCCCGTACACACATGAGTGTGAATTCTGGTGACGAAACTAGTGTTCTGATGTGAGGTCCAGCTGCTCGCAGAATAAAACATGGAAATCTGTTATTATGATAAACGATGAGAAGCGAAGAATGAAGATGCTTTAATAATCACCAATACGTAGGAAATTGACAGAATTGATCGAGTTGGCTAGGTAGATCATGGAGTGAGACGAGGTTTGATTTGGGCATGCAATTAGTAGCTTTTTAGATAATACATTATAACAATCACATGTTATAATAATGATGATTGAGCTGCACATACATGACGTATGGCGATGAATAGTGATAAGAATATATAAGGAGTTGTTTAATTAATATGAATTGATGATGAGTGGAATTTTGTCGCGAAGCAAGTGAGTGGGGAGGTACCAGTTCATCACTGGGCGTGTCTTTCTGCGCATGCACTCTCTAGCTAGGCATAGTAGAAGCAAATGGCCAACTGTAGTGGTCTCCCATTATACTCACTTTCAAAATACTGTGCATACTCAGATAATTATGTATTTATGTATTTTTGAGGGAATGATCAGGTTGTGACGGCAATTCGGAGGCCGTTTTCTGGTAATTCTAGCCACCTATATTCGTATACAAGTAGAATTAGCAGTGAGGTTAATTGAACTAGGCAACATGCATGGCTAGGCTTCATCATGTTCGAATTAGGTGGTGGTCCTATGTCTACTGCATGGAGGCTGCAATTATTGTATGTGATAGCTTAAAATTACCAATGAGGTGGGTTGGGCCCAAATTTCACGTGCCATAACGGAAGTTTGACACGTTCTGGTAATCCATATAAAATGATAATAATAACTCCATGAGTGTGAAGTACATAACGGTCTATTAGAGAGACGACTTGGTTATATAAGGCGACAATTGTTATAACGAAAGGTTATTATTATCAAGTAAAAAAAAATTTAATTCTTGATCACTAACAGTTTTGAAGTTGTTATGGTTTGACTAAAAAGTTGTTAAATCTCACTCACTAACAACTTTTAGTTATGCATCAACAATTTTTAGCTTGGTGATAACAACTTTTATCCTGAAAAAGCACCACTTTCTCCACTTTATGGAAAAAATTTCACATTAATTAGGGCATTTTTCTTAATTAAGTTCTTTAGATGGACATGTGATTGATTTTCTCTGTAAAACGTGGGGCTAGTAGCTCTTATCCTGCAGGGTGCACTACAGTGTAGAGATAAGATACAGGGCAGGGCATATTTGCCTAATAGCGCCTTGGCTCTATATGTGTATAGGGGCCGTTGCTTTGTTCAGCCTATTATTTTTGTTCTTCAGTTATTTACACCTGAACTGCGTTAGCAATATCACACACACACACACACCTGAACTGCAGCTGAACGGAACAATTCTCGCTTGAGTTCTTATATAAACAATTGATTTAAATGTATGTATTACATCAGATAAAATATTTTATTTTTCAATATAATTCATCAGTAATTAAATAGGAGTAATTAGCTATAGTTAAATAACACACACACACACACACACACACACACACACACTCTTCAGTTAAAATATATAGTTTGATTTCAAGTTCCAGCCCCATTTTGGCTGGACCGAGCAACAGTCGAGATTGGACGACCTTTCCTCACTTCAAAATGTCACAAATCAAGAGTCAGCGATCTGGCAATTGAACTCCGATCCATTAACACAAAAAGTCGACAGACTTAATTGGCAGCCATTTGTATCTGACTGTTGTAAAACGCAATTTAAATATTACGGCACCACCTAATTAAATAGAGCTAAGTGAAGTGTACTGTGGACGATATTAAAATGTGTGCGTGCATGTGAAAGATCATAATTGCCTACTACTTTACCTTTATTTGACTTATATTTTGCTGGGTCGATCATCTCTTTCTATATATATTGAGTTGCATGTGGATCCTGGCCAGTCTAATTTCTGATTATATGGAGAAGTGGTCTTGGATGGGTTTCATGTGCATGATTAACAGACATATGTGGTCTATAATTCTTCACTTTTCTGGTTCAACCTTCGGGGCTTCGACACCCTTTAACAAAAGCTTACGCCATGTGGTGCACAATTTGATTGATATTCTCATTTAAACATCTTTGTGATTGGCGAGTTAGTTACCATCTTGGAAAACCCTTTATTATCGATCCTATAATTATAAAGACTGTAGTGCTCGCCTTTAAAAAACATATTTTATTAGGGTTAAGTGGTAAACTTCATTATATTCCCTTTTGAAAGTGCAAACTAACTTTTATCCCGGAAAATAGTGCTCAATCTGCCAAAGAAATGTTAAATAAATTGCTAAGTGATCGAACTGTACCACTATATAGTGAACATGAAGCCCTACAAATATCAAAAAGGGATATTCACATCCTTATTTAAGGGGAATCGGTCGGCTCCACGTCATGCAAACCTCAATTAATTTAAGGACGAAATAGTGTACAATTTTTTTCCCGCAGAAGATATACCATGCCGGTAATAATATCATATTAATTTTCTTTTGCCAAAATATAATATCACCTTAATCAATGCATATAAGTCTAAACGCAAAGCACTAGTTCTAGTCTTGGACGGTAATGCAATTAGTATTTACAGCATATATATTGGTGCGCGGGCACACACATATTCACTTTTCTATATTAGGAATCTATGTGGTGGCCACACATATATTTTATATTTAGTGAAAGCTCACCACAAATCCACAATACACAACAAGAGCTCGATAAAAGTACGAAAAAACACTTCATTATGTTGGGCTCCTTAGACATTTAGACTGCCCGGCCTAGTTGGTTGTAGTTTTTACCCACTTCTATATTTTGTTATTAATATATACATATTCATCATTTTCCACTAATCAAACTTAATTATGTTAAGTAATAGACAACAGGCCAGAATAAGCTGGACATGCTTGATTAGGAACTAAGATGGTGGATGCGTGAGTGCTTTAGCACACCAAAAATATAGTGATTAATAATTGAGCCCTGTATGTATGAATACACACGCATAATATAGTTTATTCACTCCTAACCATGAAATCCTTTAGACCTTTTTAAAGAAATTAATGGTTTAAAAATTTAATCAATTTAAAATGTTTATAATCATTTTTCTCTCAAACTAATTTATTCTACTTATAAACTAAGATATAATCTAATATGTGACATATGTTACACGGTAGTGTGGTCTAATTTGATTCCTCATTTTCCACAGAAGAAGTGTCTTATATTTAATATGGGGATGAGTGAGGGGGTATTAGGAATATGCTAAGCATGTAATCAGTAAAGTATTCCATTGAAGCATGCTAGCTAATTGAGGAGTACTCATAAGAGTAAATTAAAAGGGAAAGAAAGTAAGGAGCGGGGAGGAGGAAGCTATGAATTTAGTTTGGAGATAAGGGATTGAAGACCCTAACCTAGAAAAGCACGCATGAGAGAGTGAAAAAGACAACACACTGTATATTCCTTCGAGAAAGACAGAGTAGGTCCCTCAGTGTTGAAAGCACACATACAGGTAATGATGAATAGGAAAGTGAATGGATTAATTAATAAAAGTGAATATATGTGCGCACGAGTACTGGTGTATTTAACGTAAAGACTTTCCACTTTTTCTTTACTATTCTTCTCCTGATCTCTTTTTCCTTCCTTTTACTGTTCATCTGCCCCCTGCATCTGCTTCTTCCTCTTTGCACCTTTCGAAACTTTCTCCTCTGCATTTGTTATTTTCTGCCCCTACACTTTCCCGTGAATCCCTCACTTTTATATATATGACACTGAGCATCAACATGAGTATCTACACTCCAAACGAAAGCTTCTATATTTTTTTACCTTTTCACGTTCAAATGTAGAAGAAAAGCTGATTCTATATTTTTACTAGCCTATAAAAAGATGTTCATCTAACCACTGAGCACGGATGAATTGTTAAGGGATGTACCTTTACGTTAAGGTCTCGAGTTCAAGTTTGGCATATAGCCGTATTAAAACTTGTGTGATAGGGCTTGCCCCAAATCTGGATAAATATAGGCCCTTTGAGCACTCGTGATATAGGGACTAGCCTAATATATTAGATGCACATGTAACACATAGTTGGTTCAACATTGTAAGACTCTAATACCTTGTTAGATCATATGGAATTTAAGTTTGAGTTAGAGTTAGAATCCATCTTTTGTGTTGGGAGAGGAAGACACACGTACTGGCCTAGATATGGGTTTCTCACTGCTCCATCGGTTGATGATGGTACAAAAAAATGTCCTCGCATGATGATATAAATATACATAGAGAGAGAGAGTAGAGATCGTCACCAGTTAATTTTCAAAACGTGATGTTCAATTAAATAAATATATTGTCTCAGTCTATGAGGAGGGAGTCAATGTATCCATGGTTCTGTTAAAAAAGAACAGAGAAGGCGTATATATTTATACAAAATATACATGATCTGCCTCCACATGCATTCATATATTTACCGTTTTGAAATGGACGAACCGGCGACCTTAGCTTGGAATGTCTTGGTTTGTTTTCAACGGTTTACAGAAAATTCTTGTCACTATCTAAAGGAGTGGGAGTGTCAGTCAAAAAGAGTATAATCCGACAAATCAGAGCCTTCTTTTTCCCAACATGTGTGCCTGTTTCACTTTCAACGTTCGTGTTCAAACTTATTTTATCTAAAAGAGGTCAAGGTGCATTTTCGTAATTATAACCCAACTCAATGCCCTTTTTCCACTCTCCCCAACCTCCATCTATTTAAGCTCACTTTCATCCCTCTCTATCACATCCTTCCATTTCTCTTCAAATAGTATTGCTTCTTAGCTTCTTGCTGTTCAACTTCAATAATCAATACCATTCCCCCAAACATTCATCATAGCCAACACACTCATAACTTGTCCATCCAATTATGAATTATCATAGGTTTGTGTATAACTCAACCGTTTCAGTTTTTTGTTTCCTCTTGGTCATGATTCAACTTTCATTTCTTTATCATTCAATTCTGCATTAATATATTTAGAAAGTGATTCATATGGTAATCATTATATTCTCTCATTTTACAGCTTGGGATCGGAGGAGAGATAAGTGATATATAAATCATTCACACGAGAAATTTAACTGTTGTAGCTAGCTTGACACATGGCCAAAGGAGTTCATCAAATAATGTTTCCAAAGTGGCTCATGTTGGTGTGCCTTTTCATGTTAGTCTTCAATCTTGGCTCAAGCTCACCAAATGAACATGAACTTCTATTATCCTTCAAAGCTTCTGCCAAAGACCCATATCACTCTCTTTCAAACTGGCTCAATTCTTCAGCTACCTTTAGTAATTGGAATGGCCTCACCTGTGAGCAAACGTCTTCTCACGTTAGCTCCATCCAACTCTCAGGTAAAAACATGTCTGGAAAAATTTCAACTTCCATATTCCAACTACCCAGCATTAAAAATATCGACCTTTCTAGCAATCAGTTTGCTGGTCAAATTTTTCTCTCCTTCCCTTCTTCCCCTCTCTCTTCCTCACTTCTTTACCTCAATCTCAGCAACAATAACCTTACTGGCTCATTGCCTGAGTTCTTATTCTCTGTCTCATTTGCCTCCCTTGAATCCTTGGATCTTTCAAACAACATGTTTTCCGGTATAATTCCACACCAAGTTGGTCTTCTTTCCAGCCTTAAATATCTTGATGTGGGAGGGAACGTTCTGGTGGGAAGAATTCCAAGTTCAATCACCAACATCACACGTTTAGAATACTTGACACTTTCTTCAAACCAGTTAGTTGGTGAAATCCCACGTGACATAGGTGTGATGAAGAACTTGAAGTGGATTTACTTGGGTTACAACAACCTCTCTGGTGAAATCCCAATGAGTATTGGCAACTTACTCTCTTTATATCACCTCGACCTTGTTTACAACAACCTCACTGGATCCATTCCAGAATCTCTAGGAAACCTCACCAACCTTGAGTTCCTGTTTCTCTACAGTAACAACCTCAAAGGTTCTCTTCCCACTTCTCTTTTCAACCTTGTAAGCCTAATCTCCCTTGATCTAAGTGTTAATTCTCTTCAGGGAGAGATTCCTGAACTTGTGATTAACCTCCAAAGGCTGGAGATTCTCCAACTTTTCTCCAACAACTTTACCGGAAAGATTCCAAATGGTTTAACATCTTTACCTAAGCTTCAAGTTCTTCAACTGTGGTCTAACAAATTAACTGGAGAGATTCCAAAAGAACTTGGAATCCACAACAACCTCACTATTCTAGACCTTTCCACCAACAATCTCTCAGGAGAAATCCCACATGGCTTATGTAACTCCATGAATCTTAACAAGCTCATCCTCTTCTCCAACTCTCTCCAAGGACAAATACCCCATAGCCTAGCCTCCTGCACTAGCCTCCGCCGTGTTCGCCTACAAAACAACAACCTCTCCGGCCGGTTACCCCCAGAATTCTCAAAACTACCACAGGTATACTTGTTGGACATGTCAGGTAATAAACTTTCTGGGAGGATTGATGATAGAAAGTGGGACATGCCTTCGCTTCAGTTGTTGAATTTGGCTAACAACAACATCTCTGGAGAGTTACCTGATTCGTTTGGGAGTAATGAACTTGAGAGTTTGGACCTGTCCGAGAATCAGTTTTCAGGTGAGATTCCACGTGGCATGGGGAAGTTAAATGAGCTGGTGCAGTTAAAGCTTAACAGAAACATGTTGTCTGGTAACATCCCTAACGAACTTTCTTCATGCAACAAGCTTGTGTCTTTAGACCTCAGTCACAATCATCTCACAGGAAAAATTCCATTGAGTCTTGGAGAAATGCCAGTTCTAGGGATGCTTGATATCTCTGAAAATCAATTATTGGGTGAGATTCCAGAAAACCTAGGAAGCGCCGAATCACTTGTGGAACTTAATATATCATACAACCATTTTCATGGGAGGTTACCATCCAAAGGAGCATTCCTAGCCATTAATATAAGTGACGTAGCAGGGAATGATCTTTGTGGTGAGAGTGATGGTAGAAGTGGTTTATTACTACCACCGTGTGACAAAAGTGAAGATAGTAAAAATCCGTTTTGGTGGTTTTTCCTGTTCGGCCTTATAGGGTTTCCACTTGCTGCTTTGCTCATTGTATTCTTCATACGTAGAAGGCAGAACTTGCATGAGGTGATGACTAGGGTGGAAAATGAAGATGGCACATTATGGGAAATGCGTTACTTTGACCACAAGGCTTCAAAACTCATTACCATTGATGATGTATTATCTTGTGCAAAAGAAGGAGTCATAATCACTCAAGGAAGACGTAAAGATACAATAATGCAATTCGAAGTGAAGGAGATGAGTGACCTGAATTGCTTCTCGGAAGACATCTTTGGTAAGCTTCGGCACAATAACATCATTAAGTTGATGGGAACATGCAGGTGTGGAAAAGGAGGATACTTGGTGTATGAATATGTGGATGGAAAGTATCTAAACGACGTAGTTGGTAGTCTAAGCTGGGAACGACGACGTAACATTGCACTTGGAATAGCAGAAGCGCTGAAGTATTTGCATGATCATGCGTCAGCGTTTGCTAATTTGGTAGGCGAGATGTCACCTCACAGAGTCATGGTGGACACAAAATACGTTCCTCGTCTCATGTTGTGTCCTCTCAAGTCTTCCATTGCATCGCCTTACGTTGCTCCTGGTACATTCACATATTCAATACTACATTATTGTGCCATTTTTTTATTTAAGGCTCAAATTTTAATTTTTTAAATGAATTTTTTTAGTCCTTCTGGGTCTAGGTGGGAGCAAAATGGTACAAAATTTTATAAATATATATGAGTCAAAGTTAAGAATTAATTGCAATCAAGTCTTTTAACAACTTAAGGACCCCATTACAAGAGTTTGATTAATAATTCATGGGATTTGACTGTGATTGACTTTTTGTAAGTTAAGTGTATTGGCTATTATTTTTCGAAGATTAGATTAATACTTCAATATTTGAAGGACCGATTTGACTCAACCGTAAACTCGCTTTCTGTGGGGCTTGAAGTCATGGGTTCAAATTAGACACTCTGCAAAAAGTAAGGTTAAATTGTATATTTCTTTCCCAGCTCCCTCACCAAGTGGGAATTAGAACGAGATTGACCCCTTTTATGTTAATACTTCAATTTATAATTTATCAGTGATCCTTTGATTAAAGGGTTGTTTAAATATATTTTTCAGAGTCCACAAACGGGAAGGAGGTAACAGAGAAGAGTGACATGTACGGACTTGGTGTTATTCTGATACAGTTATTGACGGGAAGAAGCTCGGTGGACGAAGAAGTGGGCCTGCAGTATGAGAGCATTGTTGGGTGGGCCCGTTATTGTTATTCGGATTGTCATATCGATACATGGGTTGACCCGATCATGAAGGGCGGGATTGCCACGTCAGATCAAAACGACATCGTTCAGGTCATGAACCTGGCCCTTCAGTGCACAGCCACTGACTCCACAGCTAGGCCCAGCGCCAGCCACGTCATCAAAACTCTGAAAGCTCTCACTGCTTAACTTCAATCCTCACCCTTCATTCACAATATAATAAATATATGTATTTTGTTTGTTCATCAGTTATTAGTTATTGGCTTGCTTTGGATATGATGGATTTTAACCTTTTTTATTGTTAGTTTGATGCAAGTTGTAGCTTTCCACAACTAATATGTTTAGTAGTCGAGGGGAATGCTAGGGAGATTTTTTTTTATATTTGTGATCCAATATGCTTAATTAACTAGTGTAAATCACAATAACAGTATATAATATATTAATTATTGTTGTCTTTATATATACTCGTTCGTTGGTGTAATTTCTTTATTATTCAATTGTTTATTTTCCCTCTGTCTTGCTTTGCACTATATGAAAGGTGGAAGCTTAGCTTGCATGTGAATACTAATTAAATGGCCGAAACGAGTTAATATTGGAACTGACACAAGTTCCACATTCCAAATATCTTATGAACATATATATGGCTAATATAATACCTTAATTGGATGGACAAATATATAGTGCGTGTGCGCAGACACACATACTGAAGAGCTGGCATATTCCTTTATATGTAAAGTTACAAGGCGACATATTTTCTTTTTGAGTTGATGAATGGGAAAAAGAACTGTAATAACAACCTTTTAGCGAGTTCATTATCTATATATAACGGGGGGCTGATAAATGAAGCAGCTGTTAAATTTATTCTCATTGTCGCTTTTCTTTTGTCATGATATGATGATGCAACGTATCTTAGGTTTGAATAATTTCATCATGACTGCACATTCACAATGACTAGAAGACATGCATGGGCCTCTATAATTTGCTCGACTCAACATGCTATATGACCTAGCTACAAGCTAAATAAGTCATTAAAATTAAAGCCATTCACCCCTGCAAGGCCAAATGATCACTTTATTTGTTACGTTTTCTTGAGTTTCTTCCTTGAAGTGCAGCATATTTGATAAGCATCTGATTGAGTTCAAATTAAAAATGATGAATATTAATATTCATGTTGGACCTATGATGAAGCAGAAGATATAAAGTTTAGCTAGTGGCGAAAGGAAAGTAGGAGTACGACACTACTGAATACAGATCAGAGGGGTATCTTTCGAGCCATATAGGCTGACCATTACAAAAGAAACTTTCTTGTGACCCATCCTTCTTTACATGATATCATGATGATCGGAACAAATAATTTTCCATATTTCATGGGCTCAGTAATGATGGTGGTGCAGGAATCCATGAAGGAGAGAGTATTAGAACATATAAGATTATTCCATGAATGAGAATGAGTTAAAGCTTAAAGTGTATGTAAAAAAACTGATGAGGCTGAGAGACATTATTGGGATTGGGAGGAACGTAACATAGCTAGAAACCAGCTCAGTGTTGATGGCATTCTTTCTTTAATTTCAAAAGCTCATCAATTATTATCATCCCTCGAAGACCATGCAAAAGCTTCTTTCTTCCATTCAAAAAGCCTCTTTTCTTCTAATTATTTTTCTGTTAAAGTCTCTGGCTGTAGTGGCAAAGAGTTTGACGACGTTTGAGGTAGATTGATGGTACTAATGGTTCTTTGCCATTTTGCAATGAATCATTTGTGGTTTACTTTTGAGGGTTGATTGATTTAGTTATAGATGCTCGTGTCAAACAATATAGGAGTATTTGACGGATTTTTTTTTTGTTTCCAAGCATATCCCAACCCGTGTCAAGTGAGAATAATCCCTCGCTGTTCAAAAGTCCCAAATAAGGGGTAGACAGCTGGCCTGTGAATTTGCTCCATTCGCAAGAGTTAAGATCAAACCTCAAACCACTTGTTTAAGGGACGAGAGTACTTACCACTCACGTCAACCCACTAGGTTAGTATTTGACAGATTTTTAATGCACAATAAATGAGTGTGATGATCGGGACACGTGCAAAGTGGAAAGCCAGTGGAATGTTGCAGCAGCAAGCAAACAAGCTGCAAATTGTCTCACATAAATAGAATTCAAAGGGTGAATTAAGGTGGGGAAACGAATAGAAGAGTGTACAAGTTTGTAAATTGAGTTTTAATTTGTCTGTGTACTTGGAGCAGCACTCGTGCTAATCCAATCATTGCGTTTTTGACTTCATTTATTTATATCGTCGACCTGCAAACGTGTCTTAGAGCCACTTGTTCTCTTTTAACTTCCCCTTCTTCGTTGGTTTACCACATCAATCACATCCATCTCATGAAACATTATTTACTTCCCACCGGCTACCATGCAAAAGCAATCAAGGTGGCAAATCAATTTAGCCAACATTGTTTTTCTTTCCGCCCTATAATTATTTCGTGAAATTTTGAAATATTTTAAATGGTTATTTATAACTAATATACACGGAATATGTGATACCTTTTTTTCATAAATTCATCTACTGTTTGATGACTAAGAGTATAATTTATTTGGCATAGATAAATTAGAGAAGCCCTCATAAGGGTATCATAGGGCCTGTTTGGATTAGCTTCTGGAGAATAGCTTTTGTGAAAATAGCTTTTTGAAAATAGCTTTTGAGTAGAATAGCTTTTCTGGAAAATAGATTTTGATAAAATGAGAGTATTTGGATAAAGTGTTAGTAGAATAGCTTTTTGAATGTCAAATTACCAAAAGGGTCAATTTTGCCCAAAAATTTATTCTAAATATTTAAATGATTAAATTTATCATTGTTAGTAAAAATATTAAAAAATACTACAAAAATTACAATAAAAACATAAAAATACAATAAGCACAATAAATAAATTTTATTAAATATATTTTATTAAAAATAGTAGAAATATTAAATAATTTCACTAATTCCCCCTTTATATTTAATTATTTATAATGACCTACTGTAACAAAATGAAATCAAAGCAATAAATAAATGTTTAATTGGTAAAATAAATTAGGGTAAAATAAATCAAAGCAAGGCCACACATAAGAGGGAAAATGAGCAAGACTGGTGAATGAAAATAGAAATGAGATGAAGAAATAAAATGGTTAGATCGTAACAACCATTCGAAAACCAACAATAACCCCAAAAAATGCCCCAATAAAATGGTTAAATCCGACATGCCTCTTTCCTCACACACGAGATCGGCCACATAGCAATAAATTTATGAGAAAAAATCAGCAACACAGTCGAGGAGAGGAGAAGAAGCGCACGTCTCAATGGAACTTGAAGAGAGGAACGAGAAGGGTACTTTTGGGTGAGAAGATGTTTTACACTCTCACCTACCACTTTTCTGTCTGAAAAAGTCAAAAAAAGCAAGAAAGGATAGCTTTTCTCTAAACTGAGGTTTTGAGTCTGAAATTGAGGTTTTGGAGGTAAAATAGCTTTTCCAAATATTTTGAGTGTTTGGCAAAAATTGTGTGAAACCTAGGTTTTGTTTCTAAAAGCTATTTTAAATGGTTATCCAAACAGGCCCATAGTATATAAACGATTGATGTATGAAAAAAAGGTATTGTATCATATGTTTAGAATTAAACCAAAATTCTTGAATTGACTCACTTTATATATATTAGGAACAAAAAGGAATGATGTTTTTTCTTAATTAGTTAGCGTCGTCCCTTATAAGCGTGACCAGACAATTATTCTTGTTATACTACTGTTAAGATCCCATACCAATAGTGAGGTGACTTTTTATGAAGTTAATAACTAATATTTCCTTGTATACTTTTAATTTCATAAAAAATTAAATAGATTTTAGGGGTAGCTTTACTCTAGTTCATAACATCTAAAAAAATATCATTTTCTTCGGAAAAACTCCCCCCTAGTCTATGACACATATCTACATAATTTGATTATAAGGTTAAAAACGTTATTCAAAACACCCTAGAGTCTACATTATTCTCACCCTTCTCTCTTGCCTGTTTATATTGAGAGGGGCATCAATGATTCAATGGTCTCTCAACTTTGGCTATATATAACTATTTGTTCCTAATTTTTCAAGTACTTTTAAAAAATTTAGAGACCATATCAAAATTAACTGAAAAATTATGAACAAAGGCTACTAATTTATAATTTCAAGAACCAAAACTAAATTTGAGTACAAGTCATAAACCCATTGACCCTCAAATTAATCATGACTTCAAAGTTTAGACTTGGAGATGGAAGCTATATGGCATTGGGTCGATACTTGGCATTGATGAGGGAATTATGATTTTGGGTTTGGGCCTCCGTTCGCGTTTAAAGTTTGGAGTGTGACAATGCATAATAAGTCTGGATTTGTAGCCGTGATGAATTAAATAAGCTAAATATATCATTTAATCATAACAAATTTAATGGATGATTAGATTGTACAATAACTTATAAGATTTCAAATCAGTTAACCCACTCTCTATCTTCAAAAAAATAACTAAATATATCACAAATTTCTTTACATTAATCATAATTTCCACTAAATTAAATATATATATTTCATTAATCATAATTTCAAATTTCAGGCTTCAAAATGGAAATGGCAGATCATTTGAATTACTATATGACTATGTTATCCCTCTCCACACATTTTCTGCCTTCATCACAATCCCTAACAACACTAGTATTCTGCCACGACACCTTCAATTGCTTCTAAATTTTAGTCCACCGCCTCATGGCATGCATGTGCGCGCATTCCACAAAAATAATCACTTATATTGATAAGAAGTTTGATATAGAGGTGGCCATATATGAGCATGTCACACACAATGAATAACACAATAAACACATATACTCCATCTCGTATGGTAGGTGTTAACGGATTTACTTTCCGGATTCTAGGGACCATTACGTAACAATAGTTAAAGGCAGGAATATATGGCCTTATCGTTTGGCCCAAAATTTTCATTTTATTTTTGAAGTGTTCAGTTTGGAGAAAGAAATATATAAAAACGATCCTCTCGGTCCGATCACTTTTCTCTTTTATGCTGAGAAATGAAGGCCTAGTAGTGTGGTTGGTAGGAGAGGAGAAAACATGTTTCCAACGGTGGTAAGATGAGACAGAAAGAAAGAATTAAGAAGCAATGGTGGGAGTGAAGTATGAAGAGAGAACGTAAATTTATAGGGGAGTTTGGTTAAGAGGTGGCACTCACTCGCTGCGGGGTGGCGAAACTAGTATCGTAAATTCTTAATAATATTGTAAAATAATAATTGCTATCATTTCCCCATGTGTAATACTTTTTTTAAATAATTTATTATCAATTATATAATTTGATAAAATTATTCTTTTTTTATCGAAAAAAATAAAATTATTCTTTTAAATGAAAACGCCACAAAATATCTTTTTTGGTAATTTGCACATCAAAAAACATTTTAATAACACTTATCCAAAAATTCTCAATTTGTCAAAAGTTATTTGCTCAAAATGTATTATGGAAACATTTTGAGCAAATAACTTGCACTTAAAAGAAAAGGTTTTAGAATTGAATTAGACATATCTTAATTTCTTCACTTGCACTTTGCTTTTTGAGAAGTGATCTCGTGAGGAACAAAAGTTCTGAAAACAGGTTAACATAGTAAAACAAACAATTTTTTTTAATTTGATTATTGTAGATAATATACAATTATGTTTTAATTAAGCTCAGTGTGTTCACCGTTAATAGCAGTGACTAATCCTCTAGCCGTGGGTCCTCCACTTGAGGGTAAACAACTGGTCACGAAATGCTCTCCATGTCAAAGGGTAGAATTCAAACTCCCAACCCTTAATTAAGAGACTAAGTGAGAAATCACTAGGCCACACATCCGTGGTTAAATACAAGTATTAGATATAAATTATGGCAGGAGATTAACATGGAATCTTCAAAGTTTTCAAATCTGAAGCAAAAGTTGATAAACAATCTTTTAAGCGTTGGAAAATGACAAGTGAGCATTTATATTAATCATAAGGTTCATTCTTCAATTGTTGCACTGATGAGCTTAGATAAACTTGGGCCAATATAGATAAGGGCTCTGATAATTAACCAAAAATTGGAAGAGTTTTATATGCAACATTCTAGAAATTCTTCCAAGTTCCGGCAAGGGGAAGATACGACCCTGCTCTAACATCTACTTCCTCAGACTACATGCTATTTCTCTAAGGTATTATTACACAAAAGACCAGTTGATGAACATGAAACATATGCATTGGGCCACTTCTTCTTCGTTCAACACTTTCCATGCAACTGCTCTTTCATATGACACTGCTCTCCCCATGCTGGAGACGCAGATGCCACCTTGCATGCACATAAAACCCTGCATCATATTAAGAGTACATACTTTAGATAATCTAAAGCAACAGTATCTAAGTGTTATCGTTAGAAGAACTTTAACTATAGATGTTTGAGTGAGCATTTGGTACCCCACATTCCATACCATTTCCTTTATCAGAACAAGCTAGACATTTAATTTCATCAGTCTAATGAGTTAAAAAAAACAAATTACCTGCTGCATTATATGAGGGAACTCAGAGAAAAGGGTTTTCTTTCCACTGTCATCAAAGATTTTTTCCAGAGTGATGTCTTGAAGAGCCACCAAAGTTGTCTCAAGCATGTCAAGACCAGCTTGATTAGCGAACGTGAACGTCGGTAATGCCTGGATAGATCACATAAAAAATTGGGCCATCTTAAATATTAATGTAGCAGGAGCTTATAAATGCCTGATATGCAAAGGAGAAAGTTGTTAGAATCAAGTTGAAGATAATAGAGATAAAAGAAAATAACCTTTAAAGAGCAGCACAGGACAGCATCTGAGTGATGCCAAAGGGATTTGAGAATGGATTCACAGCCTTCACATTTTAGCAGCTCTACTCCCAAATAGCATCTGCAAAAAATCAACGCTTAAAATAGAGTAGACCTTATTATTGTACAACTTTCAAAAGTATAAAACGTCTATATATAGGACTAATGTGTAGGTCAGCATTAATACCAAAGGTATTTATGCATTTATCAAAACCAGAAAATTAACAAGAACACACCTATGGCTTTGACAGATCCAACGAGCAAGTGTTTGTGCCTCAGGAGGGCCAGAGGGAGCAGGCAAGGCATTACGAGAACCAAAATGCAAAGGAGAGAGTGCTAATGCAACCCTTTGAACCGATGCAATAATACTGCGCATATACTGCCGGGCCATAGAGGCTACACTATCCTGAAGGTGGACTTCAAATGCAAACTGGAATGCCATTGTCATCACAGATTTTGTGTTACCATTATTGTCACTGCTAGACTTGTTTGCTGTGGTTTTGACTTCAAGAGCAGATGCAAGATCAAGTGTACGATTTGAATTTGCAGCTTCCTACAGCATAATTTAGAATAAAATGTCAAAGGCCTTGCTTTTAGAATCAAGGAGTAGGGGAGACATATCCAAAACCAATGCAGTTAAAGTTCATGTTATTCCAAAGACTTACAGTGTTAAGAGCTATGATGCGAAAACCGGAAGGTAAAATAGGGGCATCATCAGAGAAAGATGCATCAATGGGGGCGAAGATGAGTTCTGCATAGGTACCATTTGCATGCTCATCTGCTCCATTACAAAGCTGGGGACAATTGCAACCAAAAGAATTATTAGTTTTATATGTATATATGGTTGAAAATAACCTTATAGAACTATATATAGAATACATGATTCCCGCTAATAATTGAAGTACTCTTACTTGCAAAAGGTAAACATCCTCAGGTATAATCATGTCATCCCTATAGTAACCCATGTTTTCAAGCTTAATCACCTCCATGAACTGTTTCAAAGCAAAATGTATAGAAAGGTAAGCAAATAAGAAGAATGATAATCTCCACATTAAATTGAACTTCAGAATAACTAATGTTTAACAAAGATTAGAGGAAAGAACGCGAAACGGTAATATGGTTAGTTAATTCAAGAGTGGTGGCAAATAACTTGCCTCTTCATGCTCAATTGTGTGAGCAAGAGGCAGAATAACCTGACCCCCAAAACTTCCTGCTAGGGCTCCAGGCAAGCTACAGGGACCAGCTTTGATGGCAGCAGCTGAGTAAGCATCAATACTGCTATCCGCCCACTCTGATCGGTGCTCCCGCAAGAATCTGAGAAGAATTGCTGGAGGGACATTCTACAAAAAGGCAGCAAGAGTGCATAAGTTGAAAATAAAGAGGAGGAAAATAACAGTAAATAAGCAGAAATTTCCACCAACAAATTTGGATTTCAATGGTTACTAAGATTATATAATGAAGCCATTAAACTAGTGTCAACAGCTAGCTAATATGGTCAAAAGAATAGATAGAATTAATATGAAGTGAGGCCAACTGCACTTTAGTTTATATCTGAAAGTCTCAACATTGTTTAATATGCTTTGCGTAAAAGACAATTGTTGATTCCATTTCCCTTCTTTCTTTCTCACGAATTTGAAAAAAAATTCAAACTATACATTTAGATCAAAGTAAACTGTTAATAAACAAAGTGAATTAACTTCTCTTTCAACATCAAAAAGCAGATACAACACAGTGAATCAGTGAAAAGTGTACCTGTAACAGCATGGATGCTTTGGCACATAGCACAGAACTGCTCATATAAGGGAATCCATTGCTCTGAACAAAATTTACTCCCACCATCTTGTTGGGAGACGAGTTCACCAGAAGGGTGACATCATCAATGCCATCACTTTCTAACATGGACCAGCCATCCTCTGCAAACCCGTTGACACCTTCATTGAATCCCCTGCCATAAACAGAAAAAAATAAGTTAAACAACCATAGTCAATTGTCTATAAAAACAAGGGACAGGACACTCAGACAGACTTGCTCAATCTCTGGCTAAGTGCACGTAAAGCAGCAGGCCTTCTTCCCCATCCAGACACATTTGGTTGAGAAGTTTCTTGAGAGATCTGCCTCAGATGACGTAAGGCCTGAATAATAATGACAACGTTACTATGTGAAGCAAAGTTCTTTTGAGCTAAATCTCAAAATGAGGAACTAGTAGTAATGGTTTATAGTGTAAGTGATCAGATTGAAACATAAGTCTTACAGCCATTGTTGTCTTTTGAGCATGTAGCGTTGATGACTCGTAAAGCGGGCGTAGTACTTCAGGAACACTCCAGGGCTAATGTCAAATAATCAGTGAGTCAAATTAACAAGTTAAAATATGAGCTTTATTCAGTTAATATAAGATATTTGTTACATACCTCTAACTCCATATGATCAACAATACGAATAATGGATCCACCTCCTTCACAAGGTCTAATCAGATAACCGCTAGGCAACATGTCTGCCCTAACAAAGTGCTGTACTGGAGGCACTGTAGGTCCATTCTGAGTGTTGTTAAGTGATCTTTCACAGACCTGATTACGTGTAGGACAAGTATTTTTATGTTTGTTTTTCAAAACAATGTTAAAGATATATAGCAAAGGAAGAAAGTGGGATGATTTCACATACCACCATACTGCCATCCTCCAAAACAGACGTGTAGCGCAGCAACCAAAAGTCACGAGCAGGAGCTAAAGTTGTTGGGGAATATAACTAACAAAGGAGAGAAATATTGAAAACATGTCAAGTAAACCACCAAATGAGACAATACAAATGGAGGAGAACATATTGGCTATAGTGGTGAACCTGCATGTACAGCATTTCAATGGTTCCCCCATTTCCAGCAGGCATCACATTCAAAACATCCAAGGTTCGGCAATCACGAAACCAAGAGGGCTTATCTTTAAGTATTTCCACAACCTGTACATATATATACCATCACTCAATGCCAAAAAAAAAAGCTACTTTTCTTTGGAACATAAAAAGACATATATTAAGGTGAACTTACCCTGGTAGGTTCAAGACCCACAAGGCCACAGGCTCGTGCTGCCACTCCAGGGCAGTCATGAGAAATAGCAACGATTCCAATGGAATCCGGACCAGGCTGTGTCCATGCAAAAAAAACATTAATATGTGTATATCTGAGTTATAACAAATTAAAAGGCACATACACACAGTCTAGCATAAATGGTTTTTTAAAGGCCTGGTGATGAATAAATGTTGTGTAAATGCTTATTGACACGAAACTTACATACATGAATATATGTATAACTGAGTTATAACAAATAAAAAGGCATATACACACAGTCTAGCATTACTGGTTTTTTTAATGGCCCAATGACAAATAATGTTGTGTCTTGCTTAGAGTGTTGGCAAGGTTGATGTTATACTTTATTCAATTAAATAATGTATACTGACAAAGAAAAGGCAATAATGCAGTGTGGTAGTGTGAAAAGATTGTGAAGACATGAGGTGGGGGGCAAATTAACCTTCATCCCAGGCATTTGGACCCACTCAACGGCAGTTCCAGTGGCCTTTGAAAGAAACTCTGCTAAGGTCTCCTCAGCAATGGACAATAGTCTTCACACAATAATAGAGACAACTCCATTAGCCATAAGCAATACAATACATGACCAACCCAAAACAAGAAACCATGATTATAATAATTTAAGAGGTTTGGACTGACCCTGCAGGGCTGGCATCCCTTGGTGGATGCTGAGGTGTCACATGGTGCTGACCGCTTGTTACCACCGACTCACAACTTGTGTCTGTTGTAGCAAGGGCCGCCTTCTGAATGATTATGATGATGTTATGTTCTCTTCTTTAATTTATCATCGTTATAAATTAATAATAATATATGAAAGACATGAAAGAGGTAGGACTATAGGAGGATTAGTACATTATTGTGTGTGTGTTGGCGGAAAAAGCTGTTCTCATAAACAAGCCGTGAAACTTGCTTCTGCAATCTCTCATTTTCCTCCATCAGTAGTTTATTCATGGCCGTCAGCTTCCTGTTCACTGCTTGCAGCCTCAACGATTCCTTCCTCTGCTTCTCTCTACACCTGTATTTACATATCACACAAGAAAAAAAATGAATTTTTTCACTACAAACAGTCAAATACACACATATATACAACACAGACCAAAACTAAACCCGAAATCTTCCTTCTGCAATGAAGCTTTTGATCAAGCCAGTAGCCAAAAAGAAAAAAAAATCATATTTAAGTACCAGTGAAGTTGCCCAACTACATACATAAAAAAAGAATCTTATTATAGAGAAAAGCTGAAGGAGTTATTTTTGATAGAAGAAAAAACAAAACAAGAGATTGAGTGGTAGGGGAAGCTATTTAGTGAAACGATGAGTTAGATACAAACACGGTCATGATGGAATATAATGTTGAGACACATGAGTGAAAAGCATGCACATTACTTGCTTTAGTTTGAGAAAGTAGTTAAGTGAAATACCTTCGATTCTGGAACCAAACCTTGATCTGCTTGGGCTCAATATTAGAGAGAATGTGACACTCTCTAATGAGCTGCTGGCGACGCATGGAACTAGGCTTAGGACAGTCATGATAAAGTCTCTCCAATGCTTCAACCTGCTCTGGAGTATACCTCACATACTTACCATTATCCATTCCCACCTTATCTTTACACCCAGAACTCACTGCCATCATCCTTCCCTTCAAAACCCAACTTCCATTTTCACTATATCATCCCAAAGTTTGAAACTTTATCATGTTATTAATAAGAAAAATAGGACACACTTACTTACACTTATGATGACTTACCTTTGACTGTGAGGCTGTGATACACACTCTCTCTCTCTAGTTCAGCTTAAGACAAAGGAAGCTAAGCATGAGCATGAGATCCAGCAGAAGGCATGCAAAGGGAATAAAACTGAAGTGTCTCAGAGTTTGTCTGTGGAATATGGAATATATGTGTGTATGGTTGGGTTAATGTGTGATGTGATATATGATATGTGGAGGTGGCAGAGGTACAGAGAGAACAGATGTGGAATAGGGAAAAGGAAAAGGAAAAGCAGTGTGGAGTGTTATTGGGATTGGGATTTTGCTTATAGGAGTAACCCCAAATGCCAGACAAGGCAGTAAGAATGAGAATAGTCCACCATATTTTGTTGTTTTCACTTCTTTTTTACTACTTTGTTCCTTCTTTTGTGTTGTGTTAGTAGTTAGTACTTCTCAGCTTTTTATTGTTGCTTTTGATGCACTCTTTTGCTATGTTTTGGCTCCTTCTCTGCTTGAAAATGTGAAAGTGATTTTTTTGGGATCAGTGGGGGCCCACACACGTAGTAGTAGTACTCTCAGTCTCACAAGAACGCGTGCCTTTGTAAAGTGTTGCTCCCCACACAGACAAGTGAATGTGGTGGATGCAGAATTAGCTATAGCTGCTTTCGCTTTCACCTCATTTCTGGTGAAACACTCCAAAATGTTAATGTGCCTTTCACATCACTGCCCTCTCTTGCTTCTGTTCGCTTGAGTTATTTTTGCTCGCCACAGGAATATTCGTTTTATGTTTTGATCCAACGCTTGTGATCCTGTCACATTGTCTACCATTAAGTTCACTAATAAACTGAGGTTGTTAGCTGCTTTTACATCATTTATAATGACTAATGAGTGTATCACAGAGAGACTAATGAGTGTATCACAGAGAGTAAGTTTAAGTATAACGAATTGTCTATCACATTAATGACAGCCGTCAGTGAGCTGATAGAATTAAATGTGAGATATAATTAATTTTTGCAGCCGACATGAGGTATGGCACGGAACAAGGAAAAAAAGTAGAGGGATGCAGTAGAGGAACATGATGAGAATTTGAAGTGTAACACAAGCAATCGGGCTGGGTTTAAATTAATTAATATACTTATAGTATTTATATCATATCCAGATCATGCAACATTGCGACACACATTCATCGATCAACAAAACTTCATGTGTTGTTGAGGCTTATAGAGACACGTCGTGTTAGGAATTAATGTTCATTTCACAGTTTTCATTATATATTCCTTTATTCTTCTTTTTTTTCAAGAGAGGGAAGTAAAGAGAAGACAGAATTATTGGGTTCTTCGCATGCGGGGCTGGTAGAATTCCTTAGGACTCACTGCTCCCATTTATATTGAGGAAACAATACATTAGAAAGAAAGCTTTTGTCGGCCTGATATTTCTAGTGTGCCCTCCCCTAGTCGAATATATAAATGTTAAGATATTTATATTATTATTACTAGACTTTGATAATTTTTTTATATAAAAGGCAACATGAGGTTACAAATTACTTCGTCTAATCCTAAATATAGAACTAGTTGACTTTTTTGAGAAATCTTTAGAAAACAAAATAAATCACTTATAAATTGATTTACTTATTTTTATAAACTAGTTTAATTGACTTATAAACTGATGAGTAATCTGAAAAAATATTTAATATATCAAAATTAACTAATATGTCTCGTTTCCTTAATCTCTCTAAAAAGGTCAATTGAGTCTTATATTTAAGACTAGAATGAGAACTAAATCGTAGTGTGTAATTGATAGATAACAAATTTATATTTAATTAATCTAATTCAAATCAGACACTTGGAGTGTAGGACATGAACCATGCATGAGTGAATAGTCAGCGCATATGCATATTTAATTATTTATTTACCAAAATTGATCTCTATGACCATATTATCCTAACTAATACGCACCTAACTACTCTTGCTTTAGGAAACAAACGATTCCGCTAATTGCTGTGGAATAAACCATACGAAGGAAGATGAGCCGTAAGTCAATGATGAGATATTAAGATGCAAGCATACCAAATTAAAATTTTAAATTGATATGAAAAAGTCAATAGTGAAAGGGAAGGTCTATGTTGTACGGTGGGCATAGAAGAACATGAAAAGGTAGGTGGTGGTGGGTGTTGCTTGTTTGCCAAACTTAGGCAATTCATGGATTATAATGAAAGAAAAAGGAGATATATATGGAGAGAGTATAGAAAAAGTGCCAAGGCAAAGTGACACAAACAAAAGCTGCTTTAATGGCAAACCAGGCCACTACTAGTGGACTTTGATTCTTCAACACTCCGCATCCCACTATAATTAATTACACTCTAATTACGCCTTTTGAGTTTTTTACAACTAAAATAAACGTGATTCCATGCTCCCCACAAAATTTAAAAAGAAAAGGTCCAATAAATATCGTTATTTGTAAATAAATGAAAATAATTTATGTTACTTTTTCAAAATGCCTTTGCCATTTGATGATTACAACCTTATAGGCTCCGCATATTTGAAAACCTCAAGAATGAATAGGCGGGGACAAGAAGAAAGTTGACCTGGCTTGAAGTAATTAGGACGAAGCCGAAACTCTTAAATGAATTGAAAGGGGGTCGTTGAACCAGAGCTAATTGATCACTGTTGTAATTAATAAAACAAACACTGCCAAATTTCCTCAATGGACCCAACTCAACTTGAATTAATATTGATTGTTTTGTTAAATGATTGACGGTGAATCTTTATGAACTCCCGTATCAAACAAGGGAGGGTGATCAATATAAAGCAAATAAAGATGGAACTTTTGAGAGATATGAATAATAATGCGGTTTTGGGGTGTAGTTAAGATCTTCAAGGCGGAAAGGTGGATTATACTTTTAGAGGGTAGAAATAAACAAACAATAATAAGAGGGCGAATTGTGAAAGGGATGGGATGTGATATTGCATAACTTAAAAGATAAGGCGCCAGCCTCAAGAGAGACGCCACTCCCTCCTAGGTAAACATCTTTTGTCCCACAGGCATGTGCATAACTTATGTTTTTTTGACAAAAATGTGCATTTTTTTTGACATAAATGTGCATTACTTCTGTTAAAAACAGAAGAAAATAAATAAGGCACGTCTTACAAAGTACAAACAGAAAATCAAAAGTGTTAAATTGATTAGCAGGAAGTAGCCTAATTGTAATGTCTAGCATTAGTAATCTCGATTACTAATAATTGTATTTATATTTACAATAAAGCTTATTCATAGCATGATAGCACATATGTAGAAGTGTATGAATGGGCAGATGATACATGCTAGAGAACGATCAGATTTCTCAACAAAACCATGCATGAGTGACATTTAATTCATTCCTGAGTAACGATATGGAATATGGTGTCCACACCTGCTTACCTGTTTCCCACATACAGTAATTTTTTTGATCTAAAATAGAAAACAGACACCATACAGGCAAGTTCTTTTTTTTTTTTCCTTTCAGAAGGGGATCTCAAGCAAGTTCAACTTTTTGAAAAAGAAAAGACGTTACCACTATTTTATGACACCAAATTCTGCTACATGAGCCCGAGTTTTGTTCTTTTATTTGTTGTTCAGGAAGAGGTCCCATATGCACAGAACAACATTTAATATGGCAGTGAGCACATGGGAGGATGGGCCCACATAGTAGCACGCGTGACCCGCCATCCTCCTGGATGTGGATTAAGCAGTAACCACGTCCTGCATATTCTCCCTTCTCCATGCTGCCCCCACTCCAGCTTCTTCCTTTTTTTTTAATTCTAACATAGTAACATCTTAGTAGTATTCGACATGACCTACTCTCAGGAAAAAAAATAAATGCACCAGATCACAAATATGCACTATATTCCTGATACAAAGAAGCCCTCCAATGGTCTTTCTTCCATATTTAACATTTCATGATAAAATTAAGTAATACCTAGAACAGACATAAGAATTAAGGGAGTTTAGCTATGTAAGGGGGTGTATAACAATGGTAGCGCAGTAATGATAACAAGAGTAAATAAAATAAAAATGCGTAGGGGTAGGACTTAGGTGTAGGTGTAGGAGTAGGAGGGGTGTTAGGGTGAAGGAGGTGGACATAACATGTCACATCGCACACACCATGTCATTCTGTGTCCCCTCTTTCACTTTCTCCCACACTCCCAACATTTTTACGATATTCGGCTGCAAGGCACCTCTACCTCATCATGCGACCCTGACGTGGCAGTGTCGTTTTCTGCTGCTGGGTCCTACTTCAGTCACACACCTTCAGTTTCAACACCCCCCCCACACCACCACACCACACACACACATTCTTCAGATCATGGGAGGCTTCTTGAAGAATGCAAAATGGTATGACAAAAGGAAGAGAAAGGTTTGGCACATATAACTGGGGGTCAAGTCTCCAACAGAATATTACTGTTGGTTTGGTATGTGAATTTATAATATCAGATCGCCCAAAACAAAATATTCCTACCAACACAGAGAGATACACTTTCCCGCAATCTGCGCCCTCATTCATCGCCTAGAGGTTAGAATCGCATTCAGGGAACATTTGAGTGGAATTGAGACTCCATACAAAGACAACCTCCCCACATGCATAAACCTTATGTCCCCTCCACAACCTCCCCACATGCATAAACCTTATGTCCCCTCCACTTAACTCCTGTTTTTTTCCATTTCCCAGGCAAGGCCTGGTCATCCTGAGGCCTGAGCTGAATGGGGCTTTTGGGCCCACACTAAGTAGGCTTAAATATAAAAACCACTTTACAAAGCTAAAATACGACAAATGTTAAAAAGAATTATTACTCCATGCCTGAGAATCCCTCAAAAAGCTGCAGGCCGACAGCAGGGGTAACAACCCGAGGCCAGTCCAAATAAGAAGCACATAACTCATAATATCAAATAAAAAGCTCATTCCAAAAAAAAAAGAAATAAAAAATAACCACATAACTTGAGTCAAGAGGTAAGAAGCAATTATCAGTGATTGCCATCCACTTAAAGAGTTCTTATAAATTCAGATAACACTCGCTCGTACTTCCATCTTACACACAGTGCAACAAGGTATGGGAAACTTAAGTACAATATTCTAGTGACCGGTTTGGAGTCCCTATTTGTAAGAACGACTAAAATGATAATCACAAACAAGATTGCGCTTAATCACGAGGTCAATTTAAAGGAAGAGAAAGGCACAGAAAAAGGGAAGAAAAATCTGTTTACATTTGTATTGTAATTTTCATGCTGCCTAAATTACAAAAAAGGGATATAGAAGAGCTTTATATTGAAACTGTAGAGTGTAACAAACATCCCCTACCAATGACCTGTGGCTACTTTCCATTGACGTAGTCAAGCAGGTGCCTATCAAGCTCAAAATGCCGAACAAGAAGCCCCTGCAATAAAAATATGGTTCTAAATTATAATTTAGACGTTTGACTAGTCAATATTGAAAAAACTGATAATGCAGCACCATCAAATCCAGACTTGAGAGATAGCATGAACCCAGTTTCTATCATTTTAACCAACATTGTGCTCAATAAACTTTAAACCAGTGACAACAGTTATATATTCAAGGATCGAGAGGCCCCAACTGCCTTGTTAAAATGAACGAAATGGCCTGAAACTATAAACATATAACATGCAAGCATTATTTTAAGGTATTCATCTGACTGACGAACAGCACTATTTTTTTGTCATATACCTTAGTAACTTTAGGTTGAAAGTACTTTCCTTCAAAATCCAACTCTGGATAACGGGTGACTTCAGTGGCATTGTCAAATAAAATAAATGTTGGGAGGTGGCTCATGCTTCCTGAGATCACAGATAACAAAAGGAACAATGGAAGTAGAAATTAGTCCAATTCAGCATATTGATATTCAAATTTACAAAGCCAATGTAATAAGGCTCTAGTGCAATGTATATGTACCGCTCAGAGAGATTCCAAAATTTTCTGCAGCATTAGGAAAGAGTCCGAGATCAACTATGCCAAAAGACAAATTTTTGCTGGAATATCTGCAATGCAGCAATATGAACATCCAGAAACAGTTAGTTGATGCTTACATAAACTTTCAGCACAAATTACACGCAAAGGAGCAGATTTTTCACTCTCACTTGCTTGCTATTCGATATAAATTGCAGACGTAATCAATCAACATAAAAGAACACGAAAGAATGAAATGCATTTCAGTGCAGAGCATCAAAACTTGGAAGCAATTATGTTCACAGATTTTAAAGTTCAAAGCTAAGGACATCTACTGTAGCAAAGTAATTGGAGGTCCGAATAGTTAAAACTTAAATGTGTTTGCGAAATATTATTCCCTTTATTAAAAGATGAAACTTCAATAGGGGTCAACTCAATTCTAGTTTCCACTTGATGAGGGTGCTGAGTAAGGGAATATACTAGGCAATCTTACCCCTACTTTATACAAAGAGGTTAATTCGACCCGATAACCTCAGAGCCATGGTAAGCGAGCTTACCATTGTGCCAAGTCGTCCCTATGAAACTTCAATAAATTTTAGAGAGAGAGAGAGAGAGACTTACGTGATTGCAAGTTCAGAAAAGCATCGGCTGGTCCGTACACAAGAGGATGAAAAAGAAGCACGAAACTCAACCTGCCAGCTCATACAATAAAAGAATGATTAGATAAGAAACAGGGGGAAAGAAATCATGTTAGTGAAAGAATGTTATGGCCTTATGGGTGAGCAGACATTTTTGCAAATGCATGCACCTAACAAATAAGAAGAGCATGGCAAACAAGTCAAGTCTCAGGCTATTCTGTAACACTTATATGTGAGACAAGTTTTAACACGGTCTCTCCATGGAGAAAAAAATTAATTTCCTTTCATCTTCTGGTTGTATTACTACTAACTTCCCCAAACCAAGCATAAATGTCAATTCAACACCCAAAGGCCAAACCCAACAATTTCAGATCTCTGAATAAAAAGTATACAAAGATTCAGAAAGAACTTCTGTTGAATTTACCAGCCAAAATCTTGAAGTTTTCCCTTCAGTCAGCAAGCTTTCCAGTTGCAATGGTGTCAACTTATTAGAAGTACCTTGAAGAATAAAATTCAATAATAGAATTTATCAGATGATCAGATTCTAAAGCAGGGCATTTCGTAAATCTTGTAGCATTTTTAATTCCCAAAACTCAAATGTTAAAAGCTAGAAGAATCCTTATATGTAAATAAAAGTAAACTAACCAAAAACAAGCAATTCTACCTGATTCTTCAAATGGTGGTGGTTGGGTCAGCATATGCAACACTGCATTACAAAACAATATTTTAAGCATGGATGTTACTCAAGCATGATTAATTTTTTTTAATGTGATAGACATCCAGAATATGTGCAATTTATTACTTTCACTTATTAGCATCATGTAATGAAAAGATAATCAGCTTTGTAAGATTGAATGAGATATTTCTTTATATAATAAAAGAAAGAAAATACTGATTAAATGGTTTTTCTTTTCATAAGAAAAAAGCTTCAAAGACAGACTAAAATTTCGAGATAAGAGAAAAATTATTCAAAGAAATTCGTGAACCCTCCTATGACTAAGTCTGTAAATCATTCAAAGATCGAATTATAATGATAAATTCACCAACCTAAAAATACAATAATGTACCAGATAGCTAAGCAGCGATCCATCGTATATGCAAGGGCAAAAAGGCATATCTGAAAAACACTCAGTTAAGATAGGATATGCTAACAAGAGAAACATAGATGTAGAAAGGAAAATTATAGCTGAGACACTAGTCATGTATGTCATGATAGTAATTTAACTAGTGAAATATTTCATTGCATCCTAGTCCTAGGAGCATTCAGTTACTACAAAAACAAACAAGGAACAGCAAAGAAGACCATTGTTGGGGGGAAAAACAGCAATGAAAAAAACCCTAATAGGTTCCATACTTTAGTAGGCATTTAATAAGACCAAAGAATTTATATATTTATTGAAAACACTAAATGCATCAAACCGTCACCTTGGCAAGAAAAAGTGCATCAGGAATGAGAGCCTCCCACGTTTCTTCTTTCACTCCCTGACAAAAACAAATGATAAGGCTACAATTAAGAAACGTCCATAATACAGATAAGCAAACAGAGAGGTTTTCAGTTCAAGTATCAAGAATGATATCACATTCTACAATGAATGCCAGACAAATATACAGCCAATTTCAAAGGTCTTTAGTTGTTTGAAGATCAGTGGCTTCATATGCATTTCCGCTAAAGATATGGAGTACAAATACCACTCCCTTCCGGTCCTAATTATAAGGCCACTTTTACGTTTTGGAAAAATTTAACGATGCCAAAATTAACCAATTTTTATTTTCTAAAGTTAAATCTCAAAACAAATTTATTCAACTTATAACTACTCCCTCCATCCCTAAATATAAGGCCGCATTACCTAATTTAATTAGATCAAGAATATTAGTTAAGTTAGATATATCACATGATATTACCAATTCACACTTACCATATACTTTTATCCCCACTCACTCTCTTGATTGTTTATCATTAATAAGTATTAGTAGGTTAATCTGGTAAAAAAATTAGGAACAATTAGAAAGTAGGTACAAATTGAATCTCAAGTTATATTTAGATACGGAAATTACACGTGGCATGTGCTAAAATCTCTCTGATTAGATTAATGTACTTAATAAATGTGATAATGGTGAATTGAGCTAAGACAGGCAATAGATTGAGTTAGATTTGAATGATAAGAGGATGAAGCTAATAGTAAAAGTAGCATACCTTGATGAAAGCCAAGAGGGCAAATATTATGAGCGTTTGTATTTCCTGCAACAAAAAAATGAAAATGCATTAGAAGGAGAAGAAGAGAATATAGAAAAGAGAGAGAGAGAGCATTACTGTTACATACACGACGAAATAGATGGTGAGCGAGGTGAGGAGCTAGGGCATTCACTGCGGAGCTACGGATCACGAAATAGGAGAAGAAAGTGAAGAAATGGAACAAATAATAGGGCTCTGAAACAATCACATTCAACCACTTCCATGGATTAAAACTCTCCTTCCCCATTCTGAATCTCAATTTTCCTCTTCTCTTTCGATCTCTATGTTAAGGTCACTAATGGCGAAAAATATTGTACTCATCGTCTCGTGGAAAAAATAATCTTTCATGTCTTTCGATCCAATTAATTAAACTTTTACTGATGTGGTAGATACTCCACTTGTAACAAGATTTAGTGTTTGTCTACTTATACCAAGCTTTTGCTAGAATTCATTTGTTATTTGCAATTTTTAATGGAGAAAATATTCACATCTCTTCTATTTTACCATTTACTTAGGCTATTTTCTTTTACATTTCAAAAACACGGTAGCTGAGCCAGATTCTTAACAAAATTAGAGTTAAAGTACAAAAATATCCATGTAATTTTTACGAAAGCGCGAAAATAGTCACGTAAAACTTTTTGGAGTAAAATTATTCATCAAATTTCAAAAATGGAGTTTAAGTGTTCATCGCCGTTAATTTAAGGTAACAAAAGTTATTATTCCAGCAAGTGTCATGTGATCGGTCATGTGTCATCTGACATGACAAATAGATACATAAGTATGTCGCATGTTTTAAATTAAATAAAACAAGGGCTAAGGTGTAAAAGTGTCCATATAAATGTAATTGTCACAAGAGTGCAAAAAAATACCCATGTAAGATTTTTTTGGAGTAAAATTACTTATCAAATTTAGAAAAATGCCCATCACTTTTTTTTGACTTGTTCACTCATCATTATCTGCTGTGTCATTATCACACAATGGCAAAAAATAGCCATGTGCTTTCCGTCGTTGTCGTAAAAGATGACGACATCATGTTTCTTCTTATCCTCTTTTTCCTATTGCGTTTCTCAAATTTTTGTGTAGGCAACCTCGAATTGAAGATGGGAGAACGGAAGAAGAGAGAAACAGGCAAAGTTCAATAGGGTTTGATGTGTGATTTCACTCATCAGACTTCTCTTTATTTTAATGAGTCATTGTAATCCAAAACTTCGATGAAGAATGATGATTGAGAGTATGTCTGAAATCAAAGCTGGATCTTTAATTGGATTATTTTTAGTCTCAATTGGAAGCAGAGTGATAATTGTGTGGTATTGTTTTTTTTTTGTTTTTTTTTATTTTCCATACTTGGATTATTCTTTATATTTATTGTTTTACTCAGCAAAACACGTGAAAAATATTTATTTCCCATGTCAGATGGCACATGGCTGGCCACATGATACTTGATGACATAATAAAGTTTGTTACCATAAATTAAGGGTGATAGAAACTTTTGTCTCACTTTTAAAATTTGCTCCAAAAAATTTTACATGCATATTTTTTCACTTTCATGACAATGATAAGGGCATTTTACACTTTAACCCAAAAAATTATTAATAATAATCTAAAAAGATACTAAAAATATGATTTTTTAGTTTTAATTAGTATTTTCTGATAAAAAAATTAATTAATATTTAATATTGTTTTTTAAAATTTAATATTGTTTTTATCCTTGTTATCAAAAAAAATTGTTTTATCCTTCTGTCTAATATTATTTTATCCTTCAGTCTAATAAATCCCTAAATTAGAGGAGCATTAAAATTTATTTGATTCCAAATATTTCCGCCCGCCATGAGGTATTGCTATTTTTTTTTATTGGGCAATTGCTTTATTAAGTAATCAAAACTTGACTAAATATTCAACTTTTCTTTTAATAAATGTTTGCTTGGTCAAACGTGTTTACGAAATTTGAAACAAAAAGTTTATTTTATATTTTTTATCAGCTAAAATTATATTTATTAAAAAATTTCTATTCAAGAACTTTGAATTATTCAGCTCAAAAATATTATTTGCGAAAAAAATATTTAAATTGTAAATTTAGATGAATTATATAAAAAATATTTTACTACAATAAGAATCAAAGCATAACCGAAATATTTCGTTAAAAAAAAAGCATAACTGAAATATGATTTAAAATTTTAAAAATAAACTAAATTAAATGTTAAATATAATAAAAATTTAAACAATGTCTTTACATATATACATGTTTGAATAATTATTATCCTAAAAAGGGTGTTTTTTTTTTTTGCCAAATAAAAAGGGTGTTTTGATTCTCACAAAGTTCAAGTTGAGGAAAATTTGAAACATTCTATTGCTCTAAAAAATTTAATAAATCAAATGAATAAATGATGTATAAAGCCAAAAACAAGTGTTGTATCTTGATGGAGTGTAATGCCCTGAGGTCACCTAAAAAACTCCAACAAGAAAAAATGAAACTACCTAAAGTATTTTATTAATTATTCATTTGAGAGGATAAAACTAAAGAATAGGAATCAAACAAAAAGCTAAAACTAGCAATTGAATTAACTATCCAATGAGCTGCATAAAGTCATGACCAAGATGTTGGTGAATCAAATAATCATCCGCATTAGTCACATGTTGAAACTCAAACATCATATGAGGATGTTGCAAGAACTGACGATGTTGATGCTGATGTTGCATCATATCCTTCTGCCTCCGAAGCTCCATAACCTTTCGGTGAGAATTTGAATGTTCAGTCAAAACAAATGTTGGGCTGGCCGCGGGCCGGTACTCCGGCACCAACCGGCCCGACTTGTACCTAACACCACATGCATTGCATAATGTTTTTGGGCCCATTGGCCCAGTTCGCCATTGTGGGGTATGATTGGTAGAACAATGGAAGCATCTCCGATTATCGGCGACGGGGTCCTTCCTCCTCGCCGGCAGCCTTTTCTTGGCGGCGGGGGAATGGACGACGGCGTCAGTGTCGGGGGGAGTGGAGGCGGAAGATATTAGTGATGGACATGGAGAGTTGGACGACGACACGTGGAGGGCGCGGGTGGCCCAATTGCATGAAGTGACACGTGGACGCTTGCTACGGGCTTTTGCTGGAACTGACACGTCAGACTCAAATATAGGACTGTTGTTATTGTTGCTTTGGTTGGTTTCACCTTGAAATTCTTGAATTTCTGTTGGTTCCACTTTTACACCTGATATTATTTGCAAATTTTGAAGGTCCTCATTTGAAAATGTTTCCTCTGCCACGCTGGAAACCAATTCCAGCTGCGCCAAGTCGTCATCCTGTGTTTACCTCAACAAATTAGCATAAAATTATCATAGTACTATTATACTAGCTTCTCCTCATATCTTAATAGGAAAATGACAAATATATACCTCTGAATGTACAAAAGGACAAGTAAGGAACTCAAACTTCTAAAATGACAAGTAACGAACTCCGAATTCCAAAAGGCCTATTAAGAAATCAGTCAATTGTTAATTGGTATGTTCCAATTGTAAAAAGATATGTTTCAATTGTTAATTTTTATTTAAATTCTTTACTTGTCCTTTTGGAGTTTGAGTTCTTTACTTGTCCTTTTGAACATTAGGAGATATTTATTTGTCATTTCCCTATCTTAATTATAATATCAGTTCATCAATTTTCAAAAATTAAAGGTGCAAAACTAGTCACTTTAAATTGTCTTTTAAGAGAGAGAAATGCATAAATATTAGTCACTTTATATGTGTGTGTGTTAGAGAAAAAGTAGAAAAATGCATTAAATGTGGAGAAATACATAAATTGTCTTTTTTCGTTTACAACATAGATTGTCTTTTAAGAGAGAGTAATACATAAATATTAGTCACTATATATATATATATAAGGTAGAAAAAAATGCATTAAATGTGGAGAGAATACATGCTGAGCTGTTAAATTTTGAACAAAAACAATTCAAATTTTGTTAAAACAAAAACTATTCAAATATTTTAGGCTACTATATTTCTGAACGTTTCATTTTTACGTGCGTGTTTGACTCGAACGTTTCATTATTGCATTTTAGATGTGAGACATAATTAAGGAGATTTGTACCGGGACGGGGACACACAGGTCACTGGAGAGATGTGCCTCAGGGAGAGTGCGGCTAACAGTAGTGGCGGATTCGTCGGTGACATTGAAGTTGGAAGCAGAGGATGACAAAACGGTGTTGGTGAGTGACGAAGAAGAATTGGTAATAGAGTCACCTGGGAAGGAATGAAGGGAAGAGCCCACATTGTCCATGTGGAAGGGGTCATCATCACTAGGTAAGTTAAGGAGTTCCTCAACAACAAAGGGTTCACTTGTAGTGACCATATTATTATTGTTATCCAAGGTGGACAGTTGATGAGGATTGTTATGGTGGAAGAACTCTGAAACTTCCATTGCAAGCAATGGAGAAGATTGAAAGGAGTGCAATGAAGTTGAGGAAGTTGCATGTGGATGGCTTTTAATGAGGGATATATAGAGTCGGGTTTGAAATGTTCAAGGTAGTTCCTATTTTGGAATATCCCTCGTCTCTCTTTCTATTCCAACCAAGCAACCCTACCTTTACTATATATACATGCTATATTCAGAATAATAAATAACATTTGTGTCCAATAAATGCGGTGATTTTTACTTTGTTGTCCTTTTTTCCTTTTTACCCAGTCTTCTTATTTCTTTCATTCTTTCTCCACTAAGCGCCTATTATCTCTCACTCACATTTTTTTGCTCTTCAAAACTAATACTCCCTCCGTTCCTAAATATAAGACTAGATAACTTTTTTTTTTAAAGATTAAAGTTGCGAAATAAGTTATTAAATCATAACATATTTGATATCTTTTTAGACTATCCATTAGCTTATAGGTAAAATAAACTAGTTTAAGAGAAAAAATTAGGTAAATCAATTTATAATTAACTTATTTTTTGCTTTTTTTAGGATTTTTCAAAAAAGTCATCTAGGTCCTATATTTAAGAATGGATGGAGTAATATTTAACCATATATTGATTTATGAATATAATTATGTTAACATATGAAATTTTGATGATGTAATTGCATTCAGTTAAGTGATATCTGTTGCACTTTACCCCATTTTATCGTAACAAGTCATGTTTAACTAAGGGAGAATGTCAATATATAATGCATATTTAGTGTTTGAGATATTTAATTGTAATATGAGAAGAAAAGGATAAGTGGGTTAGTTGGTCGGGTTAAACACATTACTGATTATTTATTAAAAATTTCATATTTGATTCCACAAATTCATTTTTTTATATATTACAACATATATTAAAACTAAAAAAATATTTTTATTTGGAAATCCAATAATTAATAAAATAAGATTATTTTACAATCAGAATTTCGGTATCTCTATAGCCACATGATATTAAAATAACAACAAAATGCATGCAAGGCTTTTTATATATGAAAAACATTCACCTATTTCAATATCTCTATAGCCTAATGATATTTTTAACGCAAGTCTTGTACTAGTTTAGGAAGTAGTGCTCAAAGCCAAACAGTGGGCGAGTGCATGAACTTGATCTTTATTTCTAACTGATCAGGTAAGAAAGCTGAAGTTAAATCTTTCAAAACAATTGAACCTGGATTGAACAAGCACTTTAAGGGTTCCATAGCCATAGCTACAGAAATATGATAGGATTCTCCCAACTGTGTACCCGTTATATGGTGTAACGTTAAGAAAATTTAAACAGTTTGCTGCAAAAAAAAAACATCCCACCAACAGCAGGACCGATGACTTATAATTCATCATCCATTGGTCTTCTACAAATCTTATCGAGGTGTGCTGAGGCCCATTTCTGTGGAAAATAGAGGGGAAACACTGCATAAGCATTGGTTTGCATGAGGAAAATATTCTTCTGCAATAGAATAACCTAAACAAGCCATATGACATACTCGAAGCTTCCACTCATTTCAACAGCATGATTCTCAAGTAAAACTTGTGGCATAGAACTTGCAATTATAAGAATGACCGTCAGAATGTCTCATCATAAGAACTAAGTGATAAGATTGTTTCCAAATGAAAGTTTAAATTGACAATAAAATGCAAGGTTAATAAAACTATTCACAAAACAGAGCTTCACATGTAGAATTGCAATTGCAAACATTATTTGGAAATGATCCAGACTACATAGATGGCTAATTAGGGGGTCGATACATCATAGTTTCCTAAAGAGCGAAAGTCTGCTATGCAATATTGTTGACTTGCTTTGCTCACATGACCCCAAATACATGGATCATGTCTATTGGAATCATCATGCAAAATCAGCAAAACCTCTTACCTTCTAATACAAACAAAGAAAGACAATCAAGATGCACTTCTCCTGTTTTGCTAAAAAACTACTGCTATGCATATCTAGAATACTGGAAGAATGTGCTTTGACTTGGTTACTCTATTCCTAAATATAGGACCTACTTTGGAATTGTGAGTTTGCCCAAAATACAGGACATCTTCATATTTTTTCTTACATTTTCCCTACTAATGTTCCTTAATGATTAACAAAAAAGACAAGAGAATAAAGATATCGATTATGGTGTTCTAGTAATATAATGTGATTTTAACCAACTTAACTAACCTAACATCCTTAATCTAATCAAATTAGGAAAATAGGTTTTATATTCAGGAACGAATGAAGTATATCTTTAAAACTAAGAAAAAAAATAGTTCTAACACAAGTTATGTTAAAACAAGGCATTCATTATAATTCATCCATGTAGCTCTAATGAGCACATAATAGAAATAGACATAATGGCTAAGACTCAAGAACATAATTATAACATCTTGTCATAGCTATAGTGTTAACAGATAACACACAATTCATGCCACAAACATGGCCAAAGAGTCATCCAAGTAATAATTCATTAGGCAACCACAAAATAACTATAAACTCTTGAACATGAGGTAACTCACAAAGAGATATGAGATAGTAGTATGTATCAAACTCCGGGATTGGCACTGCAGAGCATACCCTGAGACAAGGACCTTGAATTCCGAGAATCCATGGCGAGACAAGAGGTGAGGCGGGCTGAGGAGACGGCTGAGTGGAGGGGAAGCAGTGATTGCACGCAGCCAAGCACAGCAACCGCCCTAAAATTCCAAATCACACAAAATCAAATCAAATCAAATCAAAAGGAGGAAGGAAAGTGAATTTTAGGATTAGAAATGAGATGTAGTTGCCTTGGGAATGCGGAGGAGGATTGAGATTGAGATTGAGATTGATGGAGAAAAGCCGGCTTCGTTTTGGATGATGGCTTCCAAATGGCGGATCTGATGAGAGAGAATGCTGGCTGCGACACAGATCTATAACGAGACGCCATGACACCTTTTTGGAAGATGGAAATGGGAGCTAGGGTTTTAGTATCAGGGTTTTAGTCTAGTCTTCATTGGTACGGAATCATTCCTCAATTTTAATTTAATTTACCCGCCACATGTTGTTGGCAATGTTTAATTAAATTTATAGATTATTATGAAGAATCCTTTTTTTTTCACACATATCTATCTATACGGAGGAAAATGTTGACCACTAATACGAGACTGGGTCAATAAAAATTTTTTATGGGCGGAGTTAATTGATACTCACAGAATTTCCCGTCATTCATTTTTTAAGTTTCAATTTGTAAATAAATGCAACATTATCTTCTATTTTTTCGCAACTTATTTCGAATTAGCGCTAATAATGCTTATATATAATAATGAGCAAAGAGAGAGCAGAGATAAAAGTTTATGGTTATTAATAACTAAATTAACTAACATTATTGATATAAAAGTCTCTAACATATCTATGTATGCCGGAGAAAATGTTGACCACTAATACGAAATTATTGGTTTAAACCCGCACTCGACTAGGTCAATAAAATATTTTTATGGGCGGAGTTATTTAAGACTTCGAAAAATTTCCCCTCATTTTTAAGTTTGGATTTGTTAAAAAATGTAACATTATCTTCTAATTTTTCACAACTTATTTCGAATTAGCTCTAATGATGCTTATATATAATAACGAGCAAGAAAGAACAAAGATAAAGATATATGGTTATTAATATCTAAATTAACTAACATGATTGATATAATCAAATTAGGGAAATTCATTTTATATTTAGTTACATAAAGTATGTCACTTTTTTTACCATATATATATTTAATAACTGTATAAATTATGAGATGTTTTTGTTTCTCTATCAATATCTGACCTTTTCGAGGGTGACATCTATAATTAGGGGTGTTCAAATACGCTCATACCATTAAGTTCGTCTAAACCAACCCACATTTTCTCGTTTCGGCCCGCCTATTTAGGACCCGTCACGTTTTTACCGAGCATGCCCATACTCATTTAGTTTACACAGATACATGTATGGGCATGCCCATACATGTTTAAATGCCTTATTATGATATTTTTTAAAAAAAGTTATGTATTAATATTATTTTACATCATTCCCTCCTTGCCCTTAATTTCACTTTTTTCATTTTGTTCAATTAAAACGATATGAAACTCAAAGCATATTAAAAATTGAATGTTTGTTTTACTTTTTGTGCGGATTTTTGTTTTTTAGTTTATTTTACATGGGCTGCCCATTTAACTGTGTTACCTGCCCATTTATTTGACACTCGTTTTTATAGTCCGCCTGTTTATATTATATGGGTACGAGTACGGACACGGGCAGGAGCACAAGCATGCCCATCTGTACCCACTCGGTGAACACCCACGCATACGGAAACTATTCGCATACCAATGATTTGATCATTTGAACATGAGACCATTCATTAAATGGATTGAATTCACTCCCAATCTATCCAAAGTTCCAAACATGCCGTGATTAAATTATGAGATGATATTCCAATCCAAAGTTCCAAACATGCCGTGATTAAATTATGAGATGATATTCCAACGCACAAAAACGATGACATGATATTAAATCACTCGCAAATAATATTAATTTAGCTACTTCTATGTGTACGTTTAATACTTCTATGTGTACGTTTAATAATGATATACTCCCTCCCTCCGGTCTTACATATAAGACCTAATTGATTTTTTTAAAGATGTCAATGTTACAAAATATGTTATTAAATTATGTCATATTTGATATATTTTTAGATTCTCCTCTCCTCTCTCGTCACTCTCTCTTTTATTCTTCAATATCGAAAATGGTATCAGAGTTTCTTGTTGAAAGATTTTGTTGAGGGTCATGAGAAAAAATATTAAGGGTATTGCAGGCGACTCAAAAAGGAATACAAGCCATGCAGATTGGCCTCTGAGACTCAAAAAAGATAACAAGCCGTGGAGAATATTTTTAATTTAAGTAATATTCCCGTTTGATTTGGAGTAGTGAGGTTAGTATGTGTCTTCCAAGGAAACATCAGTCAGACATGACTAATATTATTAAGTCATTAACATTTTCATTTGTTTCACGGGCCGGAAAGACATTGTCTGTTGTCGTGCTTCATTAATAATAATGCATACGAAATCGTAACAAGTTCTACAGTTGAATTAAACTTAATACAATCTGAGGTACAAAACTAAGATACTGTTAGTCAAATTCTATACATGAAGTGAGCGTTTGTTCAATGTTAGACAATGAACTAGAAATAAAAAAAAAATAGGCCACTCCATTGAATTCTTCTGCCATCGAGGTGAACCACCTTGACCAGCAAAATGAGCTCAAAGGTCACAAATTCAAGCGATCACAGAATGAATTTTGGAGACAGGAGTGATAATTAATGGTCATTATCTGTCAAAGTAGGGGCAACTTCCCAGTCACCGAATCCACATATGCTTTTGGACCTTTTCCAATTTCACAATCACATGTATATATGCATTAGTATTAGATCTACAATGCACTCCATACTCACTTCCTCTATGGAAACAAACCAAAAAAAGTATCCAATTACATGCTTACCAGGTCCAACTGCAAGAACTGTCTTTGACCCTGCCATAACCTGAAATAACGAAAATCATCATGAAAACAGCACTTAATCCGGTTCTTGCAAAGAACAATCACAGAATACTCAAATTCATCAAAACACAGTTAAGTTGAAAAGAGTTACTAGTAGTTTCACAGCCGCTAGTACAAACAATAATTTTGTGATGTATGCCTCAAATTTTAGTGTTTCTTATGCTGCACAACAATCATAGTGATTCATCCCATGACAACACACTATCTGCAATTAAAGCAGTTCTTGTGGTAATAAATATTGTGATACTATGCCAAATTGCAAAGTGGTACCTGCGTTCGTCCAGCATCAGCAACAACAAATGTAGGAAGGCCAATATTCTCAGCTGCTTCCTTCAGCCTATTCCTGTTTTGTGAGCAAAGTGATGAGATAGATTTATGCACGACAGACTAGAAACTGGCGAAACAATAGACAATAAAAAAAACCTGCTTACATTTCTTGTTGATTCTTGCATGTCACAACAATTTTAGGCTGGCCACTCATTTCCCATTGTCTCAAAACAGATCGTTGGCTTCAAAACAAATCAGTGGTGGAGCTCACCATATCATTAAAAGTGGAAGCATAAAATATAACAATTTAGATGAACCCTGAAATGAAATCCACTCTAAATAATACTGTGTGATGTTTAAGTTCTCAAGTATGGTATAAGTATAACAATCCTTGATGAATGATCAAAATCTCCATGTTTGTGATCACAATTTTGATACATCCATGCACACACAAATCTTCACCTACCTGCCCAACCTATGTCACCATAAATGGCAACAAGAACTTCACACTCACTTTCCTCGTCCCCCCTTGCTCCCCAGAGAACAACAAAAAAAGAAACTACTAGTATTACCAACCAAGAGACCAGATTCACACAAAAGATGAATATTCATTGACCATACAGTGGCCACACAGATCAGCAAATGTTACAGCTTCAATTTTCAAATTCAACAAGCAAAAGCAATTTATTTTAAATTATCATAGGCAAAAGTCTGAAGGGTCTGCAGATCAGTGGATTGGATCTGTGAGTTGCATATGAAAAAAGGAAATCCCATGACTCAAAATAAAAATACACTTCAATGTACCTATAGAGTAGTTCAGCATACATTCCAGTGGCAGCATCTGCAAAAGCAGTAAATATAAACAAATAGAAATCAAGTTCACACATCACATGATCATAAACATTACAGAAGCTTGAAGCATCAGAATGAAGTATCTTACGAGCACATTGGGATGCTATCTTTCCTGATTTCATCTTCAGGTCTTGTCTAACTACCAAAACCTGACACAAACAGTTGAAACATTAAAACCAGAAGCATCTCAGAAACATAATAAAACAAACTATTATTATACTCCTGACATGTTTGAGGATTTGTGTTACCATTTTAAGGTCTTGGTCAGCATTGGTTGGGATTGAGAGCTGCTGTTTTGGCTTTGTGGATGATAAGGTTTTGTTTGCCAAGAAATTTCTTCCAGGCTTTGATAAGTCAAACAATAAGCCAACAATGAAGCCTATGACAAGACCAGGAATGAAATTTTCTGCCTTGAAACTTGCTCCTAACCACTCTCTTTCTTGTTTATGCTGCTGTGACAAATGAAAGCAAAACACATAACAAAAATCAACACATAAATGTAGAAACATATTTAATTCTCAGAGATAGTAAAGGGAGTGACTTTAATGGACAGAGATAATGGGGAAGTGCAATTAGTATATACCAATTCGATTTATTTAAAATAGGCGGAAATGAAATAAGCCTAAATTCCTTTAATTTATGAACAAGAAAGGAAGAGGGATAGAGAAATGACCTGGGGACGAGGTTGGCTATCTTTTTGGAAGGAAGGGAACATAGGGGCAGTTTGGGAAAGATTGTGTATTTTGAAGTTTGGGAAAGATTGTGTATTTTGAAGTGCGACGCTGGACTGTACTGACCTCCACTTCGGGGTATCAAAGGATTGTTCTGGGGGTTAGAGAAGATAATGAAAATTATTATTTATTGGTATTTATTTTTACTTTTTATTGCTCAACTTAATACAGCCATGTTTGAAAATTTTTTGTGTCGATATTTTTTAGAAAAGATTAAGGGGTTTTCCGGGATATTGTCAACATCTTTTATTAATCGCTTAAAAATTAAAACGATGAGAAATGATGCTTTAGAAAGAAAGAAATTAAAATGTTTTTTAGGTAAATTTAAGGGTTATTCGTTTATTTTTTTTGCCATGGTTATTCGTTTTTTTTTATCAAATGGTTATTCGTTTATTACTCTACTAGTGTTTTCTTTACTCTTCCTTTTTTTATACAGTTTTCTTTACTCTTCCTTATTTGTATTATTTTGCAAATTTTGCAATTGTCATGATTCCGTTTTATGTGTGGAAAAAAATATTCTTTTTATTTATTTATTTGCTGATCCCCTCCTCACATATAAATATATTTATTTATTTATTTAGGTTATTTATTTATTTATTTGCTGATCCTCCCCACATATATAAATATAGTAGTTGCATTTGTTTTGTTTTTATTTTTATTATTTTATTTTATTTTTATTTTATTATTATTATTTATTTTTTTTCTGTTGCTTCTTTATATATATATTCGTTGTTCACTCTCCGGTATATTTGCCTTCTTTTTAGGAACGGTTACTTCTTTTTGTTTATTTTATTTATTTATTTATTTATTACTGTTACTTCTTTATATATATTTGTTGCTCACTCCCAATATATTTGCCTTTTTTTGTAACGGTTACTTCTAATTTATTTATTATTTATTTTTATTATTTATTTATTATTAATTTTTTTTCAACAGTTGTTTCTTATTTATTTATTTATTTTTATTATTTAGTTATTTATTTATTATTACTTTTTTCTTTTTCTTCTTTATATATATTTGTTGCTCACTATCATATATATTTGCCTTTTTTTAGGAACTGTTACTTTTTTTTATAACAAATGAACGATTACTTCTTTTTGTTTGTTTGTTTGTTTATTTATTTTTCTGTTGATCGACTGATTCTTGATATATCTATTGCTCCCTCATACACTTGCCTTTTTTAGGAACGGTTAATTCTTTTTTGTTTGTTTATTTAATTATTTTTTATTATTGCTTCTTTATATATATCGGTTGTTCACTCCCCATATATTTCCCTTTTTTCTTGGAACAGTTACTTTTCTTATTTATTTATTTATTTTTATTATTTATTATTGCCTTTTTATTTATTTTTTTATTTTTATTTTTAATTTTATTTGCTCGTTTCAAAATTCTTTTTTCTCTCAAGATTAATAATTAATTTTTAAATTCTTTAATTAATTAATAATTATTTAATTAATTGTTTTTCAAATAAAAAAGGAAAATCTGTTTTTAAAATTTTTATTTTTTTACTTTTTTAGACACATAAATTTATTTTGTATCAATTATTTATTTTATTTATTTATTATTTTATTTCGTGACTTCGTGTCACACTTGGTTATTTACCCTCGTGTGACTTTGTGTCTACGGAATACACCACCTATATTTATAGCCGGTCTCAAGCTAGAATAAAAGAGTATGGTTATGTTAGGCTTCGGCAGCCAACGTAAAAATATGCCGAATCTATTGAGCATAAATACACGCATTGTTTATAACAATAGGTCATTGCTTGGTACTTCATAAGGGCTATCACACTATCATGGGATAAGGTATATAAAGAAACAAAAAGTTCAAAGAAGAGAAGTGGATGAGCAACAAGAATAATTGATCAAATGGTATGGAATCATTACAAAAGAAGGAGAGAAAAACCAAAGAGAACTCTTAACGAAGTTATTCAATGAGATCTTTTGATGAAATGATTACCTCCAAGCATAACTTTTGATCGAGCACAATGACGTCGTGTGATCCATGTAGTCGACCCCACTTAGTTGGGATAAAGTTTTGTTGTTGTTGTTATTTTGTATAATTAAGATATTCAAATTTCCAAAAGAATAATGAAGATGTCAGGCACTGAATTGACTTTTTAAATTTGACAAAATGACACAAATACCCCATTTAAATAACACATCATTAATACTTTCTCCACACTGGTTTGAATGTTAGGGTTTGAGTGAACGTGTTATATGTAGAGAGGGTAATTGTCTCATTTGATCATATTTAAAAATGGCAATTCGCTGTTTAGTACCTTCATTGCCCTTTTTTTATACACAAAAGTTTAGGTGAGTTGGGTCTCGGGGGCTCACCAGGGCTAGGGCAGGCCTCCGGGCTCTTTGAGCGCTTACAGAGATACTTACAGATCGCCCACCAATAAGGTCCTCACATCGGTAGGATTTGAACTCACAACCATATAGTTATGAGTCGATTGCCCTTTTAGAAATTTAAATACGTTAATTGTGCTTCACTTTAATTACTTTCTTTACTCAGTTAAATTTTCCCCATTTCACAAGCTTTTCCCATTTTTTTTCCCAACTGACAACAGAAAGCAGGGGTATCACTTTTGATGGGATCTCAAATAAATGTTCCAATTCGCCCAATCCATAAAAGTATAATTCCCTTGATGCAATAATAACCGAGTCAAGATTCCCATGAATTCAACATAAACAAACAAACAAACACGGATCCATGATGAGCAAGTAACAAAAAGGAACATAACGTTGAAAGTTCAATCTCAATCCGCATACATAACCAAACAGAAAGAAGCACGCAAAGCCAAAGGAATCACGTGTCCCTCAATCCATCCCCTCCTTTTCTTCACATAATAATAACCATTCACATATTAATCTCTCACCTTCACATACATACATACATACATACATACATTGTTAATTATATTGTTCAATGGCTTCTACACATAATCCTGCAGCTTTCTCCGACAGAATCCTGCGAGCCCTCCGCCACCCCCTCCTCCTCCTCCACCGCAACAACGCCACCTTCTTCATCCTCGGCGCCACCGCCAACGTCTACACCGTCACCATCTCCTCCCTCCCCTCATGCACGTGCCCCGACCGTACGTCCCCATGCAAACACATCCTCTTTGTGTTCATACGTGTCCTCAGCCTCCCCCTCCACCACCCCTCCCTCCGCCGCCGCACACTCCGCCCCTCCCTCCTCCGCCGCCTCCTCGCCCTCCCCAACTCCCCGGACTCCCTCGCCGGACAGCCCCTCCGCGAGAGGTTCCACCAGCTGTTCTTTGCTGCCAGGAGTGTTGTTAGTGCTGACGTGGAGGATGGTGCCACGTGTCCTGTCTGCCTCGAGGAGATGGGGAAGGATGAGAAGGTGGTTGTTGCTTGTGGGAGTTGTGGGAATGGGATTCATGAGGAGTGCTTTGTGACGTGGAAGAGAAGTAGGGGAAGGAGGATGGCTATTTGTGTCATTTGTAGGGCTAGATGGAGAGGTGCCAATAATGATCGTGATCAATATTTGAATCTCTCTGCTTATCTTGATCTTAGTAATAATAATGATTTGGATCAGCCCAGTGCTTCTGGTGCTTGTGCTGGTTGATTCTTTACATATTGCTTTGTACATATAATTAAACTACGTGACTTAATTTAGAGGGTGAAAGTGCATACATTTAGGATAGATTTTATGACTGATTTGTATATTGTAAGAAACAAGATGCATTAACTCTAGCTCATTTGCAGTTTGATCTTTTTCCTCCAAGATGTTTTTTTATGTGCAAATTTAGTGAAAGACGTGCTCATTTGACTCACCCGTGTTTCAATTCAATGGAAGGGATTCTTAATTCATGATCTAATGCGCCTTGTTCTTGTGGATTTTTGACAAGTCATTTCTTTGTATCAATATAAGTATGTTTCTCCCAACTTCCCATAAATGTAGAGACGTCTCCCCAAAGAGTTGCAATTAGAATAACAGTTGCGATTGAAACAACTAAGTTGTATTATGTTTTTTTAATTAAACACTTGCTAAAAATGGCTAAATGGTCAAATATTCAACCCTTCGCCACTAAACATACCAATTGGTTGCAAGTTTTTTTTTTATATATGCACTATCATTGAGATGACATGACTAATAGTGCTTCAATGAATCTCTTAAGGGGGAATGTCCAAGAATTTTTTAAAGGCTTAAGTACAACTTTTATTGTTTCTATCGAGTTTTAATTTAATCATTTATGTTTAAAAAGTACTCTTGTTAATCTCTTTTTTGTTGACATCATTAGTTTCGCTTAACAAAAAATGTTAACTTATCGATTTTAATGGTTAATCTAGAATAAAATATCGAAAAATGCTTAAATAAATATAGTGTATTTTTTTATATTTTTCAAAATTTGTCATTTCTAGTCCCAATGATGAAATAATCTTTCAGATGTAAGTAAAACTAACTGGATTAATACAAAAAGACTAAAGTTTGCTTTCTAAACACAAAATGACTAAATTAGAACCCAATGCAAATATATATAGGATGAAAAGTATAATGGAACCTTTTCTTTATACGATACCTTATCTGAATGTATATTCCAACCTTAATTACACAACTTCGTAATAAGATGATTGGGTAATCCTAAAGAACTCTCTTAAATCCTCTTCGAACACCGCATATACCTCAAAATGCTATAATAACCCGAGTGATAAATTCCGACAACCATTCCCCAAATTTTCAATGCCGTATTCGACGATTAAGACTTACCAGATGTAAAGTTCTCATTAATCACGCCTATTATTAGACCCGGGATAAGATAATCATCCTCCTGTTTTTCAATCTCTGGATTAAAAGGATAGGGATTTTGTTTTAAACTGATTGTAAGGATAAGGATTGAGGACAACTAGTATTACCGAAAGCCACATAGACACGTGGTACTCTTCTCTTTCAAACCAATGCATCATATCCTTGGTCTTACTTTGCTTCTGTACAACTAATTTGAACACGTGTGTAGTCAACAACCAAAGTAGAAGGCGTAGATTTTTTCTTAGTATTTTTTATTCTTGTTTTGGAACTGAGGGCATATATACAGTGACGGAGAAAAGGACAAAGTGTATTTATATTCTTATGAATATGACTGCCATTACAGCTTGACGGCTGTGTAAGCTCAGTATAAAAAAGAGTCTCGGGTTTTATGCATTCACAAAGCATCATTACTTCAATTATTAGTAACAGGAGATAATGGAGAAAGCTTCCCCTAGCAATTTATCTAGTAAGGTAGTAGCCGTAGCTGCCGGTGAAGCACATACTCTAGCTCTTACAGGTAACACAACACTTACCATATTTGTGGGAACACTGTTTTGGACTGTCAATCATATGGCACATCATTATTATCTTCTGGGATCTGTTTTGGAGAATTGGAATCACATGTCTGTAATGAAAGTTTTGGCATTTGTTTATTCTGGGGTGCACAGCTAGTTTGTATTGTCATTGGGTTGGATGCCATTGAGAAGTTTCTTAATTTGTTATTATTATGGCCACAGAAGGGAATTTTGTATCTTAATTAATGTTATTTTTGAGAGATATTGTATTGATGAATGTAGGGGAACTTTTATGTTTGTAATTGTAGGGGATGGATGTGTGTATTCATGGGGAAGAGGAATATTGGGGCGACTTGGGATAGGGTCAGAAGAGGACGAGCTTTTTCCTGTTCAGGTCAAGTTTGATGACACTGTCAAAATTGTGGGAATTGCTGCCGGTGCCTATCATAGTCTTGCTCTTGCAGGTTGTAAAAATTTTAACTTCTGAGTTTGCTCTTCAAGGTCAAGTTTGAGTTAGCTGCATGATACTAACTACCAAGTAAAATCCTCAGAATATAGGATCATACGGTCAGTTTTAAGGCTCAATATTTGGCCACTCAGTGTAATGGATATGTATGATCAATTATTGGTGCATGTGTTTGTATATTTCACCCTTCTAGATCAGATGTCAGAATCGAGTGAAACAACACGCAATATGTAGTACACTGCAGTCTTTTGATAATACTGCATGCCTCTAAAGTAAACTTAGGCCTGCTTCAAATAAACTGGAATTTGAAGGGCATTTATCTGGTTTAATTTTTGCCTGTTGCTTGTTTGACAGATGATGGATCAGTCTGGTGCTGGGGTTACAATATCTGTATCCTTAACAAAATTGCAGTGTTAGAATTTAGAGTCTAGGGGCATATAGTATGAGTCTTGTCATTCCACCACAAAAGCTTAAGCCAATGTGGTGGAGACTCAACTCATATATATACCCTTAGCCTATCTTTGATTTAGGCAATGTGGGACTTATGAGTTTCTCACATTCACCCTACTTTCTTTTCTTTTTTCTTTTTCTTTTTATTTTTCATTCTTTTTCTCCTGGGCTGTACTCCTTTTTTTTGGGTCAGTCCTTCAGATCTGCCTGGGCCGCCTTTTTCTTTCTTTTTTCTTAGGTCGGTCCTTTAGGTCTGCCTGGGCCGTACTCCTTTTAGGGTCAGTCCCTATGTCGATATTCATTTCTTTTTCTTTTTTTTTTGGGCTTTGTGTATATTTTTTTTTCGTAGGTCCCAGGATCGAGTGGCTCTAATACCATGTTAGAATTTAGAGTCTAGGGACATATAGTATGAGTCTTGTCATTCCACCACAAAATCTTAAGCCAATGTGGTGGAGACTCAACTCATATATATACCCTTAGCCTATCTTTGATTTAGGCAATGTAGGACTTACAAGTTTCTCACATGCAGTGCCATGATTAAGTGAGATACAAAAAATTAACTAGTTCCAACTTTTGTATGTTTGTTAATTTGTGTTATTCATCCATATCCTTGACTATTGTATGGATGGCCAACTCGGAATTAACGGAGAGGACTCCCATGACTCTATTGGAGATAAGTCTCTAGTTCCCTGCATATTAAACAAGTTTCTTGAGTTGCATCCTCCTGATTCTTCTGCAGACACTCCAGAAGAAGGAAGTAAATCATCACTAAAGGTATTGCTTAACTGTATACGTTCTGTTCTCCGATATACAAACAGGCCAAGGTGAGGTACCCATTAATTTGCTTTGTGTGTGTTCAAATTTTGCAGATATGTTCTGTCAAAGCAGGAGGTATGATGTCTCTGGCTATTGATAATCTAGGGGCCCTATGGATGTGGGGAAACTGCCCACAGAAAAGCAAAGAGGGAGAGTTCTCTCTTGTGAGCAGTTTCATTCCCACACCTGTATGGGATTTTCATGGGCATACTGTTGTCAAGGTTGCTTGTGGAAATGAGCACGTTGTGGCGTTAGTTACTGCAGGAGAATCATACGTAGGTGAAGACCTTGTGTGCTACTCTTGGGGGAACAACAGCCATGGCCAATTAGGCTTGGGGGATAGAGAGAGCAGGCCACAACCAGAAGTTTTAATAGTATTTGACCAAGAGTCCCCATGGTCAATTTATGAGGTAGCCTGTGGTGCCTTTCACACTGCTTTGCTCACTTACAAAAAGAGCCCCAGAGACACATCTGCGAGCATGTGCTGGACGTTTGGCCTTGGGGATAATGGGCAACTTGGGCATGGAACCACACAAAGTGAATTGCTTCCTATGCTGGTCAAAGAATTGCCACACGTACGTCTAGTTTCTGTTGACTGTGGCTTGTTTCATACCAGTGTTGCTTCATCAGATGGGGATGTGTGGTCATGGGGGATGGAGAAGGGTCTTGGCCTGTGCCCTGATGCTAGTTTTACTGGAACTGATTCCGGGGATGCACTCTCTCCCCTTCTTATCTCGTGTGCACCGCATCGGTCAAAGTTTCCGGGGCCAGTCCAAGTTGCATGTGGAGCTGCACATACTGTTGTTGTTGCAGAGGAAGGATATAAGATGTGGTCTTGGGGTAGGGGAAGGAGTGGAGTTTTGGGGAATGGTAAGGCTGTGGATTTCTACAATCCCACCTTAGTTTTATGGCCTCCACTGATAGAGGATTTCAAGCAAGAGGAGGAGGTGAAGAGTACAGAAACAGTCACAGAAATGGATGAGAAATTAGCATCATCATTGAATGAACTGAAGCTGCTTCAGACAAGGTTTTCTGCGATGGAGAGATATGCCAGTATGCTTCATGGTTCAATATTTGGGAAGCCTTTTGATGAGAGTGATATCCCAGTGTCATTGAAGAACTCAGGAGTATTCGACATTGCAAAGGAATGGGAGGGCATGTTAGAGGAAGCAGATCGCAGTAAGCTGGTTAGGTTGGAAATGTTCTACAGAAACATGATTGCTGGTGTGAAAGATAAGCTAATGAAGAAAAGGATCAAGGAGCTTATAAAGGAAAGCCTCCAGTCTTCAGAATTTGCAAAATAGAACACATGGTTGTAATTAAAAGACTTTTGTTCCTTTGATATGATGATTAGTAACACCTCTTTCAATACTGTCAGGTCACAATATTGTTATGAATAATTCTCAATTGAAGGTTGACTGAGGAAGCAATCGAAAGATTTTAGAACGGGATTGGACATTGGTTTACAAAACACTGTTACATTCTAATTTTTTCAAGGCCCCTTCACTAATCCTAAACACAAATACTGATGTATTTAGTTTCTGGCTTCATTTCTTACAATTTTGTCGTATCTAACATATACTGAAATATCAACTTAACAAATTAAATCTCTTCCACCGTATAAAACTTTTTGTCTCTACTTTCACTATTCACTAGGGGATTTTCTTCCCTACTTTGCAACATATCTCCTTCCCAAAGCTATGCATGTGGCTTGAGAGTCGTGCAATGAGAGAAAAAAGTCGAGAGAGGGAGAAAAGTAAGGAGAGGGGAAGAGAGAGAGACCATAGTTGCGTGAGAGAGAGAGAGCGTTCCCCATTGCCGATGAGAGAAGGAACTTCCCTTGTGTCACCCCAGGCCACCGTCACCGTCACGCCGGGGTTATCTGGGGAAGTTCCCCCTTCTTTTCCAAGTATGCAAGAGACAAGGGGGTTGGGCAATCCTACCCCCGATCCTTCTGGTTGTGAGACACATGAGCGTGATGAAGCCATCCCGGAGACCCCGCCTAGTGTGGCTGCTGTTCCGGCGACGGGGCATGGGATGGGCATTAAGAGTCAGAAAATGGCTGGTTCCTTCTCTGGGGAGTCACAAGGAGGCAAGCGAGTAGAAGACTGGATGCAAGAAGAGGAAACTCATCTTCCTCCCAACAGACCTCTTTCCTATAAGGAAGCCTTAAACCCTAACGCTTCTTTTACGGAAGGGGGGAAGGCATCTGTCGGGAATTCAGCGGAGGTATGGGATGGATCTCTGCTTAACACTGATGTTGAAGAAATGGCTAAAGGAGTGAGCTTGTCGGAAGGGCACGGATGTGTGTGCATTGAGTTTACTGAGGCGGAGAAACTTCGCCTGGAAAGCAAATGGAACCAATCTCTCATCATTAAGCTGTTAGGCGGCTCTGTTGGGTTCACGCAACTACGACGGAAAGTCCAAACGATGTGGGGGAAGTGTGGGTCGGTTTACCTTAATGATATAGGTAATGGTTACTTCATAGCTTCCTTTCAAAGTCTAGACGATTACTTCTTCGCCCTTGAAGGTGGCCCATGGCTGATAGCAAACCATTACCTGACAGTACAAACGTGGAAGCGCAATTTCAGTCCCTGGAATGAAAAAATTAGATCACTTGCAATCTGGGTTCGGCTTCCTGGTCTACCAGGTGATTATTATGATAAAAAAATTTTTTACCATCTGGGCAACAAAATCGGTAAGGCCATTAAGGTGGATGAAATGACACTAGTCAAAGCTAGGACAATGTATGCTAGGATGTGTGTAGAGATTGATCTCAATGCTCCCTTGTTGCCTTCGTACACAGTAGATGGTAACAAACTTAAAATTGAATATGAGGGCCTCCATCTCATATGTTTCTCTTGTGGTAAATTTGGTCATGATTCAGAGCACTGCCCAAGAAAGCTGTGTAACTTGCAGCCGGAAGGTGACCAAGGGCAGAGCTCAAACCCACCACCACCACCGGATGCCCCCGTGGCAGAGATGAGTGTCGATCACCCAGAACCTGTGTTTGGTGGCTGGATGGTGGCACAAGACCCGAGGAAAAGAAAGTTCGCGGGGGCCCGAGGAGGAAAAGTTGGTAAGGAAAGTTCAAAAGCATCAGGCTCGAGGTTCACAGTGTTGGCAGAAGAAAGAGAGTCTGAGGAACAGCAGGGTATAGAAGGCCCTAGGGGAGATCATTTGAGGGATATTTCCAACGTCCTAGGTACTGTTAGGGATAAAGAGAATGGTGGCCAGTCTAAAAAGGTGAATTCCAAGAAAAATGAGCGGGGCCCACAGGGAAAAGCCAAAAACAACAAAGGGAGTGTATCAGATCACGTGGTCGAAGGTGTAGTCAAACCTGTGGCCCCACCCAAGGAGAAACATGGTAAGGCTAAAGAAGAACCTCGCCAAGGGCGCACCAGTGGGCCGCTTCAAGGCCCAACCCATTCGTTGCATATGGGGCGAGTTGATGGGGCTGCAAACTTGGACAAAATGGAGACAGATGAGGGTAAGACAGAGAAGCCAATTGAGTGCCAAAGGGTGATATCTCATGGGCCGGGTTTAGAAAACCGATTGCAGGAAGACAAGAACCCAACCCAGGGAGATATCAATCCCCTGGTACAAAAGGGGCCGACGTTAGGCAAGCCCCCTGACCCACTCGGCCCTAGTCAATTTTTAGGGCTATCGGCGGTGGAAGCTGAGATGGAGGCCCAGGTGCTTGTTGCGCAGAGAGGGGTGCTGGGGTGCCCCTGCGACGTAAGTGATTAGATCTTTTCCAGGTTTGCTGCCGCCCTCTGACATTGGATTTTTTAATGATTTTAGTATGGAATGTAAGGGGAGCAGCTGGAAAAGATTTCAGGCTGACTCTAAAGGAAATGAAATACAAGCTTAGACCAAAGCTGGTGGTTCTCTTAGAAACCAGGTGTAGTGGAGCTGTCGCCCAGAAAGCCATCAAGTATTGGGGTTTTAAGCATCAGATCCTAGAAGAAGCTCAAGGTCTCTCTGGGGGGATTTGGTTGTTGTGGGATGATACTTCGATCAAGATTGATGTTCTGTCCCAAAAAGTGCAATTTATACACTGCCTCATCACAGGAATTGGGTTTCGGCCTTGGCTCTTCACTGCGGCCTATGCTAGTCCTCGGGAGAATGAACGGAAACTTATGTGGGATGATTTAGAAATTATTGCTAAAGCCTCGCACCTCCCCTGGTTACTCGCCGGCGATCTTAACGATATCAAGGATGCCTCCGAACAACGGGGGGGAGCGAAGGTTAATGAGAACAAATGCACCAGATTCTTGGACAATATTCACAAATGTGGGCTCATTGATTTAGGATCGGAAGGCCCGCGATTCACGTGGAGAGGTCCCCTTGTCCATGGTGCTTCTAGACTATATAAAAGGTTGGATCGTGGTTTGTGTAATCCGGATTGGAAACAGGCCTTTGGGGAAGCAAAAATCAGAGTGGGTACTCGAGTTAATTCTGACCATCACCCTCTGCTTATCTATCTCACTCCTCACTCCAATTCTCCTAAGAGACGTCCCTTTCGGTTTGAAGCCGCTTGGTTGCAACATCAGGACTTTAAACAGTTTGTACACTCCAACTGGAATCCACATAACCCGGTCTGGCACGAGTTAAATCAACTTCAACCTCTCCTCCAAGAGTGGAATGTCAATGTGTTCGGACATATCAAACAGAAGAAGATAGAACTGTTGGGGCGAATAAGAGGAATTCAAAGGGCAACTCAGCTGCGGGATAATCCTTTTCTGGAAAATCTTGAAATACAACTCAAAGAGGAACTCCAGGACATTCTCAATCGGGAAGAAGTTATGTGGTTTCAGAAAGCTCGGACTACTTGGTTGAATGATGGCGACAGAAACACTAAATTCTACCATACGAAAACTAAGGTGAGAAGAAGCAATAACAGAGTTTCCATGCTGCGTAGCGATCAAAATGTTTGGATCGAAGGTGATGTGGCTGTGGGCGAGTTGGTCAACAACTATTTTCGCTCCCTGTTTACCGAGGACATCCCCGATAGGCCGTGGATTGACACACAGAATTTCTGGCCCAAAATTACAGCAGAAGATTGGCAGTACATGGCTAGAGAGGTTTCTGAGGATGAAATACACCGTTCGATGTTCAATATTGGAGCCTGGAAGGCTCCAGGGAGTGATGGTTTTTCTGCCATTTTCTTTCATAAAAACTGGAGTACGGTTGGAAGTAGTGTGATCCAACATGTTAAGGAAATGTGGCATAATCCCGCTGCTGTTGCCAAAGTCAATCAAACACTGGTCACCTTAATCCCGAAGGTTGATTTGCCGGAGCGGGTCTCTCAATTCAGGCCTATCTCACTTTGCAACGTGATCTACAAGTGCTTTTCCAAGATTCTGGTAGCACGACTCAAACATTGCTTAGCCAACATCATTTCCCCTCACCAGGTAAGCTTTGTACCGGGTAGAAACATTCATGACAACATTATTGTGGTGAACGAAATGATTCACTCAATGCGGCGGAAAAGAGGCAAAACTGGTTTCATGGCTATCAAAGTAGACTTGGAAAAAGCATATGATAGAATTAACTGGCAGTTTATGGAACGGGTCTTACAAGAGATTGATTGTCCTGCTGAGTTGACTGCGAGACTGGTTAGCTGTTTTGTTCCCGCGGCTACCAACATGCTGTGGAATGGCAATAAGTTGCCTGCCTTTCACACTTCCAGAGGAGTCCGACAGGGAGACCCCATATCCCCTTACCTCTTCGTACTTGGAATGGAAAAACTATCCCACATTATCCTCAAGAGTGTGAGTGACAAAAAATGGAGAGGAATGAGAGCTAGTAAACGAGGGCCTTGTATTTCACATATGATGTTTGCAGATGATCTAGTCCTCTTTGCAGAGGCTACTACTAACCAGATTAAAAATGTGCTTGATTGTTTGCAGGTATTTGGGGAGATGTCCGGGCATCGGGTGAGTGGCGAGAAAACTTATATCTATTTCTCCTCCAATGTCAAGGCTGCGATGAGGAAATCTATTTGTCTAAAAGTGGATTCAAGGAAGTGGAGGAGTTGGGACGCTATTTGGGTGCCTCCATCACATTCCCTAAAAGACGGCGTGATCGGTATAAGACCATTGTGAGCAGAGTCAAGCAGAGGCTAGAGGGCTGGCAAGCTCAATGCTTGTCCCTAGCAGGGAGGATGACCTTAGTCAAGACAGTCACCAACACCATGACACAGTTTCAGATGCAACATGATAAAATTCCGCAAGGTATTCTACGAGAGGTGGAACAATGCCAGCGGAGTTTCATATGGGGTAGTAGGGACGGTGCCCGCAGGCGCCATGCTGTTGCATGGGCGCAATTATGTCAACCGAAAGACAATGGTGGAATCGGCATCAAGTCTTTACACGGCATGAACGATGCCTTCCTCATGAAGAACCTTTGGAGAATAATCCATGAACCTAACAGCCTCTGGGTTCGTGTTCTGATGGAGAAATACAGTCGGTCACGGGGTGTGCTAGAAGGGATTGAAGCGAAATCGGCGGATTCCAGACTTTGGAAGGAAATGGTAAAACTTCTTCCCTTATTTTCTGATAACGTTGTGGATTGCTACACAGGAAATGGCGAGCAACTTAAGAAATGGCTGGCGTCCCCTAATGGAGACTTCTCTACTGCTAGTGCCTACCGGCTCCTTTGCCCGAATCCGGTGGGACCCCAGCATGGACGATGGCGGGAGATCTGGACCTTACCAGCTCCCGAGCGTGTGCGTGTGTTCATGTGGATCACCAAACTGAAAAGACTCCCCATCAAGAATGTCACTGCCAAGTGGGATGGAGGGACTGATTTATGTCCACTTTGTAACCTGTTGGTAGAAGACCACCTTCATGCACTACGAGATTGTCCTTATGCACTCCAGCTATGGAGACACTTGGTTCCCGGACAACTTCGAAGCTCATTCTTTACTACCAGATGGAAGCCATGGTTCCGCTCCAACTGTGCGAACTCTAATCCGTGGGTCGAGACGGGTCAATGGAATCAATTGTTTGCGATCGGATGTTGGATGCTCTGGAATTGGCGAAACCGTCAATGCCATGATCCTGATTTCCAACGTCCCCCAAAACCTCACGATGAGGTGCTGAGGTTTGTGCATCAGTTCAACCAAGCCTCATCCTGCTCTGCAGCTCTTCATTCCCAGCCCCAACCAACTCATATACGCTGGATTCCACCGAGACTTGGGTGGTGCAAGTTAAATACCGATGGTAGCTGGATTGCGCCTGGTGACACAGCCGGTTGTGGCGGAGTGGTCAGAGGGACTACTGGCGAATGGCTTGGAGGATTCTCACGCTCCATCCACTCATTTAGCCCAGTTGAAACGGAAGCCATCGCACTTCATGAAGGCTTGATACTCTGCTGGACTTTAGGACTAACAAAAGTTGAAGTGGAATGTGACTCTATAGCTCTCATCAATGCTATCAAAGAGGAGAGGGATACATGGTTGTGCGTGGATACTGCAGAAAATAGATGGCATGCTCAATCTCGCCTGGCAAGTAGAACTTAACCATGGAAGACGAGCAGCCAATAGCTGTGCGGACACTCTAGCAAAGCTAGGCCGATCACGGCCGGATACTGCTCGGATATGGGACCAACCACCTCCGGAGGTCTTGGATATCATTAGAATTGAGGCTGGGGGTAGCTCATCCTCGGTCGTGTAACAATTGTACTAGGGCGTTCTAGCCCTCTTGTCTCACCAAAAAAAAAAAAAGCTATGCATGTGGGCCACCGCAGTCCACACGGGAGTGTCCCCACCAAGAAGGAAAGGTGGTAAAAAAGAAGGATGTCTCTTTCATGATGATAAAAAAAGGATGTCTCTTTCATCATGGTAAAAATGAAGGATGTCTCTTTCATCGTGGGGCTTACAAGGTTATACAAGTTAGTCTTCCATAAGTTAGGTCCGTACTAGTGTGGGCCTTTCAAGGTGAATTTTTTTAACATCTTTCTGGGCCCATGAGTTAGGTCTTAGTGGAGTTTGTCGTTTCCTTTTGCTTTATTCGCTTAAAGTCAAATTCAAAATATCTCACATCAGCGTTTTATTGGGCATCATATCTTTGTTAATGAAACTAATTTCTAAATCGCATAGCTAGAGAGGTTTGAGACGCTAACAACTCGACTGCGCATAATCCTTATACTTGATCATATGGCACATGAATTTCCGGTCGCTACTTTTTGACCTTTTTTGAATGACCAAATGTGATTCTCGGTCATGATTTAATGAAGACAGAAATAAGATTGTGTGCACCAGAAACGAAAACCATGTCACCACACCTGGTTGTACCATAGTCTATTACTACTAGATGGATTGTCGTCATCTCTTTGGTTATATGATTATTGTCATCTTTTTCCCTCTCCAGTAGTGAGTAAAGGGTTAATAATTAATAATTAATTTAAAAAGTGTACGTATTTAATATAAGGGTTGTACTGATTCTTTACTTCATACCAGACCTAGAACACTGTTATATATATTTTATGTGTATTATTTTTGAAGTTCTTCTCTTTGGTATTTATTGGTACACGTGACTTCTGCATAACCGATATATTCTACTCACAACAGTATGTAATTATTTTTTCATATACTAATTATACTTATTAAGAAACGTTGATTTCTACATCTTGTAAATAATTTTAAAAATTTTGTTCCCATGCGCATTGCGCAGGTAGTTTATTAAAACTGTGTTTGCACAATTTTATCTAAAGAACTTAGTTACATAAGTATAATGATTCTCTTCATCTGTCAATGCTTATTATAACCGTGCGAAGCACGGGAAACACATATCAGTTGCATTAGTCAATATCTTACTGATACTAATTTTTCCAACTTTTTATGCTTCTAGGTATTCCTACGGTGTCTTCATTTAGTAATGCCAAATTTTGTTGAATATCTTCCTATTCTATATAGAGTAGTATCTTGAAATAATTGCTATAATGCAGCCTGTCCTTTTTTTATGCTAGCCACGCAGCGAGCGGGAGTGAAATGGCTAGTTATACATATATGCAGGCTTGCGTATTCTCAACAAGGAAAAACTTTTTTTTACCATAACAAGGAAAAGAATTACAAACATTACAAAGTGCTCAACTTGTTAGGTGTGACGTATAAAACATTTGCATGGACAGAATGATCCCAACTCACATGATGATAAATAGTATTAAAATAATGACATCAACTCCAATGAACAGATGCTATACATATCTTTTGTTCTTTACCAGTAAAATGTGACAAGCCACTCCGAGGGAAGTCAACAAAAGAATTTTTCATATATAAAGAACTCGCAGAAGAGAAGTGAAAAAAGGCTACTGGCTAGAGACACCACCAGCAATACTATGAAGATGATCCTATCTAAAATGATTAAGAATCAGAAAGAATATTCAACTATCTTTGCAAATAGAGCCTCTGCCCTGGGAACACTATAGCCCACCACATATGCTGCCCTTCACCAGACCCATCGAATACGGAAGTAGCACCACTACCAGTTTGAACATAATACACTATACAAAACATCTGCATCCTGTAGTACACTTCGTTCACCAATGTAGACAAGGTTACCTGCCGGGCAATATTGTACCAAATACGAGCAGAACCAGAAATATAAGTATATTGCAATTTTCAACGAGGATGTCGTGGTTTCCATTCTGTGCACAGGTTCTTAGCATTCTTACAGTTTTTTAGGTAGATTATATGTCTTCTTGAGAAACTTGGACGCTGCTTCATCATTCCTATAGCACAAAACACGTAATAATGTGTTAGGTTCAGATGGACTCCACTGTCCAGTAGTAGGAGGCATTGGAAGTTTGGATCTAGCAGAGGAGCCATACGACTCCAGGGTCACCCTTCTAAATTGGTCAATGAGGACATCAGTCTCAGTTCGGAAGAGGGGGAGGATAGACCTTGCTGTAGTTGAAAACTTATCTATTATTTCCAAAGGCAAGCCATCCCCATTTGCCCAGAAGAGATCCTTAAGGCATTTAAAATCATCCTCTATGATTTGAGAGTCCTGCCTGGAAAATGCACGTGAGGGCCCTCCACCCAGCAAGACCATCAAGAATCCCTCAAAAGAAGCTCTCATAATATCAGTAAGAGCCCGTGTACGGACTCTTTCATGGATTGTATCAGAAACTATCATCAAGTTTCGCTCAAGTTCTTGCAGAAATGGTTCGATCCTGGAAGATGATGGATCTCCAACATATAAACCATCCCATAAAACGTGGCTTAGATCATGGAATATGATTCTATATGCCACTGCCTCACATAGTTGCTGAATTCCTTCAACACAAGCAGCTGGAGACAATTCAAACTTCTTAGCCAATCCGTTTGAAAAATCTTCCACATTAGCGGATTCAGAGTTTCGTAGAAGGGTAATAATCCTTTTCTCCAGGACATCAAATTCTCCCCGAATCCATTGCAAAGTGTTAATGCGAGCACAAAGCTGTAATATCCCAAAAGATGTATCCCCATTTGTAGCAACCTGAGAGTTTCTCTTCTGAACATTAGGTGATTTTTCCTTTTTCTTCCCAAATCCTTGAAATTTTGATCCAATAGTACATCTGGTTATTGCTGGCAAATGTGGAACAAATGTATTTCGTGACCCTAAATTTATCAAGAAAAATTAACCCAGTTAATTTTTTGGTGGCGGATGAAAAAAGAAACTCATTTATAATGTATACTAAATATCTGAGCTCAACAGTTTATTAAACACTATTTACCACAGCCATATTTTGCTTTGGAAACATAGTATTGGAGGCATCTGTCAAGGCCAGTCATCAGTTCAGGAAGTAATGCAGGATGCATTGGTATCGGAAGTTGGAAGAATGCATCCAAAGTTTCATTTATGGTCCTCAATACTTCAACACCAGAAGGGGCATAACCGTCCTGATTTGCTTGTGGACTCCAGACCTATTATATCACAATAAACTTCATTACTATGAAGATACTAGGCAAACAATTTAAGTATAAATCAACTCACATATTACACTATGAACAGACTACCATCCATAAGTTCTTTTATGTCGTAAATACTTATACATTAAAAAAGGCAATTATGGTTCACAATCTTGCAGTTCATAAAGGATTTCAAGTTTGCTCCCAACTCTGGAGTACATGCAATGTAAATTCAAGGGTATGATTAAAAATTTTATAGCCAAATGACTCCCATTACACTGTCACAAAGAAGATAAAAGAATAGTTTCCGAGAAACATGTGAAGCAGCCTAAAATTATTACATGCATGGAACAAAAAACAAAACAAACAAACAAACAAACCAAATAAAGAATGAGCCAGAAGTCAGAGGCTTGATCCATCCACTTGAAAAAAATCATGCACCACAACATTTTAGCAATGCTTTTAACTTGTTCCAAAACAAAGTCTATTATTCTTCAATTTTAACAATTTAATATACATTTATATTAATGGATATTTGAGGCAACCAGATAATAATGAAACATCATATAAAATACAATTTACAATCACACATTATAAAGCAAAAACATTCAACAATAGCATGATGATGTGGACTTATAAACATCTGGCCCTAGTAATGCACTAGCGGTGAAAACCCATCAAAAGAAAGGAAAACATAAAAGAATGTCAATGCAAACCTCTTGCTGCAAAGTTCGATCAACCCACTCTTTAAGTCTGTCCAATCTAGTCTTAATCCATGATTTCACCATATTGGCAATTGCAGCTTCAGCCTCATAAGGAGGCATCTCACGGATTATTGCTTTGCCACCATCATCACTCTCTACTGAATCTTCCACAGCAATTTGTACAAGGTCTTTCTCCAGTTTATCTGCAGCTCTCAATACTTGCACCGCATCAGGTGTCAATTCTGTTATACCTGAGATGAACTGTTTCAATTCATTTCCATAGCATACATGAAGAGTGGCCACAGCAACACCTGCTGACAAAGGATGCCACCTTTTCAGTATTGGACTGAACACTCTCTTCTCTTTAAGTGCCAGGGTACCAACATCCTTAGCAAGAATGGCGAGGAGAGGAAGAGCATTTGGCTGATTTTTTGATGCTCTCCTGCTTGAGTCTGCCTTCTCCATTATCTATGAGGCATAAAAAGAATATTTCAGAAGATACGTCTGCAGCAAATTGTAGAGAGTAACATAGAAGTGATTCAAGACAGCCATTCCCATGACTGTACTAAGACACAATATTTTAGCTATTGAATCTTCTAAGATTTATCATCAAAAAGTCTATTCCCTTAGATGAAACTTGATAAACTTCTTAGCTAAACTATTCAAAGTGGAGGGTAGAGATTTATCATAACAAACAATATTCAATCTTCTAAGCACTGCCATGTCTGCATTGCTTGGACCGGGAAAAGATTTATCTTGAGTCAACCGCTTTCTACTAAAGGGAAAAGCCAACAGAGCAGATAAGAATAACTAACCTGAGCAAAAGCAGTACGAAGTGATGACCTGATGTAAGTATCAATTCTTTCACGGGCAACATTGACTTCGTTTCTTCTCCTTCGTCGATACTCATTAGATATATCTTCAACCAAAATCTTAGCCGCTGCTACACCTAAAGAAACAATACCCTGCATGGTTTCAACATTTCCATTATCAAAAGTTTCATGATATGCAAGGAGCCTTTTCTCTGCCCACCCCAATATAGAACTTAATGTAGAGCTCAAGATTTTGGAATACTCTGCATCCTTTGTTGTCTTTGCATCATTTGAAACTTCTGCTAGAAGACCATCAGCATCAGAAAGTAGATTCAGATCCATCTGCCCAGTTGCAACAAACTGGTGAAATAAAACCCAAGTAAAGCATAGATTATGAAGTGTTTGGTTCAATCCAAGAATCCCCCAGGTCTTCTTGATTTGTTCCATCAGTTCATCAAATTCATCAATAACTGAGGATTCATCGTTAGCATCAAAGCAGGACTGCAGGAGCATCTCATAAAGCCGAAGGTTGAAAGGGATTCCATCTGCCCAGTGACACGAATCATTGGACCCATCATAGGATCTAGATGCAAGAGACATGACTGCACTGCGAAGAACCTGCATAGATTCATTATTCTTCCCAGTCTCTATAGGCCTATCCAAAGCCCCATGAATAATCTGCCGCAAGCGCTGTGCAGAAGAATTTGACTTATCTAAAGGCATATGGGGATGCAAAAGTAGACCAGCCTCTAGAACCTTCAGTGTCCTCTTCAGCCATTCCTCATGCTCTCGCGGATCAGCAAAATCCGAAACCTTAAGTTGCTGCAATAATTCTAGTGGAACTACAACAGATTCAATCCTTCTCCCAACCTATAATACAGCAACAAATACCACAATCATTTTAATTTACTCCATATCTTACTGTCCTTATATTTTCAATGTAAAATTAAGCGTACAAGCAATCAAAAGCATAAGCAACAGCCTGTATCTACATACATGGAACAATTAACTAGCTTAAAATAACACCGCCGGCATTTACATTTCACGTTCTAAAACAACATAATTTGAGAACTCAAATGATAATCATTATTTGATTTATAATCACAACTAATACATTGTCCACATTTATGTAAATATTTTCCAAACTGAAAAAACGACGTAGCTTAGGCTAACAACGAAAATAACAAAAGCCAATCGTCTGCTTCATCAATTACATCGAATAGAACAAACATTAAAATCTTCAATTCACAAAAATTGAACAACACAATATCAGATCGAATAATTTCAAATATCAGAACAACCATTCAGAAACTTAAGCTCCACGTAATATAAAACCACATCTACTATATACACTCACATCACATGCAAAAACACATTAAAGCGAAAATGAGCATTTCAAAAAAACCACCTGGCCAGCTGAAATCCTCAGTAACGCTCGTCTAACACGCGAATCCACAGCCTCAGAGACCTTCATCTGATTCCTCATAAGCTCACCAACGGTCAAAGGCCTCTTAGACTTCGTTTGACCCGAGCCTGAGCCCGAACCTGAGCCCGAGCCCGAGCCTGGACTCTTCCTAGATCCCGAACCTGGCGACTTCAGGCCGAACGCCTTCTTCATCTTACTAGCAGCAGTGGAAGTTAAAGATCGCTGTACGGACGGCGAGTTCGGCGAGTTATTGGCGTAATGTTGACTCGGCGAGTCGGAATGGCTGCCTGCTGAGCTGGCAGCGGTGGTGAGAGGCTTGCCGGAGGAAGTGCGGCAAGCGGCGACGAAGATCTCGAAGGCGGTGAGGCGGAGGTCGGAATCGGAGAGGCTGCTGGCGAGTTGGCCTAACGGTGAGGGAAGTACGTCGGCGACTATGGCGGATTTCGGAACGGAGATTGTCGGTGGCGGTGGCGGTGACGGTGATTCTCGCTTTGAGTGGCCGAGTGAGAGGTCTCTGAAAAGGTGAGCCATGGCGGAGAGAGAAGAAGAAGAAGGAAGAAGAAGAGAAGAGGATATAATTATATACAGAATAAAGATTCACATTATCATTCACGTTCACATATTCACATACAGAGATGAGATGAGAGAAGGTTCTTAGATTTGTGATTTTTCTTTCCTTCCATATTTCTTTCCTTTTATCTTTTTTCTTTATTCTATTATTACAGGAAATTTACCATCAACCAGCCACCAGTTATTACTGTATAACAGTGGTCAGTGGACTGGACACTGTATTTCAATTTTCTCTTTATTTAAATTGTTTTTATACAGGGGCTGACTAGAAAAATGAAATTACGGTCCACGTTCGTGAAGTGATAGGAAAAGGAGAGATTGGTGGAATCAGAGATATTGAGAAAATTAGATTAGTAGTGTGTCGAGATTTTACTGTGTTTGACCCGATTTTACAGGATACTGTATATGTATTTTTTTGAGCTGGTTTAATTTGGTTTTTTAACTCATTTACGACTTTATTATTTTGCCTTTGACTCGCGCTTTTAAATATAAGGACTACATTATGAAATGATTAAGACTGTAGAGATTGAATTATTAAATTTAATAGTTAAGTTATAACCGTTATCAAAAAAAAAATATTTAAGTTATAACCGAGTCAAGGGTTACACTAAAAAATTATAGTTATAAAAACTACTCCTATATGGAGATTGATTCTTCCTTTTTTTCTATATTTTGTGGTTAGGATTTAAATATTTTAAAATGAGCGTTGATTTTCCATCTGTCGTGCTTGATCTGATTATTTTATTCACGTAAAAGGAAATATCTATCCAAATTTATTTTTACACGGTTTTGTTTTTTTTTTCAAATACTTTTATACGGTTTTATTAGCTCATAAGCTACATTCTTTTCAAAATGAGAGAAATAAAAATGTTAGATTTTTAATATACTTTACTTGTTTTAATTGTTTTAATTAGTTGCATGCAATGACAGGATTAATAAGGGAAAGTCCCGTTAATTTTTTTATTCTGCCAATATTGCAAACGCCGATAAAATTTATAATGGATCTTCCCCACAATTCCCCAAATTGAATCAAATATCAAGCTAATGTTTCAAATTTTATTTGAATTTGCCACGGAATATGTCTTAATTATGAATGCATTCGCGATTTTCTTGCCTGCATGGCTGTATATTTTACCTCCACCAGTCTAAAGGACCCCGTAATATTTAAAAAAAAAATGCGGGAGCTGAATAAATCTAGCTCTCAATTAATCCCTCCACTAAAACCGCCAAGTGGATGAATATAATTGTTGTGACTCCTGATAAGTACCAGGGTAAGAAAATGAAGATTGATATTGATGTTTTGATACACCTACGCAGCGCCATGCAATATGCACACAATTTTATAAAGTCTGATTCGCGTATTGCAAAATAAATATATAGCATCACGTTTGATCTAAAAAACACATAACATGAGTCTTCATATTAGATGCTCCCTCTAGACATAATTACAAGAGAGCTTTGGCTTTTTGGAAATATTAAAAATACAAAATTCATCACTTTAAAATCTCTATATTTATATTTTTTTTGTTAAAACTAATTTATTTTACGTATAAATTAACACATAATATAATTACATGTATCGTATTCTATAATTTAGTAGCTTAATTTATTTCCTTAACTTTCAAAAAAATTGTTACATGCATAGGATCACGCATTTAAACAGCCGGAATACTAATATTTTTTCCTTTTTTATTTTTTAATTCAGTTATGAATTTAGTTGCTGAATTTTTATTGATTACAGCTTAATTCTCGTAGTTTTTGGAGACATTGTTCCGGGTTGAATTTATACTTACATCTTTACTCAATTGTTTTGAAACTGAACATCAATTATATCAATTAGAAAACTTCAATATCATCATCACCAGTCCTTTTTTTAAAAAAAAAATAAACAGTGTGACGCATTATATGCGTGGATGCTGTACTATGATACAAAACCTATTAAAATATGTGACATGGTTGTATGTGGTGCGCCAAACAAACATGTGGAACAATATAAATATTGGCAGTAGAAAATAATTTTTGCATGTGGGGGGTCCAGAGATGATATGGAAGATCGGGGAGGAGGATGTGAATTATACAGCTGTGAAACACGAATGAGTCATATGATTTAGATATAGAAATTGATTGAAATGATTCATTCAACACAGAGAAACATTTTGGGGTCGAAAATAAATTAGGCGTAATTATTTAAGGGAAATTTAATTAGAGGTCCCTCACAAGGGAGTTAATACTGGAAAAATCCCAAAAGTTGAAAATATTAATGTAGGGTCCCAAGGGACCTCACATTAATATATTTGAAAAGTGAAAAGACAGTTTTGCCCCTAGTCTTAAAAAAAATTTACCCCTCCCTCCTCCCTCACCAGCCTCCCCCTCCAGCCACCCTCCCCCTCCCCCCCCCCTCCCACCCCTCCAGCCCCCCTCCCCAGCGCCCCCCCCTCCCCCTCCCCCACCCCTCCAGCCCCCTCCCCAGCGCCCCCCCCCACCCTCACCCCTCCAGCCCCCTCCCCAGCGCCCCCCCCTCCCCCTCCCCCACCCCCACCCCTCCAGCCCCCTCCCCAGCGCCCCCCCTCCCCCACCCCCACCCCTCCAGCCCCCCACCCCCAGCCCTCCAGCCCCACCCCCAGCGCCCCCCCTCCCCCCCACCCCTCCCCAGCGTCCACCCCTCCCCCACCCCAGCTCCCCACCCCTCCAGCGCCCCCCCACCCCCACCTTCCTCCCTCCACGCCCCCACCCCCACTCCTCCTCGAGGGTCGGGGTGGGGGGCGAACTGGAGGGGGAGGGGAGCTGGGGTGGGGGAGGGGGGGCGCTGGGGAGGGTGGGGGTGGGGGAGGGGGTGCGCTGGGGAGGGTGGGGGTGGGGGAGGGGGGCGGGGGGCTGGAGGGGTGCGCTGGGGGTGGGGGCTGGAGGGCTGGGGGAGGGGGAGGGGGAGGGGGGGCGCTGGGGAGGGGGGCTGGAGGGGTGGGGGAGGGGGGGACGCTGGGGAGGGGTGGGGGTGGGGGAGGGGGGAGGGTGGGGGCGGCTGGAGGGGGAGGGGGGGAGGGTGGGGGGCGGCTGGAGGGTGGGGGGCGGGTGGAGGGGAGGAGGAGGGGGGAGGGGTGGGTGGGGGAGGAGGGTGGGGTGGGGGGGTAATTTTTTATCAAGGCTAGGGGCAAAAATGTCTTTTCACTTTTCAAATATATTAATGTGAGGTCCCTTGGGACCCTACATTAATATTTTCAACTTTTGGGACTTTTCCAGTATTAACTCCCTTGTGGGGGACCTCTAATTAATTACCCCATTATTTAAAAGTTATTGGGGTTTGTAAAGAAGTAGTAGTATGTATGATTGTATGGGCAAATGCGAGAATTTGAATGCCCGATAAATGCGACGTTATTTGGGAAAGGTCAATGCAAGCTGTATCACTAGTCTAGTAGTAATATGTTGGTAGAGGGCGTTCTCATAATTTTATAATTCGTTAAAAATGTCACAGAATTGTTTGGCTCCAAGAAAATATCAGTTACTTTTATTTTTCTGGCCTCGGTTAAGGGCCTTGCTTAACTGCTTCACTACTCAATAAAAAAATTCTTTCGAATGAATCTGACCCAAAAAAATATTGGGGATGGGTTAATTAATTTTAAGATGTTAATGGTTGAATGTATAAAAAATATCAGTGTAAACATATTTTACGACATCTTATGGGTAATGTATTTTTTTTAATTTATTATCATTGATACACGGTGTTATTAACAATAAACTAAACTATAAAATGATAATTTATTAATGATATTTAAAATTAGGTGAGCTAAGTTAACTTTTTTTTATGCCATTACATGCAGTGACATTTCTTTAATTTCAAAAAACCATTAAATGCCGACCATGCATGTATTGTATAGGCTTTGGGCAGATGAGAAATGAATCGCATATACTAGTAAAGTAGTAGTACGTAATTACGTATATAACATCTTTTAGTTCACGAAATGTAAAATACTTTTTTTGGTAAGGATATTATCATTTATTATGTTAGGTATAATGTAAAAATATAATTTCATTACTAACTAACGCTTAACCTTCCTATTTTAAGAGATAGCTGTGACAATAACAACAATATAAAACAATAATAATTAATTTGTTTGGCCAAATATCAATAGTAATAATGCTCTCAATAAAACTATATATTCATTTACAAAATTGTGCATGTTTCATTTATTTTCGTCTGCACGGGTTTGTTTTCTTTTATTATACCCTGTGTGGAAAATCTAAGCTTAAAAAAAAGCGACAAAGTCAAAAGGAAGCGACAATGTGTTGGCTTCTTCGGCACTGGACTTCCTTTCTGCTTTATTATTCTGTTTAATAGGAGTACTTTAATGTTGCTTTCTTTAAACAAGAGTCTGTGTTAAGCAATACCGGGAAGCATTTAGGATAATCGCTGAAACTAAGTACTGAAATTTGGTTGACAGTGATTTAATTAGGCATTAGCATTTTAATCTGAATGAATCAGGTACCGAAGTTTCTTGATTACTACTCATAATCGTTACTCATAAAATAGGATTACTTTAGATATACGATTAGGTTATTATATTGGCAGTATATATAGATATATACTTTCTTCGGTCCTAAATATAAAATATATTTGACCCTTTTTTTGAGATTAAAAAGTAAAATAGATTAGTTAATCATAACATATTTGATATATTATATTGTTAAATTATATATTAGCTTATAAATCAATTAAATTAGTTTGGAGACAAAAATTAGGTAATTCAACATAAAAGTGATTTATTTAGTTTTTTTAAGATTTTTCAGAAAAAGTCAATTAAGTCTATATCTAAGAGAAGAGGAAGTGTGATATACTACGATTAGGTTAATGCATCTTGAAACTTCTCATATTTTTTTAATACATGCCTGTAACCATATGATTTAAATGCAAAATATCACTTTTTTTTTTGATAAAAAACGCAAAATATCACATATGTGTCTCCAAGGCATGCATAACAGTGCTCTCTTCGTTAGGTGATATAAAACATAGTTGCTTTGTATGTAGAGAAAACCATTAAAAAAATAAACAACAACTTTTGATTGATTTAGCTAATTTTGTCTTCATACACTAACTTATTTAACTTATAAAATAACATATAATTATATATATAAATAGGGCAAAGATGCACCCAGTAGCATGGTAAATTCAAAATGGTGCAACTAGTAGCATACTAAATTTGAGAGTGCAAATTTAACAGTTATAACATAAAATGGGGCAAATTTAACAGTTATAACATAAAATGGGGCAAATTTAGCATCCGTTAAAAATGACAAACCATCATTACTGAGAGGTGGGTCCAACAAGTTTTTAATTGACATGGCATACAGGTGGCATGACAATGTGGCAATAGTTTGCATTTTGAATAAAAAGAAAAATGGAAATTTGAAGAACACTTAAATTTGAAGACACTTGCATATGAAATTTGCAGAACTAGCAGTAGCATAAAGAAACACAACATAAAGAACTAGCAGTGGCATCATCAGAAAAGCTCGAAAAATGAAATTTGGTGGTGATAATTAATGAAGATGCACCTCTCAGTAACAATGGTTTGTCATTTTTAACGGGATGCTAAATTTGCCTCATTTTATGTTATAACTACTAAATTTGCTCCATTTTATGTTATAACTGCTAAATTTGCACCCTCAAATTTAGTATGCTACTAGAAGCACCATTTTGAATTTACTATGCTACTGGGTGCACCTTTGCCCTATATAATACTCCCTCCGGTCCTAAATATAAGACCTAATTGACTTTTTTGAAAAATTGTAAAAAAGCAAAATAAGTTAATTATAAATTGATGATTTACGTAATTTTTCCCTTATACTAGTTTATTTTACCTATAAACTAATGGATAATCTAAAAATATATCAAATATGTCATTATTATTAACCTATTTCGCAACTTTAATCTCTCAAAAAAAAGTTATCTAGGTCTTATATTTAGGACCGGAGATAGTATTATGATTAAGTGACGTTTTCTCACACACATTGGTCGCCCATGTACTACGTCATTGTAAGAAATCACCCCTTGTAATAAAAAAAAGAAATCACCCCAATTACCAATTAGGGTGTTTTCTTGTAGTTTATATAAACATGATAATTCGACAAAAAATACAACTCCATTTTAAATGACACTGCATTACTGTACTGCGTGAGAATAATATATATATTATTAGTGATGAAATTTTTATGAAAAACATAACGAGTTTATTTGGTTGGACTTATTTTGCCCAAATAAATCTTTATTTTGGCAACAAAGACTTATTATATGGAGAGTGTTTTTTTTTTGGAGTTTGATTGAACTTTTTTTATCTTACTTATTTGAAATGTTTAGCTTTTTTTTTATCAGCAAATGTTTAGCTTATTTCATAAGTAGAAAAAGTAGTTTATTTTCAGCTTATAAGTAATTTATGAAGATAGACCCCAAAAGTTCTAAATTATTTTATACATTCAATCACAATTAAATCAAACATACACAATCCAATCTGATTTATGAAAAATAAGTTTATTATAAGTAACATTTTTACACTAAATACATACATAAATCTCATTATACAATATATAATTTATTTCAATATGACTTATTTTTAATATGGCTTATCATGAATAAATGACATTTTTATCGATGGAATGTTGGCGCCAATTTTATTTTTGTAGCTAGCGCTAATTAAAATTGAGTGGGTACAAAGACATTGTAAAAAGATATGTGAAATCAATAAATAAATTTTATTTAGGGATGTGAGCTTATTCCTTAAAATATTTTTAATTATATTTACTCTTTTATCTCTATTTATACTCATACACGAGTAAAAGAGGTTGAGTATGATAAAGGTACGTGGTTAATGTGTCTTGAAATCATGATTTGATTTAAATAAATCTAAGTAACACATTTAATCTATTTAAATTAGACAAATTTATTTTACACTAGCCAGCATATTAAACGACTGTCACTTGTTAGTCGTTACTGCTTACTCTTGTACCGTTTGTTTTTTAAGGGAAAAAAATAAGTTACGATAATGAAAAAGAAAAGTGGGCAGCGGAAGACGCATCACGTAGTGAGTAAGATGCGCTGGAGATAGAGTGGCTAGTGGGGACCTTTCATGTGCCCACCCCGTTCCTCTATTTCACCTATGTTTTGCCCTTTTTTAATTTGATCTTTATTTAGCGAAGTACTGTAATGAATACATATATACTACTACATATAATATTCCCTCTAAATTGTTTTGTGGGTTACTGGAATATTTGGTCCCGGTATTTTGATATTAATCTGTGATTTAAAATGGTAGGTATTTCTCCCTCAAATTTTCCATCCTTTATTACATTTAGTCCGATCCCTTGAGTTTTGAAAAGACCTTGATGGTGATAAATTATGTTAAGGTGTTTATTTTGTTGTGTTGGAGGTCTGATTAAAGTTATACCATGATTGTAATATTTATTTATTTTTAATTTTTAATTCAATCAATTAAGTAAATATATATATGGAGTATCTAGGAATAGGAGGAATATAATACTCCCTCCGGTCCTAAATATAAGACCTAATTGACTTTTTTTCGAGATGTTAAGGTTACAAAATATGTTATTAAATTATGACATATTTGATATATTTTTAGATTATTCATTAGTTTATAGGTTAAATAAACTAGTTTAAGGGGAAAATTTAGGTAAATCAATTTATAATTGAATTATATTTTGCTTTTTTAGGATTTTTCAAAAAAGTAAACTAGGTCTTATATTTAGAACCGGAGGGAGTAGTATACAGGTGTTATGTTTATTGAGTATAACCGTTTGCTAATTGCCAATGGAGCCTATGAACCTATGAATACTGTTGTCTCTGATTCTGAATATTCTACATGTTTAACCACTTTAACTGAGTTAAGGATATTAGTTATAATAGTATGTTATATATGTCTTTTTCTGAAAAATTCAGATCATTTTCCATTGTTTTATCCCTTATCTCTTAATAATTGATTAATGTGGGAGAGAAGCACCAATAATGTATGGATATGACTAAGCAGATCAGTTGCCCTCTTGTATTTAGAATTGAATGGAGCACTGTGTGTGTGAAACTGAAATATCGTTTCCCATAATTATAGTGCTATTGGGAGTATATGCATGCCACACTCAATTTGCCTCTCCAGCGATGCTAGAGTAGTCCTTTACGCTTAGTCACTTTCTTCATTATATATCTAAACATATTCGCGTGGTTAGTTTAATTACGTCTTAGCGTATTCTGTAACAATTAAAGTGGTTAATTAGTAATAATTTTAAGCTTTAACCATGAATTCCATTTAATTTATCACAAGTTTTGAGCACTGTAAATCTTTTGAAGGAAATTATGACAGTTCTGATCTCCATCTCTGAATTAGAATAATCTATCCTCTGAAATTTGTGAAGGGAAACAATTCCACATCGCAAACTCTTAATTACACGTGACGATTGCTTAATAACTGAAATTCTTAGGATGGTTCACTTTTTTTTGCAAAATGGCAATAGGCCTAAATAATTTTATTTTGGATCGCGCCATGAACTTTCTGACAGTCTACGAGTATATTTTCAACACGTGTGTTTTGTCATTGTTGAGTGCAATATGACCCTCGTCTCAACTGACAACGTACAAGTACTGGAAAAAAATACTTTTGACAAGTAAAAGGGGGAAATATTTATTAAAAACGACAAATATTTATTAAAAACGACACAAGCTCTAAAACAACTCTTTAACTTATCGATAACAAAAAAATAAGTGCGGGAGCTAACGACAACAGGCTGCACGTTTTTTAACAAAACCCGGATATCTTTAATCAAATAAACTACGAAATTGTATAGTTAGAGAATAGTTAGGTTGTTGCATGTTTTTAACTGTCTAGGATGAAATATTATTAAATTGCATAGCATGTATAGTACAATTTTGCACTAGCTGAATTCCTGTTGCTAATGTCCGTCCGCATGTGAGATATTAAATTTTGGATAGAAAAAAAATACCTATATCAGTACAGTACATTTTTTACTAATATATCAGTATAGTACTCCCTCCAGTCCTAATTATAAGTCGCCTTTGACTTTTTTGGAAAATCCTAAAAAAGAAAAATAAGTCAATCAAAAATTGATTTAACTAATTTTTACCCTTGAACTAGTTTGTTTAATCTATAAACTAATGACTAATATAAAAATTTATAAAATATGTCATAATTTAATAACATATTTTGTAACCTTAAAATCTCCAAAAAAAGTCAAAGGCGACTTATAATTAGGACTGGAGGGAGTACATAATACTATATAATATACATGGCAAGTTGTCTAATTTAAAAATTTAAAAAGATTAAGGGATTTAAATATACTCCCTCCGTTCCTAAATATAATACTCCCTCCGGTCCTAAATATAAGACCTAATTGACTTTTTTAGAAAATCCTATAAAAAGGCAAAATAAGTTAATTATAAATTGATTTACCTAAATTTTCCCTTAGATTAGTTTATTCTACATATAAATTAATGTATAATCTAAAAATATATCAAATATATCATAATTTAATAACCTATTTCGCAACTTTAACCTCTCAAAAAAAATTCAATTAGATCTTATATTTAGGACCGGAGGTAGTATCACTTTAGGGAGGAGAGCTTGTTCCTAAATATAAGATCACTTTCTAATTTGACTCAAGTTTTCCCCAAATTACCCCTATACTCCCTTCACCCAAAAAATAGTGATTTTAAGAAGGTGATATTTTTAAAACTTAGGTGAGGGGTATTTTGGAAATTTCATATAATCTTAACTCATTGGAATGTCTTCCTTAATCTCTCCAAATTTGCTAAAGTGATCTTATATTTAGGAACAGAGGGAGTACTAGTTAGCTGAAGTCTATTTCTCACTTTTCGAAGAAACTTATGCATATCACTAAGTAGTATACAAGTTTATAAAACGGAAAATTAATTTAAAAGTGATAAAATATAAATAAAGTAAAAAGTTACATTATATCAAAGGCAGAGAATGGACACCATCTTTTAGCTAGATTTAGAACACGAGGTAGCATAATAACAGTATAAACTGCACAGCCATGTACATGAAAAACAAAGGCTTTGCACAGGCCGTAAAGTGAGTTCAAATAACCTGACAAACTTGTAGTTACCAGCTGATTGCATCGTATAAAGAGTCTTTGTTCATTAGGTAGGCAATACGCATACGCCGCGGTACTGGATATTTAACCGTAAGGTAATTAGGTGGAGTGGCGTTGTTGATGGCTTCAGTTGTGGGCAAATATATCCTCACAGATGACAAATCATTTACCATAAAAATATCTAATTACATGGCACTGAATGAAATCTTCAAAATTAAATTAGGTTAATCAGTTAATGCAATATAGCTTGCAAACGTAACAGCGCATCTAGTTTAACTATCTTCGTCACTTTTGCTTTCTTTCTCACCAAATTAAACATGTTCTAATCCCGTATGATTTGTATTGTGTTGTTGCTTTTAGCCTTTCCTTTTTTCCACAGTTTATAAACTACCAGCGGTTGATTATATATATCGCTATAATTTTTGGGGAGCCCATGCTCTGAAGATGAATTTGAAGTTTTTTATGTAGTTTAATTTAATTAACGTGGCAACACCTGCACTTACCTTTCGCTCTTTCTAAACAGATGGAAACTTTCCTTCAACTGAAAGTTTTATAATTTAAATAAACACATAATCACCTTTAAGAAAAAAATTACCGGATATCTTCATAAATGAACATTTACCCAAGGTAAGTATCAATTCACGCAACGAACAATAACAAAGTCAATCAACTTTATTTATAATAATTAAAAAGTATTATTTTGTCCAACACCATCAAATTTTAATTTGCCTAGCTATCATTAGATTGGCCAATAAGGTGACCAATTACTTTTTTTTAGTTGACAAATATTGACAAATTTCGTGATATAAATGTTTTATTAAAATATTGACAAATTTCGCTCCACGATAGTATAGTGGTTCTTTAGTTGATCACTTGACCGCAAAGCACGGTGTTAAAGTCCTTATAAAGGACCACTTGGTTAAAAAAGAAAACTCACTAATTTAAATGATCTTAATTAAAAAATATTATTCCATCAGCTTGTTACTTTTTTTTTAATGAAAAATAATGACGTATTGTGAGAAGTGAAGTGATGAGAGGAAGAAGAAAGCAGCCAGCTAATAGCTATGCATTGTTTGGGAGACGACGAATTAGGTTTCATCCTCCAATGGCTTCCCAACGGAATGACAGAAAGTCCTTCTCTTTAGTCTTTACTCTCCAAACACTGCCAATCTCGAAGGCCTAACCCGTTTCACCATTCGGATCATTCAACCCGACTCACTTCCCACCATCCTCCAATCACTGTAACGGATGCTACAGTGATTGCACTTGCAGAGAAGAACAAGAACTTGGTGGCTGTGGATTTAACTGGGTGTGATGAATTGATAACAGGAGATGTCATTCGTGCTTTTGCTGACCATGGGAGTTTGGAAGTTTTAGTGTTGCCTTCTTGCTATAATATATGTCCAGATGACGTGGAATACGTGGTTATTAGGTGTAAGTTGTTGAGATATAGTACTTCATAGAGGACTTAGAATGTGGATACTAGCCACCATGTTGGATAATATATTACACTACAAAAAAAAACGGCGCTTTCCGGCGTATACCTTCCGGCGTTTTCATCAAAAACGCCGGAAATGGCATGCCTTCCGGCGTTTTCTAAAAAACGCCTAAAAGAAACGCCGCAAAATTTGGCGCGCGCTTCCCGCCTTCTTTCCCGCGCACACATACCGGCGTTTGTGGGCACAAAAACGCCGGTATGTATATTTTAATCAAAAAATTTGTTATTTGCTTTTCTTTTTCTGTTTTTTTGGAAAAAAATAACACATATCGGCGTTTTTCATTCTTAAAAACGCCGGTAAGTATTAAATAATATTTTTTTGAAAAAACCATGCATACCGGCGTTTCCTGGAAATGCCGATAAGCGAAAGAAAAACGCCGGTAAGTATTAAATAATATTTTTTTAAAAAAAACATGCATACCGGCGTTTCCTGGAAATGCCGTTAAGCGTACGAAAAACGCCGGTAAGTATTAAATATTATTTTTTTAAAAAACATGCATACCGGCGTTTCCTGAAACGCCGCTAAGCGTATGAAAAACGCCGGTAAGTATTAAATATTATTTTTAAAAAAAACATGCATATCGGCGTTTGCGAAATCGCCGGTAAAATAATAATACAATATCACTTTCCGGCGTTCCCATCATAAACGCCGGTATGCTCCACCTTCCCTATAAATAGCGATGTTCCCCCCTCATTTTCCCTTGCTCATTCGTTTCTTACTCCTTCCTACTTCTTTCTATTTGTTTCTCAGCGATCATTATAAATAGTGGTGCTCCCCCCTCATTGCACATTTGGTGGTTGCTTATTTTCATATCTCTTTTTATTTATATTTGCTTCATTTTTGTTTATTTTTATGTAATTGTTAATTTTTATATTTGATATACTTTAGTTGCTCTTATAGGTATTATTTTCTTTTAATATGTGTAATATGATTTTTCTATCATTATTATTTATTAATATTTTTTATTTATATCTATAATACTAAATTTTCGTCCCAATTTAATGTTAAATTGGGACGAAAATTATTTTTTTTAATTATTTTTAAACACTTTTCGGCGTTTCTGCAAACGCCGAAAAAGTTTATATTAAATAATAGCATACCGGCGTTTCATCAAAACGCCGGTATGTCAATTATTAAAATAATGGACATACCGGCGTTTCGGGAAACGCCGGTATGTCTGAATATTATATTATTTTCTGCATCCCGCGTTTCGGCGTTTGTGGGTATCCTACGGCGTTTGTAAAAACGCCGATGTGCTAACTTTTCCACGTTTTTTTTTCGGCGATTTGCAAAAACGCCGTAGAGTTGTTTCGCCGGAAAAAACGCCGGAAAGAGGCAAAAATAAACGCCGGTAAGCGGCAAGTGTTTTGTAGTGTTAGTAGCTTCTGCGAGTTGCATTGGAGATGAATTCTCTGAGGATGGAAGGAATACAAAATTATTGATATGCCAGCTTTGTGGGTCCATGTGTATGTATAACAAGGTAAAAAATGTTACTCTATTATAGAGTATATGGATATATGGATGACGATTATTAGAGACTTAAGAGGCATTAATGATGCCATATTTCATTGCCACACTTCATTCAGCTAGTATCTGATTTGGACAACCAACGTTTAATAATGGACGTTTTTCTTTGCGCGTGGAAGTGTTCCAGGTTCTGTAGATTGAACTTCAAACTTCAAACCGTGTGCAAAAATTAAAATGTTTGTAGTAATTGAAATTCTTGCTGAAGGATCATTTTCTTGGACGATTTTTTCCATGATAAATCATTATCATGCCATCGATCGAAGGATCGGAGTAAAGATTCTTGTGCACAAAAGGTAAAAAAAAAAAAAAAAAGATTATTGTGCAGAAAGTTTGCCCCACCCCCCCCCCCCAATGTATGTTCTTTATATAGACTTTTGGGCTTAGTCCTCTTGTATAAAGAACTTTGAACCATTGGGCTTTAAAGCACAAAAAAAACCCTTGCACCAAAGAACCCCCAAACTGCCCCTGGACTGTAACTAGAATTGGTCCAAATATAAAATCAATGCCCAAAGCTACTAAACTCATTTTACCTTACAAAAAATTGCATTAACTTGCTACTAAACTCATTTTAATTATTTTTAATTGACAAAATTTAATAAATTTAAATATGGATCTCATAATCGAAGTTGATATAGTATGAATATTGATATACTATTAAATTTACTATTTAAATTTAAAATGAATTCAAGTCAATTTATTATTATTAAATTTACTATTTACTATTTTTTGTATTCTTATTTAAAATAAATTTAAATATGGAGTATAAAAGAAATGCATGTTTTTTTATAAATGTAAACTCTTACGAGTTTACGATTCGAGTCTACTATCCGAGTTTACCTTATCTCCACGAGTTTACTTAAACTCACGAGTTTAACAACCTTAGTTATAATGACTGATTAATGACAACTATTAACAAGTAACGACTTCTCCATTAATTAACAGGTGAATAAATTGTCAATGAAGTTACGTGCAATATTGGTAAAAAAATGTAGTTATCTGAAATTATTGATAACTAAGAACAATCGTGGAGTAATGTTCCTCCCATTGTTTTCTTGATAAAGTAGAAAACGAAAATAAGCAAAATGTTGCATAAAATTATAAGGGCGATTGGATTGAGCCACCGTCCCACATTGTGTTGGATGAGAGAAAATAAGCAACAAGCAAGGAAGTTAATAAAATGGTGGGTCCATCCCTTACCATGAGATCAATTGGAGCGGTACTTCACAGATTCTCCATACGCAACAATACCTTCTTTCTCCACAGTATACTACTCTACTAATCCCTTCTCTTATCTCACCTTTTCATTTTATATCATAACATAACAATTCCTGACATGTATTTGAATACTCTTGCGACTCAGGGACTACTTTCCTCACCACGGCTTTATCTTCTTCATCTTCTTTCTCCTCGTTGAATACCATCCAAGAATTGACTTGTACTAACAAGTTTCAGTCCAGAAAAATATGCACATTCCCTCCCCTTTGTATGGGCAGACGTTCCTGCAAAATTGCTGGCAGAAAGGTCCCTCTTTCACGTGCATGCCATGTGTTTGATAAAATTCCTCTCACACTATCTATTCTATTGTATTGCTGGGAGCCGCCATTTTGATGTCTTCATTCTTGATTTTTCCGGAAAATTTAATTGCGGTTGCTTTATGACCTTAAATTTCCCGCCTTTTCTGTGATTTTGATGAGAAAATCTTGAAATGCATTCTTTGAAATCTTCTGCTTAGGATGTATCGTGTTTGACTTATTATATACAGGGGATTCAAGATGCTAAGAAAGCAAAGCTGTATTCACGGATTGGAAAGGAAGTTGTGTCTGCGTGAGTCATTCTTCAACTCACTTTTAGTCCACTTGCCTAAGATGGTGAACTTTATTGTAACATGTTTTTAGAGCCCTTTAAATAAGACCACTAGTGTTCGGTATTGTCTTGTATAGGAGTATTACTTTACTGATTCGGGAACTACTTAGCACTGTTTTCATGATACTGAATAACAGGGTGAAGAAAGGTGGTCCAAATCCAACATCTAATTCAGTTTTGGCTGCTGTACTTGAGAAAGTCAAGGAACTAGATGTGCCAAAAGATATTGTTGAGCGCAACATCAAAAAAGCTTCTGAGAAGGGACAAGAAGCATACGTTGAAAAAATATATGAGGTTCTTCAAACTATTCATGCTTTGATCTTGGAGGTGTTAGGGGTTTGCATTTGGTGATTTTGTACTTGAAATATTACTTAACCTTGTTATCTGCTTACTTTTTTGCTTCAGGTATATGGTTATGGTGGAGTTAGTATTGTTGTTGAAGTCTCTACTGATAAAATAAATCGTTCAGTGGCAAAGATTAGAGAAGTGGTGAAGGACTATGGAGGAAAGATGGCAGATTCTGGTTCTGTGATGTTCAAGTTTAGACGTGCTCGAGTTGTGAATATAAAAGTCACTGATGCCGACAAAGATCAGCTCCTTGCCATTGCTTTAGACGCTGGAGCTGAGGATGTGATTGAACCTCCAACCTATGAAGATGATACTGAGGAGGATAGGTCGGAAAGGTAATGTTTGGTAATGATTCTTGGTAATATATAGATTACTTGCTCTTATTTTCTCTTCTGTTTCTCTGCTCTGTCTGTAAGATAATAGGTCTAGCTCGTGGACTTGGAGCTAGGCTTCTTGAGACATCAGTCGTGCCGAGGTCATACATTTAGGTTATTAAATTTTTAACCCAAGCATATTTAACGTTTACATCTACAATTCTAAAAATTGCAGCTATAATCGTAGAACTGTTTCTTCCGTTTTTAATGAAGAACAAGCTGTATAGTATCATTAATTGAATTAGTGAGTACCGGGTTTATGGATATTCTCATCTCATATTTAAGAGTCATGACATGCATGAATTTGATGATTGACTGAGGAAAAGCTGAACAAGTCAATTCAATGTAGCTCATTTAAAGATCTCTAAGACATTATATATGTTGACTGTCGACGATGTAGATTGTAGGCTCGCTGCCATTTTACTGCTATTCTTATTCAGTGGTTGGGATATAATGCCTAAAATTTTAATTCAGCCACTGCTGTTTTTTTTAATGGTCTATACAACTTGAGATCAGTGGTAGCCGGATCTCCAGGGATGCACTATGCATTGTTTGTTTCTCATGACAGGTATTATAAAATTGTGGGCTCTTCAGAGAACTATTCAGATATACTATCAAGATTGCGAGAGGAAGGTCTAAATTTTGAGCCTGATAGTGGTTCTGAGCTTCTTCCTATCACCACAATTGAGGTTTGTTTTCCTTGTGTTTATTTTCTGCCTTCTCCGCGCATCATTTTATAAGAAGCCTTCTTGGAGAATACGAAATAAACTTGCTCTTTGTTTATTCCTTTACAGATTTTCAACTTAAAAGCCCAGTTCTGTTTTCTGTTTAGGCCGTGTCCCTCATTCCTTTTGAGAAAAGAAATGAAGAAAAAAACTGATCACTCTACTATTGTTGGTTTTTAGGTAGACGATGAGGCTATGGAGTTGAACAAGGAACTTATGAGCAATTTACTTGAGCTTGATGATGTTGATGCTGTTTATACAGACCAGAAATAACTATCTTTTGGCTTTTAAAAGCTGCTCAACTCAGTCAAGTTTTGACATCGGGTAAACAGGCTTGTTTAATTTGCAAACCATTAGGTACCCCCTGAGGTACCCCTGAGTTCTTGCCTTTTGCGGATATCACATGTACCCCATAATTTGATTTCTTTTTTTGTTGGCTTTCAAATTTTTTTGGCGGTCATTGAGGTGGGAGGGTGGCACCCACACCATTGGTATTTTTCACTGGTGGGAGGATGGCGCTATTGGTTATTTTTTCTATGGCCTCATAACTGAGTTAAAACTCAGACTGAGAAATTCTTATGACCATGTTATCTTGAATGACAAATTGTTATTATACTACTATGATAATATAGTAATCAATCTTATTCTTCGTCCTTTATGTTTGTTTGAAGATGTTTTAGAATTGTGTGGTATTGCCGGCCAAACACACTTGTTTTTTTTTAACAAATATTAATTACTATTTGTGTTTGTGGATTGGTATTCTGAGAAGCTAAGATATTTTCAGTGATGTCACTTGTTTGGTTGGTATGATGGTATATGTATTCATATGAAAAACAAATCAAACCATTATTGAGCCATTGGAGTCGAGACAATGTTTGGTCGTTGCTTTTGCATCAAACCATTGTACGCGGGGATCATCATTCTTTGAAAGCTCTCTCTAACTGTTATTTGAAGTCCAAACATCCCAATATCCTAGGGCATTTGTTGAGCTTAGTTGAGCATGCAGCAGTGACCTTAAGTCACACGCACGACCTTTTTCCACATTTTCTGAGTACATTTAGGCAAACACGTGTATATATATATAGAAGATACAACGCCGTTCCACAAAAAAAAGAAGGTACAACAAATAATGCGTACATATTTTTATACGGGTGTTTATTATTAAAAGACCCCCGAGAGCAAGAAAGTGGTATAATATGGGGAAAAAGAATCCCTAATCACCACTTGTATCATACAAGCTTACTATATTTTAACATATACGCTAATCTTGGTGATAGAATACAGGAGATCATGAAGAGATAGGTGTGTGATCTTATAGCAGCAAGTAGTTCTACGAATAAAAGAAATCAAACGGCTTCAGTGTTCAGGAACCCAGCATCCATGCAATCCGTAGGGAAGTCCATAAGGGAACTTGGCTCTCGCAATCTCTTCAAAGGATGAACCATCTAACAACAGCGCAAATGCGTCTCCATTCCTCTCACTAACTATGGATATAGCCACTCCTGTGCCAATCATTTTTCACTTCGTGTTAGAAGTTACAAAGTCACACATATATGCTCCTTTTATGGGTTTTAGCATTAAATAAAGTGAACTTTTTTTTCATTGAAATGAAAGAAATCAAATATTCTATTTGAATATAACATTATAATTAAATGACAGATAAGGTAATTAAGTTTTGAGAAAAAATTATAAATAAAATATTTTATAGTTTATTTAGCATAATTTCTCAAAAAAAAATTTAAGTTGATCTAATATTTAAACATGAGATGGAGAATATTGCAATGGCGGGTATATATTGAACAAAGGAGGATGGAAGATTCAAATCACCATCGTCTTCTTCTGTAGCTCCAGGTCTAGCCACGAAGAATGGTTCAGAGGGAACAGCGCCTTCCTCGTACCAATTCTTGGCCTTCTTCTCCACTAAATCAAGCTGCATTTAGTAACATACGTGATACATAACTCATGAGACTCCTCAACCTGAATATATGTGTTGGAATATAATTAATAGGGTTTACTTCAAATAAATCAAATCACACCTTGGTGAGAGTGTTGGGAAAGTTACAAGGGCGATGAGCCCCACATGCATAAGCATATCTGTATTTCTTGCCCAAATATTTAGGGTTGATGCTGCACATGTCCATGCCCCTCCCATGCTCATTTGGCTCTAATGCTGCCTCTATTGTCCCATATTCACTCCCATCCATAGGTATTCTGAATCTTCCTACCCTGTACGTCATTTTAATTCTCTTCCATTTTCAGTCTCATCATACGTATCAATTTCATAACATATATAACCTCTATCGCACAAACTAGATCTTATATTAATCACACAAGGAACTATACATATGATACACACCTAGCATCTGGGAGCACATCCTCGCCGTTGAAGGATCGAAGGTTGATTAGCCTGAGCTTTTCAAGAATGGTTGTGTCAGCACTATGCTCACAACAGTCTGCAATAATGGCAGTCACTCTTCCATCTTCATCTTCTTCTTCATATGCATTTATGAAATGAAAAGTCACATACAATGGCACTTCCACGCTTGCCACCTTCCAAAATCATCATCAACAACAACATTATCGATAATTACACTATCAAATTAAATTAAACTAAACACATGCTATAATATAATAATCAAGTGCCAACAAACACACACACATACTCGTACACATGTATATATAAAGTTATAAACTTACTATTTTCCCACTAGTCCTGCACATAACATGCATAAAACCTTTAGATTCAGGGTGCCACTCAAATTTGTACAAAGGAGTTGGTTCAGCTTTGAGCAAATTCTGGACACAATATCTAAGTGGCATTTCTGGCACAATAACATAATGTTCAGTCACCGGAAACGAGTGGACCCAACCCGGAGCAGGCCCGCCCCGACAATCGACCCGCCCGATCACCTTCCTTTCGTTCGACCCGGCTTCCATCCTTACCACTAAATAACCAGGCCTAATCAAATCAGGCAATAATGTCAAAAATTCTTCATCCGTCACAATAGGATGTGCTGAATGTATCAAACCACCTAATGTGTCACTATATTCAAATCTTCCCAATGTGTCCAATGTGTGAGGGTCTAAGACATAAGACCCTTTTTGGGTCTCCGTTAGGCAAACCACACGACCATCGCCGAGTTTTACTACGCCGGTATTCGCATTATCAGTGAGGGAAGCGCCGGAAAAGAGATTGGCGAGCTCACCAACGTAGGATAGGAAATTGTCATGCTTTGGAACTTCGGAAAATTCTCTGTAACATAGTTTTTTGTTCTTTTTGGCGGCTAGATAGGCCTGAGATTCCAGCTGGCGGTGGCCGGCGATTAACCGGCCGTTGTTGAAGGTAAGTTTGATGAGAGTGGCGTAGCCGTCAAAAAGGTGCCTGAAGTTGTAGTCCCCTATGTGCCATAGCCCTGGACCATTCCTCAGGTACGTTCCTTTCTGCATGTTATTTTAATTAGTATATTCATACGTTTATATATTATTAACTCCACTAGAAAAGAAAACAAAAAAAAATACAGGTTCATTTATGTATCGTTGTTTAGAAAATGTTTGATAGGCAAAGTTATCCCTTTCGTTTGTATCATTTTCTTAAACGATTATTTTTCTCTCTTGCATGCGAAATTAATTACGTGCGACTTGTAAATTAAAGTTACATTTTTATTTTTTGTGCTAGTTTATAAAGCAATAAAATATATATTCAAAAGATATATAGTAAGATAATAGATGAAGGGTTATTTTGAGAATTAACATATATTATGAAGAATCTTCCGGATCATGGAGATCTAAAATAAACGCGCTAGAAGACAAATATGCAGGAAATTAAGAGAGTGATCAAGGAATGTATAAACGTATATATTAATAGCTTGCTTGATCTTGTAATACTAAACTAGTACAATTATTTAAGAGAAAAAACTTTGTCGGCGTCCCAGATGACACGGAATATGACAGATGAATTGGCAAATCGACGGATTCGCTTTCGCATATGTAATACGTGAATCGCTATCAACTTTAAGTTTTTAAGCCATAGGAGAAAACAAGGTTTCTAAGAAATCGATTGACAAGAACGATTCCCTTCACTAACCATACGTTTCTTTGAAACCCTTATGAGTTATGACAATATACATATCTAAATCCTCAGGATTAGAAATTAAGATAAATTTGAAATTTGGTAAAGTTATAATTTTTTATTTCTATTGGTAAAAAAAGTTATTTGTTACGTTATTAGTTAGTTATTATATGAGTGATAGGGAGTATAGATGACCAGTTCACGAAGAAATAAGTGTGTGCATATATACGAACCAGCCATGATGGTATTTGGCCTTGAACATGGAGTTCACCTTCCCATCTCTCTTGAGGGATGCTAGTCCATGCCGGATGGTGGCGTTCACCGGCGGTCTCCGATGTCTGAGGTGGCAGCGGAGCAACCGGAGGGGAAGGAGTGGCAACATTAGGGACAGAGGAAAAGTCAGGTTGAAAAGTGCGTTGGGTTGTGAAGAGGTCATTTTTATTAGTGGGAAATAAAGGGAAGCCAGACTTTTTGTTATGATGATCAGAAAGAGCCATTGTTATTGGGCATGAAATAGTGGAGTTTCTGATGGGGGAAGTAGAGAAGTATGAGAAAGCCATGGAAATAATGAAGGAGTTAAAGAGGAAGATGTGTGTTGGTGTAAGTAGGAAGTGGGGAGTGTGAGAGAGGTATTTATAAGAGCATCTATCTTGAGGCTGAGGATTGAGATGGATGCATAGTTTGTAGTATATATTGGTTATTGAGGTGAGTGCAAGAAACAAGGTATGGCCTGTGTTGTGTTTGAGGAATCTTTAATTGGTGGATTTGCCTTCACTACCAGACACATGTTTTTTTTTTGGCTTTCCATACTAAAAGCCATATATATAGCTAGAGTACTCAATTATACTTCAATATTAATTTTTTACTAGGTAGAATTCTAATGCAGAACTCCGTTTATTACACTATATATGGAGATTGAGAAAGTTAGACGGATTCTATTGTCGTGTGACCTCTCAAAAATATTTATTTGTATAATTATATTATATATCGATTTATAATTAAGGTAAGCAAATTAATTTAGGAAAAAAATCATATAAATACTTAATTTATCCTGCTTCTCTTTAATGTTCTTAAACTAATCAACTAATAAGTCTTAAATTAACGAGTAGATATTATGTTACTCTCCTCTCCGCTCCATCCTAAATATATGACTAATCAAGGAAATAAAGTTATTCCAAAATACAAGTTATCTTTATATCTTTATCAAATTTTCCTTAAAGTATTCCTATTACCACTCCCTAGTAATAAATAAATAAGAGAGTGTGTGAAAATAAAAGAATGTGGTTTGAGTGTTTTAATTTTGTAACATAAAGAATTTTAACTAATTTAACTAACATTTTTAATTTAATTAAATTAATTAAATATGTCTTACATTTAAGAAACTCTGAATATCAATAAATTCTTTTTCTTGGTTTTTTAATTGATTGGCGAGGGGTACCTTTAGTTGCTGGTGGAAAGGCGCAATATTATGTATAGGGCGAATAGATAATTGTGTGAGAGGCTGAATTTTCCAGAAATTTGTAATAGAATGGGAGAATAATATTGCCAACAAAAATTTACTTCAAGTTTGCAATTAAATTTTTTCGTGAGCCTTTAGGGTGACTTTGAAGGATTACAACAGCATATAACAATTAAGGATAAATTAAGCTTAATAGTAAAAATATATTAATTGGAAAGAACTAACATCTAGAGATAATTAATAGATCACATTAATTTCAGTTTGATGCCATAAATTAAATGAAATTCCCTTCAAGATCCAAAAGTCATTGCCAATATAATGTAAGATTTCATAATAATTGTAGTTTGATACCCGTCTCCAACTTGCAATGTTCCTTTATAATTCGTTCAAGCTTGGAACATTATTAGTTGTTGATGTTCTAGACTCATAGTGTAATTTCAAATGGATAATTGCGAACTGGGGAGAGCTAATAAAATATTCAAATTGTGCAGATCACTTTGGATGGTTGAAATTTTGATTTAAATTCCGTATTAATTAAAGCAGTTTTAATAAAATCAAATTTATATCGTCAATGTGAAATATAGACACTTAAGATATGTTTAACTCTTTATACTTATGTTTTTATAAACAGGAAAATCGGTCTATTTTTACAATAGTTAAAAGCTCAATGTTAAACTTTTCCAGCTACTAAGATATCTTTGATTATAAGATAGATATTCTTTAAATTTTCAAATGTATTCTATTTCAACGCTTCCCGCGTAGAAATATTTCAACATATATCAACAATGTTGATAAGCGCTATAATTTCATATGCCTAATCACATTTTTCCCATATGCTTGAATATAATTTCTTGAAACCTATAGAAACTCCTAAAAGATGTACAAATAAAGATTTACGTTTGTCGAAATTTGGAGCTTAAAATTTTATACACATACACTTGTATGAATTTTATAAATCATCACCCCCTCTTTCGTGTGATATAGTGGGTTTTCGCCGCAGCAAAATCTCGATGATGTTGCTATGTGTTTTGATTTAACTAGGTGAAATTCAAATACTTTGCCTAGGTTCTCAGACTACAACAAAGATAATACGTTTGGAGGTAGTTTTTTTTTTTAGATATTGTGCCACCTTGAAAGGGCCTGGAAGAGATGCCTTGAAACTTGAAAAATTAGCTTGGAGGGATTTAGGCTTCACTCGTCATTTGGTTGTCATTCTAGCTTCTTACTTTTTAATAAAGAAAAAATGGCCTCACTTTTGTAATGAAATCTTGTTCATCTGTAGTTTATGTTTTGGATTCCCTTATATGTAACTAATTATTAAAACATTTTTCTATAGTTGCTTTGAACCATTTTATGGATGAACTACATATTTCTCTCTTTTGTTGCTATGTGTGGATTCTCATCTCACTCTTTTTTCTATAAAAGCTTGATGGCCACTTCATTTGTTAAATGATATGACTAATTAAATAAAGTGTGGTGTAATATAGTTAATAACCTAGTTTTGTCACAAGAAGGTTGATTTTAAATTACAACTTGCATTGATTGTGGCATGACATTACTGTGCAGATAATGTAAGTGTAAATCTGAGCTTGACTATACTTAAAATTTTTTTTCAAATGTCTAAGAACCTTGGACTCACGCGAAGTTCCATTATGCTAATAAAGAGGGAATTTAAATGATTCATGAAGTAAAATGATCTGAGGATAAGTAGTCATTGGTTCCTCTTATATAAACCAATTGTATTCTCAAAACATTTTTCTCTTTGATCCCTATTAGCAACTAAATTTCTGTTTTAAGCTCAATTGCTGAATTTTTTCATATTCATCAACCATAATTAGTTGTACTTGACTTGCTATGCCACAATATTTGAAGAAATGCACTCTTAACAATACTATATTTTGACGACTCATATAATTGCAAGTAAAACTTGAAAATATATAAAAAAGTCAACCCAGTTCTAATATTCATTTAAAAACACATGATAAATCAATTTTTATATTTAATTTAAACATGTATTCTCCTCTTCTTAAGGGTGGGTGAAATTACCACCATAACCAATATTTTTTTATACAAATAGACAAAGTAACACATAATTTTCTTGAATCAAGTTATTTCCATATTCCATATTATATTTTCCTTAAAAAATTTGAATTATAATATGCACGGCAGCACGGGTATCAAGTATTCAAGTACCAACAATATATAGTTTCAAACAAAATGAAAGTAAAGAAAAATGATCTTATGTTAGATATAGGCCTAGATATTCATGAGTTTAAGCTCTTTGTTACTAAATATCTTTAAAAACTACAGGAGTACTCCACAAGCATTATATTTCGCCCTATTCAATTCTAAGGGCATTTTCTTTCGGGCTAAAATTGATTGATTGATTGAATTCATGTAATTGGAAAATTCATTCATCGAGAAATCAGCTGGCTTATAGTGCACATCAATGCTCCATTATTTTTGATTTGACCCTCAATTCAATATGATCCCATAAGTTTTGCCTTCATTCGTTGATTCACGATCCCAGTCCAACAAAATCAAACATATCATTATGTTTATGTTCCCAATCACAAGATCTGAAGAGTATATGACGTCACATTAAACCTCACTTTATTTGACTCAAATTAAATTTTACTGGCATTGTGTCGGCTATTGTTTCCGATCAGAACACCACAAAACAATTGTTTTTCCCTCTAAAATTAACACTGATTATTTAATTAGTAAGAGTGATATGCACGTATATAAGGGATACATTAAATTTACTTGACAATCAAAATAAAAATATTTCTCTAAGTTCGAGTGTACGTCTTTATATTGATGAGGGGGGAAATAGATTAAAGATACATTAACTATAACAAGAAGAGGTGAGAAGAAAATGATAGATTATATTGGCGTCGAATGTGATCAGAAAAAAACAAATGAGGTGACCTTTGTTGGAGCATTTGAATTGAATCAAAACAAATAATGATGCTTTCCACGAACCCATTACACATTTTTATAGGTCGAGGGCACTTTTAATGATTATATTTGTGTTCGTATTTAAATCCTTATTTTCTTAAGAAATAATGAGGTTTCTTATTTAATTTCTTAGTTCATACCCCTTTGGGAAAGTGGAAAACTGCAGTGCTGCCACTTGCCTCTTCTTAAGAAGAAACCATCTCTCTTTTACTATTACCAACTCTTGGATCCGTATGCTTCCCACTTACTTATTCATATTTTATTTTCTTTTGTCCTCTTTCTTTTTTTTTTCTTTTTGGACAGATCAGAAATTTTCTTTCATCTCCAGTTTCATCATCTTTCACTTTAATTTATTCCTTTTAGACCGCCCAAAATTACTTGGGAGGAAAGCTCTCCTCCAAAATTACTTCACTGAACGAACAAAACTTTTGTTACACATTGATTTTTAGAAAATCATATAAAATTGGAAATTAAACCATTTTTGTTTATGAAGAAATAACAAAATGTCGTTAATTTTATAAAGAATATAATGATTAAATTAAACAAAAAATTTGACTACGATCCAAATTAACAAAAAATTGGGTGAGAGAAAGTAAATGAGAGGATCTCATCCTATAAATTTGCCTTTTCTCCTTTTTTTTATATGTGTTTTCTGTATACTTGAATTCTCAAAATAATAATGATGATTATACAAACCAGAACTTCTTTCAGTGGATGTGTGTGTGTGTGTGTGTGTTATGACATGTTATATGGTCATCGTTTTGCACGGAGAAAAGGAAAGCCTCTGTAATTGCTTGGTCTCTTCGTGCCTTGCTTGATTCCTACAACTGTCAATTACATGTTGTACATATCGATTCATTGTGGCAGACACAATTAGGGTTTTCCCACAAAGCGCAACACTAAGTACTTAATCCTGTGATCACATCTTTCTTAATTAATCAATTGTGTGTGTGTGTGTATTTGTAATTTTTTTATTAATATTATTAAACTAGGTTTAAACGTATAGTGGAGTCCTCCAAAAACCAATAAATAAACATGTGGGCGTTGCTGATGAATGATGATATTTAAATGCTCACTGATGTATTATAGCGCAATCTCAACCCCTTAATTAGTCACTCGTTCTTATTTATGTTATAAGAGATAGTATGATTTTTTTTCGGATTTATATCATATTTGTCGGCATCATGCACTATCAGGAACTAACCAATCTAATTCGCGAGAACATAAATCCTTGATGGGGGAACTTCACTGCCTCAGAAAAATTATTTTGGCCACATACTTATGGCCTGCATTCGAGACCATTGATTTAGATAGAAGGTGATTGGTGATATATTTTTTCCTTCAAAATGTGAAATAATTAAAAAATAAAATTAATTTGGAGAGTTTAAAATACAAAGATGGAAAAGAAGCAATAAATGATATGAGAATATCCTTCATAAAATTACATCAATTTTATTTACTCATATAGTGACTTAACTAATTCTTCTTTAGTTTATGTTATTTGGCTGACTACCTCTTATTATAATGTGGATTTGAGTAGTAGTTATTTAAGGTAAATAAGATTTATTTTTGACAAATAAATATAATAATCTACATAATTAGCCAAACTTAGTTTTCACATAGCTAATACATTTCATAATCAAAAAATAATCTGCATAATTATAGTAACATATTTGCCAAGATTTTCTGGCAAGAGTCAACAAAGTCACTTCATGTGATAGATTAAGAACACATCAGCGTGGAGAGAGATTTGGAAATTCTTAAACAAAACAAAGTTCTTATTAGTGTATGTGCTTCAATAATAATAGTAGTATAAGTGATAATGAATGACTTTGAATTTATTAATGTTAGTTGGAAATTATTTTACGTTTTAGCTAGTGGCTCTTATATACCTAATACAACTGCAGATGCCACCTTCCAACATTCTCTTGCTCTTTCCAACATGCTTTTGAGTATATTTCTTGTTGACATCTAGCTCTGTGGATTCGAATTCGATAATGACTCTTTAAATCTTCATTATTTAATGAAATTATATATATATATATATATATATATATATATATATATATATATATATATATATATATATATAGATTTCGTCAGATTTGACTTTCAAAACTCCTCAGCTACAGGCTCAGTAATTATAGCGTATGCATATAGCAGAGCTGAGTGATTAATATAAATTATTAGTATATTATGTGCCAATCATATGTTCTTGTCGGAAAGCTTACAAGTATATATAATTAATTCAGTACTTCTTTAATCCTTCCGATCCGATCCCTCATTAATTCACTGCTCCAAAGTTCCTCGTTGTAAAAAAATACATTTTGATAGACTCTTTATAAGCACTAGCATCAACAACAAAGTCTTACACTTATCCTATCATGTGTGGTCGGCTACATAAATTATATTGTGTCATTGTGTTGTATCATTAACCAACTTATATTATTTATCAACGGATCTCTTTCTATAAGTTCATCAAGTATTTGACTTGGTTTCCCTCTCTCTCTCTTTTGATTGGACTCCAAGTTGTTAGGTCCACTCTCCTTCTCACTAGCGTATCTATTGGTCTTCTTTGAACATGTCTAAATCTTAGCAAACAATTTCCACCAATTTTTCATTAATGGTATAAGCATTACAAGATTTTAATGGTATACGAGTGTTTTGTAGCGGAATTTTATGTTCTTTATAAGCATTATGTTAGTTTGATAGCATCAAACTAACATAAAACTAAATTGTTGAAGTGTTTATAAATAGGAACAACCCTGAATTATACTCCACCAAAACTTTTTTTCTTGTATGGCATCAAATTTCAGCCAGGATGTGATCTGATTCAATATCTTCATTGAATTATTTACATTTAGATGTGTGCATGAATATTATTATACAATATACAATATACAAATTTAGATGTGATCCGATCCAATATCTTCTTGTATAGTAACAAATGCAAGTTGTCTTAAATTGCGTTTTTGCTTGAATATTATTATTTCCGAGAAGGGTAAAGTATCAAATAGCCCCCGGAAGTTTTCAGTAAGGAGCATCCCCACCCCGGAAGTTTTTTTGGGAGCAATTAACACCCGGAAGTTTTTTTAGGAGCAATTAAGACCCGGAAGTTTTTTTAGGAGCAATCTCACCCAAAAATTTATAACATTTAGGGGCAATTAAGTCACGGCACAAGTTAGATTTGGGTGTGATTGCTCCTAAAAAAAACTTCCGGGTCATAATTGCTCCTTAAAAAAAACTTCCGGGTGTTAATTGCTACAAAAAAACTTCCGGGGTGGGAATGCTCCTCAAGGAAAACTTCCGAGGGTGATTTGATACTTTACCCTTTCCGAGAATAACTTTAATACGATAACTCTTATTCACTATACTCATATTAATTATGAGAATAATAATAATAGTGGTAGTTGGGTAAGGTGCATACGCTGACAAATTACTACACAGTATATGCAAACTATTTGAAGTTAAAATGCATGTTAACGTGTTAATTTACAAACTCATTACTTCAAAAAAGTATATGTGGAAGAATATTCCGATGTAAGGAGGGAAAATGTAAAATACACATAGTATATCGGATACGCAAGGGTGGCTGGATGAAAAGAGTTCAGGATACTCTTGGAAGTTACCTGACAAGATCAGAATATTTTATAAATGATGACTCTATTTATTATTTATTTACTTATTTAATTTATGCAGTGATGCCATTATTGTAACTAATCTTCGTGAGTTGGCGCGTATTTTCTTAATTATAGAAGTTAGAAGTCGAAAGCAGCCAACAAGTAGGACACTGTTTTTTTGTTGTTTAATGGAGATAGAACTGGGAAGTAAACGAAGAAAAGAGTTGGATCGAACTGTGCTGGGAGGGTTTGATTGGCGAAGAAGAAAGAAGACGCATTGAGTTGGCATGATTAGTTTTGATTAATTGGGGAAAAAAAAGAAAACTAAAAACGTTGGTGAAACGGTGGGCTCAGGACAAACAGGGGAATAAATATTTAAACGGTGCGTGAATGAAATTCATTATATTATTCAATAATCTCATGAATAATTTCAAACTCTAGCTCAACGTCATTGGGTGTTTTATTATGAGTTATCCTTTATCGGCATCTCCATTGGGATCTTGCAAGTGAAAGTTGTTTCATAATCATTAAAATTATCAATACATTATATGAAGATAGAGAATAAATTTTAAATATCTTCTCCTCTAATCACTATTAATAGGGTAGGGAGAGAATTATATATTTTTTTATTTATAGAGCATATGATGAAATTTTATTTTGTCTTATTTATTATAGGGCACATTATGAAGTTTTATTTGTAAATATGTATTAACCCTTCTATATATGTTAGTTTTATTTTCATTTGATGTAATTGATGACTGCACATTGAAAGGTGTAAATAATTGAAGGTAAAGTTGTAAAGTTTTAAAAAATTTATGATAAAATTAATAGGATTTGATGTATGAATTATGTTGGAAATGTCTCATAAATAGGATCAAATAAAAACAGTCTTTTGAAGGAGGATGGGGGAGTGCTTACAAGCCAAGCTAAGTGCTCTTTGGTTTTTTTGTTAGGTACAAGTATGTATTTGAATATATTATATTGTTTAAAACTAAATATGAATATATACCGAGGGGAAGACTCTCCACAATGAATATATATCACAAGCAACTTAACCTTCATCCTCCTTATAGCTTTCGGGGAATATATACAAAATAATGGCACACAAGGGTCCAGATTCGAATGCGCGTGCATACGCATACTCCTTCCATGGTCCAAAGCCATCGTCTATAGTCTATACATTACCCACAGGCTGTAAAGTCAAGTTTCTTATAGCTTTTTCTTTTTAATATCGTTTGGGTTTTGAAAAAAGACAATTAATATCACATAAGCTAAAATGACTTGTTAATTGTACTTTATCATTTATCTAATGGTGGCCCTTTCCCTTGTCATGGAAAAATATATAACTTATTTGATATTAATTGTGTTCCTTTAAACCTAAAGGAGTATGTGTGTGTGTGTAATCTTTAGTTTTGATTGGTACTCTCTCCCGGTAAGTATATAAGATAGAGTTTAATCCACAAAATACACTCATTAAGAAAAACACTAAATATAGATACTAATATGCATCTATATTAAGTATCCTTTTGCTTAAGATGGTGTTAAACACTAAATATAGATACTTCCGCAATACTAATTATAAAATCAAATTGATTTTTTTAAAAAAATAAGAATTCAAAATAAGTTACTTTGTATTGCTTATATTTATATTTTATTCACAAAATTATTTTATTTTACTTATAAACTAATATTTAATCTAATTACATGTAATATCCATGTGTTATAACTTAAGTGGTTAACTTGCTTATTTGATCTAAAAAATCAATTTAACTTTATAATTAAGGGTTAGAGACGGAGCATATATTTAGACAATGGTTTGTCACTGAGAGATTAGCATTGCCACCAACCTCCACACAAGGTCCAAAATCGCAATGCGCGAACATAAGCATACTCCTTCCGTAAGTCCTAAGCCATTGTCTAGACATCACTCACGTACAGGCTGTAAAGTCAAGTTTCTTAAAGTTTTTTTGAATTAAATTTGGGTTCCAAAAAACGACAATTAATACCACATAACCCAAAATGACTTGTCAACTGTACCCTATCACTTGTTAATAGTGGCCCTCTCACTTGTCACGGAAAAAATATCTAACTTATTTGATACTCCTTCCGGTCCTAATTATAAGTCGCCTTTGACATTTTTGAAAAATCCTAAATAAGCAAAATAAGTCAATCATAAATTGATTTAACTAATTTTTTCTCTTAAACTAGTTTGTTTAACCTATAAACTAATGACTAATATAAAAATTTATCAAATATGTCATAATTTAATAACATATTTTGTAACCTTAACATCTTCAAAAAAAGTCAAAGGCGACTTATAATTAGGACCGGAGGGAGTATTAATTGTCTTCCTTTAGACCTAAACACATTTTTTATCGAGTGGTTTTGATCATGGCAAGAGAGAGAAAGGATCGATTGAGCCCACAAACAATGACAATGAGCTTCACAAATTTGGCCCAAACATAATTACAAGTATGAGCTTGTGTAAATTGAAATGTAAGCCCAATATTGAGGAGTAAGTATCAACTTGGTAACAATACTCCATAGCAACCACAGCAAGTATGGATTGAATCTATAAAAAATAAAAATGAAAAAACAAAACTTTCTAAAACGTGCTGTCCCGTGGATCAACCCAAAACTTGACGTCTCGGCTATATATTAAGTATCAGTATGAGCATGTGATGCTGGCTCAGGTTATCGGCAAAGAATGTTGGATTCTTTAATGATGTGATTCACTGCAGTGAAGAGAAATTTATTGTTTCTAATTTTTGAAGCTGTGATGATAAAATTATAAGTTTCAGTCCAAAAAAATGATAACATTTTAACTATTTTTTTTTTATTTTTTTCTGGCTTGGCCCTCTAAATGACTACCACCAGTGTGACGAAACAAAATTTGGGTCTCAGGGTGACTACTATTAATTTATTGAGCAATCGCACTTTTCTCCATAAAAAACAATTTCATAAGAGCATGCTTTGATTAGACCCACATGCAGATTTTTAAAAAATTAGCGAGCTGCTATTTATGTGTAATGCAAATTATAAATCTCCCCAAGTAGTCTAATTTAGCCGAATGATCTTAAAGAAATTGATAGGGATTATTTTTCTTGTTCCATCAAAACATACGCGGTCCACAACCTTTATTTTGCGTAAATATGTGGTCCTGTTACATATTTATGAAAGGTGTTGACAAAAAAAAGTCTGAAAGGAACATTTATTTATAGATCCGAGCAGGAAAAGTAAATATTGAGAATCCTCAAGATGTTAATGTTTTTACGAGTTTGATTTATAATTATGAATGCTGGGGCTGGACCGGTAAATATGAATGTTTGACTGGTAAATGCATATAAGTATAATTTATTAATATGCTTGTTACTTTTTTTTTTGCCTGCACTTTTTTCTTTATTTGAATTTTCCCGATCGAAATTAATGAGAATTTTCCCTTTCCAAAATTGAAGTGCGTTGATTTATAATTATGAATGTAGGGACTGGAGTCTGGACCGGTATAAATAATATTTTTTGTTCTTTTATTGGACTAAAATGATTTTTTTGGGATTTTATATAACAACAACTCAGAATAAATGCATAAAAACAATTTAAGAATACAGTCTTCAGACCCACACATCACAGCACAAGAAACAAATATGGTGACTTATATCGCACCTAATGCTATCATCACGTTTCTCTCCTACATACCTGCATGTTTAGGCTCAATCTCTCAGTCTATAATTCATCCAAGTAGTGCCAACACGCAACATGATAATCAGGCACTCATGCATGCATGCGAATAATGGTGTAAAAGGGAGAAATTCAGAAACAATTGCTCCCTCCATTCTTTCATGTACGAGCTACTTCTCAATTTTTTCGTTGATTACTTTTAATGATGTTCTCTAAACAACAGTCAAATAAAAGAGAAGGAAGAAAGTTAAAATAATCATCCCGGTTTTCTTTAAAGATATGATGTATTAACTGGCTAAACGAATCAATGTCTTGATATAATTAATTTAGGTAAACATATCCTACTCCTGCAGTCCTACTCATGACAGAGGGGAGTGTAAGGCAATGGTGATTGTCAAACAAGGCCCCGGCCTGTTTTATTGTCCCCCTCGGTAAGGTGGCAGCTCAATGGGCTTGAGGGCCCAATTTGTCCGTCGACATTCCGTACATAATCCATGTGTAAGCTCTCCTTGCTGTGCACACAGGTGTGTGTTATTGTGTAAACCACTAGGCTGTAAAGAGTAGAATATACTCGTAAGTCGTAAATCATAGGGTGAATGAGGATTGTGTCGTCATGGTTGCATCAAGCAAAAGAGAAGCCTGTAAGAAGTAACATTGGAAAGCTTTGGTATCAATCTAGTAATTTAATCTATTACTACTCCTAACTATTTTCTATGTAAAATTAATTTTTTTTGCCAACATATATAAATTTAGATTGATTTATCCCTTTTTTTAATTAAGTTATATCTGTTGCTAACTTATGCATTTTCTTATTTTTTTTAATGGAAACCTATGCATTTTCTTAATCTACCCAAAATTTATTTCGGAGGGGACCCCTCCTCTTCTCGCTTTCTCCTCTTCCCTATTCTACCTAAATATTTATTAATTTTTGGGATGATTTTTTTTTCTAATGTTATTATAATATTATACATAAAATTGTGATATTTTGATATCTTATAAAAAAATGGGCCAATCTTCAATCTTTCGGATTTTTTAAGGTTCAAAGTTTTAATGAAAAAAAATCTTGAGGATTGAAATGTTAAAAAATCACATGCAATTGAAAATTGAACTATATTTTTCCATAAAATATAAAAAATGTCATTAATTTTAGATAGAATCGTATGATAAAATTAGACCCAAAAATTGATCCAAAAGTTAAAATATATGGTTATATGAGGGAAGATGAGAGATTCTTCATCCACCATTTATTTCATATATTGTATTATTTTACCTCAAACTTATACTCCTTATTTATCAACTTATAATTGAAGATACATTTTGTGTGTGTGTGCAGACACATGTTTATTCCACACTCACTGTTTATACTAATTTTAGCTCATTTTTAAGTAACAGCAATTCGATAATTAATGGTTTATGCAAAGACTGACGGAGTATTTTGATGATGAATTGGCTAATATTTATTTGGGTTAGTCACCGCCCGGTTTAATCCGGACTCGAAGGGTATGAGTGTTGCCCACATAGACAAGGTTGTCCCATCTCCCAATAAGAGTGCTTCCCGGGATTCGAATACGAGTTCTCATCTTTACGGGGTTGTAGACCAGTTATCAGCTCAACCAACTACCTATTTGTAAATTGGCTAATATTTTGTGTGGATGGGAAACGGAAACAGTTTTGTACGGAGTGAGGATTTTTTTGGTGCCCGATCGAGAGGGGGAGGGGGGGATGGATTTCATTGAAACACGTCATGAGCTGCTAAAGGAATAGGGCCCTTTGCCTTTACCCTTTCCGTATATAGCCTCTATGCCTTTACCTGTTTTATGCTGTCTCCCTATTTTCCTTCCGCTTATCGTATCTCCACATGATATCCACTTCCACCCGCTTTTTCTCTAGTGTAAAGCTTTTTCTCTAGTGTAAAACACATTAGTTTGTTTGTGTATACCCAACATTTTAATTTTTTTCCTTTTAAGATGCCCATGTTGTTATCACTATGGGTTAAAACTTAAAAGTGCCCATGTCTTCAACATAGATGATTAACTGTGTTAAGATTTTCAAAATTAGGGAAAATAAAAGGTGTAAAAATATCCATTAGTTTGGTCTTAAATACAAAAATAAACATGGGAAAAAGACTTTGCAATGTTGGAATGCATTTCTGACCAAATTTCATATATATTTTTGCACCTTTTAATTTCGCTAAATTTAAACAACTTGACACCTTTAGACTATATTGGCAGCATGAGTATTTAACCCATTTTGGTAATTAGGTGGACATTTTTTAAAATAAAAACCTTTTGCGTTGTTGGTGCACATTTTATCGAATTGGGCATTTTTGCACATTCACATCTTTGCTCATCCTCTCTAACTCTCTGCCTATGACACTCTTGTCTTAATCAACATTTTTAAGTAGTTTTTGGATTAGTTTTTTGAAATGATTTTAAGCATATATGAGGTAATAAATATGTGAGAAAAGTTTCATGTCCGCGAAGAGTTCAAATGCTTTTGAAGGGTTTCCAAATAGGAAATAAGCATCCTTAATTGGTTTTAAGTTACTCCCTTTATCATGGACAATTTGATGATCAAAATTAATCTGAATTCATAGGATGTGACTACGATTGTTAAACACTTCTACGTCCCCAAATTCTAACTAAATAAATACCTTAATTAAGCTGAACAACCGACCGCATTTACTTAGTACCCCATGTGTTTGGTGGTATCTTAATGTATTTTTGCATGAAGCTATGTTATATATATTTTAACCATTGAAAATAAATCCACCAATAAAACCTTGGGGAAAAAATTCCAATAATACAGATATTAAGTGAAGATGAAGTCGAGGGGCCATACAATAGAGTGGCCGCTCACTAAAACCGTCCCAACCTCTATGTAAAAAAAAAAAAAAAAAACCCGTCCCCACCTCAATGTAATAGTTGGTCATAGTCATATGATTTCCTGTTATTAAATTTATGGTTATGATTTCTATAATTATTATTTTATTATATATATATATATATATATATATATATATATATATATATATATATTGGGGCGAAGACCCAACAATGATACATAACTATTGGCCAAGGAACATAAATAGTACATAACTATTTCGAGGTACAGAAATGATATCCAACTTTTCCATGTGATCAAAAATGATATTTTCACTAATATAACAATAATATTAGATATGAAATGTCCAAAATGCCCTTATAATTAAATAAACTTTTACCGATCGGCGATTATTTAGGGGGAAGGCCCAAAAATGATACATAACTATTGGCCAAGGAACAAAATTGATACATAACTATTGCAAGGTACACCAATGGTACCCAACTTTTAATATGAGATCAAAAATGTTGTTTTCACTAATATGACATTTAGATTACACATGAAAAGTCCAAAATGCGCTTATAAATTAAATAAATTTTCTTCCTCACCCTCTCCTTCCTTAGCTTTTTTATTCTACCAACATTTCCTTCAATAAATAACTCGTCTACCGGTGGCTTCAACTCTCCACAACTCGTTAAGGGGATCAGGCTGCAAAAACATGAAAACGGAGAAGTTAAATGAGAGCAAAAGAGCGGTGCGTGTAGCAAAAGAGCGGTTCTTTAAGATGTGTAAGTTCGTTAATCACCCACACTTACACATTTTAAAGCACATCATTTCATTTCATTTTGCTACACGCACGCTATTTTGCTCTCATTTAACTTCTCCGTTTTCATGTTTTTACAGCTTGATCGCCCTAACGAGTTGAGGAGAGTTGAAGCCGCCGGTAGACGAATTATTTATTGAAGGAAGTGTTGGTAGAAGAAAGAAACTAAGGAAGAAGAGGGTGAGGAAGAAAATTTATTTAATTATTAGTGAAAATATCATTTTTTATCCCATGTTAAAAGTTGGGTACCATTAGTGTACCTTGCAATAGTTATGTATCATTTTTGTTCCTTGGCCAATAGTTATGTATCATTTTTGGGCCTTCGCCCTAAATTAATAGCCGGCCGGTAAAAGTTTATTTAATTATAAGGGCATTTTGGACATTTCATGTCTAATATTATTGTCATATTAGTGAAAATATCATTTTTGATCACATGGAAAAGTTGGGTATCATTTTTGTAGCTCGAAATAGTTATGTACTATTTCTGTTCCTTGGCCAATAGTTATGTATCATTTTTGGGCCTTCGCCCTATATATTGATGGAATTCATTGAAAATGTAATTTCCAATATATGCGACTAAAAAGGAATATGTTTGGAAAATCACCTATGTGTTTTTAAAATGACTTATTTAATTTTTTTCAATATTTACATATTTTAGTCACTAACTCTCGTATTTTATGTATGATAACAAGCTAAGAGACTACTCTTAAAAATATTATTTCAGTCTAAATTTTCATTGCCCCTACATTTTACGTACAACTTAATTAAAACTGAAAAATAATGGATAAAAAAGAGAGCAAAGAGCATCAGATTTGACATATCCAGCAGCAGTAAAAAAAAGCTAAACATGTGTCTCAAAACATTTTTTTTACTTCTCATGTTTTCTCTACCATTTTGCACTATAAAAAAAACATACTGATTCTCTATATTTAGATATCTCACCTTCAGTATCATATTTACATATATGAAAACATAAAAGATAATTTGATGGGTTGATGTGAGTGATTTGTCCCTTAAGCGAGTAGTTAAAAGTTTGATCCCTAGCTAACAAGCTCTTGTGAATGAAGTCTCAATTGATAGCGGGTGGGATATCCTGAAAAAAAAAACACCAAGAGATGAGAAAATCATCACTGTTATAAAGTTTAAGGAAGCGGTACTTTAATTGAAAATATTATATATATATATATATATATATATATATATATATATATATATATATATTGTGAAAAGCATGGGATTGTTAAGGTATAGAAGACACAAATTACAATGGGCGAAGGGGTAAAATTAGTCACCGTAATTTTTCAAATGGACAACTTTGGCACCCGTAAATTGGATGGTGCAAAACCGAACATTATAAAGCAAAATGGGACAAATTTATCCACGCCGTTAAGTTGAAGTTGGAGGTTAAGGAAGGTGGGTCCCACGCCAACACTCACATCTGTTAGCTTCAACTTAACGGTGTTGCTAAATTTGTCTCATTTTGCTTTATAATGTCCAATTTTGCACCATCCAATTTACGGGTGCCAAAGTTGTCTATTTGAAAAATTACGGTGGCTAGTTTTGCTCCTTCGCCCAATTACAATTCAATGAAACTTTTTTGAAATACTATTAAAGAAGATGATAAGCCCTTTACCCACATTTTGTTTGTTTTTAACTGAAACTTTACCCACAATTTGTGATGTTAAACTGAGTTCATAACTCACTTTAAAACCTGGCAAAAAAACTCACTTTAAAGATCTGTTGAATTTTTTTATCTCAATTTAATATTTTTATCCCTATATTTTATATGGAAGGAGTCGAAGAGAGCTACTCCCTCCGATCCTTATTATAAGTCACCTAACTAACTTTCTCACATACCAATAAAATTGGCTAAATTCATTTAATATTTCTTACAATTCAAGTACTTTCCAATATTACCTCTATAATTATACTTATTTCCTAAACTACTCCCTCCGGTCCCTAATGTAAGAGCCCAAAATTTGAATGGTTTTGGTCCCTAATGTAAGAGCTCACCCCACATTCTCTCCTCATTTAATGCATTTTTTCCTACTTTACCTTAACTCTCTTTCATATTTATTAATGTTTATGTATTTCTCTCTCTTAAAAGTACCATAATAAATATGGGCAATTTTGGAAAAGAAGCATTAACTCCAGACATCCAACTAACATTCACATGTTTTCTTAAGAATCGTTTTTTTTGGCGGCTAGCTCTTACATTAGGGACCGGAGGGAGTATTAATTATCACTCTCTCCTATTACCCCTATTAAATATGAGTATATGTGGAAAAAAATAATTAATACACATTAGAAACCATGAAGTGACTTATAAAAAGAACCAAGAAAATTTGATAGTTGACAACTTATCATAAGTATCCGGAGGGAGTATGATTTAAGAAAACAGCTGGATTTAAGAATCTAAAATGTAGTTTACGCCCAAGGGAGAGAGGAAATACGAAGAATGGATTTGGTAAAGTGGACAGGTGTCAAATCTTTGTGATGCCGACAGTCGCTTTCAACCTATACAGTGACCACCAACCACAATCATTCAACTTTCCATTCTGGCACAACCCTTCCAAAAAATAATTATCTCGGCCCATATAGATTGCTCTTCCTATATCTAACTCACGGTGATAAATTTTTATACGCTGAATGTGGTATATACCCTATGCACGAATGTAGTAGGAATTAGAGGTAAAGTTGGAGATTTTTCGAGTTCATTGTAGAGTTAATGGAGTTTAAAATTTTTATTAGGAATTGTCTTATTAATAGGAATAAATGGGCATTATTTTTATTCCAATACTAGTAAATTTTTTATCCAATTCTTTTTATATGCTATTCCCAACAAATTTTAAACACGCAAATGAAAATCTTAAACTTCATTACCTCTCCTTTAACAACAACAATTTTTTAATTTTATTTTTATTTAATATTCAGCTACCACATTATATGAGTACAAAGTTAACACGTAATAAATATATGGTAAAATTGTAGTATATTTACATAAAAATATAACAATCTGACTCATAAATAGTGTCAAATAAAATTTATATAAATAGGAGTAGGAGCACATCATAGACTCCCTTTTCTCAATTTAAGAGCACTATGCTTTTTAGATTTTTAGCTATACATTGATATCTTAATAAATTCCGGGTAGACTGCATATATATGGTATCTGAAAACTCAACAGAGAAAAGTGATCGAAATATTTATATTTTAATTCAAAGGAATAACTTGAATTTTTTGTTAAGATTATAAATATAGGGAAAATGCCAAAAAAATCTCTCCGAATACCCAAAAGGACAATTCAGGAACCTAAACTTCCAAAAGGACTATGAAGGAACTAACACTCACTTGACATTTTCAAATGTTGTGAAAAGACTAGATTGCCCTTAAGTCTTTTTTTCTTCAACCTTCATCCTCAGCCTCCCTCCTCCTTCCCCAGCCTCCCTCCTCCTTCCCTCCGCCTCCCTCCTCCTTCCCCAGCCTCCCTCCTCCTTCCCTCCGCCTCCCTCCGCCTCCCTCCTCCTTCCCTCCGCCTCCCTCCGCCTTCCCCAGCCTCCCTCCTCCTTCCCTCCGCCTCCCTCCTCCTTCCCTCCGCCTCCCTCCTCCGACCTCCCCTGCCTCCATCCTCCTTCCCCCCACCTCCCTCCTCCACACAGACCCACCCCCCCGCCTCCCTCCTCCTTCACAGATCTGGCCGCCGGGGTGGGTCTGTGAAGGAGGAGGGAGGCGGGGGGGTGGGTCTGTGTGGAGGAGGGAGGTGGGGGGAAGGAGGATGGAGGCAGGGGAGGTCGGAGGAGGGAGGCGGAGGGAAGGAGGAGGGAGGCTGGGGAAGGAGGAGGGAGGCGGAGGGAAGGAGGAGGGAGGCTGGGGAAGGAGGAGGGAGGCTGAGGATGAAGGTTGAAGAAAAAAAAGACTTAAGGGCAATCTAGTCTTTTCACAACATTTGAAAATGTCAAGTGAGTGTTAGTTCCTTCATAGTCCTTTTGGAAGTTTAGGTTCCTGAATTGTCTTTTTGGGTATTCGGAGAGATTTTTTTGGCATTTTCCCATAAATATATCTGCAATAATTTAACAGATGCGACAAATATGAATATTGCTTGGGTCAGCTCGGCTATAAGTGAGGCGAGAGACGAATATGTGTGCGTGCGTGCATATAAGCTAACCATACATAGTTTCATGGCAATATAATGTGTAAATAATTATATATTCCAGATTCATGGGAGTCATTTCTTAAAATATGGGGGAACAGAAAGTCCAAATAAAATGTGATGGGAAATAAGATTATGAGTGTGTCAACCAAGCTGCAGGTTGCAAATATAGGCCGGATGAAAAAGCAAATCTGGACGCATCATTTCTAAACTCTGATGTCGATGAATAAAACCTCCTGAATTATTATTCGTTTTTCTTTTCACAAAATTGGAGCCCAATTGAGGTAATAGAAATGAAAGGGGTAAAGTATGGAGAGTAGATAAAATGATGAGAAATAAAGTTTGTGAGCCCCAAGAGAAGTGTGAGATGAAGAGAGAAAAATGTGGGCCCAAAGATATATCTAAATTACCAAAAAAACCAATACTTTCCTTACATTTCACTTTCCCACTTCATTTCCTTTGTCAACCAAACGGACTTTTCTCTGTGGGGCTAGCTGGCATTCTGTTAACTAGTTAATGAACATCAATACTCCTATTAACATCGTGAAGCTTGTGCTTTTCATTTCCAGCTGTGACCGGAAAAACAGTTCCACAAATAAATAGCCAGAAAACATCTAAATTAAGTACTACTAGTACATTATACTCCTATTCTGATTGAAACGCAGATACATGCGTGTGTCCCTGCTTGAGTGGATAAATATAAAAAAATTACCGTTTACGAGGCATAATCAAATTTGCAGCACTGTCAACAACTCTGGCCCAATGACATAAGAACTTTTGCGTGAATAATTGACCTTACATTCAGGCTTTAAATATATATTTTTTTTTGGACAAAATTTCAGGCTGTAAATCTTAACTCACTGATTTTAAAGAATAGAGTACCTTGGAGTAAAGAATATTTTAAGAGGAAAACTCTGAAGAAGTAACAGAAGAACACAGGAATATTTTAAATTTTAAATATTTTAATAAGATTTCCTTTAAAGTATTTTTCTCCACCTTTCCCCACTCCGAACATATTTTGTGATGAGGCAATGCATTAACCGTTGACGCTCCTCAGAGACAAAGGAAGAAGATTTCCATCGAGGCTGCAAAGAAAACTGAAGCACGGGATGCCTTGCCTGGCATCATCAGAGACAGTAGAAAACGTTGAGGTAGTAATTATGGCATTTGGTAAGATCGGGAAACTAACGCTGCCATTAATTCATTGCTATTTACTCCGGTTAATATTATAAGGGATAGCCATCTATTTTCTCACAAATTAAATATAATTGAATCATTAACCATGGATAAAATTAAGGTGATATTCCAATTTTAATGCTCGCTGTTACTAAATATAAGAGCCAGTAACTAATTATTACATTCAATTAACCTTTTTTCTTTTTGAGAAATTAAATGAGTATAAGTGTATGGCCTACTTTGACCTCACTAGCTCGTTTGGTTGCATTGAATTGAGAAATGAAAATGGATGTGAGAAATGTAAATGGTAATTTACATATATTCCGACTCACAAGCTTCCCTCTCCATCTCACATTTTTCCTGAAACCCAAAAACTTTACTTTTCTATTATTACGTAATTTACTTCTAATTTTCATTTTTACCCCTTACACTCATTTCCATTTCAATTTTCATTCCCCTATCATCTAAATGGACCCTAAATGCTGGCAGTCAAAACCGTATGCAGGGTTTAAGTATCTAGACTACAAGATGAAATCAGGTAAACACAATTTTGATTAGATGAGTGCAAACAAGAAAGCGACCGAAACAAGGAGAACTCTTGGTGTGGAGCTGGGGAATGTCTGATACATGAATAATAAGATATGTATACCACCAATTAATTTAAGGAAAGAGATTTTGACTGGAATAGTAAAGAGGTTGTATGTATCGGAGGCAAACTAAGAATACTTATCTATCGATCGGTGGGCCAGTTAGATCACAACGCAGGCAGTGAACTGTGTTAAAATCTTACACAATCAAAAAAAGACTTATGGGGAGGAACATCTGGACCCTAAATTTTCGACTCATGGAGGTTTATTTATTATTCAGATTTCTAATAATAAGATTCAGAAATATATGCATGCAATGAAATAAAACTACAGTGCCTACAGGGGAATAAACCTGAAAGTCTGAAACAGTACAGTGTACGGACACCCCATGTTGGTGTAATTTGGTCTTTGGTGGGTCAATACCCTCTCTCCCAAACATGTCCTCAAGAATCACCCATCTCTTCCGCAACACCCGCTTCATGTTATGCTATCAAGCATAATGCCATATCTCTATGCTTAGTACACACATACAAATAAACTCATCAAAGTGCATTATTTCCTTTTCAATTTATTTCAACTACATTATTAACTTGATACGTCTCTCCCAGATAGAGTTAGCTAGGGGCTTCCCTCTATATTTTGCCGCACCTTCTTTCACTGTGTTTGTCTCTCCACTGTTTGGCTTTCCCTTGGCACTGAAAATAACACCCTCCAATTATTCAACGCATTCCACATTTTTATTATCCCTATATGGAGTAATTTATATGCCCCACACCCTTGTCCCTCTCTATGCACTACTGTATGTGCTATACGTATCTCTACATTGACGTATCTCTAAATAATTGACCTCTCTCTATCTATTCCCATCCTCCATTAATTTCTATGTGCAGTTTTATTCACCATATGTATGTCTCTCACAGTTGCTAAATAATTCTCCCACATGCTCCAAATCAAAATTATACCGCATGCCTACATGTTCATTTTATTAAGCAATCATAACCTAACAATATTAATTTATATCATTGCTTGCCAAAATTATACAAAGCTCCCCCAAGCATGTCAATTTTATTGTCTTTTTTGTACGTCACAGTTTCTACTTGTATTATATTTAAATAACTAGTGCCACTTTTCCTTTTCACTTCATTCAATCTTTTGGCCAATCCGAGTGGATGTTTCAAATAATTTGAACATTGACAAATGACAATAATTGAAAACCCATCATACACCTACCTCCAGTTATTATAGTATACTACCTCCGGTCCCTAATGTAAGAGCTAGCCGTCAAAAAAAACGCTTCTTAAGAAAACATGTGAATGTTAGTTGGATATCTGGAGTTAATGCTTCTTTTCCAAAATTGCCCATATTTATTATGGTACTTTTAAGAGAGAGAAATACATAAGCATTAATAAATATGAAAAGAGTTAGGGGTAAAGTAGGAAAAAATGCATTAAATGAGGAGAGAATATGGGGTGAGCTCTTACATTAGGGACCAAAACCATTCAAATTTTGGGCTCTTACATTAGGGACTGGAGGGAGTACATAGCCTATCCGTTTATTTTCGGAATATATTATCGCCCACTTTATGATCAAATTGCTTAATTTTATAATGCGTGCCACTTGTCCCTGTTCCGTAGTGAGGGGTCGGGGGCTTTCCCTTTTCTACAAGGAAGATAATAACTGAAGATGATATCTGTGGCAGATTAGGAACTATAACCCTTATAGGACATGCAAGCCTTTTGTCATTTTCTTAAATCCAAGTTGAATATAAGCAAACATATAATTACATAACAGTGAGGCCGGAGAGAAGTAAAGAAGGAGCAATAAGGTTGATGTGCATAGATCTTTATGCATCATCACTCACATTGTGTGATGGATGTACTAAGTTATAAAGTCAATTAGCCAAGGGGAACGATTTGGAATCTGAGGAAAATGAGACATTGAGACTGTCATTTTTGGAGCCAGCAAGTAATATAATTGACATACAAAATGCGATTACTTTTATATATTCTGCTTTCTGAGTAAATCAATCTGGTTGTCGGGGGAATGATTAGGCCTCTTGTGCCCACTATAATATCTGCTAATTGACTAAACATTTAAAGTTGAACTTATAAGAGTGACAATCACACTTTTATTATTGTTAAATATACTTTTTGTAGGATAATCATTCTATTACAAGAAGCAAGTGGGTCTTTCCATCCCACTCATCATCATAATCATAACGTCACTGACGACGTCTCTATTATTAGTGATGATCCACACGAGCATAAACAAAGAAACGTTAACCACTCCTAAATCATTATATAACCAAAGCACACCAACAAAAATCAAGGGACAATGAGAAGACAAAAGAAAATTAAAGTGGCTGGTAGTTTCCCTCAATGAATTGAACAAAAAACCGTATATAAAAATTTAAACTACTACTCCCCTATAGACTCATTTAATAATAAATGATAAGAATAAGACTTGAATCCCTATCTTAATATAAATGCACGAGTGGGGGGGAGATAAAGCAATCGTTTCATGCATTAAAAAAAAATAAAAGAATGAATGGTGGTAGTGGCATGTGTTCATGTATAGGTAGGTAGGCTTTTGAATGGAGCAAGTTGGGCAGAGGGTTTGAAATCTTTGGAAGAAGATACCTCAAAATAAAAGCTGTGGCTTTTGTGGATCTCGCTTTTTTATTTTTCGCCCTCGATTATTTGATGAGGGGTCTATCTCTAGAAGCTGGATTTGTCCTTGGCGATATGAACAAAATCTCCTGAGAGAGAAACTCTTTATCACTGTCGCTCCACATAATTCCCCATTCCACAAACTTTTGGATTTATAATAAATATGTGTGTGATATTTTCTTGTTACCTGAATTGAGAAATACTATAAATATATAATCTATGCGGATACTACTTTATAAAGACTGGCTCAGAGGGGTGATGGTCCAGGGGGCATGCAACTGTAATACTCAAAGAGGAGAAAGCGTAGAATGATCCGAAAAAGGGAATTTTGTCGAATTGAAAACAAGTTAGTGTGAGTGAAGAAGAAACTAAAATGGAAGAGTGACTATTGGAGGCATTTTTGCACACATATATACGAATGCATTTTCCGCTAAGCACACGCATCCACGTAGCTGGGGGTGCAGCTAACACACACACACACACACACGTTTGTGTATCTCTTGATTGAGATTGCTTCAGTAGCTAGTGGGGTTGGTATATTACTGTAATCGTACACGCGTAGCATATTGTAGCATGTATGCATATATAAGGGGGAACACAAAAAAGTGGTAGAAATGGATTGGAGAAGGCAGCAAAAAGACATGTGGGTGTTCGGTTATGATGTCGTTGTATGGTATTAAGAGGAGAACAATTCACTATTTAGTTAATTTTTTGATGATGAACGTGAAAGGGAGATACGTGGAAGTTGTACGTTGTTAATGGGGGTTTTCATTATTCCTTATTTTGATGCCGTAATAGGCTTCTTCGAGTTGCTGCTAATTGCGTTGTGAGAATCAAATGTCGCTTCCATGAAAGCAAGTTGCAATAACATGCTTCTTACTATGTTCTTATGTCCTATGACGTAATTATTATGTGAGCAGGAAATTTTAGGAAAAAATTTAAAACGTGTTTGAAAAGAAAATATTACATGTTAACTAATTAAAATAACATTCTTCAAACTACTCCAACAATTTTTAGTCCTAATAGGCGGGTTAACTACATAGATTAATTGTATGACGTCATATATATTAGATTCAAAAATCATATTTCTAGATAAATTATAAATAAAAAGTCACACTCAATAACTTCCTCCAGTGATCTCTTTTATCTCCTTCTTTTAAAGGTCTACATTATCAACCTCTCTTATTGGTATACATGATCTTATTTAAAGAGATAATTAATTAGGGGTTCCATGAAAAAAAGATAATTAAGATGGGTTCAAAAGTTGTGAATTAATTACAGTGCAAATTTTAATTTTGGTCTTACAATAATAGCTTTTGACTTGGTAATTACAACTCATAGACCTCATCTTAGTTTTGTTTCTTCCATGTGACATCTAATTGATTATCCCTTCTTTAAACATGTTTAAATCTCTTCAAATGATTACTTGAGTAAATTGTTTATATTTAATTTTTCGATAGAGCGAGTGGTGATTAGGAAACCCAATGATGATTAAAAATAGCACATCTCGGTCTATTATAGTTGCTACTTGTGACTTGTGAGTCAATACTCAATAATAATAGGCCGACATCATGAATAACGAATTTACTCACCTTTTTATATTAAAGCGACCACCTATTCTCTGTTTCTTTTTCCCTTAAAAGAAATTAACATCCGTACAGTTTGAGTTGTGGAGACTTTCCGAACTCAACCGCAGGTCCAATATATTACTAGTAAGCAGATACACTCAAGCGGAGTTTACCTTCTCTGAGAATTCAAGTTTGAGTTGCGCAGCCAAATGGTTCTTAATGATCGTCTGGAATGGAATTTTTAAGTCTCAATGTGATCCTTGAATATATTGCTGTACAATATAATATGTATGCAGTATGATCGTTTGGAATGACATTCTTAAGTTTTTTCTCAATTATTTTTTATTTGATTATTGAGAATATGGATTAGAATAGGTAAGATTGTATTGTTAAAAAATAGGTTTGAGTCTGGCTTGTTGCCTATTATAGGTAGGTCGAGTTTTAAGGCCTAAAATTGGCCTGTGTATTCTTGGCCAAATTTTAATCTTGAAAATTAGATATTAAGTAGTTTACTATCCTTTTCTAAATATAAGAACCCATTATTTTATTTCATTAAGGAAGTAATTAGTTAAAATTATATGATGTTACCCTAAATACTTAACCTATATATTTTTTATTCTCGTGTTTTTTTTCTATTACTTGTTTATCAATGAAGAACATTGATATGGATATTTTGATAAAAAGTTTAATAAAATTATGCAGAGACAAAACAACTTTTTCAAATAAATCTTATATCGAAAAATGAAGAGAATATAATATTATACGTAAAAAATAAATGTACTAAAATATACAGAAGAAAAGATATATTGCAGACAAAAAAATAAAAATTATTCTTTAATTGCTTAAACAGTCTGACAAAAAAATTGCTTAAACAGCCGGTCAGCCGGTCTAACAGGCTTGGCAGGTAGGCTAGCCATAAGTCCTGATTTTTTTCAAAACCACTCATATAAAAAATATTATTTTTTTGAACTTAATTCATATTAGAAATATATTGAATGAATTGAGTGGTTTTATAATCATAACATAATTAGTGTGATTATTGGTTACCTCTCTGATCTCATGCTTGCGTAATTCGGTCCCATTCCATAACGGGCAATTTGGACAGCACTATCTCCCTCATTTGATCTTTTTTTATTTAACTTTTTCATCACAAACCCAAAAAGAGAAAGAAAAATCTGCGTGCCAGTCTTACCACTCACCACAGACCACGACTCACAATATCACATATGATAGCGTATGACCAACACCAAACCACACCACCATGATCTTCTCTAGCCAGATTCTCCCCTCTGATTTCTCTCCATCTCTTTTTGCGTGCTTCTTTAACACACTTATGATTTCCATGTCCGGCTTCAAATTTCAAGCTTGTGACATAACAGGGGTACGGAATTCAATGCCATTTTCTAGAGTCCGGACAAAAAATTTACACAAAACAAAGAGAGTCTCAACTCTCACACGCAGATTCATTCATCATAACTAGCCCCTCTGTTTAAAAACACGAGGCCTTAAAGCACAAAAATTCACATATTTATACATATAATATGACCACATATATTCACATAAAAAACCAAAAGAAAAAAAAATAAATAAAAAAAGACCACTTTCATATCAGTAATTCCACACCTGATCAGCCACATCCTCCATGTTCTGTAACCATGGTGGCTCATACATCCATCCCTCCACAGATTCAAAGTACACAAACTCCTTCACCACTTCCACGTCATCTTCATTATTCGTTTCCAAAGTTGGCAACTTTATTATCTCACAAAGCTCCTCTGACTCCGTACTACTCAAGTCCATTGCTGAAACAAGTGAAGAAAGTGAAGATGAAGAAGAAGACATAATTGGAAGGTCAAAGTTTTCCATCTGAGCCGCCTTTGCCGCCGCCGCCTGAACATCTCTAGGAGCGAGAGACACGGGACGAGGAAGAAGGTCAATGAGTTCGGGGAAGTTAAGGATAGCTGAGCTTCCTTTTATGCTAAGAGCTGCCACGTCATGTGCTCTTGCTGCCATTTCTGGTGTAGGAAATGTACCAAGCCATATTCTTGATTTCTTGCGTGGCTCACGGATTTCTGACACCCATTTTCCCCAGTTTCTCATGCGTACTCCTCTGTATACTGGGTGCTTGCTGGAATCTCTAAGTCTCTTCACTCTTTTTGAGCCTTGGATTTCTTCTTTGCTTGGTTGAGAAATAGTGGCTTTTTGAGAGTGTAGTGGGGAGGTTGGGGAAGATGGAAATGAGCTTGAATTTGAGCTGCTTTCTGCTTCAGAATTGTGGGTTTCTTCAGTCATGGTTGTTGGTTTCCAAAGATCAAGTCTTTATGTGAAAGATGGAATGGCTAAGGCTCGGTCTGTGCTGCTTTCACTTGGGATTATGTATTTTGCTATTTGGCTATGCCTTTTTTTTCACATCACTTCCCAATGAGTGATATAATACTTATAAAGCTTTAAAAGAGGGCCCCACAAGAGAAATGGCCAAAAAGGTCACACCCTGTAACACTAACTAGGGTCAAGGCTGCTTCTCTTTCGCCACGCTTACAACACTCTCTTGTCTCTTCACTCACTTTCTCTCTTATCTGTTTTTATTCTTTAATTTAACCATAACCATTCCCCAGTTTTCACCCAAGGCACAGTACCTTTTTCTTTTGTCTTCTTATTAGATGTACCCTCTTCTGTGTAGCTCCATTACCGTCAAACTTTCTTTATACATCATCATTCTTATTTCTCAGTTCATCTTTTCACAATCACTGTTCTGATAAGTGCACATCAATGGCAGCTGGGCACGCAGCAAGTTCTGTAGACAAAAGGGCGGCATGTAAAAAAGAATCTACCCTATCCCTGAGTATTCATGATACTAGGGGGTGTGTGTGTCATCGAAGATGGGGTATTATAATTTATATTTATGCTACTCTCAAAGTCTTGACTTGACTTGTCTTTGCTATATTGGCGTCACGGCCTATTATTGTACAGCTAGCTTTGTCACCATTCGAAATTTTGAGGCATTAAATTCTTCAAACCCCATCTCCCAACTCCAAATATATTCAAGTCATTAACCACTACTTATTCATCAAACATATATTTAAGTTCATTAACCAGTACTCATTCACCCATATGAATCAGTTCATTTAAATATGAGAATATATTTTTGTATGTATGTATATATTTTGGCAAACCGGACAAGGAAAGAATTTAGATTCAACCAATGCATGTGACTTTGCCTTGAAAACAAAATAGTAGGAGCCAGCGGTGAAATAGGTTTTTGGACCCTTCTTTTCATATGGCGCCATCAGAACTTGTACTTTATTTACCGCTTCATATGTTTATTCAGTGTTTTATCCGGTGGTTTCTGCAACTATACATGATAAGTGTACATTCGTATACATGCAGATTCATTCATAATTTTATAGTATTAAGATATTTTTCTCTCTTGTCTTGATCCGGCACTCTAAACATAAGATAGATGGGGAACAAGTATTAAAAAAAATGCGGTGAGCTGTATACGAATGAATGTAAAACTGCGTTTAAACGTGTAATCGCTGTAGAGAAAAAAGGCCTCTGGATGAAAGAAGGCAAATCACATCTAAATGGGGCAAGAGGAACAAGTGGTTCCTACTTAGAGGGTGCCACGTGGTATAGGAACAGCGATTCAACTATAATAAATGGACAAACCCCACATCTTCAAAGTGACATCTCTGCATCGTATTTACCAAGGAGGGCCCTATTCCAGTTAAGATTTGACACATTGCCATTCCCAGTAGTTTCTGCACCAATTATTTGGGCATGTGTAACATAAATATGGATAAAATCAAGGCCCAAATGTTGCTCATTCAGCCTTTAATTGCGACGTTCATAATCTCACCAGCAAAACAGATTGGTTTATTTGTGATTCATCTTCTATTGGATGGTGTTGATATATGCGTGTTTGGACCCATTTAAGTGGCCTTAAGTAATTTATACAGGTGTTGTTAAAATAATGGAGCCATGTTTCATCTTGTGCCAGGTATTAACAAACACTTAAAAACCATCACATTCTTGAGAATGCTTGAATGTGAGAAGCAAGGAGACGGTATATTCTCTGATAGGCTAAGAGACAAATCTCTATTCTTTTGATTCCATAATTGAGATATAGTTTTCCATAATGCGGTTGGTCATTGTGTATATTGGATCCTCCAATATTAAGTTAATATTCAGTTCAAATTGCTCACAATCTGAAAGTGACCCAAATTTTTAATTTTCATTTATAACAAATAATGCATCATTATCAGAAATTTAAGTGGAATAGTGAATTACTTCCCTTAGTACATACTAGCTCCGTTCCTAAATATAAGATCACTTTGGCTAATTTGGAGAGATTAAGGAAGGTTTTCTAATGAATTAGGATTACATGATCTTCCCAAAATACCCCTCACTTAAATTTAAAAGACAAATAGGGATTTGAGAGAGAAGTGAGGGAGCTAAGAAGTGTAGGGGTAATTTGGATCAAAATTGAGACAAAATACAAAGTGATCTTATATTTAGTAACGGAGGGAGTGTATCAGCATAATGCTTGTGCTCCGGCTATCTCCACCCCATTTTATGGCCGTCACTTAAATTGTCTATATTCCAGTTTTTTACAGCAGATATCAAACGTGCCATGTTATATTCTGATGCATGTATATATAGCTCCTTACAAGCTCTCACCACGGCATGAAAACGCAATCTTGTGCACCTTGATTTAAGTCATAAACCCATTTGTAGTTCTGTACCATTTATATTTGTCTTACGGTTCAAGCTGTACCACATTCTCAAACGACAGACAAGTTCCTCCGTATTAATATTGGATAATATCAGAATGCTAGCATCAACTTATGTGTCTGTCAGTCCTTATCAGCTATCCTGAACACTATCTCTCCCATGATAGAGAAATATATGAATCAGTCATCTGACCATTCAACTGTCAGCAGTAAAACTTATAAATTAAATTCAGTTCTGCGCAATAACATACAAGCATTTGTTATAGCATTCTCCTGATATATGCTGCAAAGTTTTCGTACTCTCAGGAACCCAACTGGGACTTTGCCCAGTCACGTATCATTTTTTTTTTGCCAGAAGTCACGTATCATTTACTTGGCTTGCTTTGTCTGAATGTAACAGGTGAACTTTCACCAGACACCTTCCAGATAAGCCAACTCTAGTATCTGCTGATGAAGTGAGTCTCATAGCTTTCAGGTAAAAAGTAAAAACAAGAGTGTCTCAGCTTGAACTATGGAGTAGATAGAAAACACCTAATTAAATAAGAAGTTCTAGCACCAATTGTTGAGGATTAATGAATGGTCTATCTAATGGCAAAGAAGTAAAGGGATTAAGTATCTCATTTATTGTTTCAGCGAGTCAAAAACATAAAGAATGTCTTAATCTAAAAATTGTTAGGTTGATTGACAACACGTTGTTCATATTTTTTCCTTAAGTTAAAATAAAGAAATCTAATGAAGCAATGCTTCACAGATGGCACTGTATGGGTTTACTTCTTACCCTTTTCTTCTTTTAATACTTAGAATGAAATCGTCATCGTCATCACTGTCACTAACAATTCTTTTCTTGGCTTTCACGTCACCATTCTTTGACGTCCGTTGTAGCTGCTTCTGTGAGCTCTCAGGTTTACTTGATGGCTTTGATGGCTTAGAAGGAGTTCCCAACCGATTCTCCTTTTGCTTCCTCTGTTTCTTCTCAAATGCTCTCTTAGCTCGATCAGGAGACAACAATCCATGTTCCATCAACCTGCAAGTTGATGTCTATATCCTTAAGTAGTATTTTTAATCAGGGGAAAATTATTACACTACAGGTAAAAAAGCAATAATACTCCCTCCAGGCTCTAAATAGAACCTATTTAGAGAGTTGAGCTTCGTCATAATACAAGACATTTCTATAATTTCTCTCAAACTTTTTTCCAAATTATTCTTGTTGATGTCTCTAAACAGTAAATAAGATAGAAACAGGTGGCAGAATAAGTAAAGATGTTAAGTGAGCTTTGGTGAGAATATGTGATTTTAACTAATTTAACTAATATTTTAAGAATGGAGAGAGTAGAAAAAAATATGTTCTCCATGTGTGTAAATTATCGGATATTATTTGAGTAAAAAGTTCACCATTTAGCCTGCGCTTAAGTTATGAAACTGTTTCTACATGATGGATCACCATTCTATGTTTGGCTATCGTAAAAAGTTCACATAAAGTGTAAGAAACCAAACAAGCAGGACATGAATTGCAAAAGCAAGTGATCAGATGTCGAGCTCTCTCTCAAAGTTTGATAATTTTCCATTTTCAATCAAATGCCACATCTTTTTGCTTACATCAACTAGGAGTAAAGAAGATGCAATCCTGTGTTAAGAGGCCTATAACAGGTCTGTTAGTTTTTGTTTTGTTGGTGACAAAACAAAACTTTTTGTTCGTTATCACAAACTAGTATTGAAAACCAGGCGAATTGAAGAAGAGACAGAACAAGGTAAAATAATCAAGGAGGTGGTGGACCACATATTATGGCACTAAATTAGTGATTTCAACTTTTACAAGCTATCAGATCAGAAATAACAGAGTTCTTGTGGTTGTCAATGGATAGCTATGTCTCAGAAACAGAAGAAGTAGTCTCATAGACAATGAATTATTGATGAACAAAGAGGCTCCTATCTTCTCCAAAGAAGCAGCATTAAAAGAAAATACTTGTACACTTACAGAGATGTTGGCAGGTCTCGTCAAAATCAATTCCAATAAAGGAAAATTACAAAGCCAAAAAACTAAATGAAATGGTGGCTGATAAAAATATAAAGAGTATTAATCCAAGATTAATAGTTCTCCAATGAAAAATTTACTGAATGGCTTTTGTTTATCTTATAGAAGGTTGGAAGTCAGATATCAATGACATGGAGAGGAAACAACTTCTACAACGATTCCCCCTTTAGTCCTCTTGATTAATCACTTAAAAGCCAAGAACTGATGAGCCAGTGGCTGTGCTCTATGCCAATTGGTTAAAAACTGGTTAGTTTTAAAAACAAAGAAAGAAAAAAAATGTCTATGCAATATCCTTAGACCCAAGAAGATAGACATTCTTCTGGTTTCTACGTTACACAATTAGATTAAGGAGTCACTCACAGAAATGTCTTTGTTTCTTTTTTCATTAAAAATAAGGGCATGCATTCACAATTACTTGTAGCCATTCTTTATCATCACAAAGCCATAAGCAAGTTCTGCTCCAATGAATTGATAATTTATGGAGAGGTCCATGCACAAGCGGCCAATGCCTAGGCTTTAGTTTAGAGATGCAAAAGCAGCCACTAGCAGCTGTTATTACCAAGAGCTCATTTCAAGAGTAACACAACTCTTTTGGATAAGCAAGAAAAGTAACAAACATGATTGTATAAAACATGAATTTGTCCAACTAAAACTCACCAAAACTCCGCCATTTCACTTGATGGTATCTGTTTTGACAAGGACTCATAGAATATCCGCAGTGGTTCTTTCTGTCAACACCAACATGAAAAACCACAAGGATGATCAATCAGGAGTGAGTCAACATATATAGAATCATAGTCATTGAGACTCAAATCACATGAACTAAAGAGGATACATGTAAAGAACAACCTCTTCAGGAGGATCATGTTTCTGGCCAGGCAAATTGTACACTTTCTTCTCCCTCACTTTTGTAGTAGCCCTCTTCGTTGCTGTTTTTGATGAAGAAGATGACGATGCCGTTTTCAATTTCACCTTCACATTAAATTTTTTAAATAAACAATTATTTAGCTCCATTACCATCCTTATTAAATTGAACAAAATTGAGGCATACAAATGACAAAATTAATGGCTCCAAATTTCAAATGCAAGTCCTTGTACAAAATCAATGAAACTCTAATTTTTATCAATCAACTAAAATCAGCCAATTAATTCAAAAACAGATCCACCCAGATAAAATTCAATCAAAACAAGTCCACCTAGATAAAATTCAATCAAAAAACACCAACTACAGAATCTGATTATCCAAAATCAATCTACAGAAGATAAAAGCTTGGAACTTGAAGAATTATATTACCTCAGATTTGGTGACAGTAACGGATTTCATCTTTGAATCAAATGGGTGCTTGTTTGAGCTGTCAATCTTCTTCTTGATAGATGAAGAATCGATCCTTCCTTTTGAAGAACCATCTTGGAAACTTGACTTCACCTTCACCACAGAGCTTTTGCTATCAGTAGCCATAAAAACACGTCTTTGTTGTTAATCTTCACAGATTTTGTTACAGATCCGATCATTGAGAAATGTTCATCATCGACTCTGTTTTTTTTCTTGTTTCAATTTTATAAAGTTTTAACACAAAAAGATACGATTTTTAGTTATCTTTGTGTTTACAGCAACGTCTAAAATTAAAGTAAAAGCAAAACCATGTATGTTAGAAAGTTTAGTTTGTTATTGTTTGTTTAACTGCCACTTTCTCAAAAATTGAGGATGATGAACGCATGCTTCTGGTATGGTGTACCCGTCCACATAGGATTGGAGCCTGACGTAGAAAGACATGCATGCCCCGGTAAAGTGGTACTCTATTAAATATAAGTCACGGTTGATTTTTTTTTTGGAGATATTAAGATTACAAATATGTTATTAAATTGACATATTTGATAAATTTTTAGATTAGTTATTAGTTTATATGTTAAACAAACTAGTTTAAGAGAAAAAATTAATTAAATCAATTTATAATTGACTTATTTTGCTTTTTTAGGATTTTCCAAAAAAGTCAACCGTGACTTATATTTAGGACCGGAAGGAGTATGTAATAAGTAAAGACACGCATGCCGCTATGTGTCAAGTGAGACTAATTCATCTTATTCTGAAGTTTCATATAGAATGGTCCATTCCTTAAAAGTAGGAACAACTTACAAGGACACCGAGTTAATTTTATGGGAGTGATTCGGATGAAGGGTAGATCTGTCTTTGTGTTGCGAGCTATCCAAATGAAGAAGATGCAGTATTTCTTAGATTTGTGGCTGAAGATGAAGGATTGATTTTGGACTGTTATAATGGACGGTGGAGAATTGCAGGAGCAGATATCCAAGGGTGGGGACATTTCATTCAGAACTATTTTTAACTTTACGCACTTTCATGTGGACAGTAATCAAAATACGTGTTACTGATTGGTGCTTACACCTCACTATTTTAACGGTGTTACCTACGGTCAGTTTGTTACACAGATAATGTTTTTTTTTTGTTTTTTTAACTTTTGTGGAATGAGATTATGAGGGTTTTATGGGCCTGAGTTGACGGGTTTTTGGGCTCGAGTGACATTTTTCTAAATATATATAGTAGGCTATTTTTCAGCCCAACAAAAAGGGGGGCTTTATAGTGTGTCTTCTAATTATTATAAAAAATATACCAAAAACAAGTTATAAACTTTACATGTGATACAAATTTCTACAAAAATGTTTCAGTGTCTTGTTTGGAAAAGTCTATTATACCAAATGGAGTGAAGAATCATGTGAAACAAATCATACTTCACAGGCTGATCTCCATGCCAGAGGAAATGCTCTTGAACATGTCTCACCCTCTTGTACATTTCTAAATACCTCTCCTCTGATATGGACAACAGAATATTCCTCAGATTAGGAATATCTTTCTCAGTCACAATCACAGCAAAAGATTCCCAGTTCAAAACCTCAAAGAATGGTGGCACAAAGTTGTCTGATAAGATAACTGGAACACACTCATGAAGTATAGACTCTACCACTCTAGGACTATTAACTTCATGTCCCCTTGCACATATGCAATATTTACTACTCTTCATAAACTTCAGATAGTTGCCATTTCCCCTCACATGTGGCAATGGACCAGATATTTGCATGTCAGCTTCTTTGTTCTCCCAATACTTGAGCAGAATAGGCCGGAGATAACCGTGCAAACCGCCGGCAAAGAAAGCTAAAATAGGCCTCTGGGAAGGAGGGTTTCCTCCTATGTTTTTTAGAGGATTGTGTGGTGAGGGCACATATGTCTCTGGGAGAGAAACATCTTTCCCTATTTTGAATCCTACTTCAATGTCTGCATTGCACAAGGCTCTGATGGAATTAATCATGCGTCCACGTGTTTCTGCAGGAGCCTGATGTGAAATTATGCTAGTTACTCTTTCCATACAATGACAGGTGAAAGAACAAAAAATAACTTGATTGAATCATAATGGTCCATGCATACACCTTTGGCTATAAATAGTAGCTTGGAAAGCAAACAATAAAAATAAATGAAATTATGATTAGCTTTGATGTAAGGAAGCATACCCAATCATGGCAAGCAACAACAAAGTGATCGGTTCCATTTGTTCTATTCCAGAAAGGATGTTTTGCTGCAATCTTGTCCACGTAGTTTTTCATGTACTCTATTAAGTTTTCACGCCTATGTGAATTTCTTACATATAGTGTCAACTGTAACAATCTTGAACTGAAAGGTATGTAAAATAGGTGAGCCTTTCCAGGGTCTTGAGTGACAAATTGTTTGTTTGCCTCCATCAGCTTCATGAACCATCCTTCAGAAGCATATATACCATCCAATAGATACTCATGGAAAATTGGTTTATCACCATCCTTGTAGATGTAAACTTTAAGCATCCTCTCCATTAGTTCATAACTCCTGCAGTTATGAGCTATATAAAATTATTTCACCAAAGAATATGAAACTGAAGATACTTTAGTTACAGAATTGAAGCTCATTAACACTAATGAGTAAACTTGTATTTAAATGATAGAACTGAACTCTCTTATTGTGTTTAGATTTGAGGTGTTCACTCTCTGATTAGCAGTATGGTTGAACCAAGATAATGGGACAAATCTGATGTTTAAAGAGTGTAATAAATAAGTTAACTCAGGCTCTATGAAGTTCTAGTTTATATTTAATCAAATCATTAGATTTAGTTCACTCTTCAGCAATATATGGTAGATAAGTCAATGCATATTCCACTAACTCAAGCAGAACACTGATCATCTAAACAAAAACATTGCAGTTATTAGACTGAGAGTACTAAAAACCTGATATATAAAATAATGAGAATTGATGATACCTTTTGAAAATGGAAGCGTTCCTATAGATTGGTGAGTTAAATCTTGAATCCTTTTCGATGATGGTGGCATTTTCAATCTCTAATCTCGCTTGCACTATTTGCTGGTCAACACCTGAAGCCTCTCTTGGATTCTACCAAACACCACAAGTTAGAGATCTGATGCATATATCAATCTACACTTTCTGATTTGAACCATCAAATTGTACATACCACTAGCCTGGATGAAGCATGACTTCGCTGCAGCATTAAGTTCATCTCTTGCATTGACACAACTTCAGAAGGCCGCTTTATCAAGGTCTTTGAAGTTCTTAGGTTATCTTTACTGACCACTGAACTATTCCCTTGTTTTATAGCATCTGATTTCACAGTAGTTTTATTGGAAGGGACAGATATTATAGGACTTGTTGACTCAGATATCATTGGTGGATCAATCCTTTCAATATTTTGTACAGGTGAAATGGCATCATTAGCTGTAACATTCTTAGGCTGTGAAGCAAACTCAGTAGCAGGAGCCATAATTGAAACACTTGTATTAATAGAGCTAGCATTTGAGATGCCATTGTTACCTTGTGTATCTTTATAACCCAATGATGTTTCCATGTGGGACTTGCTAGTTTTGCTAATAGAAGGAATAAAGGCCAACATTTTACCATATGGAAGTTCAGCATACTGAATCACTAAAACCAGAATAGCTGTTACACCTAATAATGTTAATAACCTTCTAGTTTCAGACACACAGAGAATTCTAAATCCCAGATCCATTTAATAAATAAAGAAGCAACACAACAGGATGCAAATAATCTAGTATAACAAGTAATGTTCAGAAACTTAGTTTACATGTAACTGAGAGAGAACAAGAATAAACAATACTCCCTTTGATATTTTTTAATCAGGTGAGTTGACAGAGAAAATGGACTTGGTCAAAATGAAGATGTGTGTACAGTGTACACTTTGCTGGGAAAAGAAGTCATGAAGTTACATCATTCATTCCAGAACATCAGATGGGAAATGGATCCAGGAGCAATCATGATCAAACGTATATTTGATTGACCGTACTGCCACCTTGCAACTAAAAAGGAATTAAAAAAAAACAAACATAACTTTTACTTATACTCTACAACGTGTTCCTATATGACCATGAAGTCATGGGCCACCGACAGAGATAGTGTGGAATAAATAAATATATATAAGAGGAATTGTTCTGACTTCTGACTTAAGAATGTCATTAATCCACTGTCTCCTTGTAATTTGCAAAGGATTAATATATTAGAAAAATGATTTTATACTAAAAAAAGGGAAGTGTTTTAAAATAAAAACGGGAGAAATTTTTTTGTAAAATTATCCCCTTTATTGATTTGAAAACTCCGCCATTAGCGTTTCAATATTTTGTTTAACTTTCTTTCTAGAGACCCAAAATTTTTAATTTACATTTCTTGAAATGTCACTTAAAAAAGTTACTCAATTGTATAATACTCTGTCCTAAATATAGGACGTATTTAGGTAGACGATCTTGGTCTTAAATATAGATTTTATTTCTAATTTTTGTCCATCTTTTTTTCAAAAGCACCCTCCTTAATCTCCTTGACAATAATAAAAAGAGGTGATAGAGAGTCAAGTTATATGATTACGATGTTTTGAGAAAGTAAACTCATTTCAACTAATTCAAATAATATTTTTAATATAACTAAATTAGATAAATATGTTTTATATTTAGTAGTTGAAGGAGTAGTTTAATAGAAGTAAATACTTTAAGATTTTCCAAAAATACCATTTTTGAAGTATACAGTTTAAAAATCTGATCAGAAAATGTGTACTCTAGGGGGACATTGATTATATATGGAATAAATTTTTAATTCAAACTCCGCACACACCATTTATTGCCCATTATTCTTTTGCTTGCAGTGGCAAAAGGCCGGCGTCTTTATATAAAGAAGAGGTAAGACTATATTTAGTATATTCTCTTCCCCAGCACCCTACTAATTGAGATATTAGAACTTGGTTGACCCTTTGTTAATAGAGTGGACACATAAATTTATTTACTTTGAAACGTAATCAAGATTTTTGAGTCATTTGTACATTCTTGGAAGCAATTCATGACTTCACAGCTTGTATCATAAACGCCAAAGGCGAAAGAATGGCACGAAAAGTGAACTTTGCCTATTCTGCTAATCAGCAGAGTAAAAATACGAATGAAATTCTCTTCACAACAGTAAAAGGAGCAAATAATTATCTGCACCAAACCTCCCGAATCTGTACATGACCTGGTCCAAAAAGGTTTTGCTACCATCAACCTAACAAATTTACAACTCCCAACTTATCTTGATGTTGCACTGAAAACTCTATTGAACCAAATAGAATGAAGTATCATGTGAAATGTATCATACTTGACAGGTTTAGTATGCCAGAGGAAATGTTGCTGCACCTTTCTCACTCTCATCTGCATCTGAAGATACCTTTTTGTAGGTATGGAAAGGAGTATATTCTTCAAATTCGGAATATCCTTTTCCATAACAAAAACTGCAAATGACTCCCAGTTCAAAACTTCAAAAAACGGTGGCACAAAATTGTCTGATATGATCACTGGAACACATTCATATAAAATAGCCTCCACAACTCTTGGACTGTTTACTTCATAACCTTTGGCACAAATGCAGTACTTGCTACTTTTCATGTACTGAATGTAGTTTCTGTCACCTTTGGACTTTGGCAGTCTCCCAAATATTTTCATGTCAGGATCTTTGTTTTCCCAGTGCTTCAACAGAATTGGCCTAACATAACCATGCATGCTCCCAGCAAAAAACGCCAAAGTCGACTTTTTGGAAGCCGATTTCCCTCCCATGCCTCTTGTCGGATTTTGAAAATTCCGGATGTATGTTTCAGGAAGAGACACGTCCTTCCCAAACATAAAACCTCCTTTAGCATCAGCATTGCACAAAGCTCTTATACACTTGGCCATCTTCTCCTTTGTCTCTCCAGGAGCCTGCACAATGCATATGTTGTTATAGTATCATCTCTAACTTCATTAGTAGCTTTACTATAATCTATAACCAAGGTCACATTCAAGAATTCAGTATAAACCATACCCAGTCATGGCAAGCAACAAGAAAATGATCAGCTCCTCCAGTTCTGTTCCAGAAAGAGTGTTTGCTGGCAATCATGTCCACATAATTATTCAGATACCTCTTCAAATTATTGTGATTGTGTGAGTCCTGTACATATAGAGCTTCTTCCAGCATTCTGGAACTGAAAGGTAAGTAAAACATGTGGGCTTTCCTTGGGTCCTTGGTAACAAATCTGCTTCTAGCTTCCAACAATTTCATAAACCATCCTTCAGAAGCATATATTCCCCTAAGAAATGGGGTATGCATTATAGGTCTTTCTCCTTCTCTGTATATGTACACTTTAAGTCTCTCTTCCATTATATCATAGCTCCTGAAATTTAGACAGTGACTGCATAGTGAGAAGATTGTTATCGTTAAGTGAAATAGGTTGCAATAACTATCTTCTGCATAAGACAGTCATGTTTGTGTCAGATAGCAATGCAATAAGATGATATATAATAAAAAAGGTTGCAATTCTTTTATTATAATGGTAATGGTAATTGGGGTGTTCCCAGAAAGATCTACTTGTGAATAGGAATTTGCCATCACAAAAAAGTAATTCTATTGGGAAAGGATAAAAAAGCATGGTAATCAAATTATACCTCTTGAACATGGAAACGTTTCGATAAAGGGGAGAATAGAGGCTTGGATCATTCTCTATGATTGGTGCATTTTCAATCTCTGATCTGGCCTGCAATAGCTCCTGGTCAACGGTAGAAGACCAACGGGGCCTCTGGAAACAAAATAACAATAATGTGTTTCATTTCTCAGACACAAAGCAGTACATGAGAAAACATGTCTAGCAATACTATTGTACAAGAAGTTATCAAACTATATATGATATAGCTTCACATAAAGTACCTACCATAGAACGATAGGAAGCTTGGCTCTGGAGCAATAATGTGCTCATTTCAGAGATAGATAATACTTCAGGTATTTTCTTAGGAGAGACTTTCTTAGCAGGCACACCAGAATTCTTGTCCTCTTTGTTGACATCATTTTGGAATGGCTTGAGATTTTCATTCTGCAAGGAATCAGTTATATTGCCTTTCAATAATTGTGGCACAACAGAACTAGAAGAGTTCTTATCCATTGTATTGACATCATTTTGGGATGGCCGAAGACTTTCATTCTTTGAAGACATAATTACATTGTCATTCGGTAATTCTGGAGCTGGTAGCGTGAGATTTTTGCTCACTTCCATTGAAGGACTTACAGAGGAAGTCTGGTGCACTGGTGCTATTGCAGGAAAAGATGCAGTAGTAGAATTAATATATGAACTTCCAGGATTATGTTCTGGTTTCAAGGCAATTCTAAGATTTGGATCAGTGTCATTTTCTAAATTAATGGCATGTTCACCAAAGGAGGCTGAAGGATTCAACGTTGTCACATTGTAAGGTGTGTGGGAATTAGATGGTGGATCTGCTATCTGGAAACTAATACTTCCTGATGGTGGAATCTTACTGGTATAGAATGGAGATAGTAGAAAGTTTCCATATGGAAGTTCAATATATTGGAATGCTAATAGTACAACAAATGTAATGACAATGAGCCATAGAAATCTCTTTGTATCCAACTGAAATAAGGATTGAAATTTCTGACCCATTTTTCCAGAATCACCCAATTATCCTCAGTTGACTACCACACACCATATGTCGTTTTTCTGCAGATAACACCAAAAACCTCGAAATTAGTACAAACTAAAACATAGTTAAGTTGGACAAAGAAACAAAATTTATTCCCCTAAAATCCTCAAGATCAGCAATTTTGCATTCCCCAAGAAGAGTAACATAATCAAGCCAAGAGATAAGTTTTATAAAGTCCAAACCCATAGTTGAATAATAGCAACAGTTACAAGAAAACATAACATTGTTGCAGTTTTTTTGTGGTATGTAACTGGCATTCATGGAAACGGAGGACCAAAAAAATGCAAAGTTAGTAAAAAAACTAAAAAAATAGGAACTCGTGCTTTCCTAAATTTACAAGCTATAAAGCCAGAACTCAAGATCAATAGTTCATAAGATATTGTTTGCTATCAATATCCACTAAAACGAAGAACTACAACCGACATAACTAGGAACTGATATTTCTTTTGCCGACAAGTGCAACAGGAAAGGTTCAATTCATGAGATAACAGAATTGAGTAAAGCACAACATCAATCGCTTCTCTAGTTTGATTCAGAAAGAAAAGAAAATGATGAACAGAATTCCCAGATAGTTAGGCAAAACGTAGAAGATAGAATTCAGAAACTGATAACCTTACCAGATATCAAGCAAACAGTAGTCAACTAAGGGAAAGCAAGAAAAAGGAAAAAGATTGTTGGGAATTACGTGTGGTTTGGTTAACTAAGAGGGGTGAGGGGCTAGTTGTAAAATGAGACTCAAAGATTTGTTCTTTTGGTCCACTTTTAGTTAGAAACCAAGCAGGGGATGTCAGATGACTTCATTAGTTTAGAATATAAATCCTCACGTACTACCTCTTACACCGTGGCGTTCACCAGCTTTGACCTTAATAGTAACTATTCTATGAGAGAATATTTAATATTAAAATAGTACGTTGGAACTTGGAATTTTGTGGTACATTAGAAAAATGTCATGTGTGGTATATGCTGGAAGTTTGAGGTTGGAGGAGTTGAAGCCGAAACAGAAGTAGAGGTTGGTTTAATTTTGTTATGACAAAGCCAATTTATATTGTTCTGATTCATGAACGCCAATCATAATACCACCAACCTTGTTAAATTTTCAGTCCAAAAAAAAAACCTTGTTAAATTTGACTTTTAAATCGATATGCTTGTGTTCGTGTTATGCAGGCGCTGCATTGAAGATTACGCCAACAAATTTGTTGTCATATGCTTTATACGCTGTTATTCTTTGAAAAGAAAATGGATTGATTAATTGAATTATGATGAATATCCTATTATTTGGCTCATGATTTGTAAATTATTCAGAGGATAGCGTTTGCGTATCAATCAATGTTGTAAAAAGGGATATTTAGCTGGTATACATTATTAAGGCTTCATTTATAGGTAGTGATGACCTTTTTTTTGTTTTTCTTGTAAGAGGTGAATTGGGATGCTTTATTCGAATTTCTTTCACAAAAGGAAAAGAGGTTTTGTCTTTGTTGATACTTTAATGGGAAATTTGATTACTCAAGAATTTTGTGACTGAGCATTCAATGGATGTTGACGCGCCTAAAGGTTTAGATTCCCTCGTTCATCTCACCCTAATGTCAACTAACCTTTCCTAATTTTTTATTTTTATGATTAGTTTCCATACAGACAAACACAAGAGAACAATGAGATTTTCCTCACAAAATCCTATAATTGAACTTCATTATTCTCTTTCCTTATCTAAATTTAAGGAACCTTAGTTTTTTGAACAATTTACGTAACCTTAGTTTGCATTGACTTAAATCCATGTACTGTGGTACAAAGAAGAAACCAGAAGAATTTATGAGAAACTGCATTCCGTCTAAATTAAAAACAAGAGTTAAGGGTCAAATCTAGCACCCTACTATTGCCAAAAGTTCACCCAACATAAACAAGAATTCGATGGTTTAAATGTAGCACACATATTTTCAAAAATGGTTCAAATCTAGCATTTCCGTCAACTGTAACGGGTTTGACCGTTAAGTTTGACTTGACCATGTCATGGCACCCGCCACTTCACCCAGTTTTGACACGTGGCCCACCACGTCACCCGCCACGTCACCCAATAATTGATAGTAAGTGGGCCCATTGGGTGACGTGACAGGCCACGTGGCAAAACTGGGTGAAGTGGCGGGTGACGTGGCATGATCAAGTCAAACTTAACGGTCAAACCCGTTAAAATTGACGGAAATGTTAGATTTGAACCATTTTTGAAAAGATGTGTGCTACATTTGAGCATCGAATTCTTGTTTATGTTGGGTGAACTTTTGGCAATAGTAGAGTGCTAGATTTGACCCTTAACCCAAAAAAAAAAACAAAAGTTTGCATTTGCTTACTTTGCGGGTGTATTATGTTAATATAACATGATAAAATTCCATAAGAAAATTGAAACTCAATAATGAGATTGTAAGTGATTGAGTTTAAAAAAGGGGTTGTGCATAGACAAAAACTAGCCAGATCAGTCATACATAAGGTAGTATGGAGAACAAACAAGTGAAACAACCCGTGGCCCAATTTAGTTTAATACTCCCCTCAATCATTATTAATAAATAATAATAATAAGTGTACAATACCTAGTCCACCTTTTTTGAATAAGAATGAAAGTTCCATTACTAATAAAGTTTATGTACAGAGCATAAGCTTTAACAATTTGATTGTGAAATTACAAGCCATAGGTCTAGCAAAGAAGTAAAGAAGGTTGAGCCACTATTAGAGAAGTGTAGAAAAGGAAACAGGGTCTTGCTGGACAGCATTTGGTTAGTTAGGGCGATGGCCTCACTGATCACCTTTTTGGAGCTAGAAATGTGATTAGTGAATACTCGTAATTTAGATTCCTGGTGCTCTGGAGAGTCCTTAATATTTTAATTTAGAAAAAATAGTTTAAGAAAATCAATTTATTAATTAGTGGCTATGATTAGAATAATTAAGAGTGGATTATTATTCCTTTTTTTCGTTCTTTGTGAACAAATTGCTAAATCATTCTATCATCTATTTTATTATTGCAATTTCCTATTTCTTTCTTTCCTAAACTTCCATAAATCTTATACAAGACATTATGTTTAATTATAAAATGATCTTTTAGATTTAAGTGAAACTAACAGTGTTAACAAAAAGGATTAAAAATGTATTTTTAAAAAATAAATAACGAAATTGAAACTTCATGCAAAAATAAGAGACCAAAAGTATATAGTAGACTATTTGTATAAAACGGTGTGAGTGATATACTCTCTCCGGTCCCTAATATAAGAACTAGCCGCCAAAAAACGCTTCTTAAGAAAACATGAGAATGTTAGTTGGATGTCTGGAGTTAATGCATCTTTTCCAATATTGCTCATATTTATTATAGTACTTTTAAAAGAGAGAATTACATAAACATTAATAAATATGAGAGAGAGTTAGGGGGCAAATTTGGCAAAAGTGCATTAAATGAGGAGAGAATATTAAATGAGCTCTTATAGACCAAAACTATTCAAATTTTGAGCTCTTATATTAGGGACCAGAGGGAGTATATTAAATAACTTATTATTGTTAATGCAGTCCAATGAGTTAATATGGACAATTTTTCAAAAATATCGTTGTCATTTTTTTGATCAGATATCGTTGTCATTAACTACTTAAAAAGTTGCATTGAACGATGTATTTAATATTACCATATTTCTTAAGATTTCGGTGTAATTTATTGTTTTGTTAGATTTTTTCAAAAAAAAAATCAACTATATTTGCTAGAATCAAAATACATTAATGAGTAGAATATTAAGTCTCAATTATTATTTCCTTTTTTCTCTGTGATCAAATTTCTGGATTATTCTAGTATAATTATTCCTTCATTGTAATTTCATAAATTGTTTCTCTATTATACTTCCATAAATTGTAACCTTTATTTCAGTTCAAAAAGAATTGTAACCTTTACTAGTCATTTGAATTTATCAATAAAAGAGTGTGATTTTGTTCAAATATTTTATATTAAGAACTAGTTTTTTGGGCTAAAACCTTGTTAGGCTCGTGTATTCCCCACCCTAAAGGCTGGCCAATCTAATCTAGTTTTGATTGGTTCCATTTCAGTATGTATTATTTGGACCAGACCGGACTACCTCTTATTGGTCCATGGTGGGTTGGACATGCTTGCTTTTGCCCAACGTACGTAATACAAATAAATACCATGGAAAAGAAAATGCATCTTTTCGTACCTTTTGTACATAAGGGTAATTTTTTTCCGCCAAGGTGTATACGTACATATATGGGTGATATTCTCGAATTGTGGCACAAAAAATGGCGTCATGGGGGCCTACTTGTGTCATTTGTAATGTCTGTATTTTAGGATTGGCGGGTCCAATTTTCTTATTCCGCTAGATTATCAATATCATCTTCTTTTGTTCATATGCAACCATGCGACGCACTAGAAGGCGATTGATTGTTGTATGATAACTCCCAATGCTTACATTATCAATATTAACAAGTAATTTCCCGTAGAGCATCTTTTTTGTGTTCACACTTGGTGCTAGATTAAATGTGTGGTTTCTGCTCATAATTGCTTATTAGTGTGGTTTAATGATGTTTTTTAATGCCTAGAATTATCTCATTACCTTCACTATCTCATTACCCATTAAATGTGTGGTTTCTCCTCATAATTGCTGATTAGTGGTTTCTCCTCATAATTGCTGATTAGTGTGATGGAATAATGTGTTTTAATGCCTACAATTATCTCATTACCATTCACTATCTTATTACCGTTCACAGCTCACCCTTCCTCTTCCTACTACCGTACAGAACTCCCTTCCACCCTTCCTCTACCTGCAATTAGTGTATGTGAAAAATGGATGTATTGTTATTAATGTACACCTATTGTGTCTATTCTGTTGGATTCACGAGGTAAGCATTGTCTTCTTTTTTTATGATATATATACCTGTGGGTTTTTAGCTATTCCTTTTATCTGTGATCTTTATTTCTCTCTGTTTTTTTTTAATTTGGGTGTTTATTTTCCCTCTCAGAATGAACGTATTTGTATCACTTGGTAATGGTAAGCACGTAAACTTGTGCATTTATCTAATGATGATGGTGAGCCGACAATTTCTCTTTGTTTACTTCCAAATGAACTCTTATAATTAGTAGGTTTTCTTTATGTAATCAGTAATGGTTATGGTGAGTGTTTTGGCTTTTTAAGCAAATAAATAAAAGAGTTTGTTCTATCATTGTAATGGTGTTTTATCAGTATTGTAATTAGTAGGTTTTTCTTTATGTAATCAGTAATGGTTACAGTGAATGTCTTGGTGATCTTCTTTAAAATATAATGGTTTAACTATTGTGGTTCATAAACTATAATTTGATTCAATATAGGATAAATAAACTTATTATAACCTATTATATGTTTTGATAGGCATAATGGTTTGAGTATTGAGGTTTATAAACTATAATTTGATTTACTATAGAATACTTAAACTTTTTATAATCTATTAATCTTCTCTTTTTAAACTATAGCAAGTTTATTTTCGTTTTATGCTTTTTATAATTTAACTATAGGATTCCCTCGCTATGATGGTGTAATTGTATGTCATGAACTATAAACATTTTCGTGCTCCTTGATTCGCAATAAGTAGTTCTTTTTGGACTCATTGAAGATATCTATGTTGTTTTTGTTGTTTCTTCAATGTCTGTTGAACCTATGGAAATATCACACATACATGCATACCTGCAGGATCAACATTCACCAAGGTGAGTCTAAATGAAGAAATTCAAATTTATTCCATATTAAAAACTTGAAGTTCAATCAGAATTTATTATAAATTAAGCAAGCATGATTGGTGCTGATTGTAATTCAATATTGAATTAATTTACATGCATACCTGCAGGATCAACATTCACCAAGGTGAGTCTAAAAGAAGAAATTCAAATTTATTCCATATTAAAAACTTCAAGCTCAATCAGAATTTATTATATAAATTAAGCAAGCATGATTGGTGCTAATTATAATTCAATACTAAATTAATTCTTTTCCTAATAAATTTAGGACGGATCTCTATAGTTCCATGTAATTCAAAAACTCCATTACTTGAAACAAAAAATTAAGCAAGCATGATTGGCATAACCTAATAATCCAAAAACTTCGCTGATGCTAAAAGTTTGAAATTACATTTTCAAAGCATTAGATCATGAATGCTTGCTTAATCATTTATTAATATTAGATTTTCTAAAACTTACGGAACAAATAATCATTTTATTAACTTTAAAGGTTCTGAAAAAAATTAGCTTTTTTTATTATTATTAATGTAATTTATATTATATTATTAAAACGAATATATCAAATCAAAGAATATTTATGACCAGAAGTGCAACCTTATACATTTGGACTTTGAAAGATGTATCAAAATGTTATAACGAATATTTATGACTTTTCTATTCATTAATCATTCATCAATGTAGACAAGGTGCATATTGGCTCTTTTCTGTAAACTTATGAAATGAATCAAGCACAATTCAGAAATCAAGGGTTGTAATAAAGGAGTATATTAAATCAAATTTGATGATGTTTAACCTATACTTTTCTTTCCAAAAAACAATAAACATAGACAATATCAGACATACAAAATAACAAAGATTAATCTATGCTTAATCTATGATTAATCATTTATTGGTTGTGTAACCTTTTATTTCAGTGCTGAAACTGCAATCAGAAGAAAAATGTAAATCTAATTCCGGAAAATGCCAAATACATATGAACTCAAATAAAATTCATTTATATATTTGAAATTGAGTTGTATTTCAAAAAGTAAATTATGTTCATAGAGGAACAAACCGTAATACCTTCTCTAATAATCACCAAATTTAATTTAATTGAGAACATTTATTAATATATTAATACTCCAAAATACATTGCAGATTTCAGTTACAACATATGTTCCAATTTATGTACGGTTTCAATAGGTGAGTTGTAAATATTTTTTTTTAAATTATTTGTACAGATAAAAACTCTTGCTATTCTAAACGACTTTAATCAAAGAATTAAAATTTTTCTATTGAAAGGTTGATAAATTATTTCCTTACTATTTTAAATGACCATAACCAATAGTTGAGAATCATTTGTTTACCTTAGAATGATTTAAATTATTAAAACTATTAACTCGCATTTTATTTATACCAAGATTTGAATATTTTATTTGTGTATTATTTGAGAAAAATCATATTTCTATCTAAACACTTGACTTCTCAGAATGACCATTCACACATATTTGTAAAAGTTAGCTTAAAAAAACTAATATATGAAAAAATCAAGTTGAAAAAAGTCACTTCTACACCGGGACTACATCAAAGTATACAAAAAGGTATTTCAATTATCTAACTTAATTTTCATGACCCGTGCATTGCACGGGATAATCCCTAGTTTTTATAATTTTTGTTTGAGCTTGGTGTTTGATTTGATACGCCCCTTTCTTTGAGAGAAAGTGGTCATTCAAATAATATTGTACATACAAATAATTAACCCATGCGGAAATAATTTTTTATAACACACACACCCCATAAATAATGCAATGATAAAGTAGACAATATTTATTATTGTCTTAATCGTGAACATGTAATTGAGTTCCTAGTAGAGGCTATAACTGGGGAAATATCGAATGGGAGATAAACTAGATTATGATACTCATTACACAAATCATCAATGAACAGAATATTACAAATATTTGCCGCCTCTTGAAATGCTCGCAAGTCGCAAGCTTCAATGGTCAGTCCAAATTTTGCATTTACGCACAATTTTTGTTTCTTTTCGGGTTTTTGTATCTCCTGTTTAAACTTATGTCTCGCGCCTAGTATTTTATTTTGCTTTTAGTTTCCTAAACCAATTTTGCCTCCCTGTATTCTGGTTCTATGACAAACAAAAACAAGACATGGCCTCTGTTTTTTTCTTATCCGTCTCTCATTAATGATGTCAACACATGGAAGCCAATTTCTTGCATCGAAAATATGGGAATGTGTAAAGTGACGTGAGAGAATTACAACTAAGTTTTACATGACCATGAACTCTGTTTTTGTTTAGGCTCCTGTAGTAGCCTAGTTTATTCTAACTGTAATAAAAAAAAAGTGACGTGAGAAAATTACAACTAAGTTTTAAATTAGGAAATTAATTTCAATCATATTCCAAAAAACCATTAAGTAACATTGAAATCCTTAAATTGATATAGAATGTTTGTTAAATTGATATAGAATGTTTGTTATTGACAACATAACTCAAATGAGTTGTTATTTCCAAGTCTTTAAAAATTTTGTTATCATCAACAACTCAAATAGTTGTCAAGTCTTTAAAAATTTTGTTATCATCAACAACTCAAATAGTTGTATGACACAACATGTTAGTTAATACTACTCCCTCCGGTCCCTAATGTAAGAGCCCAAAATTTGAATGATTTTGGTCCCTAATGTAAGAGCTCACCCCACATTCTCTCCGCATTTAATGCATTTTTTCCTACTTTACCCTCAACTCTCTTTCATATTTATTAATGCTTATGTGTTTCTCTCTCTTAAAAGTACCATAATAAATATATGGACAATTTTGGAAAAGAAGCATTAACTCCAGACATCTAACTAACATTCACATGTTTTCTTAAGAAGCGTTTTTTTGGCGGCTAGCTCTTACATTAGGGACCGGAGGGAGTATTATTTAGGTTCTTAAGGATTTCAATGTTAATTAATGACTTATGGGACTTGATAATGGTTAATTATCTTCCAGAACTATTTGTAACTTTCATTGGTTCATTAAATCCACCGGTCCAGTTATGAACGTAGGAGTATATGCTAGCTCCGAAAAAAATAGTTAAAAAATCAATAAATGTATGCCTTTTATCAATCAAATCATTTTTAATATATGTATGATACACATCTCTTAATCAGTAATAACATGTGAGAGGTTAAGAAAATAATCTGCTCATATATTCTTGACTTGGAGATGTCGAGCTCTTGTCTTTCTTCTTTGTTTTTTATTTTTCTAATAAAAAAAGAGAAGGGCATACATTAGGAATAACATGGTTATAAGTGGGATTAAACTCACAGTCTACTATATATATATCATATTGACTCTTATGGTTTTTTATTGCAACAACGGCCAAACAAGGAGCATGTTTAGTTAAGGCTTATTTTAGGCAAATATATATATTTATTTTCAAAATGAAGACTTATTTTAAAGGTAATGTTTTTTTTTCATGTTTGGTTAAACTTATTTTTTATTGAATTTATATAAGTAGCTTATTTCATAAGAAGAAAAATGAGTTTATTTTCATCTTATAAATTACTTATCCTCAGAAACTATAACTTATTTTATACATTCAACCACAGTACTAGTTAACTCAAACACAAAATCTTATTATACAATCTAACTTATGAGAAACAAGAATTTTTTTATTACACATAATCCAAACATAAATCTCATTATGTAGTTTAACTTATTTTCAATATGACTCAAGCCACTTTTGTACAGCTTGATCCAAACACATAGGGGGTCAATAGAAACAGAAGGCTAATTATAAAGGAATATTTTCAGTCCAAAAAAAATTATGAAGGAATATTCCAAGTTCAGAAACAGCCGAAAACGTTGTCAATGGAATCGATCGATTCAACGTATGAAACAGCGGCATCTATGATGTTCCTTATGCTTTGCCTTTACGCCCATACCTACAAAAAGGACTAAGTTTCCCTTTTTGCTAATAAGTCAACCTGAGTCATTGAGACATTGACTATATTTTGGAGCACCACATTATTAATCAATACATTTTCTTCACTCTACGCCATTCTTAGGTTGAAGCCTCCAATTCAATACACACATGGCAACTTCATCATATATGACATTTACAGGAACATGCTCTGTACAGAAAAAACTAAGCTACGTCTCCCACAATTTCTATCACTCCACCAATCTAATATCCTCATCTTTCAAGGTTAGTCTTTGCACTTTCTCTACGACTTAGTTTATTTTTCTTCTATGTTCACTCACACCTACACGAAAGACTTGTGCTATATATCTTCGAGTTAGTTTAGCTTCTGGACTTGTGATTCATGAACAGCCGATCATGAAATCTCTTCCTCAAATCCCATTGCAAATTGATGTACCCAAAAAGCTGACCAATGTAAAAGCTAAAATATTGGACGCTTTTGTGGATTCATTGTTTAAGTTCATTGATCAGCCACTTCTTCCATCTCAGGTATATATACCTTCATTCTGAGTTTTCCATGCTCTTCTTCTTATTGGTGACTCTTCTTCAAGTAAGTTTGTATTTTTCTTTACTTGAGTGCAGAGTAACTTTGCTCCTGTGGAGCAATTGAGGGAACCCATGCTTATTACAGCCATAGAAGGAAATGTCCCACATGATTTTCAAGAGGGTGTCTATGTTAGAAATGGTTCTCACTCTTGTCTCTTGAACTATATATTGCACTTTGTTTGTATGTATGAACAAGACCTAACAGTGGCATCTGAGAATATTGGATAAATCCAAAAGTACTTTTTCTTCCTTGTCTCACATTCTGGAGTTTCCTTTGTAACCTGATGAATATTCCTAAGAAATTGATGAAACAATCAACGGAACAAGAATGCATTATTAATTTATCAAGTAGTATAATGTTGATTATTACCCAAAGATATCGATAGAGACATTGATGTTCCTTTTTGACCAACTTTGCCATGTAATAAATAATACATGCAAGAATGGTGAAAACATGCATAAACTATATACATAGCATATCGATCATATATCTTATTGCAGGTCCAAATCCACTATTTGGAGGATTGAAAACAACCAAATCAATATTTGGAAGGTCAAGTCACATTTGGATAGAAGGAGAGGGAATGCTTCATGCTATGTATTTTAAGAAAGCAAGTGGCGGGAAATGGACGGTTATGTACAAAAACAGATATGTAGAAACCGAAACTTACAAGCTAGAAAAACAGGGAAACAAGCCTTCCTTTCTGCCGGCCATAGAAGGAGATTCACCTGCCATTTTGTTTGCTTATCTCCTAAACTGGGTATGCTTATTATCAACAAACTAATTAGATCACGGAAAAAAATATGCAGCCTTAGTTTCAAGTTCTGGTATGGAACAGTGGAAGAATTAACATATACTCTCCAGTCCTAAATATAAAATCTCTATAATTTTGTTTGGAGGTTAAGGAAACAAATCAAATCAATAAATTGTAACATATTATACATGTAATTTAAAATAAATTAGTTTTGAAAGAAAAAATTAACTATAGACAATTTAAAGTGATTGATTTTGTAGGGTAAAAATGCAATTTTACAAAAGAGCATTGGCCCTAGAAAAAGTTTTTCTTAGTGCAAATTTAGTAAAAAAAAATTAAAATGGGTATAATTTTGTTAGCACTGTCAATCATTTTAGAAGTTGACCGTTCAAATTTTAGTTATCAAGAATATTGACTTTTATGGTCAACGTCCAATAATTTGGTGGTTTTGGCAAAATTAATCACATTTTAATTGTTCATTGATAAAATTGCCAATTTTGCATCCTTAAGTTTTTTTAAAAAAAATCAAAATAATATTATAATTAAGACATAGATATTTATATTTACAAAGTCTTTTTAATGAATCTTCAGGCAATCTCACTTGCTCGTCACTTCACATGACTTGTTGTGTTTTGAAAGTGAAAATTTTCTATGTTTGTTTTCACAGTTAAGATTTGGAAAAGTGAACAAATACATTAGCAACACCAATGTGTTTGAGCATTCAGGGAAGTTTTACTCAATTGCTGAAAATCATATCCCACAAGAGATTGACATCATCACCCTCAAAACCTTGGGAAATTGGGATATCAGTGGAGCATGGAAAAGACCTTTTATAAGCCATCCAAAGGTGTACGGTTGCTTTCTCTTCATTGCTATGCGTTCAAAGTGTCACATGCATATCTCCAGTTTTAATTTAAGTACTCCTGAATTGTCTACTCACTATAAACTTCTTTTTATCCATAATCTCAGAAAGATCCAGCTACAGGAGAGCTGATAATAATGGGGGTGTCTCCAACTAAGCCTTTTGCTACACTTGGAATCATTTCTGGTATGCGCTATATTACACTTTTACTGGCAGATATTGCAATGAGCAAATGAATGACAGGCCTTCCCCATATTTTTTTTTCAGATGATGGAAAGAAATTGATTCATAAAGTGGATATCAAATTGAATAGGTGTAGTGTTTGCCATGATATAGGCATCACACAACGGTAACATTGTTGACCCACACACACACCACATTTTAATCTGACTTGTAGTTATATTTAAACTGTAAGATTGCTAATGAAACCTAGTTGCAGGTTCAATGTGATCATGGATTTTCCGCTTACCTTGGATCTAAACAGACTTATTAGAGGAGGCCCGTGAGCACTACCTTTCCCTTTGATGAACATTGTCATATAATTTCTAGAAGTATAAGAGTGGTCTGAGCTGAATTGTCTTGGTCATGCAGATTATTAGAGTATAATAAGGACGGATACGCAAGGATAGGGGTAATGCCACGGTATGGTGATGCCAACTCAATCCAATGGTTTAAGGTGGAACCTAACTGCACATTTCACATAATCAATTCTTTTGAAGATGTCCATGAGGTAACTCAATTTCCAAAGCTGATTTGATAACACATTTTTTAAATGATCCTGCAGGCAGACTAGTTTAAGTAGATTTTAATGTGTATCAACAGGTTGTAGTGTGGGGATGCAGAGCTCTTGGTTCAGTAGTTCCTCAGGTTGACCCTAGTTTGAATCCATTTGAGGCATTCTCTCGTTGTTATGAGTGGAGATTGAATCTGCAAAGTGGGGAAGTTAAGGAGAAGGATCTAAGTGGAACTAAAGTACTGAATATGGATTTTCCTACTATTAATGCAAACTTTATAGGCATTAAGAATAAATATGGATACACTCAAGTGGTTGATCCAGAAGCTAGCTACACTGCAGGTACTTCTAGGAAGAAAAAAATCCGATTAATTATTACAAGCAGCATTATTAAAAATCAAAATACTATGTGATTGTAATTTTAACTTCTGATTTTTCTCCTTGATCATTTAGGAGTGCCTAAATATGGAGGCCTGGCCAAGCTCTACTTTGAAAAACCAAGCATGTATCTATCTTCGGTGAGAGCTAGCTATGAATAAGATGGTCTACTTTTTTATCATACTTTGTCTTCCATGATCACAAGCTTGATTTTGTTAAGCAGAATAACAGACAACATGAAGAACCTATAAAGGTGGAATACCACATGTTTGAGAAGAATGTATTCTGCACAGGAGCAACCTTTGTTTCTAAAAGTGATGGGGTTGAAGAAGATGATGGTTGGATGGTCACTTTTATTCACAACGAAGATACTGACATATCTCAAGTAAGATGATTAATTATTTAGCTTACTATTGATCTTACAGAGGAATGGAGTCACTTACTTCAATTTTCCACTTTCTCTTCCTAGGTTCATATAATTGACACAAGAAAATTCTCGGGAGAGGCCGTTTCCAAAATCACAATGCCTCAACGAGTTCCATATGGTTTTCATGGAGCTTTCATGCCAATATCATTGTAAACTCAATTTGTCAATGCTGAAAATAAGTTCTTTTTTCTTTTTGTGGGCCGGCTTATTTTCTCCTGGGCTGTAAATCTATAAAGATAACATGTCATCTCCATAGAGTGAAGCCTAATATGTAGATTAGCAATATACCCTTTTGTCAGATTTTAATTATATAAAAACACATTTATTATCTGCTCTTTTTGTACTTGCAAATATCAAAGTGGACAAGTAGGCTTCTTAATATAGTTAATAGCCCCTTATTGAATTTTCAACCGCCTCTGCTTATAGGCTCCGTACATGGACTTAAATTAACTAATCTAGAAGATTCAAAAGACAGAACACATAAGTACAATGGATTGTTTTGGACAACAATAATTATTTATCAGTGGAGTCCACATGGGTCGAATCATGTTCAAGTGGCTCAGGATGATTCTGAATGAGCTTTGAGACAGAACATAAAAAATTTTAATTATAATTAACGCTCTCCCTTCCAATTTCCTATTCAAGTGGCAGAGCCAGAGTGGAACCAATAAAGAAAACAACTCATATTACGTGTTAAATGGGACAGATTAAAATCGTGATATGACCATTACACTATATGAAATCTTCTCACAATGATTTATTATTGTCCTTTGGTCAGAAACAGAGGCCACCTCCTTACGAATGCAATTTGTCCTCACTTTTTATAAGATTAAGATAAACTTGGGGGGTTAATTTTCCAGGACAACGACTCCTACATAAAACCAACAATAACAAACACATGAATCTCCTCCGTGTAGGGACTTTCACAGTGAGAATAATATTAAAAAAATCAAAACAAAACCTCAAGGAATTGTCTTGTACTCTTTGGACATAGGATAACTCTAAAGATTCCCCACTAAATATACATACATCAAGGGGCTAAAAAACACCTCAAGAGTCATCCATTTGGTAAGCAAGATATGGCAAAAATGAGAGAGTGTTTAACTGTGTTCATCATAATCCTTTTCTTTCTATTAAATGTGAAATCCCAGGGAACATCAGAAGATGTGCCACAAAACTTCCATCCAAGCAAAGGAGCCATAATAGCAATCCTCACAGTCATGTTTGCCATATCATTTCTCCTTCTAGCATACGTTAAATTCTGCAAAATCAGATCCAGAGAGTCCCTAAACCTGGACATGAACAACCCAGGAATAAGCCGGTCAAGGTCAAGACAATCAGGAATAGACAAACAAGTAATAGAAGCACTTCCATTCTTCAAGTTCTCTTCACTCAAAGGATCAAAAGAAGGCCTAGAGTGTGCCGTTTGTCTCTTCAAATTCGAGGACGAAGAAATCCTTAGATTACTTCCAAAGTGTAAGCACGCTTTCCACATGAACTGCATAGACAAGTGGCTTGAACATCACTCCACGTGTCCTCTTTGCAGGTACAAGGTTGACCATGCAGACATCAAAACGTTCAACTCCTCCATCAGTTCAAGATTCCTACGTGTTCCTTCAGATATAACCGAGGTACCAGAACTTGAAATATTTGTTCAGAGAGAGCAAGCGAGTCAAAGTAGTAGTCAAGTGAGGAGGCGTTTGAATCATAGGATAGTGATATCTGACGTGGCAACGAGGAGTAGGTGGAGTGATTTGAATTCATCGGACTTGTTGTCGTTGAACTCGGAGATATTGAGTGGGATGTCGAGTGCAACGTTTTCGAACGAGGAGGATAACTCGTTTACGTTGTTGATGAATGGAGGAGGGGAGAAGAGGTCGATGTCGGAGATTGCCAACGTGGCCAGATTTGCGGCGGAGATGAGAGTGGGGGATCATGACGTGGAGGAAGAGAGAGTGAGGAGGATTTGGTTGCCTATTGTGGAAAGAACTGTACAGTGGCATGCTGGACAGGAGAGGATATCATCCTCACTGCCCAAACACACATTTGTTTCCAATGTTTGACTCTCTAGTCATCAGGGAGGGATGTACTTGGATGATTTTGTTTGGTGTAATCTGATTTATAACACACTTCACTTGTAGTAGGATCTGGTTTTTATCTTAGTCCATATACATCTCCACCATTAAAACATAAATCCTAGAGGACTTTTATAGTTTATTTTACATTTTAATTAAATTGTGAAAAAAAGTTCAAAGTTTAAATTATAACTATGTGTTTGTGGATTTAAATTATGTAGTATGAGGACATTTATTAGTGAGTTGATTTGTAAGTATGTCTGTAAGTGCTCTTTGAGTTTGAAGGTTTACCATTGTTGGCGGGTTGATTTGTAAGTATGTCTGCAAGTGCTATTTGGGTTTGGAGGTTTACCATCGCCCTTCGGAATTAATTCACCTAAACCTTTTTTTTTACTAAAAATAGAAATAAATTTAAATTGTTCATATGAGATTTAGATGGTCCATCTTCACATTCCTTCTTCATGAGGGTATAAGAAAGAGTATAAGCCACATTAGATATATATATTTCAAAGAGCAATTAGCAATCTCTTCAACAAAAACCGGTTCTCATTTAGTGGCCTTCGCTGAGATGAAATCTAGACTATTCAAAATTTGGTATTATTGATGTTTCAAATCTAAAACAATTTTTTGAACAAATTCGTGGATTATAGTTATAAAATTGACTTTATTTTCTATTTTATATTCATTTTTGTCACCATGCATGTTTTTATGGCTTGTTTGGTTGCTAGAAAAAATGACAAAGAATTAGAAAGTATAGGTTTTTGTGTAATTTACATATATCCCGGGGCCCACAAGTTTTCTTTCTCTATCTCACACTTTTTATGGGCCCCACACACTTTATTTTTCATCATTACTTAATTTACCCCTACTTTCCATTTCTACCCATTTCACTTTCTATTTCTTCACTTTCCTTGCTACAACAACCAAAAGGACCCTTATTGTTCTTTCCTTTTGTCTCCTTGTTGAGTAATGATGACTAACGGGTGTTCACAATTTTTGTGAATCATGAGTAAGAAATGTCAAAATGGTTCTTTTCCTCACAGAAATGAGAAGATCATAAGTACGGGCCACCTCAGATCGGGTGACAGAATCTATGGGCGGTGAAGTACAAAAAGATTCTTTCCTGAGTAGAGTAGCCGCCACATCTGCCTGTAACACGTGTAGGGTTCATCTTTGGTGATTTGAAGCAGACAAGCTGCAACTAGTAGCCAAACAGTGAGTGTTAGCAAATATAGACCATCCAAATTAACTTTTTTTTACAATATGTAGAAAAGTTTAAAACAAGTTATCCTAATTATCAGTATTTCAAAACAAATTATTCATGTAATCCTAATAAAGAACACGCCAATCAAGTATTCCAAAGCAATTGTTGATTATCGTGGAGTTTAATAATTAAACTTATGACCCCTAGCTAAGTAGGAATTTGTCTTTGCATATATATGCTTCTATATTCAATCAACATGGGTCATGAGTAGCCGATACCACTCAATGTGAATCTGCTTTTCATGCGTTTTCTAGTCACATGTTCCCTTTTACCCTGACGATGCTTTTATTTAATGCGTCTATAATCAACATCACAGAAACAAGCAACGAATATTTTTCATTTTTACAGATTAACGACGCTTTATGACATGATATAATCAGGGGTGCTTGTATGTGATTAAAAATGTGACAGTTAATTTGCTTGGGCATGCATTCACTCTCCATATCTGTGCATCAATGCAACTACTCCATTTTAAAATTAAGTTGCTTGCTAAACCGTTGTAGGTAGGTGCCGTTTAATACTAATTAAATGCACTTCTCCTTATCCTCTCAGAAGGCATTATAATTAAGGGTTTTATTTTTGTTATACATGCCATGGCTCTATGACGTATGATACGTGGATCACGTTGACTTCATGTTTACATATCCAATAGGGAAATTTGAAGTTTAGTCCCTGGTAAGGGAAATTAATACTGGAAGGTCCCAATACATTCAAAAATAATTATAAAGTCTCAGGGGCCCTTTCCTGCAATTGTTTGCTTATCTTCAATGACCATTTTGCCCTCATAAGATGAAAGCATAGTCCCCTGTAGGGACCAGTGAGATGACAACCATCTTTAATGAGGGCAAAATGGTCATTGAAGTTAAGCAAACAATTGCAGGAAAGGGCCCCTGAGACTTTATAATTATTTTGGAATGTATTGGGACCTTCCAGTATTAATTTCTCTTACCAGGGACTAAACTTCAAATCCCCCTATCCAATATATATCATATTCCTCCAATTCTAATTAAAATATAAATTTGATTTTTTACAAAATTTTAATATACTGAATACATCTGTGAATTAAAACCTCTGTTACATATAATTAAATTATATTATACACAAGTCTATGAATTAGATAAACTAATTTGAAGAAAAATGATAAATATAAATACTTTAAAACTATTCATTTAGTATCATTAATCAATAAAAAACTTAATATACTGTTTAAGACTAAAGGGAGTAAAACAATCCCTTGTACTTATGTGACAATTAGAGAGTCTATAAATTAAATTCAGCTTTAAAGCTATTCATATACCATCGTTAATCATTCTGAAAGAGTTAAAATGAAAAACGTATAACTTGACAATATATAAATAAATTTTTTTTGACCAATGACAATATATAAATAATCAATCTGACTATATCTGAAGATTTTCTAAACGGGCTTAGACACTATAAAAAGCCCAAGCATATTCTGAGGCCCGAAAAGTAGCCCACAACTTCCATTACAGAATCACACAAACACGAGTGAAAGACTAAACATAAACAAAACTAATAACTGCAAAGACAGAGTGATGTTGAGCTGGTGGTAACAGATGACTTCAATGGCGTCATCCTTATCTGCAGCTCTGAATATATCAACAGTCAGACATTGTACTTCACCATCATCACCCTCCTTTCGCTTTCCCTCATTTCGATATTCATGTTACAATCCTTCTCGTAGGCTTACTCTCTTTCACCTAGGAACTGGTAACTTTATCTTAACTTTTCATTGACCAAGCAAACCAAGCATGCACATATAATGACATGATTATATTCTTCCCATATTTTTCATTTCAAGTGTTCATTGGTCTCTTCATTTGTCTGCGTGATGCATGAAAAATGTCATTAATGGGAATGCCTTGTTAACCATATCAGCACATGGGCTTCTACCTTTCTTTGCTGCATTTATAAACTTGACATATATTGGTTACTATGTAAATTGTGATATCCTTTTCAATGACCATGATGGTTATAATTTTTTTACCAGGGAAAAAAATACTGGCCATGATGGTCATGGAAAAGGATGTCACAATTTGATGCAAACATTTGTTGGATATCTTCATTGACAGAACTTTGTTAATTATCCTTGACTAGCTCTCCCACAGTCCCAGTTATTTGGTACGAAAGGATCTGAACTATTTAAAGCAGAGGGACAAACAATAGAGGCTATTGCTGCAGAAAAAGTAGCACAAGAAAATAAGTCTGTTACTGAACAGAATTTAAGGGACTGGGTCAAAAATGACACACGGAGATTGCTTCATGTTGTATACCGTGTAGGGGACTTGGAGAAGACTATAAAGTATGTTTTTTTTTTAAGTCAGATAGTATTTAGATGATACTTGGTGCTCAATTTTTTAACTTAAAATATGGACATTAATGCTTTATTTATGTGTAAATTTTGGTTATACGGTGGTGATGCAGATTCTATACTGAGTGCCTCGGTATGAAGGTATTGAGAAAACGTGATATACCAGAAGAGAGATATGCTAATGCTTTTCTTGGATATGGTCCTGAAGATTCCAACTTCACAGCTGAGCTTACTTATAGTATGTTGAGACATGAATGCTTCAAATATCTTGACTTCTGAAAAGTCCTAGTATTATTTATGGTTTTTATGAAATTGCTTTTCCTCATACTATTTTGTTATTTTTGCAGATTATGGAGTGGATAGGTATGACATTGGAACTGGCTTTGGCCATTTTGGAATTGGAGTTGAAGATGTAAGCTCATATTTCTTTGCAAAATACTCATTGGCATGTCTTCCTTAATCTCTCCAAATTTGCTAAAGTGATCTTATATTTAGGAACGGAGGGAGTAATAATGTTTGAAGTTAACAATTGAAAACTCTCTCATGCCCAATCCACTTCATTGACACATTTTATTTTTCTCTTTGTAAAGTTTTCCTGTTTTTCACTAAAAGGAAGGAACGTGTTGATTATAACTGCCACCTTTTCTGTCCATAGCATTGGATTTTTTTCTTTTTCTGTGTTGGATATAATGTCAATGAGCATTTAAAACCAACTTGTATCTTCATTCAAAAAAAAAAAACCAAAACTTGTATGTATCTGATTATTACCTGGTTTAATTTTCCATACATACATGGAGTTTGAGCAATAAGTTGCATTATTTAAATCTTGTGAGCTGTGAGACAAGCTATGTATCTAGTTATATATATGCTAAATATTCTTATGTTACTGTATTAATATAGTAATAATTGCCTAGGTTGCCAAGACAGTGGACCTAATAAAGGCCAAGGGGGGTAAGGTTACCAGAGAACCAGGACCTGTCAAAGGTGGGAGCACAGTCATAGCTTTTATTGAAGATCCTGATGGCTATAAGTTTGAACTTCTAAAGAGAGGTCCCAGTCCTGAACCATTCTGCCAAGTAATGCTTCGAGTAGGTGACCTTGATCGTGCCATAGCATTTTATGAAAAGGTTGAGCTTCTCACTGCTTTGGTTTCTTAGTTTTCTTCATAGAGTTTCACCTCATTCAGATTCAATCTCACAAAAATCCAATGTTTCCTCATGTATTTGTTTGGTTTTAAAAGGCTTTTGGCATGCAACTTCTCCGCAAAAGGGACAATCCTGAGTATAAGGTAAAGTCCCGTTCTACCTTCCATTAAGATTCATGGTTATTTTTGTAAGAAGCATTGTACTTTAATGTTGATGACTTCTATGAATGCTTGTACTAGATTACTGGCTCTATATCAGTGTATCATCGTTTTCGTTTGTTGTACTATTAATGCAGAACGAAGGGGGATTGCTTATCATTTCAATAATTGATGTAGTATTGAGTTTGTAATAAAAACCAATAACAATAATTCATAGTGAGTATGTTTTTTTAAATAAATAATAATTCACGTCGAAGGTCTTGTGAAATCTCTATCTTTTCTATGACATTTATGTTCTTCTACAAGGGTCAATCCAGTTCTAATCCTCACTTGGTGAGAGTACTATTTACACGTAAATGGTTTATGTTGGTTTCCAGTATACAGTAGCAATGATGGGATACGGTCCTGAAGATAAGAATGCGGCTCTAGAACTGACATATAACTATGGGGTCACCAATTATGACAAAGGAAATGGTTATGCACAGGTAGAGTCCATCATAATTCACTGTTTTCAATCAAAAGAGAGCACTTGCGTTTTAAATTTTATCTTTTGAACTGTGTACAGTAAATCAGTTTAAAACTAAAATTATTGTGTTTCGGACAGATTGCAATAGGCACAAACGATGTTTATAAGACTGCAGAAGCAATAAAACTTTACGGAGGGAAGATTATCCGTGAACCTGGACCTTTGCCAGGTATCAACACCAAGATAGTAGCTTGCTTGGATCCTGATGGATGGAAATCGGTATGGCTTATTGTTCCTTTTGCTCGGATGTTACTTGACGTGTGGTATGATGCATTAATAGGTGATTTTGGTGACCTAAAACAAATTCACTTAACACAATTTATTGTACAATTATTTCATGAATGATATGATGAACTGTTATAGCCATTTTCCAATACCCGTCACTTTTAGCTAGAGCTCTTACATCAACCTTACACTGCATATGGTTTCACATAATTGGATAAGACTTTGATGTTGTTGTTATTGTTGTTGTTGTAATACATGTCATACATGGGCTTTACTTCTAGTTTGACTTATATATCATTTCATGCAGGTATTTGTGGATAATGTTGATTTTCTGAGGGAATTAGAATGACAGAAGCATAATATTAGATTCAACACCTCTTATTGGCATCTCTCCGTCAATCATTCCCTTTGTCTATTTTTGTAGCAGAGATAAGTTTATTTATCATGCCCGCTACTGATTATTCAAAAGGCTGAAGACATTTATCTGGTGACTTATATATTTAGAGGAGGAAAAAGGGAAAGAAATTTGAAGCTCATGCTCACAGTCATGACAACCCCAACTTTTGTAATGTCACCATTTTCGTCTTATGGAAGTCAAAGGTTCCACCAATGTTGCTAGGAAGCTGCTGCAATTTCACTATGTCCTTTATTATGCCCATCTCCCTCATGTTGATGTGTATATATACACATATATAAATATATAACTAACATATTACACTCCTTTTACTTGGAGAAGGCTCAGCAGAAGCTAAGCTGAGTGATTTACTTCTTCATTTATCTACCCAAGCAGATGCGTTGTTATGGTTTGTTGTCCAACGCAACTAAATAAAAATCTGAGTCGGGCAGTTGAAGTTGTTTTTGCCAAAGTTCTCACGCATAACTTGGAAGAAGCTGCTATAAAAAAAGATAGTATGGCAAAATGAAAAAAATCGTCGACAGCAGGATTCGAACCTGCGCAGGCAAAGCCCAACAGATTTCGAGTCTGTCTCCTTAACCACTCGGACATATCGACGTTTGTTATTATTTTTCTCGTTATATATTATATATAACTATTAGTAATTAGTTGATAATAGTGTTATTCCTCCCTCCAAAAGATATAACCACAGATACATTTATGTTACGTTATTGTAATGTAATGCTTTGAGTCAAACTTTTTTCTAAACTTTTGTAATGAAAAAAATATAGTAGCAGATATTCATCATACACACTATGATACTAAACAATTAACCTTCATGAAATTTCAATCCAAAGTGATTGTCAAAATGCCTAGAAGCATTTTCATCGACCTAACACTAATAAGACCCAGTGGCCTATTTGAAATTCAAATAGGTGTCCCTTAACGAGAAAAGGAGAAAGTGGAGAGATGAGACCCTCTTTAATGCCTCCCACAACACATGTGTTCACTAGGTTAGGTCATATAACTTCGCGGAGATTGCTTCTAAATGATCCACGAAATTTGGGAAGGTAAACTAAGCCTTATGACTCACTCAAGACTCAACGAAAATTGCAGATGGGGATTTGCACAAAGTATGTCCAATATAGAGGAGACGGTTACAGAGCATCAACGTCTAAAAATAAGTCACGAGATCAAGTATAAGACCCTGGAACTTCGTGTACAAGATGCAAGACTAAACATCCGCTAGTTTAGAGTATTTATATATCCCTCGTATCATTCTTATTATTTTGTTCACACCATTCCCGACAATTCACTCTTGTATAGCAAGTTCATCTAATATTCTCGTAAATGATAAGATTTGGTGTTACTTACTACATTATCGATCCCTTCTCGCCATTATTTCTAACTCATCAATTATCGAGATTTATCGTCCCCTAAAACTTAGACATCTTTTTATCTCTTTTCTTCACATTCTTTATAAGCTAAACCTAATGATTTTTCTCAAGATGGGTGATTTCACCTACAATTTTTATGTTTAAAAAAAAAGAAAAAGAAAAAGAAAAGGAAGTGTGAATGGAAAGTACAAGCTGATGCTGATCTCACCTCCAACACCAACACTCTCTTCTCAGATCCCTCTCTCTCTTCCACTGGGCGATTAGATTAGATTAGATTCCGTCTCTGAATAAATCGCCATGCCGATTAGGGCCTCTCTCTTTCTCTTTCTATTCCTCGCCCTCTCCCTTTTCCACTCCGCCTTCTCCCTCTATCAAGATCAAGTCGGCCTCATGGATTGGTCTCTTCCTTCAACCTTACCTTTCTCCGCTTTTTTTTTTTTTTTTTAAATTTCACGCTCATCTTCGATTTAATATTTCATTATTTATACCTGCTTCCACCGTTCATCAAATTCACCTATCCTTACCAATTCATCCTTCAATATAATAATTGTGCATTCTATTTCAACCTTTTCAAACTATCACTTTCATTTAGCGTCTACAGTACTTACAATCCATGAAAATCATGTGCTGATTTTTCCAATACGATTTGTTATCAGTTAGTGATGTCAGCTAGCAATTGTGTTGTGTTGTGTTGTGTTGTAGTTTTATGTTTTATGCATTTTTTAATGTGTGACCACAAATTTCAGGCACCAGCAGTACATTGGGAAGGTGAAACATGCTGTGTTTCATACTCAAAAGGCTGGAAGAAAGCGTGTTTTGGTGTCCACTGAAGAGAATGTTGTTGCTTCTCTTGACCTTCGCCATGGAGAAATCTGTGAGTTTCATTTGGTCAACGGATTTCGAACGACTCATTTAAATTTAATTTCTAAAATAGATGTCATAAGCTTACCAAGTTGTAATCGGATAAAATATTCCTGAGCAATATTATTGTTTAGTCAATCATTATTTCTGAGTTGTTTGAAATCAATACGTGCTGAATTACTATGTTACACTTTTTCGCAGTTTGGAGGCATGTTCTTGGGACCAACGATGTAATCAATGGACTTGACATTGCCCTGGGAAAATGTATGATACTTCGGCTTTATTTGGTATCTACTTGTAGAATTTTCATCATACTATCTAACCAATATATTAATTGGGCTGCTTTAGAAAAGTTGTACATAGTTGTCTGATAAATATCTCACACATCAGTATAAGGCAATGCTGTCTTTGAGCACCAACTGGAAGCTATGTCATTCCACTAACATATGCAAACGATAAGAAGTAGCCCCGTCGATTAATGTTCTTTATATTCTGCACTAACAGTCCTTCTGGATGATATCATCATACCAGCATGTTATCCCATGAAGATGGAAAAATTGATTTCCAAGTGAAATCTCTTTAAATTGTATGACTCTTATAAACCAAAGAAAGTCAACACTGACACTTACACCATCATCGTTGAATCACTGTAATGACCTTGAAACTTGATCTGTTTCATTGTGCTTATATGCATCCTTAATGCTTTCTTAGTATATTTTGGTATATATTTGATAAAGTAATCGGCCTATACCAGCTTTAAAAATTATTGATGTACATTGAATTGTTTCAGATGTTATTACTCTTTCCTCTGATGGTAGTATATTGAGGGCATGGAACCTTCCTGATGGCCAGATGGTTTGGGAGTCTTTCCTTCCGGGCTCAAAGGGTTCAAAATCAATATTAAATATTCCTGTGAGTGAATGATTTGTTGCCCATGCCAGATTTTCCATGTTAATCATATATGTCACATAATATTTTATTTGATGAAATAGCAAGCTTGTAAGTAGAAGAAATATTAGCAGACAAGAGGGCACGTTCTGCACCATTTAAACTGAAAAGGATTCTATGCACAGAACAGAGTAGGATAAAGTAAAACGTTATGTAATGATAATAATAATTAGCAGTAAGCTGTGAATTAGCCGTTTATCTTCTAATCCTTCCAACGACTAATTCACAACTAACATCAAAATGTTATTATCGTTACATATTATAAATCTGCTATCAAATCCTCATCAACCTATGTGTATTCCTCATTATCACTAGCAATAATTAAAAGTTGCAGTCGATTATTCACAAAAGTTGTCGCATTTACAAAATAACTGCTATAATTATTTTTGCAGAAAAATTTGAAGGCAGATAGGGATGATTTGATCCTTGTTTTTGGGAATGGATGTCTTCATGCTGTTTCCAGCATAGATGGCGAGGTACTTTGGAAGAAAGATTTTGCAGGTGAAAGGTATGACATGGATTTTCGTTGAGCTAATTATTCTTTTTGTAGTTCAGGCAGTTTTGTTCATGTTGCCATCTTCATCTTGTTTGCAGCATTGATGTTCAGCATCTTATTCAGTCTCCTCATGATGATATAATCTATGTAGCTGGTTTTGCTGGCTCTTCTAAACTTTTGGTGTATCAGTTCAAAGCCAAGAATGGAGACTTGTTAAAGCATTATGTTGCTGGACTTCCCTGCGGTACTTTTGGGGAGTTATTATCACTCTCCAATGATATGCTTGTGATATTGGACGATAGCAGGTCAAAGATTGTAACAATAAACATCAAGGATGAAGATATTAATTTCATCCAGAAGTATATTTCTGAGATGATTAAGGATTCAACTGGGCAGGCATTAATTTTACCATCAAAACTTCCGGGAATGTTTGCTTTAATTCTTGATTCCCACAGTATTCTTCTTAAATTGACAATTGAAGGTGAGTTGGTGGTGGTAGACAAAATAAACAACATTGCAGCTATCAGTGATGGCCTATCAATTTCAGAGGGTCGACATGCATTTGCATTTGTTCAACATGGAGATGATAAAGTTCATCTTCATGTAAAGGATGTTAATGTCAATGATTTGAACGGTGACCTTGTTAAAGAAAGTGTAGTAATAGACAATCAAAGAGGGCAAATTGAGAAAATTTTTATAAATAACTATGTCAGGACAGACAGATCTCATGGGTTTAGGGCATTGATGGTAATGGAGGATCATTCACTTATATTAGTGCAACAAGGAGAGATTGTTTGGAGCAGGGAGGATGGTCTTGCTGCAGTTGTAGATGTAACAACATCAGAACTACCAGTGGAAAAGGAAGGCGTATCTGTAGCAAAAGTTGAACATAATCTCTTTGAATGGCTCAAGGTATAACGTGGACATCTATCTGCATAATTTAGTCCATTAGATTTTATAGAGAAGCACACTTTTAATTGCTGTCCAGAAAATGAGAAATATGCCTAAAATTATTAGTATCCCACAGTGCATTGTTTAAACTAGTTTATAATGTATGTGAAATTTCAAATATTATTTTTATGACAAATGATTAGGGAATATGTTTGGGATTTTGTAATGAGATGCTTCACTAATTGCAATTATTTATTGTTGAAAGGGACACGTGCTGAAGCTCAAAGGAACCTTAATGATTGCAAGCCCAGAGGATGTAGCAGCAATTCAAGCGTTGAGGTTGAAGAGTTCTGAGAAAAGCAAAATGACTCGTGATCATAATGGCTTCCGTAAGTTACTTATAGTGCTTACCAGGGCAGGAAAAGTTCTTGCCCTGCACACTGGAGATGGACATGTAGTCTGGTCTGTGCTACTACGCAATCTACGTAAATCTGAAGCATGCGATCATCCAGTTGGGATTAATATTTATCAGTGGCAGGTTCCACATCACCATGCATTGGATGAGAATCCATCTGTCCTTGTAGTTGGGCGATGTGGCTCAAGTTTGGCTGCACCACCTGTTCTTTCTTTTGTTGATGCGTACACAGGAGTGGAACTCAATGCTTTGAGTCTTCCTCATACCATTGCTCAAGTTATCCCACTGCCTTACACTGATTCAAAAGAACAACGTCTCCATCTAATCATAGATGTTGAGCAGAAAGCTCATCTATACCCCAGAACACCTGAAGCTATTGAAATTCTGCAACGTGTGTCTTCAAATGTGTACTGGTATTCAGTTGAGATGGATAATGGTATTATTAGAGGGCATGCCTTGAAGAGTAATGGCATTGGTGAAGTAGTGGATGAATATTGCTTTGTCTTCAGGGACTTATGGTCTGTTGTATTCCCATCTGAATCTGAAAAGATCATAGCAACTGTGACAAGAAAATCAAATGAGGTATGGTGTCTTCTGTACTTATTTTTTTTAATTGAAAGTAGCAGACATCCGTGAAATGGAGTACTTCAAATTCTGCGATACCTTTTATTTCCTCCATAATGTCCAATGTTCAGAGTGTTTCGTTTAAGCTTTGTTTCATTTCATTATCTACAAACTGTAATGCCTGTCCATGCATGCATACTTTGCTCATGCTCATTACTATTGTCTTTTTGTAGTGAGCATTTAATAAACCAGCAACCACAAGTTTGTGCTAGACACTTGAAACGAGGAATTCCATTAACAAATTTGCAATTTTTTTGGCTAGTAAATTACTGCTTTTACCTTGGTGTTGTTCCCTGTTTATTCATTTTTATTATGTAGGTGGTTCATACTCAAGCAAAAGTAATGGCTGACCAAGACGTCATGTACAAGTATATATCAAGTAATCTGCTTTTTGTTGCAAATGTGGCACCAAAAGCCAGTGGTGAAATTGGAACAGCAACACCAGAGGAGGCGTCACTGGTTATCTATATCATTGACACTGTAACTGGCCGTATATTGCATCGCATGACTCATCAGGGTTGCCAGGGTCCTGTTCATGCTGTAAGCATTTCTAACTTCTTGATCACTAAAATTGTGCCCATCATATGACTTCATCTTACCAAATGAATTTTTTTTAGGTATTTAGCGAAAACTGGGTTGTGTACCACTATTTTAATCTCAGAGCTCATAGATATGAGATGACAGTTGTTGAAGTCTTTGATCAATCTCGAGCGGTATGGCTGTAATCTTTATCTTCATGTAAAGATCTCCATTTTATATGTATTGAAAATTTTAAATTTGGATGCAATACCCAGGATAACAAAGACGTTTGGAAGCTTATTCTTGGAAAGCACAATCTGACATCACCTGTCTCTTCTTACTCTCGACCAGAAGTTATAGCTAAATCACAATCCTATTTCTTTACCCATTCTGTGAAAGCAATGGAAGTGACCTCAACCGTCAAGGGCATTACATCCCAACAGCTTCTTCTTGGAACAATCAGTGATCAGGTTGGGACACACATGCTGGAATGTCTATTCTATGAGAATTTGAGAAATGAGATGTTTCTTTTGGTTTTAAATCCTTGGTCAATTTACTTTGTTCTCATTTACTGTCATTCTCCAGTAAAATCTAATGAATGTCCATACATTTTCTCAAATCAACTGGGGAATTCTTCTTCAGGTTTTGGCCCTTGATAAGCGTTTTGTGGATCCTAGGCGAACACTCAATCCCTCACAAGCTGAAAAAGAAGAAGGAATTATTCCTCTTACTGATTCATTACCAGTCATTTCTCAGGTGATTTTTTTGTCTATAACTTCCATTTTTTTCTTTTGTGCGAGACGTTGCTGTGTGTATGACTGCACAATTATAGTAACCAGTTTCCATGTGATACTGGTGATATCTTCTTTGTTTTGTCTGCATGTTGAACGTTTATCATTCCTGTAGCTTGTTTATAGTAAATGTTATATTGTTCAAGGTCAGTTGGGTGAGGTACTTTGACAAGAACAGAGGTCTTCTTTTTTTTTTTGGGGGGGGGGGGGATTGGAATTCATTCTGAATGCAGAAATCTCTTTTTGCTGAACATTTCAAGTTATACTTTCCAGCATGTTTGGCTGACATAACCATGTCTGTATGAGGCATGCACACTTAATATTTTAGTATGGCTGTCTTATGTTGTAGCTGATATATTTCTTAAATGGCTATTGTTTGCTAAATAACGTGATGACTCCTCTCCTCCCCTAAATGACTTTGAGGAGAATCAAGACTTGAAGGGCCAGTTCTTACTCTTCTAAGATTTTGTTTAGGCAAATAATTAATTTCTACTCGAACCTCATTTCTGTTAAAGGTTAACACTGATCTTATTGAATCTCTGCAGTCCTACATTACTCATTCCTTTAAAGTGGAAGGTCTCCGGCGAATAATAACAGTACCAGCCAAGTTGGAGTCTACATCACTGGTCTTTGCCTATGGAGTAGATCTATTTTTCACTCGGGTAGCACCTTCAAAGAATTACGATTCATTAACTGAAGATTTCAGCTATGCGCTACTTCTCCTTACAATTGTTGCACTTGTAGCAGCAATTTTTGTTACTTGGCTATTATCAGAGAGGAAAGAACTAGAAGATAAGTGGAGGTGATGCATCATCATTTTCACCCAAAATTTCTTTAACTTTGGACATTTGGTAGGTTTTACTTATTTTTCTGGCAACTCATAATCTGGAGGCACACTTGAAACTTATAGTAGCTCTTATTGCAATTTTGAATGTATAATTCTATTGATTTAGGATTATTGGAGGATGTTAATTTAAATGCTGTAAATGTAGTAGCATGAGTTAGGGTCAGACTTGAGGCCACTTTCAAATTTCAACGTGAATGAAGGGTGGATTGCAGTTGGCAGGACACCCGAAATTTCTGCATGCATTGCCTAATTTGGCGATCAAAATGGGTTTTGGTTTATGGCGATGTTATTGAATGTTTTGCCAATCACTTCCCTCCTTCTTTCATTAGTAATGATCTTTGCCTGTTCAATTCATTGATTAAGTTAAACTACATTCCTATTCATCAATTCATAGCTTAGCCTTAGCAAAAATAAGCGTTTTTTGTTGTAAACTTTTTCTTCTGCCAGCGACTTGAGAAAATTCTGGTACACATTATTAAAAAATAAAGACAAAAGTCTGGAATTCTGGATACTACAGATAAAAACAACAGAAACAAGAAAACTACAGTGAAGAAAAGCCATCTAAGTAACGCTATGGTTTAACACAAGCAAGTCAGTGGTGATTTTCTCAGATTTAGCCTACCGAATGAATTGGAAAACTGTTGTTTATATCAAGATTCATATGTTTTTTGAAATTGGAATGCTAGACACGTGCTGGAAGCACGAAAACCATTACATCTTATTGAACAAGACTCGCTCCACTGAGGGCCTACTTTGTCAGATTCTCACATACGTTAATTACTCTCTAGCTAGTTTTAACTTCATTCACACGCACATAGATAGGGAACTAATAGATAGCGTACTCACAATGGTTGATATAATAAGTTGTAGTTGACACCTTTTGCAAAATATTTATTTATGAACGAAACTCCCATTTCACTAAAAAAAAAAGAAACTTGGTTTAAAAGCAGAAGCAGTTGTTGTGAACTTGAATGTACTCAAATCCATGGAATATAACTATATATTAAGCATAAAGATGCGAGTGCAATACTCGTAGCTGGTATTACAAATATAGAGGATTGGTGGGTTCAATTTCTCCTCTATCCACTCCTCTTTTTTTTAGCAAATTATTTACTCCTCTTCTTGCTCAATCATTCAGAACAGGGACAAGTGATGACAAAATTTTCTTATGGGAAATTCTCACCACGAAAACTTTTAGAACGGGACGAAATTCATTTTCGAGACGGGATGAGACACGTGATAAGGTTGTCCCGATCAAGTCTTGATCCTGAATATGTGTGTTTTTTTGTATAATTATTTTTAGTAAAAATACATGTGTCATGTGTATCATATATGAGTATATATGACAGTTTTTTGAAAATTATGATCCTAATAAAGCTTATTATGTTATATAAGATGTATTTAATTTATTGAACTAATTTCTTTGTCTAATCCAAAAAAGTCAAATAGATATTATATTTATATTTAAGGCATGAGGGAGTAGTGTCCTTATATCTACAGTTCCTGATAATCAGGTTATACTGTTTTATGCCTTCAAAATCTCCTTCATTTTGTTCATATGAATAAGGAGCATTTTTTTAATGTCTTAGAAGCATGAAAGAAGACTTAGGAAGTAAAGTTTCATTGTAGGTGTGAAACTCTTGAGGATTGTGAGGGGAATCGTGAGATCTGTAGGAGTAGAAATTGGTGACCTCCTCAGCCTGACCTTCGCCAAATAAATGAGACTAGGATCTGAAGGAGAAGAAGAAGAAGAAGAAGAAGAAGAAGAAGAATATACACCAGCCTTCGAGAACTTCAATGACGGTAAAATTCTACATTGCGTGTGTGTTTAGTATTAGTTGTGTAAATCACAGATTTGAAGCTATTCTTGTTTAGCTAATTGATACTGATTTACACCCTTTTTTCTGTGCCATGAAGCAATTAATGAGTGTGCTCAATGTGTATTCTGAGTGCAAGCAAAGCGCATCTTCTTCTTGGTTTGGCCCGTCTATGATCTCAGATGATGTTGTCTTTATAGTTGAGGAGCATGGAATAACATATTGAAATTATATTGTTCTGGTAACAGTTGATTGGTTTTTCCATCTACCGTGAGTATGTTTGAGTTTCTATTACCAGTTTTATTATTAAATGGAAATTTGCTATATTTTTTAATTATTGATCAAGATATTCCTATACTGATAAGTGAGAGAATAATCATTTGGATTTGTAAGCGCCTTAAAATGTCATTTTATAGTATATATAAGTTATTTTCATAGATTGTTTTAACGAAAATTGTCTTATGTGATATTCTTTATAAAAGAAATATGTTTTAATATAGTACACGTACAATTATTATGATAATTTCTTATATGTTAATTAATTGTTATATATTTCTGAAGGCTATTGGATCTATAGCATGTGTTATTCTACCTACCCAATTAAGGAGGTGGTGCTCTTCCACCCTAGACCAATCATGAACTTTAATTCAATTTTAAATTTAACTAGAGATTAAATTCAATTTTAATTTTCTATCAATTAAAACAAATGTTATGTAAAAATGATTAAATTTAGAATATTTGATCATATATTCATGCAAAAAAAAATCATATGTAAGTAAGCATATGTGGGACAATAGGAGCATAACTTTTTAGTACGTATATCGTACGTGGAGCATTTAGAATCAACTGTGGAATGTAGTGGTGGTTGCTTACTTTAAGGCGGGAAGACCCCGCCAAATTCCTACATCCTTCTCAACCCTCAACAGTCAACAGTATTAAGTATTAACCTTCCGACAGTTTTTGTTTGGTTATGGGAAGGGAGGTAAGGAAAATTCACACAAGTTGATTTTTTTTTTAGAAAAATTGAACAAATAGAGTTATAATGCTCAAAGAAATACTCCCTCCGGTCCTAAATATAAGACCTAATTGACTTTTTCTAGAAAATCCTTAAAAAAGAAAAATAAGTTAATTATAAATTGATTTACCTAATTTTTTCCCTTAAACTAGTTTATTTTACCTATAACTAATGGATAATCTAAAAATATATCAAATATGTCATCATTTAATAATCTATTTCGCAACCTCAATCTCTCCAAAAAAAGTCAATTAGATCCTATATTTAGGACCGGAGGTAGTATAAGATATAAGATAAAAAAGGAAGAACGGGAAGAGTATTAAATTTTTTCCATCCACTCATTTTATCTCCCCTCATCACTTTGTTTTCCATTTTTTAATTGTTCAAAGACTAATGGTTATAAGTAAAAAAAAATAACATTTCAAGACCATTGTCTCAAAATCCAGTGATAAAAAACTAAAATAGAATGAAAATTAAAAGACAAAATATAAACCTAAAAAAACCTGAAAAATTCAAAATCCTTAATCTAAAAATCCAAAATTAAATGGCAAAAAGTTTGGGGACAAAAATAATCATAGACTAAAATCAAAATAAGTGAAAGTGTGAGGGTAAAAGTTACTGATTTTAAAGTGCATAAATAAAAAACCAAAATCAAGTGAAAATTACTAATTTTCTCTCTTAATATTTTCTCTTCTCTGTTTTATCTGAATAAAAGTTCATTCCCTCCCCTCCTTTTGCAAGTGAAGTGTTGAATCGCTAATGAACGCTTCATTATTTTCCCAAAAGTGTCCTCTTTTATTTGCTTAATCCCTGCATGCTCGTTCCTTGCCTCATAATTTTTTGTTAATTTTCAAATACAAACTACCGTATACAACAGATAAATTATTGAAAGTGTTCACGAAGACGAATATAAACGTCACGGATTTGTTTCCAACGTCGCAAAAATTGACAACATATAGATGCCATGCAGAATATTTGGTTCCTAAAGCCTATTAGCAATTTTACGGAGCACCAGACTTCAAAAATAGAATTGCCCGTATAAATTTACTTCCAAAAAATAATAATATGCCCCTCCTGGCCTCTTCCCAAATCTTATTCATTCATTAACTCTGACTCTTGGAAAAATATAAATTATACTTCCTCCGTTCCTAAATATAAGACCTAATTGATTTTTCTGGAAAATCCTTAAAAAAGCAAAATAAATTAATTATAAATTGATTTACCTAATTTTTTCCCTTAAACTAGTTTATTTCACCTATAAACTAATGGATAATCTAAAAATATATCAAATATGTCATCATTTAATGATCTATTTCGCAACCTTAATCTCTCCAAAAAAAAAGTCAATTAGGTCCTATATTTAGGACCGGAGGTAGTAATATATAACACAGATTTCTCATATTTTCTCTCTTCAAACTCCTAGATTATTTTCTACATTATTTCGATTATGTCTTGTTTTCCCCTTTTTTTAATCGTGTCTTAGCTATTGATTTTTATGAATGGTTAGGATTAGAACAAAAAAAAAACGAGGACAATATGATCAAAAAGAAGTGGAGGGTTTCCTTACTGGCCGGCCACATGCCATGACCGACGAAATTAAACGTGTAGTGAGCATTTATAATTATAAAGTACACGTGGGTTTGTATTTTGTACACTATTTATTCATCGCCCAAACATTTTGTCCTAGTTGGTTGCCTGGGAAAAATACTCAGTTTAGTTTACGTAAGGGAATAATGGAATACGAATAATTATAATCGAAATAAAATTAGCAGGTACTCATAGAATGAAGCTTCAGTCCAGAAAAAATAGAATGAAGCTTATATTTCTTTACGGAAATGAAAAAAACATGTATTATAAGACAAAAAGGAGAGATATAAATGCTTAAATAACTAAATAGTAGAGTATATAAGGAGCATAAATGTCCATGCATTAATTATACTCGGCCTGAAATTTTAATGAATTTGATTTAAAATATAAGAGTTCACCTTTAATTATCTCATTATTTAATGTGTTTTTCTTGATTTACAACTAACTCATTTTCATATTCATTAATGTTTATATATTTCTATCTCTTAATACACTTGTTATAGATAAAAGTAATAATATTGAAAAAGGTGTGTATATATTCCAAACACATTTGTTTATTTTTCAGATGTTTTTTATGAAGTGTATTTTTTTTATCTACGATCAAGATATCCCGTACTCGACAAGTGAGAGACTAATCCTACGCTGATTTGTAGGCACCTCAAAGGGTGGGACAGCTGGCCTGGGAGATTTAATATTTCTCCATATTATTAGCTTTCATTACTCTCACCAAGAAAAACAAGTAAATTTTATGCACTCAAAAAGGAATTAATTTCTTCCCAAATTATCCTTATCGTTACCCCTGCTAATAATTATGAGATTGTAGAAAAACAATAAAAATGATTGGGGTATTTTAGAGAAAACACAACATATACTAATAATCAAAAGCAATTAAATATGTTCTTTTTCAAATAAATAGGTTTTTTTATTTGGTAGTAAAAGACGTTGTCAAACTCGCTAGTTGATATTTCGATTTTACTGATTTTACATTTTTTATAACTGAATTTGGGGTTCTATCTAATCAAAATGTCTCACAAGTCGCTAAGATTTTCATTGGCAATGAACTCGTTAGAAACTCAGGAGATTACATGCCGAATTAACCGTTTTTACGTTTTTACACAACAGAAAAATCGTGTCAACTTATTCTAAAACTCATTTGAATTATTTTTATTTGAACTTATTCAATGAATACATGCATAAATTTCATAGAAATTTCTTTAATTTGCAGGTTGATAAGGTATGAATTTGATATCTTTAATATATATTCAAATTAATTTCTTGTTTTTTATTTTTTATTTAAACATATTGAAAACATGTGTTTATTAATACAGATAAACACGCATAAACTTTACAAGGTTAGCGTTTACAATTCACGTTTATTTTATTATCTAATTTTATTTATTTCACGAGTTTAACAACCTTACGCGGGATTGGGATTGGAAGGAACATTAATCAAACTTTTTCCCTAATAATCAATAGATAGATGCTAGAAGATCAGTTTAAAAAACTACATATTTGAAGATTATATAATGATGATTGATGACACAACACAAAAAAGCTCCACCCCACCAACACCAAATTCCATTATTATTCCACATAGAGAGATAGAGAGACCATCCCATCATCCATCAGCAAAATGCCAAACCATCTCTCCACCTTCTCTCTCATCACCACCCTCCTCCTCTCTCTCCTCCCTCTCTCCCTCCCTCTCTCTCCACCGTCTCCTCTCCAATGTGACACCAATGGCTGCACTCTCTCCAACTCCTATGGTTCATGGCCTGACCGTTCTTCATGTCATGCCTTCAACTTCACCTCCCCTTCCTCCGAACAAGGCCTTCTCAACGCCGTCGCTTTCGCCACTCGCAACAATCTCAAAGCCAAAGTCATCACCAAGTTCTCTCACACCATCCCCAAGCTCGCTTGTCCTTCCCTAGAAAACACTCTTCTCATCAGCACTGAAAAGTATGGTGCAACCATTGAAGTTGACGCCGTTAACTTGGCCGTTACGGCGGATGCTGGCGTGGCGCTTCGTGACTTGGTTGATAGGGTGGAGGAGAAGGGCTTTAGTTTGGTGGCTGCGCCGTATTGGGAGGGTGTCACGGTGGCCGGACTTATTTCCACCGGCGCTCATGGGAGCTCTTGGTGGGGCAATGGTGGGGCCGTTCATGATCATGTGATTGGGATTAGTATTGTTGTTCCTGCTTCTAAATCTGAAGGCTATGCTAAGATTTTGAGGCTGCAACGTAATGATCCTCTTATTAATGCTGCTAAATTATCGCTCGGAATGTTAGGCGCCATCTCCAAGGTCAGTTACATTATAATAATAATAATAATAATAATAATAATAATAATAATAATATATATGTCAACGTGAGCGTTAAACTTAAAAGTGTGTGTGTGTGTGTGTGAGATGAATTTGTCACATTAGCTTAACTTTTTGTTATAGGAAGACAAAATGAAAAATTGTATGTGAATAATATATGCATGAGTTTTAAGGTATATATTAATTTGTTGGCAAAAAAAGGTATATATAATTTTAAATTGAGTCATCATATATTCACATTGGCTAGAAGTTTACGTTACGGATTGATCGAGAAACTTAATCACAATCAATTCATTCCTAAACAAGTTGATCATATTTTTCGTTTAATTTATTTACTTTGTATATATTATTCTTTACCTTGTTTATGTTCATATATATATAGAAGTTTCACATAAAGGTCATTTATTACTTATTAACATTATATGTCTACAACCTTCCAAAAGCTCGCAGTGATGTTATCTGTTTTTCTATTTGTGTGTGTGTGTGTTCACATGTGTCCGAGCACGCGCACATGTGATTTTGGGTGAATACCCCCATGTGAATTTTACACAACAATCGATTTATGAATTTATGAATTCAAAAATAATACGTGTCAGTGATTTGGAGTTTTTTTGTAACTTAGCTTTTGGGCTCTATAAAAAGTATTGCATAAGCAATTAAGCATACTATATATGATATTCGATCGAAGAAGTGGACTGTGATGCGAGGGATGTTCGAGATCTAGAATTTATTAGTTTGTTGAATGTCGTTTTTTGTTTTAATTCTATGCATATTATGAACAACACAGGTGACATTATCAATAGAGCCTAGGTTCAAGCGAAGCGTAACATTCAATTTCACGGATGACGCTAAAATAGAAGATGTGTACATGGAACATGCAAAGAAGTACGAATTTGCAGACATCACTTGGTATCCTTCGAAGCACACAGCTGTATACAGATATGATTCCAGGGTTCCCTTAAATGTCTCCGGCGATGCCGTTTATGACTTCATTGGATTTCAGCCCAATTCTATGTTGATCTCCAAATCAATTAGAGGAATAGGTACTAACATAATATGCTCCCTCTATTTCTAAATATAACACATAATTGCCTTTTTTTTTTAGAGATTAAGGTTGCAAAATAAGTTATTAAATTATGATTTGATATATTTTTAAATTATTCATTAGTTTATATGTCAAATAAATTAGTTAAAGGGAAAAAATTAGGTTAATCAATTTATAATATATTTACTTATTTTTCTTTTTTAGGATTTTCAAAAAAAATTAACTATGTTTTATATTTATAACCGAGTTGAGTAATTTGTTATCTCCACCTTTTTTTTTTAATTTTTCATAGACGAAGGTTTGAGATTTAGAGGATCTGGTCCCCTTTTAATTAATTGATACCCCTTTTCGTTCAAAAAAATTGATACCCCACCAAAAACTAACCATTTACTGGTTATATTAAATAATAAATATTGTATTTAAATGTTGATGAAATGTTGCAGAGGAAATGCAGGAAAATATGAGGGATGTGAATGGGAAATGCCTAACCGCAGCAACTACTCTAGCATACAAGAAATTCGTGGGAAATGGACTGAAGAACAACGGCCAACTCTTCACAGGCTATCCAGTTGTGGGATATCAAGGGAAGATGCAAACCTCTGGTTCATGTTTATATTCAACAAGAATTGACACTACATGTGCTTGGGATCCCAGAATCAAAGGACTCTTCTTTTATGAAAGCACTGCAATTTTTCCAGCTTCCACATTCGGAAACTTCGTGCGTGACGTTAAAAAACTAAGAGATTCAAACCCACAAAATTTCTGTGGCCTTGACATCTACAATGGCATCCTAATACGCTTTGTTAAAGCCTCAAGTGCATATTTAGGCCAATCCCAAGATTCGGTAGTGATTGATTTCAACTATTATCGTTCTGATGACCCTTTGACTCCAAGACTAAATCAGGATGTGTTGGAAGAAGTGGAACAAATGGCATTCTTCAAATATGGAGCTAAGCCACATTGGGCAAAGAATAGGAATGTAGCTTTCTTGGGTGTTCAGGACAAATATCCTAAGTTTAAGGAGTTTATTGCAGCTAAAGGCCAATTGGATCCTCAGAATATGTTCTCAAGTAAGTGGTCAGATGATATAGTGTATGGCAAACAAAGTGAAAAAGTTGATGGTTGTGCCTTGGAAGGACTTTGTATTTGTACTGAAGACAGACATTGTAGTCCACAAAAGGGATATTTCTGCAGACAGGGCCTTGTATACAAAGAAGCTAGAGTTTGTAGGTACTCTCCAACCTCCCTTTCTTGATGCTTTGTACAACCCACACATTATTACTACTAGTATCATTGATCAATTGCATGATAATTGAACAACTGTTCAGTCTATGGGATGATTGAATAATTTAATTTGTTATTTTTATCTTGAAAGACAGGAGAGGGAAAGAATTGTATGCCTGGGTCAATAAATGGAACAATTAATTTTTTTGTAATTCTGAATGCATATATATCATGGAACCTTGACTTCAAATCAAATAAGATGTGGTTGCTAGTTTAAGTGTATGACTCAGGTCATATTTTTTTCTATTATTGCAAATCTATGAAATTGCAAGCAACAGCAAGAGTAACGTCTGCGTACGGGAAACGAAGGCGTGAAGTTTTGATTAGGGTATGGATGCAAATTATATTGAAAGTATGTCACGCAAGAATTTTTTCTGATGAAAGTATAAGATTACATTTAATATAAAAAAATTAAAAAGAGACGAAAGTGTCAAAAATAAAATATTTAAATCTTATCCTAGCCCATTGAACTTTGCTTTCGGCTTTGCTTGCTGGTGAAAGCATCTTGCTTTCGCATGTCAAATCATGTGTAGGAATATATATATATATATATATATATATATATATATATATATATATATATATATATATATATCTATATATATATATATATATATATATATATATGTATGTATGTATGTATGTATGTATATATGTATCTATATATCCTCCGTGCATGTGTGTGTGTGTGTGTCATTATCTTTGCGTGCGTCGCCAAAATATATTTGGACCTTATAATCTTAAATCTGATGAGTCATACTAAAGTGTGAGAAATTGACTTGAAGATATATTTAAACATGATATTGTTGTATAAACAAACAATAACGAGATGTTGTCCGCGACACCTTTGCTCAATGGAACGGTGGTGATCGAGAGCAAAGCTGCAAATGATGTCATATGAAAGAACCAAGCTAGCTAAGCAAATAATAGCAGATCAGATTAATGTGTTCACTTTATTATTTTATCCCCAATCAAGTCACTTTATTTTTTAAATGAATCCAATCAAGTCACTTTATCTGTGACTTTACTTGGTGTTTAATTAGGGGCGCGCGCAAACGATCTCTCCAAAAGTAGCTCTATTACTACATGTGTGTGTGCGCGCAATTTCTTCAAGATTTATTCATGAGGTTTAATTATTCTTTGATCAACTTTCATTTGTTCATGAAGTCAGTCATTCACATGTACACCACCTTTTATTATATAAAAAAAAAGTACCCCACCTAATTAACCTGCGCGTTCCTATGTGAATTCTCTGTTGTTATATGTTCCGTCAAGAATTAATCATGGGCAACAACAATTATATTTTACGTCAGATATAATTAATTTTTAGAGTTTAATAAAAAAATATATTGAAAGTCTAAAGGCGAGCTTGAGTCATCATTATAGTTTTTTATATATAAAAATCATTTAAGTCAAAATAAAGCATTCTTTGGTGACCTTGAGATAATTTTTTTATCACAGAATAATCTCATAATAATCTTACATATTTCAAACCAGGTGTGTATATAACATGAAATTTTCCAAAGCACATAATCTCACTCAGCTTTATGTAGAAACGAGTAGATGATGCTGAAAAAATATTCAGCAAAAGAAAATAAGCAATTATTAAAAAACGCATATATCTCCTGATAATTAGCTCCTGAAAATAGAGGAAGTTCAGTACATTACAGCGTCTATATCTGTGTCTCTCGAAAATGAAATTCGACCTATTCACCTTTATTTGTAATTTATTTGACGAAATTCATCATCTGAAACCCAGCCAGATATTTTTATTGGTTTAACTTAGAAACTAGAATAATTATTGTGAACTTCCGAAGGTGACTGGAACACTTATTTCTACGCCTATCTCCAACCATTTTTGTTGATCAAGTGGTTTAAATAAAGGTAGAATGAATGAAAACTGTATGTACTGAAAGCCTATGAAAAATAACTAGAGATTAGGAATGAAGAAACAAGTCAACTCTTCAACATGTAAAATCGGCTACATTAATCGCACAACACACCATTGTACTCTATTAATAATCAATCAAGCCTTTAAATATATTATATATGGACTACCAATTAAATCCAGTTCTTCAACTTTACTAAGTGTTCATCCTTGTCTCGCTGAAAGTATATAAAGCTTGATAAATAGTCGAAAATGTAAAATAAAATTTGATACCGAAAATTAGTTAGCAGAATATAATAAAAGTGCTGCTCAATTTATTATTTTATTCAATTAACAATTAACAATTAGTAAATGAAATTTGATACTCCATTGAGGTCGTACATAAACATCATTATATATCAAGCCTAACAAAGAATAACTATACATAACACATTTTATTTTCATGTTTGAAAACCTCATGCCTGTTTATATTTAGTTCTATTCATGTTAAAACATGCTAAAATTTGCACACCTCAAAAGTTGAAACAGAAAAACTTTTTTTTTTACCATAAAAACAAAAACTAGATCATAATAAATTGCAATTGACTAGATCCCGCGGGAAAAAGTATTGGTCGGTACCGCCTCTTTGAAGTATGATTGGGAAAAAAAACTCGCATTACAACAAACTATATCTGTTACATTGGTTTTGACACTTGACATAATAAGTTAAAGCCGCAGTTATATCGGACCTGAACTTATTAGATCAATTAAAAGTTTACACTCGACACATTACTCATGTTCAATCTTCTGTCGAGTGGCTGGGGCCCATTACCACAACAAGTCTTAGAAAGCTGAGTGGAGGGGGTTGTCTTAAGGCTTCCCCATCAACTCATCACACCAACATTGAAAGCTAAATATAAATTTAATGGTAGAGCAAATCAAATGCTACTCACGGAATGTTCATTAACATACTTATATATTAAGGTCTTCTGCTTGCTTTATATCGGTAATCAGCCACTTGTGCCAAATCATGGGATCTCACCTTACATATCGAATTTTTGCTCCTACCCTGAGAGTCACTTTGATTCTCCACCTTTAATATCATCATGCAGCATCAAAAGGGGGCACAATAATAGCTGACATGTTTTGACGACAAAAGGAGCGGGTGTCAAAGAAAAGACAAGCAGTATGAGTAAAATTTGACATGATTGCAACAAGAGATTCCGAAAATCTACCGAGATTCTGGCCATTTTTTAAGATCCTTTATTTTGGTTTCCTTCAAATTTCTCTGCTGTTTGCATCCCCCAAAACTAGCAAAGCTGGGCCTTTTCTTGGGATTACTGGGCTTCTCAAATTTCAAATCTTCCCCTCTGATCATATAGATATTCCCCACATCAGCCAGGGTGAAATCAGCTGGATTTCTATTTATGCTGCAAGAGTTGGAGATATAACTATCTTTGGAAGATGCCAAGGTTACACTACTACTATGAACTTCCAGTTCACGTTGCAGTGAAGTTCCCGTTTCTGTTTCAACATTGGTCCAACTAAAATTCTTCTTTCCTCTATTCTGCAAAACTGAGTCGGAGCTCTTAATTTTCTTCTTTCCAGACTTTAGGGATGTTTGATCATTGAAGCTTCCAGCTTTACTAAAATTCTCTTTATGCTGGATTGATGAAGATGCACCCAGGGTTGATGAACTAGGAAAACCACCATGTGATTTATTTGATGAGTAACTCTTATAATAATCTGATGGTGGCGGTTTCAGAGAACTGAGCGCCTTGTCTATCTCCAATTTACCATTACAATCACCATGAGAAGAGGGTCTGTTGAATATTTGAGCATCGACACAAGCATTGATGGGTTTAACGGAATTCATACCAGCATCCATAAGGCTGAGTAAATGCATGGCTGGTATTATCTCGTTGGAATATGAATCCAGAGATTCCCTTATATTTTGTTGAGGCTCTATTCCGTTACGTTTGCATGGTAATGGGTATTCCGCATTCACACTGTTGAAGGTTCCAGAATCCAGGTTTCTACTAAGCTTTTCAAGGTCAGTTGCATTTAAATTCAGGCAATTAAGATCAATATCCCTGTTCATGTTCTGCTTATGTATCCTGTCAGTGTGGAGTGAAGTCGAATCTTTATCAGTACAAGTGGATTGATAAACGGCACTTCTGGACATATCATATCCCAGGGACAAGTGATTCGGGGTCAAAGATGCCCAGATATGAGAAGCCTTGTCATGTGGATGTAAAATAGACTTGGGTAAACTACATCCTCCCTGGACCTGCATCATAGAATAAGTGGATCCACGCTCAGAATTACTCCCATTCATCTTGCAATTTTGATCACTTCCACAAATGCTGGATCCAATGGGTGGGAAATGAAACCCATTTGGTGACCTCTTTTGGGAATTAGAAACTTCAAAAGGAAAGGACGACTGAGGTTGACAAAGATTATTCCTCTTCAAATGGTTTCCATCATCAATGGAAGAAAAGTAGTGAACTGACTTTCTTTTGCCAGGCCTCACATTCCCTCTGTGAAAGGTCATGCCAATTTCCCCGTGTCTTCCCTGAGGTTTTACTTTCTGACCCTCTTGAAACAACGTCAATACCCCTTTTCCATAATCGCAAGTGCCAACAGTCATATGTGCTTTCCTTTCATTAGTGCTTCTTGACATCTGACAGCTTCTATTTTCTGCTTCAGAAAGACGCCTCTCATGTTGATTCTTTGCCATCAGCTCTACAATTTCAATGGGTATATCATCAAATGTCCCGTGCTCAGACACATCGCCAGCTGTTTGATCATTGGTTTTCATGATACTTGCAAATTCCATAGCTTCAACTGGTTTTTGTGTGTGCTTTGAACCAGTAATTTCCTACAAAAAGTTATTTCCTTAGAAACATTTTTGTATCATATATGCTTATTTATTGAGCCAATAAAAAGACATTAATGCAATGAACAACACATCAACGATCTAAACTCTTTTTTGCGGCAGAATTTCACCACTAAAGCAAGCTAAAAAGATCATTTCACAAGAAACCCAATTGGTCACGGCCCAGACATGCAGAAGCTACTGATGAGGAACAACGTTTAAAAATATTGCGAAGAATAAAATGAAGAAGCTAATCAGCTTGCATGAATGAGTACTGGACATATAACAATAATAAGTTGATTTTTCTTGTTGATGCCGAAAATCCAATTTCGAATTTAAAATACTAAAAATCATAATGGAAAAGGATGAAGAAATTATACAAGAACAAAACCTAACAACATACAAAGATACCTATTGTTAATATGCAAATTATTAGGCTTATGTGTCAAGTGTGTGCACGTGGTCAGCAGTTTATTATTTCTTTTATTAATTATGTAACAGCTAGTTAGTTGCTAGATATTAGGAGACTTTTTCCCAGGACTATTATTTCTTTTATTAATTATGTAACAGCTACTTAGTTGCTAGATATTAGGAGACTAAATCAACGTGTTCCTAGGGCTGCTTACAACAGCTTATGTATCTGCCGTTTATATATATTCGGCTATCACCCATCAATAAAGTTATCGGTGTTTTATGCTCAATATTCTACATGGTATCAGAGCAAATCATCTAGCTTCCGTACCCGATCATTTTTTTTTTTTCTAGAACCCTAATTCTGAAAAAACGAGATGTCAAACTCGCAAGAAGGGGTATCTACGGCTTCTTCAAAGAATGGAGAAGATTCTTCGTTACTTCCCGTTATTGAAGGAGGTTCATCTCTCCTTATTGTTTCTGAAAAGCTTACCCTCACCAATTACCGTGATTGGGCTCAAGCTGTCCTACTTGCTGTTGAAGGACGCGGCAAGAAAGGTTTTCTAACAGGAGAAACACCGGCTCCTGCAGATCCTAAATCTAAAGCCATGGCACAATGGAAGATTGATAATGCTCTTGTGTCATCATGGCTAATTGATGCCATGTCTACTTCAATTAAACGCACCTTTATGTATCTCCCTTCTGCACGAGATATTTGGGTGGTTGTTCGTGAATCCTATGTTGATGGGAAGGATATGTCTCACTTGTTTTCTCTTCAACGTCAGTGTTGGAAGTCTTCTCAGGGAACGAGGACTGTTACTGAATATTGGTTTGAGCTTTGTGCTCTCTGGCAAGAGATTGATCTTCTCACAGATGAAGAATGGGCATGCCCACAAGATGCAGCCCGTAATAAGAAGAACAAAGATGTTGATCGTGTTCTTCTGTTTCTTGATGGGTTAAACCCTTCGTTTGATGATGTTAGTGGAAGAATTCTGGGCTCCTCCACTCTTCCATCTCCTAGAGAAGTCTATTCTGAGATTCGCAGGGAGGAAACAAGGAAAGAAGTGATGTTGTCTAGCCCAATATTGCCAACTCCAGATCTTTCTGCTATGGTAAGTAATAGATCCAGCAATAACCCTTCCCTTGATAAGGGAAAACTATTTTGTGATCACTGCAAAAAAACCGGTCATACGCGTGATAGGTGTTGGGAAATTCATGGGAAGCCATCTAATTGGAAACCGAGAAAATTTAAGTCTAAAGCACATCAAGTGAATACAGACGTTTCTCATACAGCAGGTGCAGAAGTTGATACCTCTCCCTTGTCTCAGGAAAATGTGTCTCAATTACTGGACCTCCTTAAAAAACTTCAAGTCCAGCCAACACCACCTACAGCAGCTGTAGCGCACCAAGGTAACTTATCCACTACTCTACAAAATCCTTCCTCTTTCACTTGGATTGTAGATAGCGGAGCATCTGATCATATGACCTCTGAATCAAATATGTTTATATCATATTTTCCCTCTGCTGGAAATCAAAAGATTCAGACAGCCACAGGTTCTTCTGCTACTGTAGCTGGTCATGGTACCATTAAAATTTCTGATATGCTACATATTGACTCAGTACTGCATGTCCCTCATCTTGCTTGCAATTTATTGTCCATAAGCAAACTGACTAAGCAGGCTAACTGTTGTGCTCATTTTTTTTCTACTCATTGTATATTTCAGGATATCTCCTCGGGGAAGATGATTGGCTCAGCTAAGGAGTGTAATGGCCTCTACTACCTCAATTTCTCTTCCGTTACTGCATTATGTTCTAGGATTTCTAGTTTTGTTTCTGTTTCTGAAGATTTATTGTTATGGCATAAAAGGATGGGTCATCCTAACCTTACTTATTTAAAAAAGTTGTTTCCTCAGTTTTCATCTAATAAATTGCTTCATTGTGATGTTTGTGAGTTAGCTAAGCATCATCGTACTACTTTTTCTTCAATTCCTTATAAACCCTCTCGTGCTTTTTCTATTATTCATAGTGATGTTTGGGGGCCAACTCATATTTCTAACAGAACACGCTCAAAATATTTTGTCACATTCATAGATGAACATACACGTATGTGTTGGTTATACTTGCTAAAAGAAAAATCTGAAGTGAGTTCTATCTTCATTGAGTTTGCTACCTACATTAAAAATCAGTTTCAAAGTAATATTCAGGTTCTTCACACTGATAATGGCACAGAATATTGTAATTCGTCTCTTATTAATTATCTGAAGTCAAACGGCATTTGTCATAGGACAAGCTGCCCTCAAACACCTCAGCAAAATGGAATTGCTGAGCGGAAAAATAGACATCTGCTTGAGGTTGCTCGAGCTCTCTTGTTTACATGTAATGTACCTAAATATTTTTGGGGAGATGCAATCCTTACTGCAACTCATTTGATAAATAGGATGCCAAATCGTATTATTGGTTTTAAAACACCACTTGAAAAGCTAACTGAGACACATATTGTATCTCACATTGATTCTTGCCTCCCTATTAAAGTTTTTGGTTGCTCAGCATTTGTCCATGTACATCACCCTCCTTCTAAATTGGATGCACGAGCTGTAAAGTGCATATTTTTGGGTTATTCAAACTCTCAAAAGGGTTATAAATGTTTTGATCCAGTTTTAAAACGCCTATATGTTAGTAAAGATGTTACCTTCTTTGAAAATGAGGTTTTTTATAAAAATTCAAGTAAGGGGGAGTCATTTAATGATTTTCTATCTTCAAAACGTGTTCCTGAACCTTTACCACCTTCTGAACCAATTATTTTATGCCATAATAATGAAGAGTCAGGGACAGGGAAGGACAATACTAGATTTAACAGGCATAATGTGTATGTGCGGAGGGGGAAAAGAGTGAGAGATCAACATGCTCCTGAACCTGTTCCATTATTTACAACCGAGGGGGTTCCTGAACCCTTACAAGATACTATGCCTCCTATTGCTGAAGTTGAAGAGATAGATCTTCCTATAGCTCAGCGTAAGCAGCCTAGGATGTGTACTAAACATCCTATTCAAAAGTTTTTATCATATACTGCTCTCTCTCCAAGTTATTACAATTTTGTAACTCATTTAGACAAAGTTTCTATTCCCAAAGATGTTCATGAAGCATTACAGCAACCAGAATGGAAGGGGGCAGTTTTGGAGGAGATGAGGGCTTTAGAGAAAAACCATACTTGGAATATTACTACTCTTCCCAAGGGTAAAAAACCGGTTGGCTGTAAGTGGGTTTTCTCACCTAAATACAATGCAGATGGTAGTCTAAACAAGTATAAAGCAAGGTTAGTTGCCAAGGGGTTTACTCAAACCTATGGTCTTGACTATAAGGAAACTTTTGCCCCGATAGCTAAATTAGATACTATTCGTATTCTACTTTCTCTTGCTGTAAATCTGGATTGGTCCTTGCAGCAACTTGATATAAAAAATGCCTTTCTAAATGGTGAATTGAAAGAGGAGGTGTACATGAAAATTCCTCCAGGATTTGAGAAGGGCAGAAATGGACAGGTATGCAAACTAAACAAGTCAATTTATGGCTTGAAACAATCTCCCAGAGCATGGTTTGATAGATTCTCTACTGTCCTTAAAGAAGAAGGGTATATACAATGTTTGTCAGATCACACCATGTTTGTATTGAAGAAGGGTGATCTTATCACCATTCTCATTGTCTATGTAGATGACATTATCCTTGCAGGTAATAATATGAGTGAAATGACTCGCATAAAGGCTGCTCTGAACAAAGAGTTTGAAGTAAAGGACCTAGGGAACCTTAAATATTTCCTAGGAATGGAGGTAGCTAGATCACGTGATGGTATTTGTGTTTCTCAACGAAAATATGTACTTGACTTGTTGACTGAGACGGGTATGCTTGGATGCAAGCCAAGTAAAGTTCCAATTAGTACCCAATCAAACAAGAAGAAAGTAAAACAGAAAGATGGTAAGGTGGATGCTGTCGAACAAAAGAGGCAGCAGCGTGATGAAGCTCCAGTAGACAAAGGAAGGTATCAACGCTTAGTGGGAAGACTCATTTATCTCTCTCATACCAGACCGGATATTGCATTTGCTGTAAGTGTAGCCAGCCAAAGTATGCATGATCCTAGGCAGAAACATATGGATGGTGTGTTCAAGATATTGAGGTATCTTAAAGGGACACCTGGTAGGGGTTTATTCTTCAAAAAGAGCACTCTTAGAACTATTGAAGTTTTCACTGATGCTGATTGGGCAGGTGACAAAGAGAATAGCAGGTCTACCACAGGTTATTGCACTTTTGTGTGGGGCAACCTAGTCACATGGAAAAGTCAGAAGCAGAAAGTTGTATCAAAGAGCAGTGCTGAGTCAGAACTTCGAGCCTTATCTCAAGGACTTATGGAAGGTTTGTGGCTTAAGAGAGTATCTGATGAAGTTCATGTCACTAGTACTTCTCCCCTTCGTTTGTATTGTGACAACAAGTCAGCGCTGAGCATGGCACTGAATCCTGTCCAACATGGCAGAACTAAACACGTGGAGGTGGATAGACATTTTATTAGGGAGAAAGTTGAAGGTGGCATCATATGTCTTGCTTATGTGCCTACACGTCATCAACTGGCTGATATTCTCACTAAAGGATTATCGGAAGAGTTATTTGCTTATTTTGTACGCAAGTTGAACATGTTTACTATTCATGGTTCAACTTGAGGGGGAGTATTGTTAATATGCAAATTATTAGGCTTATGTGTCAAGTGTGTGCACGTGGTCAGCAGTTTATTATTTCTTTTATTAATTATGTAACAGCTAGTTAGTTGCTAGATATTAGGAGACTTTTTCCCAGGACTATTATTTCTTTTATTAATTATGTAACAGCTACTTAGTTGCTAGATATTAGGAGACTAAATCAACGTGTTCCTAGGGCTGCTTACAACAGCTTATGTATCTGCCGTTTATATATATTCGGCTATCACCCATCAATAAAGTTATCGGTGTTTTATGCTCAATATTCTACAATACCTTTCATGCTCAACAAAAAATGAATATATAAATAATTGTAGTTGACAGAGAAAATAAAAAAACTAACTACAAATACCATTCGCTTGTCCTGGAATTGATTCCCATCTTCAGCCTGCGAAGCATACTTTTGCTTTTTATTAGGAAAAGGCAATCTAAGGGGCTTTTTATTTCTACTCGCTCCACCTTTGTCAGAAAAAGCACCTGCCATCTGCTTGTAAGGAATGCTTGGCACTCCAACATCAGTTTCTCTACCTTTCCTTACAAAATTATGAAGTTTTGATGTGCCCTCTTGCAAGGACAATGAAAAAGGCAGTTTATTATCAGTTTGACTGATGCAGGTTTTCTTGTAAGATTGAACCGCCAAATAACTGTTTGGAGAGTGATGAAGTCCCTCTTTTACTCCATTTTCATTTGGTGTGGAACCTTGCACAATTGGAACAACCACAGGCCTATTTGACAGGAATTTTGCTCCTGCAACAGCAAAAGAATCTTCCACAAGCTTATCATTTTTCCAAGAAGATAGGGGGGCCAAATCCCCATGAACTTGTACCTTCTTCCCTTTTTGTTTTGACAGATTGCATTTATTTCCTGGTTTTAGAGCATGCAAAGGAAAGCCATCCGTCCCCTTTTCTGAAAATGCATGACAAGGAGATGTGGGAGCTAGTGTTTTACATGAATATGACTTAGTCACAGCATGCACGTTCTCCTCATTTTGGTATGCACAAGTTCTCAACTGCTTGTCAAAAACTTGCATCCTCTTCTTTTTCTTATGCATGGTAAGGTTTCTATCAATTTTAGGCTTACTCCGGTTACTCTTCACATTTTCTTCTAAAGCTTGTGTAGAATGCACTTCTTTGAATCCAGTATCCAGGATAGTGTCATTTACTTCTGCATCTCCCTCCAAGTTTTGTCCTTCGCTATCAACCTTATGTGAAGAAGTTTCAGCAGGTTTTAGCACTTCATCCAGAAAAAACTTATTTACTCTTGTATCCATATTTGAAAAGCCTCCCTGAACAGACGTTGTCTGTAAAGTTGCAGATGCCGCAGAAACACCATCAGATGACAATCCTTGTACAACAGACTTTTCTGTCTTTGTCTCAACATCCTCACTTAATAAGTCAGTTAGTAGCCGCACCTTTCGTGGCTTCCTACGAGGCAGCCCAGTTGACTTTTCCGGATGATGATCCTGAACATCATTATCGACCAAATTTTCTGTAATTCTAGGTAGAGCCTTTTGACTAGAAACTAATTCTATAGGGAAATTCCCACTTGGGTCATCAGTAATATGGTCTACTGCAGCAACTACCTTGTCAACATCCAAAATTGAACAAGTTCTATTTAGTTGTTTCTGGCATTGGTCATGAGCAGAAATAAGTGTCCTTCCGTTACAACACTCAGAAGAATACTGGTCTGCACATTTAAGATTGCTTGTAGCAATCTTACCATCAGAAACTTCATTACCATCAAAGCCTATTTCATATAAAAAAACATATTTCAGCTGCAGGTTTTGAAATCGGTATATCATTGCTACAATCAATAAAAGTATTCTCAGTTCAGAAAAAGATTAATTACACAATTAGTTGGTAGCTATGCATGCTATATAATTGCAACTTACCTTTATCATTTGTAGGTTCTTTCAGCATGAGCCATGGATCAACTTCAGGTGGTGGAACACTAGATATTCGATGATTGAGTTTACCCTCCACACCAGTCTCATGATCTGAAGGTATAATAGAAAAAATCAAACCACATGCATATGGAGTGAAAGACTGACCATAATACTCATGAAATTGAGCCGTTAACTCACCTATCATTCTGTTGTTTACAACTTCAACTTTATCTTCTTTCCCATTATTAGTCCATAAGCAATCATCTCCACAGATCAAATTAGTAGGACTATTAAGATCAATTGCCCTATAACCAACAGTGTCAGATGCCGAAGCTAGCTGCTGCTGAACATCAGATCTGACAGCTGTATTACTAAAGCCATTACTAACAGATTTATCGCATCCAGTACAGCAAGAAGAATGAAATTCTCCGTGGTTATCTGCGTCACTGCCTTCAGAAGCAATTTCTTGCTGACAAGTTTGACAGCACCGCCTTCTAATTTTGGGTTCATCTAATGGCGGTAGCAAACATGGTTGATCCTCAGTCTCACCATGGTTGCCTTGTAACGGAAATGGCCAGCACAACTTCCAGTCCTTCTTACGAATTTCAGATACATATCCACTGCATTAACAGTAAAAAAGGACATGGGAAAATGACTTTAAATAATAATCGAAAGATACTCCCTCCATTCCTAAGTATAAGATCACTTTCACATTTCAATTTGTTCCTAAATATAAGCAAATTTCAAATTTTTCCCATTTTTTTCCTTAATAAACCCTAATAATGTTTATCTATAATAAACAAACAAAAGAGGGAGAGTGAGAATAGAGGTATATATGGTTAGGGTAGATTAGTAATATCATGTTCTAATGAATAACTTAACTAGCATCTTTAATATAACCAAATTAGGGAAAATGATCTTATATTTAGGAAAGGAGGGAGTAGTTGTTATTACAAAGAGAAAATAATTAAGTTTTGTTTGCAACAAGAATATGATTAGCCAACAACATACATGGATATAATAATCTTCTAAAATATTCATTTGATCACAATCCTTAGAAATGCCACTAAATGCATCGATTGACTTTCAACTTTGCGGTTCTGGAATCTGTTATAATCTCAGCATTATTGTATGAATGGAGATATAAAAACAATATGTGTCTAATGCATCAATCAATTGCTTTTACATAAATCCAACAAATATAAGTACAAAATAAAAACAAATGATAATCAGAAATCATGCAAACTTCATTAGAAGGTTTGTAGCTTCAGGACTTACCGAATTGAGAAATTATTATCACATTTTTCTGCATCCTTCTTTTCAATAGAATTGGCAAGATCTATAGAGATGGAGTCAATCTGGACAAGTGATCCCATGATGATTTGGATGACAGTGATTTAAAACATCCTTTCTATGAGTGGTTCTCCCAGCTAAGCAAATATACAAGCAACCAATTGAAATTAAAGCTAGAATAGCAAAAATATAATTTATATTATTCAACAATACAGTATTCGAACTCCAAAGTAATATAATGGAAACAAGTTTAAGGTTCTACGTACAATCTGAGTCAAGATTCACCACCTAAACAATGTTTTTTAAAATCACCACATTGTGACAGATTTATATTGCATATAAGAAAGGAAGACTACACCTCAAGACATATGAACATATATTAAGCAAACTGCTAGGGTTTATACAAATCCTTACAAATCAAAAGGAAATACATGTTAAAGAAGACTACTATTAAAGCCAGAAGTGGATTAAATGACATGAAACCTTCATACACAGTAATTAACCACATAAAATAACAACCTTAAAGAATATGAAAGTACATAAGCCCTAGCTTCCCATCAACAAATCCAACACTACACAAGCTCAAATTCACCATCTCCACTGTTTAAAATCAACTAGAGTATATAAAAACCCCCGCGCAAAGCTCTAGGTTCATAAAATTGACGAATACACACATTATGCAAAACTCCGTACATACGAGGGTTTACGAGGGAAATTAAACTAATCATATCATGAATTCATGATGTAAATATCTTAGGATAAGAATTAATTAATTAATTAATTAGCGAAACCTATCGCATAAGGGGAGCCAAAAGTCAAATATTGGTCATAAAACGATGCGTTACAAAAGCACTAAAATCTTACCGTTCATCGAGCTGTTAATTGAGTAAGCTGAGTTAAATTTAAAGTGAATAACCGAAATTGAGATGGAAAAATGAGAGAAAAGTGTGAAACGACGCGAATAAGGCAAAAACGCAGATTCAAAAAGAGAAAGACAAAGCATAAGCTGAACTGGACATACATACCATAAACAGTACGGTCACTAAAATATCTCGACAAAAAAAATAAAGAATTAAAAAACGAACGAAACTTATTATTACACGTCCCGATAAACACGGAATCAACAGAAAACACAAAAACGAGATCAATAAAAGGGAAAACGAACACGAAAGCGTACCTAAACTATGGTGAGGGCCAATCTAGACGATCCGTGAAAGGTAGACGGCGATTCTCAACGGCTCTTGAAAGAAATGGTAGTGAACGATAAAGAATTTAACGGATAAGAGAAAGAGAGTAGCTCAGAAATGAAATTCACAGCTCGGTGAGTACAATTTCAGCGCGAAATGCATAAAACCCTAGAGAGAGAATGGCTTTCGATTCCCTTGAGAAGAGAGAGAGTGTGTGGGAAGAAAGAGAGTTTTTGAAAGTGTTTGTTTGGTTGGTTTTGCTTTTTTTTCATATACTCCAAACGGTGATTGTGATCCATACGCTGAGAAATTGTAAATCTAGAGAAAGAGTGCGATGAGAGAGAAACTCATAGCCAATGGGAATTTGACAGGTGGCACAGATGTGAGGTTCTTATCGCTAATTAATTCATTGTAATTGTAATTGCAATTGCGTGCGTGGGATTGTAGATCACCGTGGAACCCTAGGGAGGGGAGGTGAAAAAGAAAGCAACAATTACATTCAGCTAAAAAAAAAATTAAATTAGTACTTCAAGGTGTTTTAAAGTTCAATAATACTCTCCAAGGAGAGGTATAAGAGTTTAGACATCAAAACACGTTTATTAAGAAAATGTGTAAATATTAGTTGTCTAAAATTAATTCATTTTTATTAATATTGTTCATATTTATCATACTATTGAGAGAGATAATTGCATAAACATTAATAAATATGAAAGAGAGTTAGGGACAATGTAAGATGGAACACATTACATGTAGAGAAAATGTAAATTGAGCTCTTATATTTAGATTAAAGTTACTCAAATTTTGGACTCTTATATTAGGATGGGGAGAAAATATGTCTATAAGGACACGTGTAAAATATAATGCGGAGATTGTCCCTACATGTCGAAACTTTTTTAAAAAATTAACTTAAAACGTAGAATTGTTAATGGTGTGTGTGTGTATCAACATAGATATATGTGTGTGTTGAATATATTATATTGGTACCAATTGTCACTCAAAGCATCTTAATTTATTAAAAACAAGTATTTTTAGTCATTCTTCATTTTTATGAGATGTGAAGAGTTTTTTTTTTTTTTTTGTAAAAGGAAGGGCTGAACCCTATGACTACAAGAAGTGAAGAGATTTTTGTTTGTATTAATTTAATTTAACTTGTTAAAGACTTGAACCTAATTTTCGAAAGAGTGGGAAAGATAGTGGAACAGTTTGGCGCGTTGAATACACGAAGTTCATTGTCGGGTGGTTTTTAAAGAGTTGTGCCTGTCGTGTCAACGAAGGCTAAAGGTGCTCATGCTCTTTGCACATAAAATGGGTTTGATTGGTTCGTGTATTCCACAATCTGTGAGGGAGTGTGGGCATGGATGGGGTGAGGTTTGAAGCCCTAGGTCTTTTTCTGAAAGGGAAATTAAAACGGAGGGTACGTAACCCTAAATAATGTTATTGGATCTGAACCGAGTGAAAGTGAAGATAAGGTTAGCTTTCCATCCAAATAAATGAGTGACATTGATTCAAGTGACATTTAAATGGTTTCTCAATACGTGTAATTCACAACTTAATAAATATCCATTTTAAATTATATATATATACACCATCATCATCATCATCATCACAAAATTGTGAGTTAATGAAATTGAGTGTGCGTGATAATGGTGATAAACAACTCCGGCCAATTACAAGCCTCTTGATCACTCCCTTCTTTTTATAGAGGTTCTACGCTCAAGTCCACCAGGTTATTATTGGCAAATTGGATTGCTTATTTTATTTTGTTTGTAGTGATGAAATTTTGGCATGAATATTTTGATTATTATATATGGACATATTCTGTGTTTTTTATAAAAAATCAAGGAGTTTTTAAAAAAGACGTAAAATAAACTTATTACTCTATTCGATACTTATTATAAGTCATTAACTTCCTATTTCTCACATATTGAGAATGGTGTTTGAGTTTTAAAATTCATGTTAAATTTTATCATTTTTTCCAACTTCAACTTTCATGTGTTTCACATTTTAATTCCAATTTTGAATATCGATTAATAACATGGGTATAATGGAAAAAAGAAATTAATGTGGTGGTTGATGACTTATATTAAGAACAAAAAATTGTAGGTAGTTGGTGACTTATAATAAAGATGAGGAGTACAATAGTAGAACCCCTTACCTTCAAATAGTGGTTGCATTATGTGTTCAGATTTTAAACACGAAAGTGGATTAGCTAATCCACATTATTGATCCAGCGTTTAGTGATTTGCACTTCAAATTAATATTTTATGATTGAAATGAACGCTTGTTAGTTTACGCTATGTCGAAAAAATTTAATATGCTAAAAGTAGTAATAAGCAGTGGGAACTCCCCCGATATATAATTGATGTGTCATATTGTATTTGGTCTATGAAACGGTTGACAATTTCAGAATTTTAATGTCACAGGGTGCTTCTTCCAATCAATTTTGATGTCAAATAATCTATCATTTTATAGAGGTCAAGCCTGCATTTTCAGACCAACGTCAAACATACCCGTGTTTGTGTATTTGTATGTGTAGCGATGCCGGGTTATTACCTTCCAAGTTTCCAATTTCAATTGTGGAATAATTAGAATTTGAAAACAAGTTCGATCTTGATTACATATACGTACATACACATATCAGCACACTTTTGCTATTTACCAACTTTTCTTTTGATGATTGTTTTTATTTGTGAAAATCAAACGAAGTAGACAAAACTCTCTAATATTTGAGCTAGTTTGATTTGTATGTTTTGATTCGAAGTTTTGCACACTGACGTAAAAAACAAGAAAAAAGTAATCTAAGGAACATTTTTGTGTGTTTATATGATGCCACATCTTTGTCGTCGTGACTTTTCTGTATGCAGGGCACCTCATTATTTGATTTAATCTGGACATGATCAAGAAAACAATTCCAATCCGATAGTTAGCATATTAACAGTGTGAAAAATATATGGTTACGCGTATGTCTTGTTTTTTATCCTCACTTATACACCTAACATTTCACAATATTATTTTTTATTTAAAAAGCCTTAAAATGGTTTATTAGTATCAGATTAACTGGATTGGAGCACTGTGAATAATTCTATGTCCGAATTTATTCATATGATGAATTTCACATGATGACTAAATTAAGAAGCACGTGTGTGAGTGAATATATATATATACACACACACACATACATACACATGGTTATGTATATATATTCATCGGCTTATTACAAATGGTAGGAATAGCTAGGGTAGTGCCCATGTTAAATTGGGAGAGGGGGCCCTTTGGGTCATGATGCATATATATGCGGATATAAAAGCCATGTTAAATAAATATTGTTCAGTCTATTATGTAAATATGTGGTCATTTAGTAATGGCGAATAAAACATGTACAAGTTTTTACACATGTCCAACAGACACACACATTTGTACATACTCCCTCCGGTTTTAAATATAAGAATTTATTGACTTTTTTTAGAGATGTTAATGTTACAAAATATGTTATTAAATTATGACATATTTGATATATTTTTATATTATTCATTAGTTTATAGGTTAAACAAACTAGTTTTTTAAGGGGAAAATTAGGTAAATCAATTTATAATTGACTTATGTTTTGCTTTTTTAGGATTTTTCAAAAAAGTAAACTAGGTCTTATATTTAGGACCGGAGGGAGTATATAGTATTTCCTTTTGCACATTAATATTATATCATAAATAATTATGGACGACCATGTACATTGAATAACTTACCAAGCTATCTAATTAGTTAACCCAAACTTTTCGTTCAATCCTCCGGGAAATCTAAATCTTTGCTCGACAAAACTTTTAACCTAGTGTCTGCTCCCTTTGGGTTGGTCAGAATATTACTCACATTAATCAAATCACTGCCCCATAATACAAATATATAAATATACATTTATGTCATCGTCGAAGATGATGCAAGGCGATAAAAGCTAATCGAACGAGTACATGAAGCAAAGCACCGAAAAAGTTCGTTATAATTTGGGAAACTTAACTAATCCTCCGCGGTTTGTTTCTCACTCGAAATAATTAAAATTATTCCTAGCTGCTAAGACTTTCTTCATGGGTTTTGTCGTTAAACAATAAATAAATGGGGGGCTCCGTATGTATGGATGATTCCTGAGATTTTCGACGAAAACCATAATTATCACTATGGCCGATAGATGATGATGAGTTGTTTCAAAGGATCCACCTTTTCCATAACTTTTCTGTGTACTATATGCAGATACGTAAAGGAGTTGATTTCCTTATGCTCAGTCGTTTACTCCCTTTTTTCATTTCCTTCCCCTCTCTTATTGTTAATTTCAAAATAACAGATTAATTGATTAGATCAGTTGAGCATATATAAAGGAAAAAAGAAAATATTTTTCATTGGTTAATTAATTAATCCCGTACACCTGGACGCATATGGGTGCCCCAGCTGAGCCTTAAGTATATATGTACCTAGCTAGCGGCTTCTTCACCTGAATTAATTATGACGACATATATAGAAATCAGTGTATTTATTTTGGTTAATAATTTAAGCACCGACCGGCAATTTCTGTTTGAGGCTTTATCCGTTTAGAGAGACTTAGAGAAAATAGGAGGAAAAGAAAATAGGAGGACAAGAAAATGGAGGTGTGAGAATTTATTTTATTCTTTTTTTATGAGAAAATAACTTCACATGATTATTCACTCCTCACTTTTCTTATCGGACCTTACTTATGTCAAGTTACTTTCTCCAGGTTCTCAAGTTCTTTTAATATAGGAGTGACACGTGTCCTTTTATAACAACCAATTTGTTATAAAAGGACACGTGTCACTCCTATATTAAAAGAACTTGAGAACCTGGAGAAAGTAACTTGATGTAAGTTTTTCCCTATCTTATCCATCCCTATAATTTTCTCCTGAATTTAAATAAATAAAATTCATCTTCTTTTCCAAAAGTAATAGTTTTGGATCTTTTTGGATGCCCTATAAAAAAGTCATAATCTTTGAAGACCCGAGAAATAATTGACCTTTGACCCAAATGGACAGAAGAAAAAGGTTCAGACATAGATATATAGTCCTATACAATATTTTAAAACCCGGACCGAGCCGGACGGTCCGACCGGTCGGACCGTCGGCCGGTGGGTAAAACGGCCCGATTGCTCTATTGGGCCGCTTTTACTGTGCAACCCGTTTTGGCCCGAAGTTGACCCGGGTTGACCCGGGTTAACCGTTTTTGACCCGGGGTTGACCCGGGTTGGCCCGCTTTTGACCCGGCCAGAAATTGACAACTGCAGAAAAAAAATATATCAACAGAAAAAAAATGAACTTGATTAAAAAAATATCTTCATCCTAATTATATTAAGTTATTAAGTATTAACAATATTTATATATTTAATTTTCATTAAATTATTACGTCACCGGTTCGACCGAACGGTCCAACCGTTTCAACCGTTTCAACCATGACCCGCTCAGTTTTCCGGCTCGACGTCCGGCTCGGGTTTTAAAACCTTGGTCCTATACTCCTATTCCTACCTGATAATAATCTAGTCTAGCTCATCGGGTAGAAAATCACAAAAATTAACCCAAGAATTTCCCCATCTAATAAGAATTCGATTTTAACTAATTGTCATAAATCTTCGAGTTATCACAGTTATTCCTACAATGTTATTATGGCCTATGGGGCTTTCAATTGCACATGTAGCGATCAATCTGCGTTTTCGATTTCGCATTACCTGTACTGTCGTTTTCATGTCCCTCTGATAATTCAAGATCTTGAAACCTCTCGCATCAGATCAATTAATTGCAATAATACACACACACACATGTTTTCTTGGAATTATTTTTCTTCTCTCTTAAACAACTTAAGCTTGTGTCTTCGTGCCTGAGTCGTGTCTCGTGGATGAACAGTGAATTAGTAAAGAAAGGGAGATTTTGGTGAAAATAATGGAAACCGAACTGCTTCAACAGCGTTGGCAGGATTCGAAGGACAACGCTGTGTAAAGCCACATATTCGCCGACTTAATGCGCAATTTTAGGCTTTGAAAAGATGAATTGTCCAGCCCCCAAATTTTTTTTTACTGAGCCACCAAATAAATTTGGATATTTAATTTATGTCAATTAATTGATATGAGGTTTAATAATGAGGTCTAACTCTACTTCGCGTGTACATGTGGCGGCCCAGAAATGTAACAATAGTGTATAAGGTGAAGAGAATAGAGGTAGTTTCTTCTTTTGTCCTTGTCTTTATATCATGAGCATCATCTGCATTTTTGATGTTATTATTTTGGTAAACGTTTCACTGTTTTTTATAAAAATATGCTTCATGGTTTCAAATGAATTTTTCAATTTATATATAAGACTCACACTACTTATCATCATCAAAATGTTATTCAACATATCTATGGTGATCTATCTTTCTCGTAATGACTTTCTCTTCGACCGCCGCCTCCTCCTGATATATATTCCATAGTAGTGCAGAATCTCAATCATTTTCTCGCCAATCCAAGATTTTTTTATCAGGATACCAATCCAAGATTGGAAACTGTAACTTTGGAAGTCGAAGCAAGACCCGCATTATGTATTCATATTTTCATATATCACAGATATCTTCCATACATCAAAGCTTTGGAAATGGGAGCAATCTTATTTGACATTATTTGGTGTGTTATGTTTTCATTCAGCATTAAACTGGATCTCACTGACAGGTTGATTGGGGACAACTTCTTTACAGCGTGGAATATTAGGATAAGTTTGTTGAACTTTTTTACTATCAATTCACCCAAATTAAAGTGCGGTCATAAGTCTTTTTTTTTTTTAACTGAAGGTCATAAGTCTTAAAGTAAGGTTACACGGGATGTTGAAGCTTCCCTTAATTTATTCTCTATTGTGGAGTATTTTGTAACAACCACATGTTGTTTGCGCTATTATAGGTAATTTATTTACAATGATTGCAACTTTGAAAATAATGTAATATTTCTTTCATTAACTAGTAAAGTCATTTTGTCTATGATAAAAAAAGAGAGAAATTAAACAGGGGTGCAAGCTAAGCCATCAGTGAAAACATGATGAAGCCTATATTTTTTTTTTGTTAATTACTGCCCGGTTTAATCCGGACTCGAGGGGTAGGAGTGTTGCCCACATAGTCAAGGTTGTCCCCTCTCCCAATGAGAGCGCTTCCTGGGAATCAAACACGGGTTCTCATCTTAATGGGGGTTGTAGCCCACTTACCAGCTCAACCAACTATACACTTTGGTTGAAGCCTATATTCTTTTATTTTCGCTGTTATGCGTCGTAATTGGGTCGAAAAGGAACGCTATGATAAACCAGCAGATACGTCATCAATTCAAACTAGCCTCAATCTTTGGTGTCATCCAGCATGAATTGACACATATTTTCCACTGCGGGATATTTCTCATCGTATTTTTAAGACACACACAGAGTGAGAGAGGGCGCTACACACAGATTTGATGGCTGATGCTCAATTTAATTTATATAATTTGTAGTGATGATAACAAGTTTTTGCGAAATGTAGCCCAAATGTATCAAAAATAATATTATTCATATGTATATTGTTCATGTATTTTAGGGGAATTATTTATCATGAACTGTAAGTATGAACATGGCTAAAGTTAGTTTTTTTAAACATTACCCAGTAATTTAACACTTATTGACAACAGATTAATCTAGATTTAAGGGGTTGAGATGTTGTCCACATGGGTAGAGTATCTTTTCTTCCGGTAAGAACTTCACCCGAGATTCAAAGACACATTTTTATGCTTATGGGAGTTGAAACTTAGTTATTAGCTTAACTAATAACTAGAGATTGCTATGGCCATAGCTAGCTAGCTAGTTGATGGTTATAACTATTGAATTAATTACTATGCACTTGTGGCAACACAACTTCTCCCCAATGCCATACACACATACAGTCGCGCGGATATAGTTCAGCTTTCTCTCTCTGAATTTTTGCCAAAAGTTGCCATATAGGAGGCCTACCCAATAATTTTACCCTAAAGTCACATCAGGTTAGTGTACTTGGCTTTTCCAGATCGATAATGAAATTATTTAATGTATGGGGTCATATAATACTTATTCATATATTTGAAGGAGCACTCGTCTTTATTGCAGTATTTTCTAAAAGTACTCAATAATGAGCGTCACTATTAATTTTCTACCAATGGACACTGCTAACACTAAATATTTTACTGGAACTTATTAATGAAACATTCATTCGCTTTCTTATGCTGTATCGTCCCAAACACTAATTTAAAGGATGCCACAATCCACATGATAGGTGAATCATGAATGTAGTGATCATTACTACTGATTGATTATTCGTACACTGAGCCTCTGATCTGAGGCAATATTAGTCTAGCTGTTAATTTATTTGTTCTTTTTAAAGAGCAATATACTACTCCGTTCTTAAATATAAGACCTAGTTGACTTTTTTGGAAAATCCTAAAAAAACAAAATAGGTCAATTATAAATTGATTCACTTAATTTTTTCCCTTAAACTTGTTTATTTAACCTATAAACTAATGACTAATCTAAACATATATCAAATATGTCATAATTTAATAATATATTTTGTAACCTTAACATCTCAAAAAAAGTCAAATAGATCTTATATCTAGGGCCAGAGGGAGTATTAAACTCTTGCGGGTTAATGGCAGATTTGGATTCTAGTGCATTCAATAGTTTATATTCTTTATTAAAAAAAGTTCATATTCAAGAACATTAAATGAAATTTATTTTTGGTATTTTATTTTCTTATTGTTTTTATAAGAGACTGGAAATTAAAATTAACAGCGTGAAAATGTGGAAGAAGAAGTGGTCCAATGAGACGAAATGAGATACGTGGTTGTTTCTTCATTTATGGCAAGCCACGTCCTCTCTGTAGTCCATGCGTTTCGACGCGTTTCATTTACCACACAGTTTTCTCTACCTGCCTCCGCAATTATTTAATTTACCCATTATCATAGAGCTTCGAAGCTCAATTCGTTTTTATGTCTGGAAATGAAGAATGTCTAGAAGCCATTTTTCTCTTACAATTGAAATGATGACTTTGGTATGATATGCGTAACTTAATAGATTTGACGGCAACAAAAACTAAATTATCACCTATTTCATGTGAATATATAAATATATATGAATCAGGGGTAGTGTTTTTTATCAGCGTGGGGCAGTGATTTAAGCCTTTAAGGCGAAAGACATTTTAACAATATACAGAGAATTAAGGCGAAAGACATTTTAACAATATACAGAGAATGTACTCTGTGTGTTTTAACTACTATTTTCTAGAGAGGAATGTATGTCAAGGAAATCAATAGAAGCTGATGACTAGCTAGTAAGAGAAAGAACAGCATGCTATACATACAAAGTCTGAGCTCTGAGGTGACCTGCTTGTTTATTTTGTGAATGTGATAGTTCTATTAATTTTATACTGCTTTATATTGATGATGATATATTAATATTTAATTTACTAATATTGTTACTGATACTGATGATTTATACAATTGAACTAGCCTCATATCTATTTTCTATATCTACTACCTTTCGATATTGTAGCACGTATATTTTATATTGAGATAAATATAAATGCCTTTTTGGTTGTTATGGCCGAGCTGAATCCAAATGTAAAGTTAGTGGAAGCATCCCCTCACATGGGTTACTTTAATTTAGCCGCTGCACATGAAACCAGACATGGTTTAATTAATTTGGAGGCGTGACTTTGCAGACTAAAATTTACGAGCTTGCTTTCTGGCTCAGTGTTTTTGTACCTACAAATTTACAATCAAAATGATACAACTCTAGCCATCTTCCTGCTGGATGGTCTACATCGGACCTTATAAATGTACAATTACAATCAAATTGACACACTTTCATGCATGCTCCTGTCGAATAGGTTATGGGCCCTTTCCTTTGAAGCTACTGTATGAGCAAAACTTGGATTTCAAATATGCTTATTTAATTTATACTATATATTTCCTTCATGTCTTTTTTTTTTTTGCCAGAATCCTTCATGTCTTTTTAAGTCAAGTTCATCCTCCCTTAATTTATTGCCTTTATATAGAAAATGATCTAATTTATTCTATAACATAATTGAGTGTTCTTTTCCCCATAACGAGGTCAGAGACACAAGTCTGAACAGATGGATATAGTGTGTGTACTAATTAAGTTTTATTCAAATAATTGTAATCTTATTTTAGAGTACATACAGTGGATCGGATGTCAAAACTAGTTTTACATACTTGTATGTATTATTTAATATTGAAAAACATACATCTCTCGCAAATTCAAAATCTATTATGAAATCGATATGTGCACACTGTTATTTGACAATGTATATTATAAATTTGGTCATTAAAGTAAATATTCATAAGCAGCGGATATTCAAAAGGTTTTGAGGATTATTCTGGAATTGTCAAAAATAACATTGACTATTTAAAAAATTGACATTAATCGTTCAGTGTTAACATTAGTTGACAATATCACTATGTTGTGTGCACTTACAATAAAAAGTTGGCTTTAAAATATTCCACATATTCGACGCTTTTGAGTGGTTTCTTCCGAGATACACTTGTATTCATAACCAGATAAATTTCACAATAAAATTTAATTAAATACTTATAATAAGTTTAATAATATAATGTATGTCCTTTGATCATTTACTATACACCACACAGACACATAATATGGAAAATATATACCGCCACTATAATCTAGATAATATAAACATAATATAATGGAGAGATCTCCATTATAAGCTTATTTTCTAAAATATGTATGTTCTTTATTATAATTATCAACTACCAAGTACTGATTATATTTCAGTGTGATAAAATAGTATTCCCTTTGGTTATAAATAAAATATTTATTTAACTTTTTTATTTTAAAAAAGTAAATTAGATTATTGGTTAATACACATCATATGTAATTAGACTATTGGTTAATTTTAAGGTAACATCCTAGACAATGAAAGATAACATCGTAGACTTGGTTAATTTTTAAATAGAATAAATTAAATTAATTTGGAGTGAAAAAAGATAACGGTACAAAATCTGAAGTGATTTGTATCAAAACAAAAATCTAAAGTGATTGGTCTTGCGTGCTTAATTTCTCCTAATTAAAACGTCAAGTGATTATAAAAGGTCAAATGTTTTATAATCAGCACACGAGGGAGTAATTAAGCAAGAGTGGGGAACGCCTTTCCTATTGCCAAGTTCATCATGCTATTTCGTCCAAATATCAACTCTACATAGCTTTGTGTTTTTTTCTAACCACCGCCTAGTAATCTGACGCCTATTTACAACTGACTAATCCAGACTCAAGAGGTAAGAATGCTGCCCACATAAGTAAGGTTGCCCCCTTCCTATCTCGGGATCCGAACATTTGTTCACATCCTTACGAGAGCTATAGCCCACTTACCAGCTCAACCAACTATTCATTGATAATTGTACTTTTTTATAAGTAACGAAGCCGTTTTTTTCCTTTTCTTTTTCTAGACGAAGCAGTTTCATTATTAGAATACTTATGAAATCACCATCATCATTTATCTATTCTTTGACTAATCAATTTCATCGTTAAAGAGCACTTCCGAGCTACTTTTGAAAAAGATTATACAAAAAAATAAATAAATAAACGCCGATGGTATAAAAGGTGACATGCCGGACTCATATTCAAAGTTCAAACTTAAAACAGGAACGATAAACCCGAGTCACATTCTTTATTTGTAACCAAATAAAAAAAAAATTAGCGCCAAATTCTACCCACATCATTTTCCCGTAAAAAGACTTCGGTACCCTTTTTTGAAAATCACAATCCAACGCTCCACAAACTCTTTAACACCCCCACAAATCTCACCCGTCCATTCCAACTTTCATCTCCCACCGTCCGATCTCCCACCACTCTCATCCAACCGTCCACCTTTTCCAATCCAAATTTTCAAAAACTCCACTCTCTCTACCATTCACGGCAGTCTCTTCCTCGGAGTCTCCAAACACAGATTCTCCGATCAGCTCACCGGCCACAATTTCCACCCACATTGTCTCTCATTTCAACAAAATCAACTCTTCAATCCTTCTCTCCTTCAAATTCACAAACTCTCCTCCAATTTCAACTGATTTTACTGTTTCTCCTTTGTAACGTGCAGCTATTAATGCCAAAAACGAGAAATCCATGCTTAATGTAGACGTCGTCGTTTTATTTTCTTTAGTTTCACTAGGCCGTTTCATTTTACATTCAGTGTAGACTTTTTGATTTGAAAAGGCTAATTCGTTTTGAAAATTTGCTGTGATTATCGATGGAGAAGAGCGAAACAGTTTCTGATTTCGCGTCACGGAAATCGGTACGGCAATTAGATTTTACGGCGATAGGTGGAAGTGGAAATCGTGTGAACGCAGAAATTCCACCGCAGAAGCAGAAATCGATTCTGCTTCAAAAATCGATTTCGCCGTCGGAGTTAAAAAATGAGGCGAAGTTGAAGACGACGCAGGTGTGCTCGCCGTCACAATCGAGGTCACATTTACAGTCGCCGGCGAAATCGCCGTGGTCAACTACACATACACAACAACAGGCAACGCCGAAATCTCAGGTCAATTCAAAATCGAAGCTCGCTTCACCTGTTACTCGAATTCCTCATCCTGTACAGAAAATTTCGACCACGGCTTTACAATTTTTGTAAGTCTCTTGACCTTTGTACCACTATTATTTTGCATTTAGTTAGTTGACTTTTCTGGAGAATCCGAAGAAAACTAAATGAGGAAATTAAAATTGATTTTCCTAAATTTTTCCTCTAAACTAAACTAGTTTATTTGACTTACAAAATGTGTTATGATTAAATGGTTCATTTAGGATTAGAGGTAGTAATTGGTATGTTAATATCTAGTGCTATGATACATGTGAGAATACTTAAGGCACTTGAGTAATTGTAAAGGCCACATGTTAGACTGTTAAGATTGGTTTAGTAGTTAGTTAGTTAGTTATGTGGTTAGTAGTTAGTTAAACTTGATGGTGTGAGTATGTATGTATGTAAATAATGTAACTCAACTTATTATGAAGTGTGAAGGGAATTGTTCTTGTTCTTTTCTTTCTTTTCTCTCTCTATTTCTCTATAGTCTCTTGCTCTTTCTTCTTCTATCTATCAATCTCTATATCCTTTCTTCATTTTCTTAATTCTTTCATTACAGAATATTAATTCTGTATCATGCTGTGTGGAAGTTAAAGAGATATGATATGAAACCTGAAAGGGAAAAGTAATATAATGTGTAGGTTGAGGGACAGTTACAAAGTTTGTTTACTTTGCAAGTAATAGTACTTAACTACTTATACCGTTGTCAATAAAAGTTCAAATTTTGATTCTTTTTTTCCATTTCAATGGTTACCATCAGAAATTGTTTTAATACTCTTCAATTAAGTTTCACCTATTAGGATGAGGATATATTGCACAAATTGGCATTCTTAAATGTATGAGAAAACTTGTTTCCTGCAGGAAGCAAGAGTCTCCTAGTAAACGACCCTGGCGTAATATGGAGTCAAAAGACAGCACTCCAAAGAAAAAAAGGCAGTGTAACTGCAAGAACTCAAAATGCCTCAAATTGTAAGCACATCATATTCTCTGGACAGAAATCTTTTTAAGTCGTTTCATTAACTGTTAATCAAAGAATAATTTTCTATATATGTATATGTGCGTGCGTGCGTTTATTTCTTAGTCCTTAACCCAGGAGCCAAAGCTAATCTTGCAAATGTTAGGTACTGTGAGTGTTTTGCAGCTGGGATTCTTTGTGATGGCTGCAACTGTTCAAATTGTAATAATAATGTGGATCATGAGACTGCCACAAGGGAGGCTAGACAAACAATTTTACAGCGCAATCCAAATGCTTTCAAACCAAAAATTGTTAGCAGTCCACAAGGACCAAGAGGTTCCAAGGTCGGCAATTCAACTCCCTCAAGTTTTTATGATATTGTATGACCAAGCTCTTTTAAAGTTTATATTGATTTGACCTCAATAAAATGGGGCTTGCAGTGTTTATTTCTCAATTTATGTTTCGGATGGATCTGTTGTCGAGCAGAATTACTTTCTTATACATAATTTAATTTCAGAATGGGATTTTATTTAGAACTCCATAGAAGCTTAGTTTGCTGCTTTAACTCTTTTGCCTTCCTATCTTGGTAAAGGACAGTTCAATTGTTTAGATCATTATTTAAGCTGAACCATGTAATAAGCTAACCAATGTCAATCACTTATGGATAGTCAAAAGTAGAGCGTATTCATTGATTAAGAGATCTGCTTATACAGAACCATGGCTTAATATAAGAGGGAATAGGAACATATATTTTTTGGGCTTTGTTAATTCCAAATAATAGAATGATTATGAAGTCAAATCAGAAATACAGATTTGGGAACAAATTTTATTTGTTTGAGCCAATATACTTACGATAGATATTAGGCCATTAGCTACTCTGGTTTTGTTTTTTTTTGTTTTTTGAATTTTAGCTGACCTTGCTTCTGGTGCATAACAAATATCCTGAATAAATTTAGGAAGAGGCTGAAATTCAAGTTTTAGGGAAGCATAATAAAGGATGCTACTGCAAGAAAACAGGTTGCCTTAAGAAGTATTGTGAGTGTTTCCAAGCCAATGTCTTCTGCTCTGAAAATTGTAGATGCGTGGACTGCAAGAATTTTGAAGGAAGTGAAGAAAGAAGTGCTCTTGATTCAGTTAACCTCAAACAGGCAGCTAATGTTGCCATCACTCAAGCAATCGGGTTGTCTGGCAATGTTATGGATATAACACCTAAAAAAAGAAAACTTGAGGAAATTGAGGAAATATATTCTGGCAAAGCTTCCATAGATCAAGATGTCTTGACTACTCAATCCCAGCGGGTACTCTATTCTTTGCTCCATTGATGCATCGTTATGATTTAGATTCATTGAAACTATCATTTAGTAATTTTTGATTTCCAGCTTCATTATGTTAGGGAATCATATGAATTTTCGTTATATTTAAGCTTTTGAATTATGCCAGACCATGGATATTAACCTCTTGAGTTTCTTCATATTTCTTTTTCACATGCAATTTTCAATTTCCTTGTTACTTTCCCGCCTCTTTCAGTTTTATCCATCTTCTCGTATCAAAATTGTAGATTGTTGTGAATATATTCAATTATTGATCAGGAAAATGATCCTGTGGTTGAGGCGCCTGGTCCTGGTCGGTCTGTGTCTGTTGCCCCTGACATTGCCAATGTAACCAGTCCTGTGTCTTCAAGATCAACATACAGGTATATGTTTTAGAAATATTGATTCGAATATGTTTATTTCGTTTTCTCAAATTAACTCTAGAACTGCTTATGCTGAAGGTCCCCATTGGCTCATGCCCTCGAGCCACAGGATGTGGAGCATCTCTGTTCACTTTTGGTTGTTCTATCAGGATTGGCCGCGAAGTCATATGCAGGTTTTGATTAACACTTCAACTCATACTACCTTTTTTTTGTTTAAGAATTTTTTTTGGCAGCTGAAGAATTTATATAACAAATGGCTAATGACAAACATGTTTTTAACAGACTAATTTAAGAGATGATTTATTCAGAGATTTTTTTTTTTGTAATGGGAAATTCCTATCCGTAGTACTCAGAAATAAAACTTTATAAATGTTTTTTAATGAGAAAAATTGGCTTTTAAAATTGTGTATTGATCATATATTCCAGAATGTAATTCGCGTTCTCATCGTGTTTCAACTTTTCAGAGTCAAGAGGCAGCGAAGACCAGCAAATGGAGACCAAGAAATTTGAATCTTCTGTTGCTTCATCAGCTAAAATACTGCAAAAGAAAAAAGAAGTACACGAGCCTCTGTTTGATGGTCATGCAGAGAAAAATGTAGCCAAGAGAAATGGAACTCATGATTCTGGATCAGATGGAGTTGACATACAGAACAACGGGAGGCCATTGTCACCTGAGACACTAGCATTGATGTGTGATGAACAAGATGAGATGTTTCTTTCCAATAGTTCTGCCAATGCCATGGCTCGCAACGATGAAAAAATAATCCATAAGACATCAAATCCTGATGTTTGTAAGGACAATTATAAGGAGCAGCAGGAACGGCTTGTGCTCACCGAGTTCCGGGACTTTCTCCTTGAACTGTGCACTCGTGGAAGCATAGAAGGTCAGGATTCTTTGAATATCTTTGAAGTTTTATCATGAACATGTGGTTGTATTTCCCATTTCAAGTTGCCTTTCTGTAACTTATGCAGAAGAGATGTGCTCCCCATTAGCCAATAAAGAGGTGAGAAACAAACAAGAAGCAGGTGATAATGGCAATATTGAAACTGACTTAAGAAACGAGAATGGGAAAGGATTACACATGCATAGCGATTCCATTGCAAATTCCCACACCCCATTTGCCTCAGAAGTGTCTGACACAAGTAGTGCGATGCCTAATGGACAAGACAATGATGATCTCTCATTGAGGATCGGTCTGCCTACTGGAACTGATGGGTCGACATAAGAAATGATCTTGATTTGTAGAGTATATAATTTTTTAGTACTGGTGAACTGGAATATCTCACTCCCTCCATTTCCTAGCATTCATGTCTGAATCCAAGTTTTGGTCACTCCCTTAGTTGTTTCTCAACTTTAAAACCTGATGGTTATAATAGAAATGGAATCGGGGGGAATTCAACGTTATTTTTGTCAAAAAAAAAAATTAATACTAAATAATAAGAGAAGGCTCAACCTTCTTTATCAGAATTAAGAATTTCGAATATAGGTTCTTTTTTAATGAATGAATGAAATATTATATAGACCACAGAAAAAATAGATATTTTTTTTTGTCCCATTTATTTGTAAGTACTCCAGGAGTTCGGGTTGCTAGGAATATTCGTTGCTATATAGATTTATTTGAATTAATTAATTTCGTGATGATCTTAAACCTAAGATTGAGAAGCAAAACCTAAAGGGACCTTAAGTATCAGAATCATTGTCATTAAACTTGCCAATTGACTTTCCTATTTTATAGGTGTTATGACTCTATCTTATCAAAATGTGTCACAAGTTATTCAAAATTGTATTGGTTGTAATCTCGGTAAAAGCTAACAAGTCTACATGTCAAATTGACTGATTTTATATTTCTACAATACAGAAAATCGTGTTAACTTACTTTATAATACATTTTAAAATTCTAGGGATTTTTATTTGTACACATTCAATAAACTTATATATCAATTTCATAGAATTTTCTTGGTTAAGGTTAATAAAGTATGAATGGATGTTGATCTATTTAATATCGATTATATATATTTAAAATACAATTAAGTACTTCTCACAAAAAAAAATACAATTAAGAAAAATTATAGTTAGTTTTTTATGTTAAATTTAATGTAGTGTAAACACCATTGTTGTCGAAACTCAAATTTACCGTTTTTACGTTACTATTTAACTAAAATGTGTCACGAGTTACCTAAATTTACAGTGGTTGAAATATCAGTAGAAACTTACGTGTTCACATTATGAATTCACCGTTTTTACGTTTTTAGTTGTTACGTTTTTAACTTACAAAAAATTGTGTTAACTTGTCACAGAACTCATTTTAATTATTTTTAATTGACTAAATTCAATAAATTTATATATATTTCATAGAAATTTCTCTATTGAGGATGATATAATATAAATAGTGATATATTTAAATCTACTATCTTTATTTAAAATATATCAAAGTAAATTTATTATTTTTTATTCAATTATATAAAAAAAACACATGTTTATTAATAAATATAAACTCTTACGAATTTACTATACGAATCTACTATCTAAGTTTAACTTCTGTCCACGAGTTTAATTAAACTCACGAATTTAACAACTTGATAAACACATATTAGTCAATCAAGTAAAGTGTCACGAATTTTCGTTCCAAGTTTATTTTACTCACTAGTTTCACCTTCATCCTAATCCTAATATAATACGTGGTAATAGTCTTCTCTTCACATGAACATCCCATGCATTGCCTCTATAAATATCTATAACCTCATCACCACTACTCTGTTTCATTCGTAACCATCCATAACATAATCAAGCATGGTTGGCCTGACTTCAAAAGCAAATAATCCAGCCACCCTCCTCTCTTCATACCAAACCTCATATGGTATTGGTAAAAGTCAAACAACCTGCCTAGCAAAGATGAAGATGCTAATGAAGCTCACAACTTTAGCTGCATTCATGTTTCCTTACTCACATGCCTCTACTTCTCACAAGCTTCGATCAGATTTCCTCCATGTCCTCCATAGCAGGCGAGTCTCTGAAGGTACGTAATGAAAACTAGCTAGAGAAACTAACATATTTGATTACTCTTGTTCCATTTTTCCTCGTACTCTGTGAATAAAATTTGTGGCCACGTGTCAGTTCCGTTACATGTGGAGTTTGCAAAGCCAATGACCAAGCCTTTTTGTCAGGACGCTACTCAGGTTTTTACTTTCTTTAAATAGTCAAGATAGACCCTTTTCGTTTCACTGCCATCTTTCTCTGTGTGTGTTTTTTTGGGCTGTGAATTCACGTTATGAAGTTACACCAGGCAGGCTTTGAATATTGGTCAAAGGATAACGTTAGTAACTTTGACGACTCGATAAAACAGGAAAAACTCTATTTGACTACAGAGGTAATGTGAGTTTATCATATCCTTAATTTAATCCAGAAAAACTTCAATTCCACATTAATGTGATTTTTTTTTATTTGAACATTTAGTTATGTACTTCATTTGTTCTTTAATATAAGAGCTAGTTAAATTTTTTAAAGAATACTAAGAAAGCAAAATGAACCAGTTAATTATAATATTTTTTTGTATATTATTAGATCATTTGTTAGATTATAAGTCAAATAAACTAGTTTAGAGAAAAAATAGAGGAAAAACAATTTTTAATTACCTTATTTAGCTTTCTTAGGATTCTCCAAAAAACTCAACTAGCTCTTATATTTTGCAAAGGAGCGAGTATTAGTGATGATCATGCTTATATATATTATTAGGGAGGAGAGCAAGGACGTGTGCCTGTTCTGATTTTGAGCTTGAATGGATACAAAATTAAAAAAAGGCCTGCTGTTATTCTTCTTCATGGCACTGGCTCTTCTAAAGAATACTTCTGCCCTTTACTGAAGGTCCCTACTGTCTTGAATCTTGTCAAGATTTGATCCCTATTATACGAGCAAAGAAGCCAGGGTCAAGAGTGTGGAGTGGAATTAAAGCTGTTTGGGAGAATGTTAAGAATGAGATTGAGGTTGTTCACAGGAATGAGGAGTATAAAGTTAGATGGAAGCTTGAGAGGAGTGGGATGTTCTCTGTCAGATCAGCATATACGAAAGTTGCTGATTTTAATGCTCAGGAGGATCAATGTTGGAGGAACATTTGGAGGCTCAAGGTCCCTCAGAGATGTAAAATGCAGATGTGGTTTTTTATGCATGATAGACTTCCTACTAATGAGAGGTTGCTTGAATGGAGAATTCATCCAGATGGTTCTTGCGCGTCGTGTAATTCGCAGTTGGAATCAACGGTACATGTGATAAGAGAATGTGGTAATGCTAAAGAGGTTTGGCTTAACTTGGGAATCTCTTTTGCAAATAAAGAATTTTGGGAAAGTAATTTACATGATTGGTTAAGGAAGAATGTGAAGATGCGTAGAGGGTATGGGATGGATAACTGGAATGAAGTTTTTTGTGTGTCTTGCTGGTTGATTTGGAGAAGAAGGAATGAAGTGACCCATAATAATGAATGTTCAAGTGTGTATGAAGCCATAGCAGAGATCAAAGGCATTATTAGATGTATGCATAGGGCGAAATCTGTCTTGCCCAATTTAAGGATGTAGGTTATTTTTTGTTTGTATTTTTCTTCCTTTTTATCAAAAAAAAAAAAAAAAGGAATATGCTTCACGAGGATATGTAGCAATTGCCATTGACTCTCGCTATCATGGTGAACGTGCCCACAATGCAACCACCTATCAGCATGTATGTATTTGATTTTCCTCTGATTTTACATGTTTTATTGTAACTGAACATCAAACCACCTATCAAACTTATAACTGAACATCAACGTAGTTTTATGTATTTGGTATGGTTTAATACACTGAATAAGTAATCCTTAAGATTTCTTTGTTACTTCTTGTCACAGCTCCTATCTAGAGAAAAAATGAACTATTTTTCTGCCTACAAATATATAAGACGCCCCCTCGCAGTATTATTTTGAAACTGATGATAATATTTTCTGTTTACATAAACCAGGCTCTTGTTTCTGCTTGGAAAACAGGAAAGACAATGCCATTCATATATGACACGGTAATGTACTTATCTAACTATTCTGTTCTCTTTATGCAGTTACTCAAAGACTGAAATACTGAATCACTATCTATTCCAATAGTTGAAAAAGTTGGCCGTATGTGATGGCTTTTGGTGTAACAAATGATTAGTCTGTTGGGGCAGGTCTGGGACTTGATCAAATTGGCAGATTATTTAACTCACAGGGAGGATGTAGACAATTCTAGAATAGGAATCTCTGGAATATCTCTTGGAGGTTGGTTTAGACAAGTACAAAGGAGTATGGCCTATGTCAAGACTATGTAACTTGTAATTCACGCAATTCCTTGTTGCAGGAATGCATGCATGGTTTGCTGCGTTTGCAGACACCCGTTACTCTGTGGTAGTCCCAATGATTGGGGTTCAGGTGACATTGAATTGTTGAATGGAATGTAAATTAGTCGTGATTATTTTCTTCAGAGACAAGAAGTTGAAAATTCATGCGTTATCTTACTGCAGGGTTTTCAATGGGCTATTGACAATGATAAGTGGCAGGCTCGAGTTGACAGCATAAAGCCTGTGTTTGAGGGTGAGAAAATGTCAAAATAACAAAATCTAAATTCTTACTGCAGTTTGATAAGCCTTTTTTCCTGTTTTGTCTTTAGTCCTTTTTTTTGTCAGATGTTGTATATAGTCTAATATCTGACTTTTCTGCTTATACTCATGCATCATTGACATTATGATCATGATTCATGCAAAATCAATGTCTTGCGATTAGCGGTTTGTATACGCAGTGCTTGATGTGTGTTTGACATGTTTCTAGGCTATTCCACTTATAAGAATGATATCTTCTTTTTCAATGTGACAATCATCATAGATTACAATTGCATGGCAAAGTTGGAATAGTATTGAGTAAAACCTTTAATTAGTGTAAGACAGAAACAAATTGAGTCATATTGCATATTGATTTGAGAATGAAGGCTGTGATTGTGAGTGTATATCCTGAAGGTGGTGTGGTTTATAAATCCCTGATGTTATATGGTTGATGAATGCAGTGGCTAGTCAAGATTTGGGTAAAAGTGCTATTGACAAAGAAGTTGTGCAGAAGGTCAGCCAATTTCTTTTATTATTCTAAGTCTCTAAATGAATTTATGTTTGATTTGATGATTGATATATTTGCGTTATTAAGTTTGGATTGTAACGCCTGATGAAATGGCCCAGACTATAACACAGCTTTCAGAGTGTTCTAAGTATCTAGGCTCAGATAATGATTGATATTTTAAATGAATACTGAAAAATAACTGAAATAAGCAGCAGTTACAACAAAGAAATCTAGTTAGCTTCCATAATAATTTTATGTTTGTAACAGTGAATCTGTTGTTAACTTTAGCACAATCAGAAAGGACCTCCACAGCTAACGATTTCATAGTTTTATGTTCTTAACAGGTATGGGACAGGATTGCTCCTGGTCTTGCTTCCAAGTTTGATTCACCATATTCAATTCCAGCTATTGCACCACGGCCCTTGCTTATTCTAAATGGTAAGATAAATGCTTGGGCCTCAAATTTTATTTTACTTTGACCTTTCAAACATAATTCTAAAATTGTACCTAGCAACATTATTCTTTATGCAAATATATATATGGACAGTACAGTTAAAACATGCTGCAATATCACTCTGTAGGATATACCATGATGTGGAAGGCCTCTAGATATGTATGACTGTTGAATCATTCATAGAATTCAATTTTTTTTTTCTTTTGGAATTCCCAGCACACTCACCAAGTGGAAATCGAACTGAGTTGACCCTTTTCCTTTTGGAATTGAGCGAGAATTTTAGTTAATTTGGAATTGAGGCGTTTTTTTAATTTGGACTTTGTTAAGGCGCTGAAGATCCTCGATGTCCCATTGGCGGTTTGAAAACTCCAGTGTCAAATGCACGGCAGGCATATGGAGAGTTTCACAAGCTGAACAATTTCAAGGTATAAACTTATAAAGTTTGAAGTCAATCTCATATCCTTCATATTTAGTAGGCTGATATTTCCAAAATGAGTTACGTAGCATAAAGAAAACCCAAATATTAAAAATCATTGGAAGGAAAATTCCTTGAACCGGACCTTTTCCTTGCAAAGAAGATGTGAGTCACATGCTGGTGCATCTTTTACATAGATAATGAGTTTTTGAGCGTGAGGGTCATCCATTTAGCCATTTCATTTTTGATGATGTATCACATTGTCTTACTCACCGCCAATATATGTTTCTTCATTTATCTTGGATTGCTTTTGTGTACAGTTTATCGCAGAACGTGGGATTGCACACCAAGTAACACCATACATGACTAAAGAAGCATCTGATTGGTTTGACAAATTTTTGATAGCTTCAGGATCTAAAAATATTTCATCAAGTCTTTGAGCGTAAATTTTTCATATTAACTTACTGGCTTATGCCGTAAGCCTACAGCCTACATTACCAGGATCTTGTATGTATCCTTTAGAATTTCTCTACAATATGGAAAAATGTAGGTGATGTAGCCCCATGATTCTATGTAACTTACAATAAACATTCCATTATTGTCAGCTTAATAATGTAAGCTATCATTGCTGAATTTGCCCATTTGCTAGCGCAATTTCTTGTGAATGTTCTGAAGCACCTTCCTCAAGCACAGGCAGTTTCTATGTAGTGGGTAGCACTAGTGTACTTTGTCCTGGTGCTTCATTGTAGAAGACAGGAAATGGTGCTTCCATGCGGCTTCCTTACGTGGTTCTATAATTTGATCGTCCTTTTCTGAGCTCTTTCTTACTAATAAATAATGGGTCCATGTTCTGGTTGGATACATTGGAAAGATAAATAGCTTAAGACAATGGAAAGATTGTTGATTTCTTCATTCACTATGTGGAAAAGATAAATATGTACAAATTAGACTCATGGAGAAAAATTGATTTTTTTTTTAACTCAACTAATAGAACTCTTACGTTATTCCCCACGAGTAGTTTGTGAAAAAATTGTGAGGCATAAAATAAAATAATTTATGATGATTTGTTAAATATACAGTGAGAAAATGTGATGTACTTATCGTGAATTATTAATTACATCCTGATCTAATGTGATCTAATTAATTATTTATGATTAAAAAAATTGTTAGTACAGTGGCGCTAGTTTTCAAGTTGTTGGCCGGTAATGACAGTTCTGTTTTGTTATTATTTTTAAGTATCAACTCGCATTTATATAGTCGTATTTCAAAAAAAAGCAATTGACTCTGAAGTTTGGGTTTTTAACTTCTTCTAAAAAACCAATTGCGTTTATTTAATATTCAAAGACCTCAAGAGCCCAAAGAATCTTATATGATTAACTAGACTAAATACGTGTTGGTTTTGTTTTTTTGTTTTTAATTTATGGCCGACATTCAATTTAGGATGAGATTTATGCTTGACATATAATCTCTACAAAAATTAAAAGCAAAAAAAATCAACCAAAACCTATTTTAACAATTTAGAGAAAAGATATAAAAATTCACTATACTCCCTCAAAATATGGAAATCCCTGACCATTTCCTAGTAAGGTAATGAAATTCGGACAGACAACTTAACCGAGAGGGTGGTAGGTCAAGATCGGTGGGTTAACTTAGAGTCAATCTGAAGACTAGATCAGTGGAGAATAAAAAATAAAAAAATATATTCCCAACAAACTATGAAATAATAAATATTATAATTCACTATCTTGAATTAGTATTAATTAAATGATCATATATTTTTCAAAACTTCTCTATAATTTATATTTCTCAAGACATATAACACCAATCCGCTATTTAATAATACAAAAGCATTAATCACTTAATGTTTTTACCAATAATATTAAAAAATAAATGGTCACAAAATATTTATATTGAAAGTTCTTTTATCATTACACTAATGGATATTTACTACTAAAATTATCATTAATCTCAACCATGTTGCTTTCTACAATCCATACAAATAAAAAAAAATTTAAAATAAAACAATTCAAGGACCCAACAAGTAGGTTAACTTTTACAACTTTAGCTTATAGATTTACATTTTTACCATAATAATTCCCAAGTTCACTGTAGCAATTTACAACTAAAAAGCTTTGACAACTAGTTGCCCAAATTTTTAATTGCGAAACGTTGTGATCAACTTACAAATCCTTATTATAGTAAAGTAAAAGACGTGTAAGGTAGCACTACTTAATTCAACTTGCAAATCATTATTTCGGTATAGTTATACATTCTCACGTCAAGTTGCAAAAGGTTAGCCATTTTCCTTTAGCATTATTTAGGGAAAAAGGCGTTTTAACTTTTAATAACATTTGTAAATCCCATTCTCTTTTAAAGAGGCATTGATATATGATTTCTAAAATTTTAAAGACTAAAACGTCCTTCATAGGATTCACACAGATAAATAATTTTTTTTGTCTTTTGAAACAATATATATCGAAATGAAAATAAAAATAGGCAAAAGAAAGAATAAATCATTAAAAAAACAAAAGCATGATGACCCATATAACGGTCTACCCACCCTTCAGCTGCGAGGCCAGTATGTCACACGTGTGATACAGTTAACTCACACGTGTAAATAACCCCACCAAAAATGGAAACACTATAAATACCGAGCATCTCTTCAAGCTTCAGTCAAAATAGTCACTCTTCTCTGCACATATCGGAAAATGGAACACGCCGGCGATTATTTCAAACTCCGATCAGATTTCCTTCAACTCCTCCGTCAACGACGAATTCCCGAAGGTATTATTCACCATCGCTATACTTCAATTTCTCTCCATTTTGTTCAATTCCTAAGCAATCGAAATTATCACTGTTATTCACTATCACTATAACTATACTTCAATTTCTCTCCATTTTGTTCGATTCCTGAGCAATTGAAATTCTCACGGTTATTCGATCTCACGATACTTCAATTTCTCTTCATTTTGTTCGATTCCTAAGTAATTGAAATTGTCACTGTTGTTTCAGGTCCGCTTCACGTGGAGTATACAAAGCCAGTGGAGAATCCTTTGTATCAGGATGATACGCCAGCTTCTGATGAGGTTTTTTTCACTATTATATCTCTTGCATCAGGTTTTGTTTTGTTTTATTTTCAGTTGATTTACTTTATGAATTTGTATTAGATTGATTTGGAGTCTTCTCAGAAGGCAGACAGTGAAACGATTAAAAACTTGCTGAAAGAGGAAAACCTATATTTATTTACTGAGGTGATTTCAATTAATCAAATCTTTCATTTGAATCCTGAAAAAATAAAAGTGATATGCATTTCATTGGGATTGAACTTATTGTAATGTATCAAATGCTGACTGTACATTAGGAAGGACCGCAAGGACGCGTGCCTGTACTGATTTATAGCTCGGTATTAAGTATACATGAAAGAAGGCCAGCTGTTGTTTTCCTTCATAGCACTAACAAATGTAAAGAATACTTACGGCCGTTACTTCAGGTATCAGATGCTGACTGTGCATTGGGAAAATGCTTTCTCTCAGTCTTTAGTTTCTAATTCTTTTCACTTTATGTCTCAGGGATATGCTTCACGAGGATATGTAGCTATTGCCATTGATGCTCGCTACCATGGTGAACGTGCCAGCAGCACTACTGCCTATCGGAATGTGGGTATTTCTCCCTCTGCTTGACTAAGATTCACCTTGATCAATATGCAATGCATTATATGTGGATACTTCGTGGAAAGTATATTAGCTGAATTGTAGACATAGAAACTGATCCTATTTTTCTTTTCATCCCTCTTGTTTTGTTTTGAATTAAAAGGCTCTTATTTCTGCTTGGGTAATCCCTGATGCGAAGCCATTCATATATGACACGGTAATTTCCTGGTCTATTATGCCTTTATGCTGTGTTTATTTTGCAATTACTTGAGACTGAATTGATATCCTCTCCGAATGATGGAAATGTTGTAACATATCCTGGGATTAGAGGCCTAACTTATTATTAGTTAAGTCAAAAAAAGGTGCATTATTTTCTATTGTGGGCATGTGGCAGGTCTGGGACTTGATAAAATTGGCTGATTATTTGACTAAAAGGGACGATATTGACCCTTGTAGAATAGGAATCGCTGGAATATCTCTTGGAGGTTTGTTTGGACTAGTCGAAAGGAATATTTCTGATCCATTGCCTTGTGTAAACCATAGCTCATTTAATTTAAATTCCTCTGTGCAGGAATGCATGCATGGTTTGCAGCATTTGCAGATACCCGCTATGCTGTGGTTGTCCCAATGATTGGTGTTCAGGTTACACTGAATTTCTTAATGGAATATTGGTGGTGATTATGTGCTCTATAGACATGTAATTGAAAGCTTATGAGCTAAGATATTGTAGGGATTTCGATGGGCCATCGATAATGACAAGTGGCATGCTCGGGTTGACAGTATAAAGCATGTGTTTGAGGGTTAGTGCCTTTGAAAAAAATTATAGTAAGAATCATTGATTTTTCTGGGAGGCTTTTCCGGTTTTGTTGTCTTTAGCGTAATCCATTTTTCTGCCTGGATTCATATGCTGCTGCTGCTATGCTTTATATGAATTCAGTGATCATGCATGGTTCAATTCTTGCATGCAGTGCTTTATGTATATTTGATGGATGGGTTTATTTTTGTCACGGCAATGATGTTTTCTCTTTTATTCAGTGAGCAAAACCTAAAACTGCAAATAAGACATGAAAATGAATCATATTGATTGAGGCATGATGGTGTTGTGAATGCATGCATATCTTGTAGTTGGTGTGATATATTCATTCCTAATGCTCTTAGAGTAATCAATGCAGCTGGTCGTGACGATTTGAGAAGGAAAGCTATTGACAAAGAAGTGGTAGAGAAGGTCAGCCAATTTTGTGAGACTATGACTCTCCAAATGAATGTCTATAATTGGTCTGCCAATTGACGTGTTTGTTGCTCTTTCAAAAATATAAAACAGAATTGTCAATGCTTAAGGCATCAGTACCAACTACCAAGTACCAGCCCATAAAACAACTTTGGTCCTGTGTATTGGGCATAGATAATATTTTGTGGTGTGATATTCCTTAACAGGTATGGGAAATGATCGCTCCTGGTCTAGCTTCCAAGTTTGACGCACCATACTCACTTCCAGTTATTGCACCACGCCCCCTTCTTATTTTAAATGGTGAGATCCTTGCTTGTGAATCTAGTTTATTTTGGAAGAGTTATCTATGAACATTAGCGAGAAACCGATTATTCTGTTTTCCCTAGACTTACAAATCGATTCAGAGCCCTAATATTACTTTGTAGTGTAGTAGACTGTATGATGGAACTCTACATCCTTGACTTCAGGTGCTGAAGATCCTCGGTGTCCCCTTGGAGGTTTGGAAGTTCCAATAGCAAATGCACTGCGAGCATACGAAGAATCTCACTGTCTGGACCATTTCAAGGTATAAAATTCTCGAGTTTGATTAAACCCAAACATCTTATTCTTTCTTATGCTTAATAAGAAAGATTTCAAATATAGTACTCCCTTGTTCGGTTGTTCCAGTCATAACTACTCCCTCAGTTCCTAAATATAAGAGCACTTTGACTTTTTTGGAGAATCCTAAGAAAGCAAAATATGGTAATTAAAAATTGATTTTCCCAAATTTTTTCACTAAACTAGTTTATTTGACTTATGAACTTACATATGATCTAATAATATTTAAAATATGTTATGATTAAATTGTTCATTTTGCTTTCTTAGGATTCTCCAAAAAAGTCAAGGTGCTCTTATATTTAGGAACGGAGGGAGTATAATGCCCATTTGACTTTTTAGGAGAAATTAAAGATTTAAAATTAATAAATTAGTTATTTTGTTATTCAAAATCAATTTATTCTACTTATGAACCAACATATAATATAATTACATGTCACATATTTTATAATTTAGTTATTTAAGTTGCTTCTTTAATCTCAAAAAAAGGTCAAATGAGTGTTACTAAGATCTGACACTCTGGGGGATTATAAATTATGATGAGGGCGACAGATTAAAAACATTTTTGGCGCAAAAGGTCTATACATGCGTATAAATCATTAATTTGACGTGAAATACGAGTTTTTTCATCACTATGTTCTCTTCCGATTTTAAAGTCTTTCTCCTCACTTATATTTAAGATATATATTATCGTTTACATTTGATTTATTTGACTTAGATGATCGTGGAACCTGGAATTGGTCACCAAACAACATCAACCATGATGAAAGAAGCATCCGATTGGTTCGATAGGTTCTTGAAGCCAAAGGATTAGCATGCGCCCTCAGATTCCTACCACAATTCTGGATTGCACCTAGCTACATATTTCACATTCCTTGCTATATCATTCTTGGGAATAAAAGCACGCATTACCCCTCAGATATCTAGGACTTTGATGTCTTCTATCTGCAATTTGAAGATATATATCAGTGTGTTTGGTGATCAATTCATGTATCTCTGGGACTTTGATATCCTCTATCTGCAATTTGAATATATATATATATATCAGTTTGTTTGGCAATCAGTTCATTCTACTTGCAAAACACAATGTTGCTGCATACTTTTCTCAAAATAAATCCGAACAGAGCCTATTCACACAAAAATTTAAAGGTAGTCTTGCCTACTTGAAAGTGGTTCAAAACATTAGTTATAGAACGAGAATTGAATAATAAAAATGTAAAAAAACTACAACTCCAGATTGCACCCTCACATTTTAGATACTGTACCTTGCTAGTATCTGAGTCTATCTCCAGAATTGAATAATAATAATGATGATAATAATAATAACGTTTAAATCTCCCTAAATTCTAATGTAATAGAGTAACCAATAAAGACTTTTAAGTGGTGGTTTATTTTTCTTTCACCAAAATTGTTTGGCTTCAAGATTTCACAAAATATTCGATACCAGCAGAGAGTATCTTAGTTATCACTGATCTGACACGATCGGGTTTGGACATCTAGACATTCTTAACGGAAGTTTCACTTTCATTAAACATCTGACACACACACACACACACACACACACACACACACACACACAATGACACATGTATATCCCACCAACCACAATGACAGACATCTACACTCGTGTCCCGAAATCTATAATATGAAGCAGGTATAGAATAGAACTGTCCATATCAGCTGCTGACTTCTTTAAACTATCTTATGGTATAAAGTATTAACACATCGCACATAACAATCATATATTTACGCAAGAGCACTTATTACAGTTAGAAAAATACATAAAGAACGAACTTTCTGCATTCTCAAATAATTCAGCCTTTCTTTGGCATTGCTGCTAGTCTGGTGTACATTCTGGCCATGGATTGGAACCCTCTATCATCTCCCGAACGAAGAAGATTACCTGTGCACAAAAATGCATTTAGTAGTGCTCTCGACAATACTCTTTGAATTCTTCAGTCCCAAAAGTGAATATCCATATGATGTTTTCAAGTAATATAAAAGAGAAAAAATGGATGTAATAACAACATTTATTCTATACTTCTTCAGCGACACTCTCCAAATGAATAGATTCATATATGCAAAGGATCCAATTGACGTTAGAATAACATGTAATCATTCAGCCATATAGCATCTATCCAGCTAACTTTTAAATATTCCATAAAACAATGAAATAAGTTGAATTTATTAGTTCATCCTAGAATTTCAGATAAAAAAATCAAGTCATCCACGAATAGAAAAATACCATAGAAGACACTTCTACAATCAATAACAAAATGACGGAAAAAAGTGTCAAACACCACTGCTAATGCAAATATGGCTTCCCAGTCTATGCAACAAAAATTAATGGGTAAAGTAAGATGTAAAGAGAAAAGTCCCAACAGATATATATGTTTTGAATCCTCTGCCTTAAATTAGATCTTAAAAACAAGATGAAATATATCACCAAGCAGGACAATTAAATGAAATCTTGCCCTTGAATCAGATATATAACTGATAAAAAGGTGAAAAAAGTTTGTGAACCTGAATCACAATTCAATGGACTGTCCGGTTCTGGATTGGCCATCAAAGCTATTATAGCCCTACAGACAGATTGAAGTGTCCAAGCTGGGCTCCAAGCAGTTTTCAAGATATCCAGACAGATTTCCCCAGTCTGAAAAGGAAAATAACTATTACTCTGTGTGTGTATTAAAACATCACGAACTTTATAAGAAAAAGGCACCAAGATAAAATGGAAGTTACTTTGTGAGGGACTTTACCTTAAAATGTACATTTGGGTGAAATATTTTAGTCAAAAACCGCACTTGAGGGGGTTGTAAAGGATACTGCTCTGGAACAGCAAAAGCAAGCTGGAAAACACCCCCCTCATATGGAGTCTCTGATGGTCCCTACATAGAAATGAAAGGGATCAACCTAAACCAAACCAATCTGAAAAACACAAACATGTCTTATATGTTTTCTTCCATACGACTAAACAAACCTTGATAAGGGCTGTCCACTTGAAAATGTTAGAATCATCGCAGACGAGCTGAATATCTGGGTCAGCTGTTTTCTCCCGTTGAACCTCTTTATATTCCTTGAATAACCTCGCCCGTGATGCCTGTGTAGAGTACACAGTCCTCCAGGTTTCATTATAAGGCATTTTTTAAGAGTTATGCTAGTCATGAAGCAATGCATCTGGGTACAGAAAAGTGCTACAACTACAAGCCATAATTGTCAATGAGATGACAAAAACCACTAAAACTCTGAAACAATACAGTATCACAAATGTTCATAAAATGCTATTTAGTTGCTTTTACTCTAATAAAATATCCAGCTAGTTCCTTCAATTTGTAAATCATAGCCAAATATAACATAGGAGTATATAACAAATAAGCATAGAAAAGAAGGTGGTCGAACCTGCATGTCTGACACGATCACACTGGAGACAAACCTCAAAAGAACTTATAACTGCATGTCAAAGATAAATATTCCATTATTGATGAGCCAAAAATGTGAACCATAGGCAGACCTTTTAACGAGAAACATTTCCAGATTTGAGTAAGGTGTGCAATTCATTGTTTATGTCAATAGCTTCCAAATTCACATATCAATAAGCAGTACGAAACAACTTAAACACAAGCTTCACTCGATCCAAATCATGCATTACAAATAAAGGGAAAAAAATTTCTAAAGTGATGATAATATTAAGAATTAACAAAGATAATGCCAATAAACATCAAATCCATTATTCCACAACAACATACAAGTAACCAGTAATCAAAATGAAGCTAAAAACAAAGCAAGAGGCAGTGCGAGGGATTTATAAAATAAAACCAAGATTTCAAGAGATTTTGATTAAGCCAAACTTAGGGTTCGAACCTTATTGTTGGTGGATGGAGAAAAATGGATCTGATTCTTCCTTCTACTATGAGCGATGTTCAGATTGGGATTACATTTTCATTTTCATGAGGATGACAGAAGCGGGTCACCCGGTAATCACGTGGCTATCGGGTCGGTTTACGGGTCATAACGCCCATTCACCTTTTTCAGAAGAAGGGCCATTTAAAACCCAACCCACATGTTTATCACATTTCTTTTTTTTTTTTTTGTTTTTTCTTACTGTATTATAGTGCAAGTCATATCTTTCAGGTATATCGATGACTCAGACGAATTTGAATTGAAGCATGATAAGAATCATTTAGGTTGGCGTATTAACTCGTTAGATGTTGCATTCCCACGTCTCCAACTTAAAACACATGGTTAAGTTAGAAAAGTCTCAACTAACTTATTGATTTAACCGATTCCTAGTCGCCTTAAGGGTTAAAATCACAATTTTTAATCCAAGAATTGCAAATAGGGAGCAATCCCCAGGTCGTCTCACTTTGTGGAGTCTTTTAACTACCCTAATTAAGCTAAATGCAAATAAGAATTGATATAAAAAGGGTGTGATTTTTGGTGTTTTGAAACATTGATTAAATTTACTAAAATAAAGCAAAACTTGTTTTTGGTTGTTTTTAGTTTATGAAGAGATAAATTGCTTAGGTTTAAAATCAAATTAATGAAGGAGGGCTTTGGTGATGATCTTATGGTGCAAATGCTTCTTTCAAAGATATGGGAGTTCAAAAGGGTCACCAAGTTTTATATAAAAACCCCCAAGCAATCACTTGGGGTCATCCAACTACAATCAATAATCAACTAAGCAACCACTTGAAATTGATTATTGCTTGCAATTGGATTTAAGATCCCTTGGTGTGTATTAGAAACAAGTTTGTAAATCGAAATCCTCTTTAAGGAAGTGCAACCACAACAACCTAATTGAAGCACTAGCTATTCAAACCAAGCAACCACTTAAAGCATGAAAAGCATCATGAATCAATCCACATAGGAAATAAGGAAATCCATAACATTCAACATATAAACTTAGTATCCAATACATATGATATCAATCCATCACAAATAGAAAGATAAAGTCATGTCTCTACCCAAAATACATGAGGAATAGCAACCACATATCCCAAATATACAATGAAAGAGCATGAAACAAGAGAAACTCCCCTATGAAGCCCATGAAGCTTTGCACCATCTTCTCATCACCAAATACCCAAGAATGTTTAGCCACTCATAGTAGATGAAAGCCCAAACTCGTCCAAGGGTGCTGCCATGGAAGAAGATGGAGGTTGGAGAAGGTGGGTGGTAGAAATGGAGTGGAAATGGTAGTAGAAGAGAGGAATGATGAGAGATTTGGAGTGGAATGAGGTGGATTTGAGTGGGGATTGAGAGAAAATGATCAAAACCCTAAGAGAGCTTGGTATTTTTGACCTAGGAGAGCTTGGGGGGAGGTTTGGGGGTGTTAGGAAGCTTATATAGGGTGTAAAAACCCTAATTTCGCGAAAGCTGAAATTTGCTGCAGAATCGGTGCCCAAATGGCGCCCACGGGCGCCCCTTGGGCACCACGGCGCCCAACATGGCGCCCACGGGCGCCCCTTGGGCACCACGACGCCCAAAATGGCGCCCACGGGCGCCCCTTGGGCGCCGCCTCTCTGTTATGGCGCCCAAAATGGCGCCCAGATGGCGCCCGGGGCGCCATACTGACCATTTCCCCCCTTTTTTGCCCTTTCTTGTGCTTTGCTTCCATGATCTCTTTGAGTGTTTTCTTCCATTAACCTACAAGAGATTAATACTTGAAGTAGCATCATAAAGTTCTCAAAAAGATGAATGACAATAAATCAAGTTAAATATGACAAAATTGCCCTTAACTAGAACAAATTCCAACAACTTAAGCAATAGCTAGAATCTATGCTAATTAGGTGCAATTATCATCAAAACATGCATTAATTCAATGGATTTGGCCATGAAAAGATATGCAAATATATGGTGCAATCATTTCCCCCACACTTAGACCTTTGTACTCCTGGACAAAGGGTACATTGCAAAGAATACAAGATTTTAACAAATCAATATTCATCAATTTAGTATGAATCAATAAGCAAGAATATGCATAATGATAATTGGCAATGCAATTGGACATGACTTATGGCAATGAGAACTCTCAAGATAATAGTGTTTCACACTCCTCACCTAATGTGGAATTTGTCACTCTACTTGCTCAATAAACAATTTAACCATAGGCTTGTGACTACTCTAATATCTCCACTATGCATGCACTCATGAATGGATCAAGAGGACTTTGTGGGGTTAAAATGATGGAGAAGGCTAATAATGAATGATGAATAATGGAATAAAGTCAATGACCAATTATGCAAACAATTATCCACCACATATAAATGCAATACAACAAATGGTAACTCAAGTCATAATAATTCCATACTAGCATACTACATGTCACTGTTTTTCTCAATTTTTTTTTCACAAGCACTTTGTGCTTCCTCTCATTTCTTTTCACACTATGCCTTTGACATACATTAGCACTTTGTGCTTTTACTCTTTTTTTTCCTTGGCCTTTGGCCACATTTTATTCTTTCTCTCTTTAGGCTCTCGACCTCTTCTTCTTTTTTTTTTTACTATGTAGCATGCTTTTCCAAATCATACAACAATACAAGAACAATGGAAATGCAAGTATATGCTATGGATGCATGTTTCCAAATTGGTCAAGGTGGAAGAAAAGAAAGTGATGGCCCAAAGGGGTGAAACAACGGATATATTTGTTGGTTAAGTGTTTGGGTCATAGGGTTTAGAAATGAATGCCTCAATCATATCCAAACATGAATACATAAGCTTTGACTAAGAGTAGAAACAAGTTCTAGAAATTGAATAATTGAGCAAGTCACTCTTGAAATGAATTAAAGGCTCAAAAATCCTCACAAGAAGGGCTACTCTCATGCCAAAGATAAGTCTAATTGCAAGGCCAATTAACAAAATGCATATGCTTGGTATTGATTCAATACTAACTTGTTGAAAATTTGGTAGGTTCTAATCTTGCCCCATAGGTTTTCAAAAGTTTTTCCACATTAGGTTTGAAAGAAAAAAGTGAAAAATTGGAAGTTTGGAGGGAATTTTTTTTTTTTGAAAAATTGACACTAATGTGGAAATGGCACAAACCCAATGAATCAAACATGACCACCACAAATCTCTCCCCCACACTGAAATTTTGCATTGTCCCCAATGCAACATGGTGCAATAAGAAAATGACATCATAAGGGGTGCTTATTGAATTGAAATACAACTACATCTATTTTTATTAATAGGATGTCCCTCCCCCACACTTGGTCTATGCAAACACAAGATAATATAATGACCACAATTAAGCTCAGATGCACAAAATAAAACAAGTTAAGGGAAAGGGACAACCTGGCCTCATGGAGGCTTTAATGAAGACTCATGGTAGGATCTGAGGAGGTGGCCATTGGAAACAAACTCTTTGCCGCTACTCTCCTCAACTAACTGCATCATTCCATACTTGTTGACCTTGATCACTTTGTATGGTCCAACCCAATTTGATGTGAGCTTTCCATGACCGTGACGGAAACGGGTTTGGTACATAAGGACTCGGTCTCCAACATTAAAGTTACGATTAAAGATCTTGCTATCATGAAGCAACTTGGTCTTTTCCTTGTAAAGCCTTGAGCTCTCAAAGGCATGGAGGCGCAACTCATCCAGTTCTTGCATTTGGAGCATTCTTTCTTTCCCAGAAGCATCCAACTCCATGTTGCATTGCTTAATGGCCCAATAAGATTTATGTTCCAACTCCACCGGCAAGTGACAAGCTTTCCCAAAGACAATCCGGTAAGGAGACATACCCAAAGGGGTCTTAAATGCTGTCCGATATGCCCACAATGCATCATCAAGCCTATCACTCCAGTCCTTCCTTGATGGCTTCACAATTTTTTCAAGAATGTGCTTTATATCCCTATTTGACACTTCTGCTTGGCCATTGGTTTGTGGATGATAAGGGCTGGACACTCTATGGGCAACTCCATACTTAGTAAGCAGACTATCAAGAAGCTTGTTGCAGAAGTGGGTGCCTCTATCACTAATCAAACCTCTTGGTACACCAAATCTACTAAATATGTTGGACCTTAGGAACTTGGAGACTGTAGGTGCATCATCCTTACGTGTTGGAATAGCTTCTACCCATCTAGAGAGATAATCAATGGCAAGCAAAATGTAGATATAACCCGATGAAGGTGGAAAGGGTCCCATGAAGTCTATCCCCCAAACATCAAAAAGCTCACAAACTAAGATTGGCCTTTGTGGCATCTCGTGTCTCTTTGTCACACTTCCCCCAAATTTCTGACACTTGTCACAAGATTTGCAGAACCCATAAGCATCTTTAAAAAGAGTTGGCCAATAAAATCCTGCTTCTAAGACTTTCCTTGCAGTCTTCCTAGAACTATAGTGTCCAGCACAAACCATTGAGTGGCAAGCAAAGAGTATATCATAGGACTCAGACTCTGGGACACACCTCCGAATGATCTGATCATTGCAAAGTCTCCACAGGTGAGGATCTTCCCAAAAATAATGGTGAGCTTCTTTCTTTAACTTTTGCACTTGGAATGGAGTCATATCCTCCGGAGTGAGTTCACAAACAAGATAATTAACAATAGGGGCATACCAAGGCTCCTCAACCTCAACCAAACACAAGGAGGAATCAGGGAAATTGTCACAAATAATGTCAGAAAGATCTACTCCTCTAGTGTTCTCCGGAAGTTTACTCAAGTGGTCGGCTACCAAGTTGGCATTGCCGGCGCGATCCTTGATATGTAGATCAAACTCTTGCAACAAAAGTGTCCACCTCAGGAGCCTAGGCTTTGAGTGAGGCTTGGTGAACAAGAACTTGAGAGCTGCATGGTCAGTAAAGACAACAACCACAGAATGCAACAAATATTGTCTGAATTTATCTAATGCAAAGACAATGGCAAAAAGCTCTTTTTCAGTTGTGGTATAATTCCTTTGTGCACAATCCAAAGTCTTTGATGCATAGGCAATCACATGTGGTTTCCCATTGTGCCTTTGACCTAGCATGGCACCAACTGCATAGTTGGAGGCATCACATGCCAATTCAAAGGGCAATGACCAATTTGGAGCAATGAGAATAGGAGGCTCCAAGAGTGCTTGCTTCAAGGTTTCGAAAGCTTGTATGCATTTTTCATCAAACACAAAATCAACATCTTTTTGAAGCAAATGAGAGAGAGGTAATGCAATATGGGAAAATCCCTGGATGAAGCGTCTATAAAAGCATACATGTCCCAAGAAAGAGCGAAACTCTTTGATGCAAGTGGGATAAGGCAAAGACGAAATCACCTCAGTTTTAGCTTTATCTACCTCTATGCCACGATGTGAAACTAAGTGTCCTAGAACAATACCATGTGTGACCATGAAATGACACTTTTCATAATTTAAGACCAAATTCTTTTCAACACACCGGGCCAAGACTCTCTCAAGACTATGCAAACAAGTATCAAATGAATCACCAAAGAGGGTAAAATCATCCATGAAGACTTCCAAGCAATCATCAAGCATATCAGAGAAAATGCTCATCATGCATCGTTGGAAGGTACCCGGCGCATTGCATAGACCAAAGGGCATGCACCTATAGGCAAAAGTACCAAATGGACAAGTAAAGGTAGTCTTTTCTTGGTCCTCGGGAGCTATAGGAATCTGAAAATACCCGGAATAGCCATCTAAGAAACAATAGTGACTGCGACCTGCCAACCGTTCCAACATTTGGTCAATGAATGGAAGGGGAAAATGGTCTTTTCTAGTGGCAGTTTCCTATAATCTATACAAACCCTCCAACTATTTTGCACTCTTGTGGGAATCAACTCATTGTTCTCATTTTTTAAAACTGTGATTCCGGACTTCTTAGGCACCACTTGGACCGGCGAAACCCACTCACTATCCGATATCGGATATATAATGCCGGCACTAAGGAGTTTTGTGACCTCCTTACGCACCACATCGAGAATGAGGGGGTTAAGCCTCCTTTGAGGTTGTCTAAGAGGTCTAGAATCCTCTTTCAATAAAATCCTGTGAGTGCAAATAGTTGGGTTTAAACCCGGAATATTAGCTAAAGTCCAACCTATAGCCTTACTATATCTTTTCAAAACATCAAGCAACCTAGCTTCCTCAATTGCACTCAAATTATTAGAAATAATAACCGGCAATTTGTCATTGGAAGCAAGAAAAGCATATTTAAGATTGCTTGGCAAAGGCTTAAGTTCCACAGTGGGGGGTTCCAAAATAGAGGGAACAAGAGTAGGGAGAGAAAGAGTTATAAAAGCACTCCCCTTTGCAGATCCACTAGGAATAGGTAGACTAGGTCCCATAGACTTTGTAACTTGTCCATTGGTCTTCCCAAAGGCTGAACCAACACTAGGTTGGTCTATAGCAGCAACTTGCCTTGGGGAACAGTCATCCACAACACCTACATCACAACTTGAAACCAAGTCATTCAAGTATTGAAGTGTGTGGGTAGAAATTTTAGGTCTCAAATGCAAATCAAAAGGTGAGAGATTAGAAAGTGGCCCTTGTACCACATGGGACAATTGAGATATGGTTCTTGTTGGAGTGAGGGCTATCCCCTGTGAGCTCAAATCATCCAAATCTTGGCTTCCAACATCAAATTCATACTCCTTAATCAATTTCTGACCTGCATCATTTGAACACATATCCTCTCCAAAGGTATCATCACATAAAAGGGATAGAGTAGACGAGGCAATGTCTACACTATCGGTTAGTGGACAAGAAGAAACCATGGAGATGGAAATCAAACAATCAATTGTCAAAGGATCATGATCATGCACATCAGTACTCATGGAAAAGAAGGAATGAATAGAGGGAAGAGAAGAGAAATAAGAATCATAAGCCCTCCTTTGAGCCCCATGTCATTTGATCCCTATGAAAGTGCTAAGGAAAGGGAACTCTTTGCTCGAAAGAAGTACACCTTGAAAGAACCGATGGATGCACAACCCCCAACACCACCCAAAGGCTTGAAAAGGGTTAAGCTCCCAAGTGTCCATGAGAAAGGAGAGGCAAGCAACACCCAAGATACCTTGGCCAAGCCTCCGGCCAAGGAGGTAACTATCTCTCAACTCCCTTTTCCTAAATCTTATTTTAGAAGTAAAAAGAAGCATGATGAAAATGTTGTCACAATTTTTAATCCAAGAATTGCAAATAGGGAGCAATCCCCAGGTCGTCTCACTTTGTGGAGTCTTTTAACTACCCTAATTAAGCTAAATGCAAATAAGAATTGATATAAAAGGGGTGTGATTTTTGGTGTTTTGAAACATTGATTAAATTTACTAAAATAAAGCAAAACTTGTTTTTGGTTGTTTTTAGTTTATGAAGAGATAAATTGCTTAGGTTTAAAATCAAATTAATGAAGGAGGGCTTTGGTGATGATCTTATGGTGCAAATGCTTCTTTCAAAGATATGGGAGTTCAAAAGGGTCACCAAGTTTTATATAAAAACCCCCAAGCAATCACTTGGTGTCATCCAACTACAATCAATAATCAACTAAGCAACCACTTGAAATTGATTATTGCTTGCAATTGGATTTAAGATCCCTTGGTGTGTATTAGAAACAAGTTTGTAAATCGAAATCCTCTTTAAGGAAGTGCAACCACAACAACCTAATTGAAGCACTAGCTATTCAAACCAAGCAACCACTTAAAGCATGAAAAGCATCATGAATCAATCCACATAGGAAATAAGGAAATCCATAACATTCAACATATAAACTTAGTATCCAATACATATGATATCAATCCATCACAAATAGAAAGATAAAGTCATGTCTCTACCCAAAATACATGAGGAATAGCAACCACATATCCCAAATATACAATGAAAGAGCATGAAACAAGAGAAACTCCCCTATGAAGCCCATGAAGCTTTGCACCATCTTCTCATCACCAAATACCCAAGAATGTTTAGCCACTCATAGTAGATGAAAGCCCAAACTCGTCCAAGGGTGCTGCCATGGAAGAAGATGGAGGTTGGAGAAGGTGGGTGGTAGAAATGGAGTGGAAATGGTAGTAGAAGAGAGGAATGATGAGAGATTTGGAGTGGAATGAGGTGGATTTGAGTGGGGATTGAGAGAAAATGATCAAAACCCTAAGAGAGCTTGGTATTTTTGACCTAGGAGAGCTTGGGGGGAGGTTTGGGGGTGTTAGGAAGCTTATATAGGGTGTAAAAACCCTAATTTCGCGAAAGCTGAAATTTGCTGCAGAATCGGTGCCCAAATGGCGCCCACGGGCGCCCCTTGGGCACCACGGCGCCCAACATGGCGCCCACGGGCGCCCCTTGGGCACCACGGCGCCCAACATGGCGCCCACGGGCGCCCCTTGGGCACCACGACGCCCAAAATGGCGCCCACGGGCGCCCCTTGGGCGCCGCCTCTCTGTTATGGCGCCCAAAATGGCGCCCAGATGGCGCCCGGGGCGCCATACTGACCATTTCCCCCCTTTTTTGCCCTTTCTTGTGCTTTGCTTCCATGATCTCTTTGAGTGTTTTCTTCCATTAACCTACAAGAGATTAATACTTGAAGTAGCATCATAAAGTTCTCAAAAAGATGAATGACAATAAATCAAGTTAAATATGACAAAATTGCCCTTAACTAGAACAAATTCCAACAACTTAAGCAATAGCTAGAATCTATGCTAATTAGGTGCAATTATCATCAAAACATGCATTAATTCAATGGATTTGGCCATGAAAAGATATGCAAATATATGGTGCAATCACTTATCTAATTGCTCGTATTATGGTTCTCACATTTCCAGTTGTTTGTATACGTTCCTTGTTGTCAATGAATGGGTAAGGGCATCCCACATGCTTGTTTGTCAGAAACTTGTCTAGTTTTAGTCCTTAATAGGTGAGGGTGGTTGGGAAGGGGCTATACTAGGCAGTTTTACCTATGTTTTATGTAGATAAGTTGATTCAAACTCATAACTTCAGACCCTAAGACAAGCGACCTTATCGTTGAGTCATGCCGACATTTCAGTGTAAATCATATGAATACCACATACAATAGAGACATTTTTTGTGAACTCATTACAACACGTCATTTATGATCTCAATGTCTCTGGCCAATTATAACTAAACATATAAGGTCTAACATGAAATATCCAATTTGACTTGACATCCTTAAAAATTCAAATATCACATTTTACAAGTTAAAGTTATTTTCATTTGTGACTCCATATTTTTAGGGTGTCATGTCAAATTGGATATTCCATGTCACCCCTTAGATGTTTAGTTATGATTTGTCAGGCCACTAATAATGTTGAGTCGTGAAGACTGAAGAGCAATTTTGAGTCGTGAAGAGCTAATGACTTTATATACACCACCACAGATATGGTACTTTGTTTTCATTTCATACTCTTCACAATATTTCATTAGTGAAAAAAGGAGAAAAAGGAAAACAAGAAAATAATCTGTATTCCCATTTCATCAAAATTACAAAAAACATGGCCAGCAATCATTCGGGAGGTGATAGATACACCTTCAAAGGCAAATATGTTTGATACTGTAGTTTTAGCAATTTTAATAGACTCATCAATCCACCGCATCTATTTACAGCTCACCACAACCACTTACCATGAGAAAGCTTCCGGTTAAAACCAGTGTTGTAATGAAGACCATCCTAATTTTATCATCCACAATGGCTACCACCCAAAGGTGTTATTTTGACAGGTACCGAGCACTAGGGAATTTTCTTTTTGATATCTTTCTAGATTCTAGAATGAATGTACACAGTAATCACGATGCCATTGCCAGACAAGCAGCAGACTATGGCAAAATAAACAATATATATTTATATATATGGGGAAATGGGAAAAAAAGGGGGAAATGCGGACCCAAGTTAGCAAATGGGTGGAAACTGCAAGCCACTCAATTATAGTTTTACAAGTTAACCAGCTCAACCTACAGTGGGTTTTGATTTGACCTTTGCCATGTCAACAAGGTCCCCAAATAATTTGTCCTCTGGTTTGGAAGGTTTATTAAGTGGCACATGAGATGAGGAAGAAACCTGGTAGGAGTTTCTCAAACTATTATCATCTCTAACAGATAGTCCATACATTTGCTGCTCCATGTATTGTTGCTGACCATAACCATATCCTAGGAATTGGTTGCCATACATCATCTGTTGAGGATACATAGGAGCAGCTTGCATTTGAGGAGAAATCATCCCCATACCCATATAAGGTCCTGCGCCACCCTGAATATACTGAGGGTGCTGCAAGCCCATTGGATTGCTGTGAACAACATGGCTATTCATTGGAGACACAGGGATGTTGTTAGCATTAGGTTGCATATACATGCCAACAGCTTGGTCATTCCCCAATGCCGGAATTCCATGACTATGCGCACCACTTGGAACATGCGTCATAACCCCTTGAGTGACTTGCATTGATGGGGGATAATTGGTGCCTACTACGGTATTACCATTCTCTGTTGGTTGAGCTTCCCACGGAGGTGGTGGCAATGATTCACTGCTTTGTGCACCTAGAAATCATGAAAAATTAAGTTATACAGGCAACGAAGCCAGAAATTTGAGAGCACAAATCCTGTTATTTACATTCTCCACTAGATAGCAGCCCATCCATTATTTGAATGCACAATTGTAAGATTTTAAGATTGAGAATGTAGACCAGGATTTATGCCCTGTAGAAAACATTAGGATCCAAATATAAAGAACATTGTGCACCATAAACTGGTGAAGCTGAAGACTGTTGCTGCTGCTGGGCAACTTGGCCATTCCAGGAAGGACCTGCGCTTTGTGGGTACATTGATTGCTCAAAAGTTGGTGACCCCATATTAGGCCTGCTTCCATTGGCATAAATCGCACCTTGTGTAGGCATGACCATCTGATGTTGCTGACCCTGGGGGCCTAATTGACTGGTTTGACCCCCAACATTAGTTGGCTGGGTCAGCTGTGTGGAAGTCGGTTCACTATCACCATTTGAAAACATATCAAAAAGAACAAGGGCATTTTGCTGAGACACGGGATTTGCTGGTTGCTGTTCTCCCACAGAAACAAGAGCTAGTGAAGACTCTGCTTTTGGTGAGGCAAAATCATCACCGCTGAGCAAGTCCATTTTGGGATCAGCCTTAGCATGAAGAGCTGAACCATTAGAAGTGGGAGGAGCAGGAAGCAACAATTGGTTTAATGTTTGGGACCCACCTTCAGCACTAGAACTGAATATGAACAAATGAAAATATAAATACACAAAGAAACCAAATAAAAATGATTATAAACTGGAAGCACATTTTTCTTGTTAAGTCAACCAGATTTTTTTTCCAAAGAATCAAGCCGTTTCTACCTTTGCCTGGAGATAATTCAGGCTGTACATGGCACAAATATACACAAAACATTTCATATTATTCATAAGTCATACATGAGTCTTCAGCCAAAAACTAAAACTCAATACCTAGTTCCTCATAGACAAGACCCCGAGTAAAACAACAAAGAGACTTAACACAATAATCAAATATGTGATTCGACCAGTACAATTTACTATCACCAACAAATAAGCAAATATCACTACATTCATTCTGTCGGTCAAATGAAAGAATTAGTAAGAAATGCAGCAGTTAGATGGCATGGTCAGCAATGCAAAGCATGTGTTAAGTAATAATAAATAAAAGGGTTGGGTTAGTATCTTAAACAAATCATTTACCTCCCATCAGTTTGCTTGTTAGCATCTCCATTATCAACCAAAGGACCAACATCTATAAGTTCTCCAAGAGGCTTAGACTTTACTTTCTCTGTTTGATTTGCTACAGGAACACCTGAAGCAATGGCTTCATGCTTTGCCAGGACTCGCTCCAGATCATCATTGAGAGCTAGACCTTCACATAGCAGTGACTCATCCCTGAAAAAGGGAGACACCATCCAAACAGCATATTCGTATTTAAATATTTTTTAAATCATTGAAATCGATATTGAAATTACCAAAATGCAATAATATTGCAACCATTATATCATAATTTGAGGAAAGGTATATTGGGGCTTACGAAGTTGAATTAACAAGGTGTACCACTCTCTGCTTGTAGGTTCGACACTGCTCCACCAAATCAACAATTACCTCCTGTCTAAGACCCTAAAACAGGAACGAAGGTGGTATTACAAATTTGTCAGTGCAAAAATGCTAAAAATATCTTGTGTTAGGGGAAAATCATCTTTAAAGCATGACCAGGAACAAAATTTTAGTTCCAAAGAATGATCATATAATTGTGTGCCAGTTATAACAATCTGATTTAGTTTTGCCGAAGCCACACCTAAATAGTTGAGTGTGGTACATTACAAGGACATCAAACCGAGAATCCAACTAGAATCAAAATACCGATTCTTGATATATAAGCCTATGTAGTATTCCAGACGGGGCTAAACACTTTCAACCTAATTGGCAGCTAAAATGACAAATGCCAATAATTTATGACATCTTTGCCAATAATCAATAGCTAAATTGTGAGTGTTCAAACAATAAATCATGTTTTAAAAGTGTGGTCACGGTAAGCAACTTACTTCTTTGTTAGTTGGTTCTATTGCACTGAGCATTTCTGAAAGAACATCCATAATACCACGAGCATTCTGAATTTCGGTCATACTGGCAGTAAAAGTTTGATTAAAAAAGTATAGTGGCATGAAAGTATAGTAGCAGAAAAAATTTTATTTTTTGTCTTATTTTCTTTTCCATCAAAAAAAAAAATATACATACAAAGAATATCACAAGTTGTACAATTATGTTATGATTGATCATAATGCCAACAGCAGAATACAGAAAATGCTCAATCCAAGTAAGTTCATTTATAGTTAATCAAAGAGAATGTATTGCCAATAAAAATGGGCGTATCAAAATCTGCATCCCTTTTTACAACATATAACACAAGAAACAACAAGAAGCTTCCAACTCATACCAACCACTTATATACTATGCAGAATAGATCAAGAAAAGAATAAGCAAGAGGGAAGAAAAATGAATGTGTCCAAACTTAAACAAAGCTTGTTTTCTATTACCTTCTATTGATCTTTGATTTCATCCCCAAACATATCACAACTATAACTCCAAAATATATGAAGCAATAACCATCTTAAATGTAGGAATACAAAACAAATGCAAGGCTAGGCCAAAAACTTAAAACATGTCATCAGAGCTACAATGAAAACCTGCCATATAATAATGATACTTTTACTTTGATCAATATGATAATGAGGCTTGAATAAGTATATATAGCGACAAAATCTCTATAAGTTACAGTCCATTAAGAATGCTATAGAGGTTACATGAGTTATAGGCTAAGAAATGGCCACAATCAACAAGATAAACCATGAAGCCAACTTTCAAAAAGGGGAACCGATTCAAAAAAGAGAGAGAAAATATACGTGAGAGTTGGAAACTCAGAGTCTGCAGAGGATTCAGCCGCATCCGGACGAGCCTCTTGGTTGCGTAAATTTTGAGGATATGATGATAATGGTTGTGTTTGTGGAGGTGTGAACACAGGTGCAGATTGTTCAGACCTCTTAGGAAATACTGCTCCTGCACGCTGAAGTAAACAGATGCTATAATTTTTCATCTTTCAAAGGGAAATATGCTAACTGTACTTCTCATTAACTGGTTTCCTCCCATACAAAATGGTTGGTTAAACAGTTGATTACTGCCGAACAATAGCCATAAAAAGAACTTCAAGGTGAACATACCAGCAGTTCCTGGTATGCAGCATAATATTGTGGGTATCTAGCCCTTGGTCCTCCAAAAGCTTCTTGCCAAGTATCTATAAGAATTAGAATCTTCTCTCTGACATGAATATCAGGCTACAAAGAGCACAATAAACTCAATATATTTTACATGGAAATCAGTATAACATGAGATAACAAAGAACAATTCTAGAAATATTTATACCTTCTTCTTTGCTATTTTAACCATCTCATGAAGCACATTTCTCTCTGCAACATGCATGTGAACAATGTCCCCACAGTTCTTGATGATTGTCTCTAGTAACTAGAGCAGACCATAATAAAAGAAAGTGAGCCCTTCTTGTTGTACAGACGATACAGGAATGGTCATTAGATACAGACGAGAGACAATACTTGCCATTTAAACAAACATCATCTAATACAATGGTTCAGATGTACTCTAACACTGAAGGCAACATAAAACAAGCACAGGAATAGTGAGTTATAATCAATCATTATTGAAGTTTGAATAAAACAATGATAGTGACTCTAGTCTTCAATCACAAGTATTGTGCAAAGACTTCCTAAATAAATCAAGAGAGTGACTGGTAGGTGCCAAAGCCAGAAGATAAGTCCTCACTGGAAATCTAACCATTGAAGAGGGAAGACTATACACTAAGCAGTCAATATTGCTTGATTTGGGATTAGGATTTAGTCATCTCATACTACTCCTGGTTTCTATCAATAACACATGGAAGCAACTACGTATGGGACAACTGAAAATGGCCATTTCAACATAGGGGTAATTTTGTTCAGAAAAAGAGGGAAAAGAGATAGAGAGCAAGAGAATAATTTCCAATTTCATGCATGAGACCTTAAAAACGATATACACACTAGACAAATATGTCGGGATTTCTTAGGTAAACACCAAAATTTTACAAATTGCTATAACAAATCATCAATGTTAACATCCAAACTGAAAAGTAAAATCAATGCATTGATGCTTACAGTTAGGGCAAGAAGTTGAACTTTTGAGTTCCTACTTCCAATCCGCTTCTTTATACCTTTAACGACGTCCTTTGCTTGCCTGATAAATCATAACCAGATTGAGTTCACAATGTCTGAGAGCATAAGTGAGAGCAAAACTTGAACTCAAGCACACAGTTCCACTTATCACCCCCTCAAAAAATTCAAAAGAGAAAAAAAACTACTAGAGTTGAAATTCCAACACATACTAAGAGAACAAAAGACATCATCTGCAAAACTTCAAAACATCACAAAGGTACAACATATTCAGATATGCCACCTTCAGGTCCTCTGTCCTCCTTTCTTTTTAGGGTCAACACGAGGTCCAAGTTTGGCAAGGATTCAAAATTCATATGTTCAATTCCTCTGTATAAAATAACTTTGGAACATTAATTCCTAATTTGGTTGTTCTTGTTATAGGCCGAAAAACTTTTACCTTGCATTCTCTGTTGAAATTCATCAGGTTAAGAAACTACTACAGTCTACAGTATTTCGCATAAGGCTTTTGACCCTCTACAGAAAGCACAGAATATGTATATTTATTAAACTACTCCCCCACCTCATTTTTGCATAATAAGAAGATAATCATAACTTCTCAGACGCATTAAAAACATTTTCCATGCATAAGCATGTAAAACCGTTCATTCCACAGAAGAGAACTGGCAATCTATAGTGAACAAGAACAACAGCAAATTTTACATCACCACAACACTTGCCTAACCATCTGATTGAGCACAGAATGCTGAATCAAGAGTAGCCAATAGCCAGCAACTACATCTGATTACTCAAAACCATATAATTTTCCAATTTTTCAAGTAATAAAAAAATATAACCCAAATATAAAATCTCAATGTACAAGTTAACAATTATAACAACCAGATCAAAAAGGGTGATGAGGCTAATCCTAATTCCTAACCACAGCCAGCCGATTAAGCCTCGAATTCCATCTTTCATTACTTTACAAACAATATAAAAGTGACTTTACAATTATGAACAAATAAGAGCTAACGAGTATACAAGAAAGACCAAGTCCAGTGTTATGCATACAAAGAATACAAATAACAATATGAAACTTAATTTTTTGGGGAAACCACAATACAATAACGATTCGATGAGAATACTAAAAAAAAAAGTCAGAAATGATAACAGAAATATGAATTAAAAAAGAAAAAAGAGAGAATGGAGAGATGTGTGTACCCGGGGTCGCTATTGAGCATGTCACAGATCTCGATATTCATGGCCCAATCAGGCCCAATAAGCATGTCGCTGGTAGCTCGTTCCACCATAGAATTCACCATTTTAGCTCACGAGGACGATTCAAATGTGAAGATCGATAAATTATGCGGTCAGTGGAGACCTTTAACGGAAAATCGATGAGATCGAGGACAATTTGGGAAATATCACACGAGGAACTCTTCTCTCTCTCTTTCTCTCGCGCCACACAAGCTGGTTTTGCTTGTTTACGGTGGGAAATTCTTAAGGGCGCGTTTGGGAGATCGGAAATCTTTTGGAAAGAGGATCACGAGAAACGGCTAAGATCAATCCTTAGAAGGAAACTATAGCATAAATGCAACTTTATTAAAGTATAGCTAATTTTTTTTTTCTACCGTGAACGATTTTGTTCCATGATCACTCTAAAGAAACTTTTGAAAAATTAATTTCAGGTCCACTTAAAACACATACTAATATTAGAAACCTTTCACTAATTAGTCAAATGTTACAACACAAAAAGATTCTTATGCCTCTTTGTTAAATACAAAAAATAGTCAATCAAGGCATAAGACATAAGGGTCTTTTTGTTTTGTAATATAATTACAGTAATCTGGCTAATTAGTGAGACATTTTCAATATAATGTGTCTTAGGTGGATTTGAAAATTTTATAAAAACTTTTAAGATAAAAATGGTTCATCTCTTTATTATGACGTGGAATGTAATGTGGCATCCATTAAATCTTTCAAAAGTTTACTTATAGTGACCTAACTATACTTTTAACACTTTCCATAGTGATTCAATTCTAGAAAAACATTAATAATAAGATTGTTACCTTCCAAATACTTTCAATACAAAATTGGTATTTATCCCTCTAGTAAAGTAAAGGATTATTAACATTCAAATCATTTGATCATTGCATTGTCATAGAAAATGCTTTTTTCCATCATCACTTTTACAAAATAAGGAGCAAAAACCATACAAAAAAAGTAGCTTCTGAGCTGGGAATAAATAAAACTAATAATGAGATACTCCATTTTCTACATTCATGAGTCAATGTTGTTTCGCAAGTCAAGGCTATGAGAACTTGACTTTCATCAAAAAATTTCAAATGAGTTTATCTCCCAAATCTCAAACTCAAAATTTTAGAAAAACATTTATATTGGGTTTTTAATACAACGATGCTTGTGAGTAAAGAACTAAATATTATAGGAAAAGTAAATGAGAGAATTAATATTAGGTCCCATGGAAAAAACATAATTAAGATGAGGTTCAATGAGTTGTTATCACCTGATCAAAAGTTGTTTATATGCCTAGAAGTTGTAATTTACAATTTGTGAGATCTTATATTAATTATGTTTCTTTCATAACACCTAAAATTAATTATCCCAAAGAAAACCATATATTTTCACAGCGATTTTTTTATAATTGAGTTTTTTTATTATTCATGAATTAGTGATATGATTTCTTCATAAGGAGTAACGATGTTATGTTGCTTCCTTCTTGTATTGCCTCTTGAAGCAAACATAAAGTTTATAGCCAAGGGTGCTTCAAATGTTACTTCCCTCTTGTATTGCCTCTTGAAGCAAACATAAAATTATTTATAGCCGAGTTTTGCAAGTTGTAACATAGCAACACCCAAAAAAAACATAGCAGCACCCAAAGGAAATACGGATTAAATGGAGAAAAGAATCTTGTTCGATCTGTGGATAATGCGATCACTACACTATGCACAAAGTCATCGTACAACTTTAATCAATAATGCATCTTGCCACGAAAACAATTGAGAAAACTTTTAGGATGAGGAATGAGGATAAAGGGGGGTCGAGAAAAAAACAAACAGGATCACTCTTTTCGAAGCAAGTGGCATGGATAATAACCAAACAAACAATAGTTAAGGTTATATTCTCCATTATTGTCCATAAATTGATTCTCATATCAACCATAACTACCCTCACCAACGGGTTTATGCTGGAATTTGGAGGCTTAATCATGCAACCACTGCTTTCATCAATTTGCTGTCCACGCATGCATGTCACTTAGCTCATCATCTCTCTTAACACATTTGGCCACTATCAGTTAGGAATCTTCGGACGTTTCTTTTATTGATCTGAAAATTAGTGCAGCAAATAGTTCAGTGGAAAAAAAGTTGTTTTTAGAAATTTGTTAGGATTAAGAAAGAAAATAATTAAGTATTAAATTTAAATTTAGAAATATTTATGTTGGTTATATCAAGAAGGCATCATTTTAGGAAACCTTATTTAGAATGCTAAAAAAAATATTAGAATTTAAATCAACATAAATAATATATATATATATATATATATATATATATATAGGGATGATAGTATGATACTAAAATTAAAAGAGAAAAACACTTAACCAAATGTTTGAGTCTAACTGTCATTTTTTTTTAATTTCAGCTTCCTTCTTCGCCCTCCTTAAAATTAATTTTTACCTTTTCCATATTATGATTCATGGGCCATAATTACATGCCCTTTTCCAAACCCTTTTCTTTTATTGTGAGGGTGATTATGCAATTGAAAGATTGTTATCGTGTGTTTTAATTCGGGTAACGACATCTTCGTTTGCAAGACTATGTACATCCATCCCTTTCCATCTGGTGGGAGTTTTGAGCACCATGTCATATTTTTTATGGTACTCCTATTTTCTAATGGGCTCCTTCACTAATAAACTGATTAAAAAAGAATGACACGTAACTGTCAACAATAGCAACAAGTTGGACTTGCCAAATACAAGAGAAGTTATTTGCAATTTTTTTCTTCTGCGCCAGCATGATAAACAGGTTTTGAACATGACGGTATGTTATTGGGCAACAAAAGGGCTATATAACACAAGCATTGTTTGTGAGTAAACCATGACAGGTTGACATACAATAATTTATAACAGCCATTTTCCAAGTTTGAAGCTCCATCATGAATCAGGAGAAGGAAATAGAATCAGCTCAGCTCAATAAGGAACAGGCAAGCGAACAGTGGGAGGACCAGATTTCATGTCCTCTATAACTAAATTCAAGAGAGTCTTGGCTATAGGGCCTTCCTTACCTGCCATAAATGAGAATAAATCAATTCATAGATAGAAAGGCAGCATCTAATTCTAAGAAATAATAATAATTTCAGAATGGGCATTCCAGAAATCTCAACCAAACACGAAGCAAGAAAAATCATGATAAAAGTCTAACTGTCAAATTAAGCCATTTTGGTTAAGAACAAGAAGTACTGAGTAACACTAGCATAGCACAAGACAACATCATCAAATAATGACCATGAAAGTTAATAGTAACTTGTAAAGACAGGAACAAACTTCATTAAGAATTTGCATAAAAAGCCAATCTGTTTTATAAGATTATACAAACACTTACCGTCTCCAATGACTTGATCATCCCACTGCACCACAGGGAAAACAATAATCCCACTTCCAATAAGCATCATTTCATCTGCATTTTTACCTTCCTCTACTGTCACATGTTTCATCCTCACACGGCGAATCTTACCCTCTTTTATCAAACTCTCAGCAAGAGTTAAGACTCTTTTCGCTGTGCAACCGCTAAGAATTTTGTAGAAATGAGGCATAATAAGCTCTTTATCTTTATTGACAAAAGCCACATTCATATTAGGCCCTTCCGCAATAAAACCATCATCATCCAACCAGATACCAGCAAAAGCACCAGCTTCTTCAGATTCCATCTTTGAAAGTACATTTGGAAGGTAATTCACACTCTTAGTGGTGGCAAACTGAGGATGTTTAATTGGGACAGAAGAAGTAATAACTTTAACTCCCTTAGAACTATAAGGGGACAAACTCTGAATTACAATAGCATAGAGAGCAGATTGGTAGCAGCCTGATGGAGATAGCTGAAAATCACCAGGTCCTGCTGAAAGCCAATATCTCAATGATCCATTTCTACATTTGGAAGCACTTACAGTTTGTATCAGTATTCTTCGTATGCTTTCACGATCAAATGGTGGGCTTATCTTGGACTTACTAGCTGACCTTAAAAAACGATCAAGGTGTTGGTCCAGCTCGTATAGGTGCCTATAATGCAGAAAAGGCATCATTTCAAAGTTCTAGAAAACGTAGCACAATTGGATACAAATAAATACAATACTACATTAAATGAACAAGTATACTCTAATTAACTCTCACAAGAGAATAAAGTCCACATCATCTAGAACCCCCCTAAACTGTTCATGAACATTACTACAGAAAACTAAAGGATGTCTAGAGCAAAGAATTCAAATTCAAAACTTGTCATATCCACTCATTATTATGTATAAATCAAGCACTTACCCGTCCATTATTGCCGCGGTATCAAAGACACCATGGCCTCTATGAACCATGTGATCGTCCATGGGGATAACCATAGCAGCTGCATCTGTTGTTATCCCACCAAAAATGCTCGAATACATAGCAAGATACTGTTGATTTCCTTTTATCTTTTCTCTGTATGCTTTTAGCTTCTCAAAGACCTAGTAACAAGGGAAAAAAACAAAAGAAAAATAAGGCATTGCTAACAACCTAACAATCCTATATGTACAGGTACAAAGTCAATGTGTATGCTTCATGATTGATGAGGCACTTGAACCACAATACTCATTAGCAATAGCTATAGGCATGTATTTAACCACTTAAAAAAAACATACTTGGTTAAAAAACTTCATAACTAGATTACCACTCCAAACTTTATTAAAATAAAAAAACGAGTGCAATGTAAAAAAGTTGGACCTCCAAGCCGGTGAAGAGAGGAACATTAGAAATATCTGCAAAGTGAATGTGTTACGTTAGTACAGTGATTAAGATCATTAACAATTGAGGTCCCACAAACAAGTGGGGTCAAGTGAATAAATGATTGGGACCTCATTTCATGTGATTTCATACATCACTAAGCAAGGGAAGTGGGCCATTGCAAATGGAAAAGTGGAGGATGTACAGTACCTATTAGACCACCAGAATGATGTGAATTTCTCACTATCATCGTTTTCTTAATGGGCCCATGTTGAAGAAGTCGTTGTTGGGTCAATCCCAGGAAAGGGAGATTTGGTGAAACTGAATTTGAAGGTAAGTAGAGGTGGGGTGGTTTTGGGGAAGATAGTGGGATTTGTGATATGGGTTCTGGAAGGAGTAAGAGAGAATCCATGGCCTTGGCCCTTGAGCAGATGAGCTCTGGAAAGGGATCAAATAGTGTCTAGATTGTTTGTTGACTTTTGCAGCTGATTGGACCTTACATAGAATGATGGGAGAAATTTGTTGGTGCCTGGCGGCAAATAAAAGAGGGTAGGTAGCAAAAGAGAAATGAGTAAGCAGAATAAAAAATGAAAATTAAATGGACCAGTATAGTCACCCTTGAGTCTTGTCCAATGTCCACCCACATTATAAGAGGTTCAGTAAATCTCATTACACTAGCTAAAAATACATTGAAATAATGTATTTCTTATTATGGCAAAAAATGTGGGTTTCCAAGTCTATCCATTAATGTGGTTTTCCATGTTTTTCCTTATAGTTATATCACTTGAGAATACAACATACATTTATGTCTTATCTTCTTTATATTTAACGTGTGAATATTTATGGTTTTGATTTTTACATCTTACTTCTTGTAAGATGGTAAGCAATATTTTGATAGAAGTAACTAGAAAATAACCAATGTGTTTTTCTAATAATAACATTCTTTGTATAAAAAAGGATAATGACAGATGATGTGCCTAATATGGAAAATAATTTATGTGAAAACATGCTGATGTAAATATATACATGTGTATATGTATTCATATGGCTCCGTGTAATTTCGCTCCAAATACATGATCTCAGAGATAAAGATTTGATCTGTGAATATATTCGATAATCATGATAAACATTAGAATTTGATTTGTGATTTCTATTTTTCTTATAATTGTTCGTTTCCTGTATCAACTTATTTATTTTAATTTATACGGTCAATAAAGGTTAAGTACACATATGTATATACCCCTTTAATTTTACATGAAAATAAAATCAAAATATAACACATGGAGAGTGAAATTATATATTCAAAGAAAAATTCAAGGAAGTAAGTAATAGTTAGAACTAAATAAAACTTTCACTCTCTCACCTGTAAACATGATTATAATATAACCTTAGATTATATACATTTCTATATTACGTGGGGAAAAATCAATTAGTAACGGAAAACACATTTTCCAGGTATCAATTTCAAGCTGCCTTAATAGTCGAATGACAGATAGATTTTTTTGGCCGAAAATGTCAGATCAATTTGTTCAATCAAAAGCCTGTCGTCTTATAAAATGTCCCAGTTTTCTTTGATATGACACTATGATACTGCTAAAAAAATGACACTGTGACAGTTTGTACTATTTCAGAGAAAAGGTAAAACCAGCTACAAAACAATTTTAGTGATAAATTCCTGCGACTCATTTGCTTGGATACACTAATCATTTACTACTCCCTTCATTCCTTATTATAAATTACCAACTACTCGTTTCTCACATATCAAGGAATAATAGTCAGGTCTTAAAATTCATGTTAAATTTGCTACTTTTTCAAATTTTACTCTTCATTAAATGATGTGTGTTTCACATTTTCAATTTTGAATCTCCATTATAATAACAGGGGTAAAGTGGAAAAAACATTTAATGCGACGTTTGTGACTTATATTAAAGACAAAAAATTGTAGGTAGTTGGCGACTTATAATAAAAACATGATGTAATATATAATTAACTAAATGTGACTTAAAGGCTTAGTCTCATGCCTATTGTATTACCAAGTATTACCAAAAACGTAAAATACAAAAAACCATTTCAATGAATAAAAAGAGCACAAAATTGTTTGAGGTCTAATGACCAAGAGTATAGTGCATCTTAATTTTTAAACCTTACATACTCTCTATTCTTAAATATGAAAACTAATTAATTTTTTAGAGATCAAAAAAACAAATTATGTTAGTTGATTTCGATCAATTTGATATTGTTTTAAATTACATATTAGTTTAAGTCAAATAAACTAGTTTAAGAAAAATCAGGCGAATCAATTTATAAGTGACTTATTTCACTTTCTTAGGAGTTTCCAAAAAAGTCATCTCAATTTAATATTTATGGGTAGGGGAAGTATAAGATGTGATTTTAACTAAATGGACAAGACAACACTTCATTATCCATTTCTCAGAGAACTGTTTCTCACTAAAAGGCAACTTGGTTAACAATTAAGAGTGATACGAATTTTATGAGAAATGAACTTGATGAGTGTATTAAGTGAATATGATACTCATTCTTAAACGAGGATGAAATTTAAAATAATATAAACATTTTTATGATATAAATTTGATTTTCTTTCTTTGGGGAATGAATAAAATGGGTAATTAATTTGAGATCCTTTTCAACACACATAATATATAAAATGTTCCACATATGACGAAATTAAAGTAGGGTTGTGCGGGCAGGCCAACTGTCTACCCCCTATATGGGACTTCAGAACAGTGAGGGATTAGTCTCACTTGACACGCGGGTGGGAATACCCTTGGGTAACCAAAAAAAAAGTAGGGTTGTGCGGGACCTTACTAATTATGTTTCAAATTAAGAAGACGTTTTTACCCTCCTTATTATTCTAAGACAAGATGTTGTGACTCATGCCCAATAACTTGTTACATGTGGTTAGAACGTTGTTATTCGCATCCAAAACACTTATTATAAGTTAAAATATCAACCCTTATTACTAACGCCCAATACATTTTACACATGGTTAAAATATTGTTATTCATCGCCTAAACTACTTGATACTCTACTTTAATTTCTCGATTTCAATGGAACTTTTCTATATTATATATGTGTTGAGTGAGAGGTGAAAAAAATTAATTTTTTTCTTGAATATAAGCACAATTAATCTCTGGATCAAGAAGGTCATTGCTGATGAGTGATGACAACAGCTTCCAGCTTAAAGCCATCGGTTAGCACTTCACTAGTCATCGAAAACAAGCTTCTTTGCCCCCAACAAAGACCTCAACTTGATTATTATTGGGGAAAGGACGGTCTTCAACCAACATACATCGTCAGCAAATCTAGGGATGTTATTAGCTGTGATGTAAAGCTCAATTGACCTTATTTAATACTCCCTCAAATCTTTATTATAACTTACTAACAACCAAAATCTCATATTTAAGGAATGTAAGTTACATCATTAAATGAGACATATTTTATTTGTCTTTTTTCCATTTCTGCCCCTCCTATCTCTCTCATCATTTTTTCAACGCTCTTCTATATCGGAAACAAGTGTATGAGGAGTATTTTGGGAAAAAATTAATAAATAAATTAATTAATAGCGATTAGTGACTGGTAACTTACAATAAAAACACGAGGAAGTAGATTTCAAGCAACTTATTTAGAATCCTAAATCCTGAATCTATGCTCAAGAACTTTAATTGTATTGTAATTACCTCGTGTGTATGACTCTTATGTTATTAATATCATTCTTTTTTTTGATAACTTATTAATATCATTCTGCTTATACTATTAAAAAAAAAGAAAAAAATTATTTAGCGCTAAACGAAAGATAAATATCTAACTATTATCAAAAAAAAAAAAAAAAAGATAAATATCTAAGCGATTACGCCAACCCGCGCGGCGCAAGGACAAAAGAATATCCCAAAGGAGTCCCGTACCCTAGTTATATCCAAAACCTACACGCTACACAAACACAAACACACACACACATACACACCTTCGCGCCTTCTTTCCCACAACCATCATCTCAATCTCAATCTCAATTTCCCTCTCCCTCTAATAATAACACCGCCTCTTCTTTTTCCTCCGCCGCACTACCTCACTCTTCCTCCCCCTCCACGTGGCACCCTCCGATTGCACAACTCGTTGCCTTCACTATCTCCACCTTCGTCCTCGAATCTGAATCCGCGACAACGGAGGCGCCGAGCTAGAAGGTTTTTAAATCTGTGAGAAGTATGGGAGTTCCGGCGTTTTACCGTTGGCTGGCGGAGAAGTATCCGTTAGTTGTGGTGGATGTGATCGAGGAAGAGGCTGTTGTCATTGACGGCGTTGAAATTCCCGTTGATACCAGTAAGAAAAACCCTAATGATCTTGAATATGATAATCTCTACCTCGACATGAATGGTATCATTCACCCTTGCTTTCATCCTGAGGATCGGGTATGCTCTAACGCCTTCATTTTCTTTTTTAATTATTTTTTTCTCAAAATTAATTTATTCTACATATAAACTAGCATAATATAATTTAATTACATGTGACGTATACTCCCTCCGTTCCTAAATATAGTTCCTAAATATAGGACCATTTTCCTTGATTTGATTAGATTAAGAGTGATAGTTAAGTTAGTTATTAATACATGATATTACTAATATACCCTTACTATAGGAGTACCTTTATTCTCACTCTCCCATTCTTGTTATTATAGATAAGCATTATTATTATTTATTTGGAAACAATTGAGAAAAATTAGAAAGTTGCTTATATTTAGGAACAAATTGAAATCTAAAAGTGATTTTTATATTTAGGAAGGGAGGGAGTATATTGTAATATAATGGTCTAACTTACTTCCTCGACTTCCAAAAAAATGTTGAAGTGATCTAACTTGATAGAGTAGTGATTGGTATGAGTTGTAGGCGATTTTATGCTATTCAGAAGGTTTAGATGAGATCATTTGGAAATGCAATGTGTTCAAAGCTTATTTGTTTGCTGAATTTTGGACGTGGATAGAATGTGACATTTTGGATTTTTCTGCTGAAATTACTACTTTTTAGTTTTTTTACTTGTTTTTCACTAAATTTCTTTTTCATACATTGCAGCCAGCCCCGACTACGTTTGATGAGGTGTTCCAGTGCATGTTTGACTATATTGACAGGTTATTTATCATGGTGCGGCCTCGGAAGCTGTTATTTATGGCTATTGGTATGTGTATGGGTTGGTCTTGTTGGTGATAATGGTGTAATGACTTAATGTATGTGGTGAATGAATCTCATTGTGTCTTTTTGTAGATGGTGTTGCACCAAGGGCTAAAATGAACCAACAGCGATCTAGACGGTTTAGAGCAGCAAAAGATGCAGCAGAAGCAGTATGTAGTTACAGTTGTTTACACCACCTGTCAACTCTTTATCACTATTACTTTTATGAAAAGATGATTACTGTGACAATGTTGATTAAATAGAAATTACCCTACTTAATTTCTTGTGTCTTTGAATCATAGGCTTCTGAAGAAGCAAGGTTGAGGGAGGAATTTGAGAGGGAGGGTAGGAAGCTTCCTCCTAAAGAGAATGCACAAGTTTTTGATTCGAATGTTATTACCCCAGGAACCGAATTTATGGCCGTTTTGTCAATTGCACTCCAGTATTACATTCATCTTAGGCTGAACAGTGACCCTGGTTGGCAAAATATTAAGGTATGAAGCCTATTATATATTTTTAATCATCTGGAAGGTGGTATGGGTGCCTTGATTGAGAGGAATATGAACGCTGTAATTCTTTTTATGGCTGAAGGTGATTCTTTCTGATGCAAATGTTCCTGGTGAAGGGGAGCACAAGATAATGTCATACATTAGGCTTCAGAGAAACCTGAGTGGTTTTGATCCCAACACACGGCATTGCCTGTATGGTTTGGTATATCTCTTATATCTTGCTTCAAGTTCACCTTCTTCTGTGCTTCACTCCCATGTTTTTTATTTATTTATTGTGTACTTGTTCAATCGTATTGTCATTTGGTATCACATGACAGGACGCAGATTTGATTATGTTGGCTTTAGCTACCCATGAAATTCATTTCTCAGTGTTAAGAGAGGTGTGTGAATTTTGATCTTTGCTTACAACCTCTGAACTAGAATGGTATCTGTCATGATAGTCAGACTCATACTATGTGGGGTTTATTGGTTTTCTCATTACATTTTTGTGAGTGATTAAACTTGTGGGAAATGGGTTGTTGCAGATTGTATTTACTCCTGGACAAGACAAATGCTTCTTATGTGGCCAGATGGGTCATGTGGCTGCAGACTGTGAAGGTAAGGCTAAAAGAAAGTCAGGTGACTTTGATGAAAAAGGAGGCCCTGTTGTTGCTAAAAAGCCTTTCCAGGTAGATCTTATGAAGTTAAACTTGAGAGCTTTTTTCATGTTGTCCCACATGTGTCTCACATATATGTTTTCTTATTCAGTTTCTGAACATCTGGACTCTGAGAGAATATCTGGAATTTGAAATGAGAATGCCAAACCTTCCATTTGAGATGGATTTTGAACGCATTGTGGATGATTTTATCTTCATGTGCTTCTTTGTTGGTAATGATTTTCTACCACATATGCCTACCCTAGAGATTCGTGAGGTACGATTTACTCTAGACCTCATTGGATTATGTTTCTTTTATTTATAGGTGTTAATAAAAAGGGGTCAACCCAGTTTGAGTTCCTACTTGGTGGGGGGTGTTGGGTAGGGAATATATTAGGCACCTTTACCTCTGCTATTTTGCAAAGAGTATGATTCAAACTCACGATCTCAAATCCCACGGCAAGTGAGCTTACCGTTAAGCCAAGCCGCCCATTTTACTTGTTGCAGTTAATAGGCTGTTCATATTTTAAGGCTGATGTTTTGAACATGGACTTGGTCTGAAATGTGACATTGACTTAAACTTTCTAATTATATTACTGATGAATAATTTAGTTCCCTCCTCTCTTCTTTTGGTGTTCATTGTAAACTGTAAAGTATGTTGACGGTTATTAAAAATGTTTGATTTGACTTCTATTCTGTCCTGTAATTATATCACCTTGTGTCAAACTCTTAGTGTGTGGCAGAAATTTTTGTTTCAGTACTTTCAGTGTAAGATGAGTATTGACTGACTCTGGGAACATCTAAAAATAAAATGGTTTATCAGCTCAAATGGGTTTTAGTGATTTAATATTTATGGTAACTATTGGTCAGGTGATCTGGACAGTGTGTTCTTGCAGAAATCTATTCACTTTGGCTTTTATTATAAATTTGGATGTCAGTTAAAAGTGTCTAGCTAACGTGCCTTTCCTCTTACAAAGAAGAGACTGGAAAGTGTGATCTCAGGTTCTGAACCCTGTTTTATTTGAATGTTATGGGATCCCATAATCATTGAATAAGTTGAGAGTGAGCTGTGGGTTTTTCTTTTGTGGCAAAAGAAGGACCTTATGTTTTCGAGAATTTTTTAATTGTGTTTGAGGTCGTTATTAAAATTTTGATGAAATCATGACAACACAGCTGGATATGATGATATGGTACTGTAACTGATCTTCCTTCTTCGGCCTACGGATATCTGATCTGTTATTTGGAATTTTGCCTTATGCATTCATTCAGGGTGCAATCAACTTGCTAATGGCAGTATACAAGAAAGAATTGAGGGGAATGGGAGGTTATTTAACTGATGGAAGCAAGGTATATAATGTCATTTTGGTTGGTCACATGTTGGCTTCTGCTGTCATATTTCATGTAATTAGTTTTGTTTATAATTTGTTTTGCTTTATTCCTGTTTTTTCCCAGCCATGCTTAAGCCGGGTGGAACATTTTATCCAGGCCATTGGGTCTTATGAGGATAAAATATTCCAGAAAAGAGCTCGATTACATCAGGTGAGTTTTCATCTGCGCTGTTGTATAGTGATGTGCTTAACAGAGAAGGTGGCACGAAATATTTCCATTCTTTATCAGTTGTGTTATATTTTACCCATTTCAGGTCTCTTGTCAGTTTTTATGAGGCATTGAAACATATATTTTTCACCTGTAGCATGTATTGGACGCCTCTGACGCCAGTATTGCCATGACCCATGTTCACATGCATTGGACATGGGTATGGCTGCTTTATCATAATTTTTTTCGCTCAAGTTCTTGTTCAACATGGTTCAAACTTGAGCAGCCCACTCCCCCACTAGAAAAAAATAGGGGAGCATGCTAAGAAATTGGTGGACATTCAAAAGTTTTGTGTTCATGGAACTATATATTTTACCCTCCAGTATATACGGACACTTTTGTTTTAGTAGTAGTGAGATGTTGATTCCATTTCTTATTTCTTTTTATGTACAGCGGCAAGCAGATAGAATTAAACGAGACAAGGGACATACTAGAAGGGGTGATGATGCTGCGCCTCAAGGTCTGCCAGAGTCCCTAGTTCCAGTTTCACGGTTCCATGGTTCTCGTCTTGTTTCAACCCCAGCAGCTCCATACCAACAATCTGGGCTGCATAAGGGATCAAATGGCGTGCAATCAGCTAGAAACCGTGTTGGACAAGCCACAACAGAATTTTCAGATCTTGAAATAGACAAACCTGAGCGGCCAAACAAAGTTGCTAGGTTATCTTCAGGAGCAACTATTGGTGCTGCTATTGTAGGAGCTGAGAGCAGTCTTGAAATTGATGTATGTTCTCCTGCCTTAAGAGAGGCATTTTAATGTTATTTTGAATCCGTGAACCATTCTCTAGAACTAGTGCACAGGCTAACCTGTGATTGGGTATAAGCGTGTCAGGAGTTATAAATGTTTGTAATATATTGTTAGAGCTTTTGGTTATTTGTTATATAGTATAGTAGCTTTCATAGTATTGTTAAGAACTTGTGATTTCATCTTTCCTTTGCTGTTGACGGTTTTTGGTTCAGGTTCAAGATAACAAAGATGAATTGAAAGCTAAACTTAAGGAGAGGCTTCGTGAGAAATCTGATGTATTCAACTCAGATAAACCAGAGGAGGACAAGGTCTGAAGTGTTCTATTATTATTCTTTAAATAGACGACCCATATAGTTAATTTGCCAGTAGGAGAAAGTTGGAGGGAACCTGTTAAAGTGATGGCATGCATGTTTCCCTAAATGGTTGAATGGTTGATTTGCCAATTTAACTTGTCTTGAGAAATACGGTGCAACATACAAATGCCGAATTTAACAATATAAAAATGAATTTTTGTCATTTTATGCATTAGTTATGCTCGTTGAAAATGGTTTATTTGTTTGGAAAAGTATGGTATTGGTGCTAATGCAATCTTTCTGTCATTCTTTATATAGTGCAAATATGGTTATTGACCAATAGTTATTTAAATTTCACTTAATAATTTACTATATAATTTCACTTATTTTCTCTGATATTTATTGTTATAACAGGTTAAGTTGGGAGAACCAGGCTGGAAAGAAAGGTATTATGAGGAAAAATTTTATGCTAAAACTCTTGAAGAACTTGAGTTGATACGGAAAGATGTTGTAAGTAAATGACTTGAAGTGTTTGTTATTTTGATACACATGGAGATCAAGCTTAAATTTCACTTCTGGTGTGTAGGTCTTGAAATATACAGAAGGCCTATGTTGGGTTATGCACTATTATTATGAAGGGGTTTGTTCTTGGCAGTGGTGAGTTCCTTTCAAAGTACTTCTAAAGTGATTTGCTGAGTCTAGTGCTAATATGGCTTTCTTTTGCTTACTATCTGTAAGAGCTTTTCTTTTTCCTCGCCTCTTAGGCCTTGCTCACTTGCTTAAGAACAATGAAATGAATTGACAAGATTTGGGCGATGATTGGGAGGGGGGATGTTTGGATATGGTAAACAGTAACTACATCGTCATCAGATTAATGCCGGTCAATTGTTGTTGGGTTGCTGTCTGAAAATCCCTTTTGAGCTGATACCCCTAAACATAAAACAAATCGTCCTTAAGTAGGTCAAACATTGGGTTGAGTCTGCCTGAATCATGGATGAGATTATGTTAATCTTATTAGATCTACTTTGAAGTTTTTGATATAAATCCATGTTTTAGCTTAAATGAGTGCATATTAAATGTAATGGATTGAATAGTAAACGTATAAATGATGTGCCTTTTTATATCACATCATATGTGATGCTTATGTCTTCCGGATTTGGTTTATATGACCAAGGGCTAATTCTCTTCTTTTTTGCCTTGGGTGTCTTTGAATCAGGTTTTATCCATATCACTATGCCCCCTTTGCATCTGACCTACAGGGCCTTAGTGAACTTGATATAAATTTTGAGCTTGGAACCCCATTTAAACCGTTTAACCAGCTTCTAGGGGTGTTTCCTGCTGCGAGGTTTCCTGTCTATACATTTTTGTTCTGATTATGTTAGTAATTGGCTAGTCTTTCCATTATGTAATATATAAATTGTGACTTGTCTGCAGTGCTCATGCTCTTCCAGAGCCTTATAGGAAATTGATGACTGATCCAAACTCACCTATTGTTGATTTTTATCCTATTGGTATGCTGTTTATTTTTTAATTGGAAGTTCAGTATGGTTACCTTTGTTTCTCTTCTTTCTCACATTGTTGCTTTGTCAGACTTTGAAGTGGACATGAATGGCAAACGCTATGCTTGGCAGGTGTGTTGCACTTGTACCTTAGTGTTAATATATTCTAAAATTGAAGTTGAGTTTGTTAGGCATTGATAAAATGATTTGTAGATCCTTAAAAAAACTTGATGCAGTCCTGCTAACATTGCATGGGATTTTTTATTTATTTACACACACACGCACATACACATACGTGGAGATCAGTAGTCTGAGCTTTGTGCGCGCTCCACATCAAGTTCTTTTTTTTTTACCATTTCTCCACATCGAGTTCAAAAGTTCATTTTTCGAGGAGCAATTAAGATATTAGTAAAATGATTGTGGACTTTCATTGTAGATTTAGTTTGAGCAGAGTGGTCATTGCTAGAGTAGATTATCGCATCTTGTGGAATCATGAACCTTGTTTTTCCTTTCTGTGTAGGGTGTTGCGAAATTGCCTTTTATTGATGAAGGACGGCTTCTTGCAGAAGTTGGGAAAATTGAACCCCTATTAACGGTATAGCACAGTTTTCTATTCTGCATAAGATGTATATGTTTATTTAATAAACTTTTCTGGCCCCCCTTTTCTATTCTATTTGCTGATTTTTGTTCGCATCTATTTATGTTGTGCTATGTTCTGCCAAAAAAAGGTTGAGGAAACACGACGGAACAGTGTTATGTTTGAATTGCTTTTTGTCAACTCTTGTCATCCTCTCTCGGTATGCATAAGCACACTTGACAACAAATGTAGAAATATGTCAGACAAAGAGCGCATTGAGGTTAAGGAACCAATCGATCCTAAAGAGAGGTTAGTTATGCTTGGCAATTTGCTAAAGAAAATTTATTATTTGAAGGATGATGTAATGCATTACCTTCTGATGACCGTGCACTGTATTTTTCCTTTGAAAGTTGTGGCTTTTGATTAACAATCCAAGTTTGAATATCAGTTTTTATCATGTGATGTGATGAAATACAGAATGATCAACTCTATATCATTTAGCAATCTTTTTATTTTCATATATTAACAAACTTGGACCTCTAATGAGGTACTCCACACAAACTTGAGTCTTTTATGACATTTGAGATCTGCTCGAACTATTTCTGATGTTATTTAGGGCTACTACATGCAGTGGTGGAATGAATGGTTACATATCACTATGCTTTGGAGAACCTTGCCCCCCAATTTTCAGGTCGCCTATTGCAGGCTTGGAAGATATTGTGGACAACCAAGTCATGTGAGCCTTCCAATGTCCATGAGATTTGATTTAACTTGATTTATGGCCATTGATCTGCTGAAACTTCCTGTAATGTTAATCATTTTTCCGCTTCTACTTTTTTGTGTAGATGTGCGATTTACAGACTACCAGATAAGCATAAGCACATTACTCGGCCACCCAAGGGAGTTAAATATCCCAAGAAGGTAATTGAATTCTTACTTCACTGCTTATTTTACATTCTGTTTGCTTTCCAATTGTTCCACTTTATAAGTTTATTAAATTGAAGACACGCTTGATCACCATAACCTGTTATGTTTAATTGGCCTACAATTTTGATGGAGTTCATTTTTCTCATACAGATCGTGACATTTGGTGATCTGAAACCTGAACCTACTCTATGGCATGAAGATTTTGGTCGGAGAAACGTACAGAACGCGGGGAGGTAAGGCTTTGGCAACTGATATCAGATTGAAACCTTTAGTTTGATAGTGAATCCTGTGAATTGCTATTTTATTATCTAGAGTCCTCCACCTGGTCCATATTTTGACTAGGGCAATGGCATTTCATTTCAGGCAAAACCCTCCAGGATCCCTTTCTGGTAAGCATCTTGGAGAGGCAGCACATCGGCTCCTGGCTAACTCTCTGCAATTGAAGGCTGAATCGAATGGACATGAGCTTACAATGAATGGAGAATATCATCCTTATGCTGCTCCGATGGGTCCTCCGCAGTCATTGCTTCCCCATACAATTTATGATTCCCACTCAGGATATATTGGCTCACCGAGACCTATGTCAGCTCCTCCCCCTCGAGGCCCTCCAATTCCGTCACGTTACCCTCCCACTCAGCAGTATGGCTATAATCAATCTTATGCAGAACCATCGGTGTACAACTCCCATCATCAATCTAATTCTTATGGAAGAAATAACTATGAACGCCCTAGTTCTCACCATTATGGAAGAAATAATCATTCAATGGCCCACGGTGGCAGAGGAAGAGGTAGGCATAGCTATCAAGCACCGGATGCTAACCATGATGCTAGGTTTGGAAATGCACATGGAGATGCTCCTGCATATAATGGTGCATATAATAATCATCATTATGGTCAGCACAGCTCGAATTTCCACTCAAATAGAGCACCGAGTCATCAACAGGCTCGTCCAGGCTGGGTTCCCCGGGCTAGCGCTGGTGGTCATAGACAGCAGCATGGTCCTCCTCAACAGCCAACTGGTGGACATAGGCATCAGCATGGTCCTCCTCAACAGCCAACCAACCGCTTTTCTCAATTAGATAGAAGATCAAATAGAAACCAACAACCCCCACCCTATTATGGCCGTTAATTTATGATTAGTTCCATATATTTTCCTTCACCCATTTAGTTGTGCTTGATGTGCTGTAACATTAGCTATTCGTCATTCAAATGTTATTATTTCGTGCCAATTTTTTTATTAAGATCTTAGTGTGAAAGTAAAAATAATCGCCTATATTGGCTTCTGCTGATGCCCTTCAGTTCTAAGCTCAATAGTCCAGTTCGATTGATAAATTGTTTGTACCCTTAAGTCTACTTGTAGTAGCTTTTATCAGCTGATGCAGATGCCAGATGGTACAAGTTGATTTTTAGCGCAAGGGAGTGGGAATTTACATCCATCCTATGTGTGCGCGGGCGATTGGATATGTCAACATGATTGGTTTTTTTTGGGTTATTCTATATCTATTGTAATCTTGATTTAGTTTTCTATACCAAGTATCTATGATCTCAAGGAGCTTATAATTCGTGGTTTAAGCAGGGATCTGTCAATGAGACATGGATCAATTCTAACCATTCATGCCAGTGACTAAAGTCGGAAGCAGTTTCAGTGAAATCTTCAAGTCTGTATGACGTGGGGTGGGTATTTCATTATTAACTTGTTAAAGGTTTCTATGATTTCTATGAACCACTAAGACTATATTTGGGCGTTGTTTTAAAAATAAAGACTATATTTGGGCCCTTGTACAAGTTTATAAACTACTACCTCCGGTCCTAAATATAGGACCTAATTGACTTTTTTTTTGGAGAGATTAAGGTTGCAAAATAGTTTATCAAATGATGACTTATTTGATATATTTTTAGATTATCCATTAGTTTATAGGTAAAATAAACTAGTTTAAGGGAAAAATTAGATAAATCAATTTATAATTAACTTATTTTGGTTTTTTAAGGATTTTCTAGAAAAAGTCAATTAGGTCTTATATTTAGGACCGGAGGAAGAATATAAAAATGTGTGAAAGAATGATAAAAGTGATGACACAACTTTTTAAATATTAGTAAATTCTAAAACAAAATGTTCGTAAATTCTAATGATATAGTGCAACACCTTGACTAATTTATCCTACTTTTTTTTGGCCAATAACTAATTTATCCTACTTGTAAACTAACATATAATCTAATGACATATGACATATGCTATAATTTGGTGGTCTAATTAGCTTTCTCAACGTTCACAAAAAAGTCAGAGTTCTTACATTTAAGACACGATGGAGTATATAATATAAAAACTAACACATGTTATTTTTTTTTGCCAAATACCACATATTTTATGATTAAATATGATATTGAACTTTTTAATTTTCTAAAATAAATTCAATTAATTAAGTAATTTGGATTATCCACATATAATGTATGTGGGTTGTTTGGATGGATTGACTTTGTGAGTCAATCCATCCAAACAACCCACATACATTATATGGAATATCCAAATAGAAAGCCCAATATTGGCCCAAGAAAAAAAAATCCTAAACCTAAAAGAAGCTCTCTTCTCTTTCGCAAAACCCTCTTCGCAGTTCAGTCCTCACCATCACCGCCATGGCTTCTCACGATTACGACGACTCTCGCGGCGGCTACGACGACCAACGACAACCACCACCACCACAATCTCAAGACCTAGGCTACGACCCTAACTTCGTTCCCGATTCCGTCAAATCATTCGTGGTCCACCTCTACCGCCACATCAGAGAGAAAAACGTGTACGAAATCCACCAGATGTACGAAAACTCCTTCCAAACTCTCTCGGAGCGGCTATTCAAAGACACACCGTGGCCTTCCGTTGACGCCGTGGCCAATTACGTGGATAACGATCACGTGTTCTGCCTTTTGTATCGCGAGATGTGGTTTCGGCATCTGTATGCTCGGCTGACGCCGACGCTGAAGCAGAGGATAGATTCTTGGGATAACTATTGTAGTTTGTTTCAGGTTGTGTTGCACGGCGTTGTGAATATGCAGTTGCCGAATCAGTGGCTTTGGGATATGGTGGATGAGTTTGTGTATCAGTTTCAGAGCTTTTGTCAGTATAGAGCTAAAATGAAGAACAAAACTGAGCAGGAAATTTCCATGTTGAAGCAGTACGATCAGGTAATTTCATTACTGTTTTTTCACTTTAAATCCTTTATAATTATCTTTTTGCCTCAAAACTAATTTCTAATTTATTCGACTTATAAACTAACTAACCATGGTATAATTATATGCATGTTATAAAGTCAAATGATGTTATATTTAGTACTGGAGGAGTAAGTAGATTATATCACTTCTAAATATATAATTATGATGACTCTTTTTAAAATTAAGGAAGTAAAATGAGCCACATAGTAATATATTTCGTGTGATATCTAATTATTTGTTAACTACTCTCTCTGGTCCTGAATGTTAGACTTAGACCTAATTGTCTTTTTAGAGAGATAAATGTTGCAATGTAACCAAAAAAAGAGAGATATTAATGTTGCGAAATTAGTTATTAAATTATGACATATTTAATATATTTTTAGATTTTTCATTAGTTTATAGGTTGAATAATTTGGTTTAAGGAAAAATGAGGTAAATCAATTTATAATTGACTTATTTTACTTTTTTAGTCCAAAAAAATCAACTAGGTCTTTATATTTGGGACCGGAGGAAGTCATAAGTTAAATAATCTAGTTTAGAGGAAAAATAGTAAAATAGTTTATAGCTTATATATTTAGCTTTCTTATAATTTTGAACAAAAAGTGAATTAGGTAGTATATTTTTGGAATAGAGGGAGTATGTATATTGAGTAACATACTACCACGATACAGGCTTGGAATGTGTATGGTGTCCTCAACTTCTTGCAAGCTCTTGTGGAGAAGTCGACGATTATTCAGATTCTTGAGCAAGAAAAAGAAGGTCTGGAACAGTTTACTGCTACTGATGGGTATGATTACGACGGAGGGAGTAATGTTTTGAAGGTTTTGGGGTATTTCAGCATGGTTGGATTGCTGCGAGTTCATTGTCTTTTGGGTGATTATAGTACTGGTGTCAAGTGCTTGCTTCCTATTGATATTACGCAACAAGGCGTTTACACCAGTGTTATTGGAAGCCACATTACCACCATATATCATTATGGTTTTGCCAACCTTATGTTGAGAAGGTGAGGAGACCCCATGGGATTTTGTTAATGCCTGACTTTTGAATTACGTTACCTGTATGCTCTTCTTATATGACGATATATTCTAATACTTTGGAATTATTTTCCTGCGTTTGATTACTGCTTCTTAACTATTATTGATCATCATTGGAGTTAGAGCTAAGATAGACGGTTTCAAAGCTATATAATGTTCTGCTTTTGGTATTGTTCTTGTGTTCTTTACCTCTCTTCATCATTTAAGTATATGGCCTAATATTTTGCCTTTTCTTCAGGTATGTGGAAGCAATTCGTGAATTTAACAAAATTCTCTCGTATATCTACAAGACAAAACAGTATCATCAGAAATCAGCACAGTATGAGCAGATACTGAAGAAGAATGAGCAAATGTATGCATTGCTGGCTATTTGCTTGTCGCTCTGCCCCCAAAACAGGCTTGTTGATGAAACTGTGAATTCTCAGTTGCGGGAGAAATATGGTGAAAAGATGATTAGAATGCAACGATATGATGATGAGGCTTTTGCCATCTATGATGAGCTTTTTTCGTATGCATGTCCCAAATTCATTACCCCATCAGCACCTAGTTTTGAAGAGCCTCTAGTTAATTACAACCAGGTTTGCCTTAATTTATTTGAGCTAATAGAAAATCTGTGGATTTGAATGCTTATTCTTAGTTGCTTTCTGTTTTGAATTTCTTAGTTTTTTCAATTTTCTGTTACTATGGTAGTTACTGATTACCTTCCATTTACAGTTATAAATGGTAAAACTAAAGCTGTCTAGGTTAGGATTGTCTACCCCCTACCCCCTGAAAGAAATGTTAGAAGAGAATGAAAATGATCTTTCAAATAGTTCAGTTGAGCAGCCAGTGAACCATGTTCAAGTGAATTTGCACGTTTTGGGCCTTAAGTTCTATGGTCCCAATGCTTTAGCTTTCAAATTCCTACGAGTCGTTCATATGCTGGTACTGCTCCAATTTCAACATTCTGTGTGGCTAAAATTCCTCATTTCAACTTTGGCATCCTTTCTATTCAAGTTTTGTCTTTTGACTGATTTGGCTAAAATTGTTTCACTTGGTAGGAATTGTTGTTTGGACAGTTTCCAATCACACTTTCCCCGCTGTAAAGCATTGATTTTCACCCATTCTTTTCAGGATGCATACAGACTTCAGTTGAAATTGTTTCTTTATGAAGTGAAGCAGCAACAATTGTTATCAGGTGTCCGGACCTTCTTGAAAGCCTATTCAACAATCTCTCTTGCGAAACTTGCTAACTACATGGAAGTAGACGAAGCCAATTTAAGGTTACAACTTGCACCACATACAGTTCTTGGATCATGCTGATTTATTTCTGTATCTAGCTAGCCTCCTATCATGTGTTTTGCTTAGAACTAAAAAAGGAAGTTACCATTTCCAGACCAAATGGCTTCCTACCACTACCATAGGGTTTTTTTATAGAGTAGACTGAAGTGGATTCTGATCAAGGAGAGATACACTGTTTGCTGCTTGTGAACAATTTGTATCCCTGTAACTTCTGTTGATATGTAAATGAATAATGACTACAATTATTTCTTACCTTTCTAATGTGATGCTTGGCAGGTCTATTTTGCTGACATACAAGCATAAAACTCATGCTGTTGATAGTAATGGAAAAATTGTATCCAATGCTGATGTGGATTTCTACATTGATGATGTAAGTCTGTTTGCCTTTCCTCCTGGCCAAGTGTTCGCAGAATTTGATGCCATCAGGAGCATTTTCTGTCAACTTCTCTTGAAGGAATGATTAAATCTCTGCTTAAATGTTAAATGCAGTTTTTGCTAGTTTTTGGTTGGCATCGCCTTTGTGGCTTAGTTGACTAATTTCTTGCATGTATTACTCCCTCTGATCCGTAATATAAGAGCTAAAATTTGAATGATTTTGTTTCAAAATATAATAGCTCCCCTGACATTCTCCCATTATTTAATGCATTTTTTCCACTTTGACCCTAACTCTTTTTCATATTTATTAATGCTTTCATATTTCTCTCTTTTAATCGTACCATAATAAATAAGGACAAAATTAAAAAAAAATAACTTCAAAAACCCAACTAACTTTTACATATTTCTCTTTTGTTTCCGTATTGTTTCTCTGTTTCATGTGTTTTGTTCACTGTGTTTTTGTGATCCACCTATTCTGGATCAAATCAATTGTATATTTGGATTGACTGGATGGATTACTGCAGGATATGATTCATGTTGTGGAGTCCAAGCCCCCAAAGCGATACGGTGATTACTTCTTGCGTCAGGTAGTCAAGGTATGTTATATTGGCACTACCACTTTAGTATGGCTTAGTTTCATAATTCATCTTATTTGATGGAATACTTAGTAATCCTGGCACGACTTTGTTCATTTGGTGGTGGTGTATACAGCTTGAAAGCGTTATCAATGAGATAGACAGTGTAAAGCTGGATTAATCTGCATTTGCCATTCTCTTCCCTCGCGGGCGAATTTTTCCCAGAATTGTCACAGCTTACTGTTTTTGTGGTAGGTTGAGAGTAGCTTTCTAAACGTAATGTTAATTTATGCCTTCCTACAATGGAGCAACTAGTGCTTTTAACGGGGCTGAAAAGTTCTTGGTCCTTCAATTTTGTTGTCAAGTTATTGTGATTGATGCTTTTCATAGCTGAACAATTCTTCATGAGTCCACCACTCTGTTATCGTTTGGGCCATAAATTTGCCAGCGAGTTAAGTGGGCCTTTATTGTTGATTGCTATCTTAAAATTAAACGATAATGAAGGAAAAGAGGATAGACGAATGAATTCTGAGAGACTAATGAAATTCATAAGAAAATGGCCATGGAATTGGAAAGGTGAGGAGAATGGTACAGGTGGATTAATAAGGCGCTGAGTTTGTGACTAAATGAGATATTTATACATCAGAAGTTTCGTCCCTGCTCTTTCATTTTTTGGCCCAATACTACATCCCTGATCACAGGGTTGTGAAGTAATTTTCGAAATAAAAAGAAAAGGAAATCTAGTGGGAAAAGTTAAATGAAAAATAAGAGGAAAGAAATATTCATATACTCCCACGCTAGAAGTGAAATAATAGAAATATTTATACAACATGGCCATATGAATTGGTCATAGCTTGATTTGGTCTGTGGATGCGAGAACCGAAGCTGATAGTAAACGACAAGGTCACGGCTCATTTGTCTCCCTCGCGTGATCAACTTTTCATGAGGGAAAATTGGCTCAAGATTTGTATTGACCGTCTCTTTCGCAGATACGTATGGTATGTTATTTTTATGCAAACAAATATGACCTTATATGGTTTCCCTTTCATAGTCATAAAAGATAAAGCTAAAACTGATTGGCTAAGCTGTTACTTCTCTGTTGGCTGTAGCGTCAACAAAGTTGTATTTAAAATCTGACAAAGATGCTTTACTGGAAAAAAATTACATATATCGCATGCAAAACAAAAAACTTTCACAGTTCTTAAAAAGTTAATATTTATAGGTCAAGTTTAATTTATTAAAAATAAATCAAACTTTGTAAGATTTCTACCTTTTTTCCAAAAAGGGAAGAGAACTCTTTTTTTATTAAATCAGCAAGTACTAATAAGGTTACAATTGGGACTGAACATACAACCTACCGTCAGTATTTTTTATATATATAAAAACAATACATATATCCCAATGATTTCAAATATAAAAGTCAAGTTGTTTTTTCATTAGAAATTTACTTCAGACACCCAACTAACATTCACATGTTTTCTTAACAAACTTTTTTTTGGTACAGACTCTTACATTTTGGCTTTTAATGTTATAAATATAAAGAAAAAATAACAAGTCATAAGAGAAAGCGACATGTGGGAGTGGGACCCCATAATGCATGTGGAATGTGATCTAAGGCATAAACCCACATCGTACACGTAAGGAGGAACAGAAAGACATCATATAACGTAAGGCAGTTACGTGTTCATTAAAAGGGCGGAGGCGGCAAAAGAAACACACACAATCATAATCACCCGCACAAACTTTGTTGAAACTAGAACTAAATAAAACTATTTTTACTTTCCTTTATTGATTGGAGCGAACCATAAACTGAACAGTACAGTCCAATACAATACATGATGCGCCCATCGCTAACAGTCGCTGGTTTTACCAAATCCTCCTCTTCTTCTTCTCTTTCTTCACGCTGCGATCGCAGGCTCGCCACTCTCTGCAATCAACTTCTTCCGAATCTAATGGACTCTCACGCCTCCTCTCTCTCTCCTTCTCCTACCTCTTCTGCTGATTCTGTCTTCTCTCACGTTGTTCGTGCTCCTGAAGATCCTATTCTCGGGGTACTCTCTTCTCTTCTCTTCTCTTCTTTCCATCACTTCTTCCTTATTCTTATTCCAATCACCTCATTAATTAGTCCACGAAATTTTCATTTAATGCTTTTCACTGCACCAAATTTCATGTTGCATGCCTTAACATTTTTTACCTTCTCATACTGATCATGATCATTAGTCTGAGTTTTCTGTAAACTGTTGTTCGCTTATTGTTTTCTCTAAAATTTGTTTGTTCATTTACTTAATGTTTGATCCATTTGAAGGACATGATCAGTTGGAATATTTATTTCGGCTTCTTTTTATTTTTTATTCTTCAGAAAATTAGTTCACAGAAATTGTTGTGTTGTCCATGATGAAAAGTATTGCGTTTGAACTTTGAACTCTCATGCTGCACGGCATTTATTGTTACGTGTTTTGATTGTCAATCTGTGTTTTGTAAGACACGCAATGTCCTGGCACTGACCTCACACACGTTGATATTGGAGGCCATTTTAAGATATGTATTTGTATATTCTTTCTCACGGTGTTTATTATTGTCTGCCTTCTTTTTGTCATATTTTAAAATAGGTTACTGTAGCTTACAACAAGGATCCAAGTCCTGTCAAGTTGAATTTGGGTGTTGGTGCTTACCGAACTGAGGTTAGTACCATTCTGTTTCTTAAAACAATGAGCACCATGGAATGATGGAATCTGAGCCAAATGAACATGAGATAATTCTGATATTGTCTTAACTGTGAATGGACTAACTTATTTCAGCTATGACATAACAGGAAGGAAAACCTCTTGTTTTGAATGTAGTGAGACGAGTAGAAGAGGAACTGGTTAAGGACAGGTTAGTGGGAGGGCATCTATACTTTTTTGTTCTCATTTGAAGTTTATTACACTCAATACTGAATTGAATTGTAAGGAGTTTTACTTACTCTGTGCCTCATTCAGGTCACGCAACAAGGAGTATATTCCTATTGTTGGGTTGGCTGACTTCAATAAACTGAGTGCTAAACTCATTTTTGGTGCTGACAGGTACAAAATATAAGCATGCGCCCCTTTTTTCTTCTTTGTCCATAGAAATGTATGTTTAATGAGTTCTTACTTTTTTTGAATGATAACTTGCCGGCTTATTTTTATTGTAGTCCTGCTATACAAGAGAATAGGATAACCACTGTTCAATGCCTGTCGGGAACTGGTTCATTAAGAGTTGGGGGAGAATTTTTGGCTAGACATTATTATCAAGTAAAATGACTCATCCTCAGCTTTCCTCCTCTCACATTCCTTTGGAATTGATAAGTGACAACCGCTAACTTAACTCTTTGTCTTGGTCTCTCCAGCGGATCATATACTTGCCTCAACCAACCTGGGGGAATCACCCAAAGGTCTTCACTCTAGCCGGATTGTTAGTCAAAAACTATCGCTACTATGCTCCTGCAACACGAGGCCTTGACTTTCAAGGTCAGAAATTCCATGTCAACAGCTGATATAGTGCTTGATCATCTTTATTTGCATTTCTGTCAAAAAGTGCATTTTGATTCTAGCTTTGTATGTTTATGTTTTTCAATTTTTTAATAGGACTCTTGGAGGATCTTGGTTCTGCCCCATCTGGATCTGTTGTTTTGCTGCATGCATGTGCCCATAACCCTACTGGTGTTGATCCAACCCCTGAACAATGGGAGCAGATTAGACAGCTGATAAGATCTAAATCTTTGTTACCTTTCTTTGACAGTGCTTATCAGGTAGGCCTCTTGAATGCAACAAATATATCAGTTCTTCCTTTTTAATGTGAAAAACGTCTCTGTGCATAATGAGTTAGTACTCCATTGACCACCCTAAAATTAGGGTATGAACTCACAGCGAAATTCAAATTTCATTGCCTAAATTCTTAGCATGACTCATGATAGACCTTGTTTACAACATGGTTTAAATTGCTATGCCTCGAATAAATGCTCAATGTTTTTTTTTTGTTTAAAAATGTGTCTTTTGAGGTAATTATCTTTTGGTGCTATAGGGTTTTGCTAGTGGAAATCTAGATGCAGATGCACACTCAGTTCGCATTTTTGCTGCTGATGGGGGTGAAATGCTACTTGCCCAGAGTTATGCAAAGAACATGGGGATGTATGGAGAGCGTGTTGGTGCTCTAAGCATAGTAAGAGTTACATAGTGTTTCTAGACTGATGAATTTCTCATTGTCTTGTTGACTCCTATGATTTGATCACTTGATCTATATAAGTGTTCTTGAACTGGTATCTGCTTATCCCCTCTCTAAAACGATTTCTTCTTGATAAAAAGTTTTTTCTGGCAAAAAGTGTTGGTGTTTCCTTCTGAGAGCTGACCCTATTTTCTTTCCTTTCTAAAATTTTAATTCAGGTCTGCAAATCAGCTGATGTTGCGAGTAGAGTTGAGAGCCAACTGAAACTTGTGATCAGGCCTATGTACTCAAGTCCTCCTATTCATGGTGCATCTATTGTAGCTGCCATTCTCAAGGACAGGTAACCAGCAGTGATGTATTTAGTTTCTTTGTATGTTGAATTGAGCAAAAAGGGTTTTTTGTTGACTGCCTTTTTTTCCTTACTTCCTTCTGTGGTGAAATTTAACGTTCAGATGTTATAGCCATTTTTTATGAATTTAGTGATTTTGTTGAACCAAGTATATTTATAGGCTATACCAAATATATGCTTAGTTCTTATAGATGGGAAACTCTCAAGATTGTTATTTGAAGAGATAGTTTTGTTAGCTGAGATTGCTTGTTTATATGTTGCGTTGTGAATTGGTTCTTAAGGTGCATACTGATTGTAATTAAAAGTAGGCTCTTTTTAAAAAAATGAGTGCGAAAAGTATGTTCATCTTATATTTTTGAAATCGAATCTCATTGAAAGCATGCCTTACATTGCTGTAGTGATAATTGAGTTTGATATATTTTTTATTTTTTCTTATAAATCAAAATGTGATTAAGAATTAAGTTTTTTTTTCTTTTTTAATACTACTAGAATCGAGATTTTGGTGTGTATATTGCATTTTTGGGTGATATCTCCTTGAATTTTTTATGAAGACCTTTTGTATCTTCACTTTCAGGGATTTGTTCCATGAGTGGACTGTTGAGTTGAAGGGTATGGCTGACCGCATTATTACAATGCGCCAACAACTATTTGATGCTTTGCATGCCCGAGGTCAGATTTTTCATAGTCTCTCCCCCAATTCATAGTTCTCTTTAGTTGACTAAAGAGAACTGTCATAAGTTGTTAATTTTTTTTCATTCTCCTTTATTTGTCTGCCCTTGACTTTCTAATATTTGAGGCACGTCTAGCTCTTAGTTGTTCATGATATTGCTTATAGAAGTTTTATTTAGATTTTTCTTTTAAACTGTGCAGGTACTCCTGGTGACTGGAGTCACATCATCAAGCAGATTGGAATGTTTACTTTCACGGGCTTGAATCCAGAGCAAGTTTCCTTCATGAATAAGGAGTACCATATATACATGACATCTGATGGGTATGGTGCTCTACATTTGAATTCAGGAAACTTTTCTAGTGTGCACTTATAACACTTCTTGCTGAGTTCATTTCATCTACCCTCCAATTCTAACAAGTGAATTTATTAAAGCATGAACAATTCTACAAAATGCCAATCACTTCTGGTGGTGGTCAGCATAATTGATACTCCTATATCAGTTTTAAGCAAGAATAATGTATGATGTTTGAAGTAGTTGAACTCATGTGTGCTATCACAGACTCTTCAGGCTTCTGAAAGCTCATGAGGATTTATTTTTTACTAGATTGAAATGTTATGAATATCTTTTACTGTTGATCAATGTAACCTCCCACTAATGCATGACTTGGGGCAATCATTGCATGACTTGATCAATGTATCCTCCGACTAATGCATGACTTGTGTTGTATGTGCAGGAGAATTAGCATGGCTGGTCTGAGCTCCAAGACCGTTCCACATCTGGCAGATGCTATACATGCAGCTGTAACTCGAGCAGTCTGAAGTATAATTCCGTTATTATTAGATTTCTCTTGATTCTCAGGTTCAGCAATAAGGAGAGACGGCAATAGAAAAATCTATTTTGGGCATTTTTATCTGCCTGAACCAGTACTTCAATCTATTTGTTGTAACATCAAGAGTTTGTGGTTTGACTCATTGTTAGAATTTAGAACTCAGATTTACAAATTTCATGTTTGAACTTTAAATAGCAATGTTGTTTAAAAGCATGCGAGGTAGCAGCATTCTAAATAACTAAAATGCAGCAAATTTTAAGCCTCCTAATCCACTACCTCTTACCAAGTGCAATAAAATAACGGAAATGTATGTGTTGAAGAATTGCCATCATTAAGGGGATACAAGTGTTAACAAGAGTAAGGATTTGAAAGTTTTCCATGGATGCTATATAAGCCTGCAAACGGAATACAATTTCAGTAATTGAAATTGAGATGAGACGCTCATCCCTCTTTACTTGCGGAGGGCTATTTTTTTTTTCTATTTGACGATTTTTTGGTAAAATTACTCTAATAAGAATTTTTTTTTATAAAAAAGAAAAAAACTACTCTAATAAGACTTAATTAGATAGCTTTTTTAAGAAAAGATCTATTTCAATTTTTTATCAATATTTTATTTGTAAAAAGTAATTATTTGAAGAGATTATCTTTTGAAACAAAAGTTTCCATTCAATAATGCAATCATCAAATCGAATAGCTGCTGTGGTATAAGATATACACACACATAAATGACAAAATTTAAACTACCTTGAGTCAGTAATTCAAGCGTAAAGAAACCTTCATAAATTTTATACTCCTTTCAAAAGTGACCTAATGTTTAGGGATGGAGGGTGTATTATATATTTTACACAAAGTAAAATAGACGAGAGAATTGTTCATGTAATTAATAATTACCACTGCAAATTTTCCCCCAAACCCTGAAAATGGCATAATCAATTTCCAGAAATTACACGTTCAAAGAGAACAGCGAGTAGAACAAATAATGCAGATAAAGCAAATCAATACATTTGGTGCCTCTCAATCAGGTCAGTTTCCATTCTACGTTTGTCCACTTCAACTTGTTCACAAGCTCACAATAGCGAAGCTTCTACTTCTTCATTCTCACATCTCACAGTTACTACTCACTAGCATAATCATGAAGCATACAACAACAACTTTAGCAGCATTTATTGAAACGAGTTTCCTATAAATTGGACAAGGCAAATGGTGTACATTTGGCAAATTACTCTCCTCTATAAAATGATCCAAACTCAATTCAACAGAAACACTGTTTCATAACTAAGGATCTCTATCAAAAGGCTGAGTATCATTATAACAAACATCCCAAACAGCTTCCATGGCATCTCTAGCAGCATCTTGAGAGCAATTAGGATTACTAGCCATAGAGGCCATAACTCTTCTCCTCACACACTCCTGTTCATGACCACGAATCTTCATAAAGCCTCTCAACAATTCCCTCTTATAATGACAATCACCACTCAAATGATTAGCCCTAATCTCACTACAAGCATGGTGAGCACAATTGTGCCAATCCAAATTAGCAGCACGGCAATCATCATAGGCATGGATTAGCTCGTGAGCTAAAACTTGATTAACCTCGTCTTGAAGTTTAATGTGATTAGCGCAAACTATTATACCTTGGCCGTGAATGAAGCCGCCTGTGCTGGCAATGGAATCACAGTTTATGGCTTTGAAGAAATTGTTGTTGACTGGACATCCTGCTTTGGCTATGCGTTCTCTTAGGAATCTCACCATTGGAGTTTTGAGGCTTTTTTGGATCATTGATTCGCATTCTTCGATGCTTTTTCCTCCTCCGCCGCCGCCGCCGCCAGATTGGTGTCCCATGTTTCTTCTTCAGGTGAGTGGCGGCGGAACAGACAACGTAAGATGGGATTATTTTATGTGACGACGTTAGTTTTGATTAAGGAAATATGTTTCTTTTGGGCCAACTTTATTTTATTGGGCTAAGCCTTTTTATTTTTTTATGTTAAACTATATAGCCTTTAAAGTATTACTATTGAAAATTAAATTTCGAAGGAATAGCACAAAAGGGCAGACACGTCTAAGAAGAAATCTTTGACTTTAACCTGGGTGTGTGGTTGAGTGGCAACTGGCAAGGACTCATTCACCTTTAACCAATTGTCTGGAGTTCGATCCTTGGCGTTGGGTATGAAGAAGCACTAAATCTACAAGGCCAGTTGTCCCCCACCCTTTCAGATACCTACAAATCGGCAGGGGATTAATCTCTCACTTGCCGAGTGAGGGGATATCTTGATCATGAATAAAAAAAAATCTTTGACTTCTTATTAATGTTTAGAGCTCGGGTCGGATTCTCTCAGAATCCCCCCTCCTCAACTCATTTAAGAGCTCATAAATTACCACTTGTAATATTAAAAATAAAAGAACTATATTATAATGAAGTAATTTTAATTTTGAAAAATTTTGAAAAATTTTTAGTATAAAAAAATTTCAACTATTTGGACCTATTTATTTCAACTATCTGGACCTATATCATTTCAATAGAAGGATCTATAAGAGATACATACTTATAAATCTTTCTATTGATATGAAATATATCCAGATAGTTGAATTTTTTTATGCTAAAAAGTGTTCAAAAATAAAAAAAAATTAAAATTACTTCATTTATTTTAAATTATAACACGATTTTTTATTTTTAATGTTACAAGTAGTAATGAATCTCAATAGGTCAAATGAACGTGATTATGAGGGATGAAGGATGATGAGACGGAGGATTCTAGAGCTCACGTTTTAAAAGAGCTTCACTGTCTCACCAAGCCTCTGCCAAAGGCAACTCCCCAAAGCTATTGGAGAAAAGTTGATGTTGAATCGTGGAGAGGAGAGAAAAATGTGGAAGAACAAGGAATAGCACCACTTTATTTTTAGAAAAAAAAATTTAAATATTTCAAAGGCCAATAACTAGATATTTAAGCATATAAGACACTCCATGTCCTAAATATACGAAAAGTTTTGATAAAAAAAATACACGGAAAGGTATGGTTGACTTTTTTAAAAGATAAGGAAGCAAAATAAGTTAGATTATCTATTAGATTATAAGTTAAAAAAATTAGTTATAAAAAAATTAGTTAAATCAATTTCTAAGTGACATTTAAATTTTTTAATGTTCTCAAAAATTGAACTAAGCTTATATGATAATATATGCATATTTTATGCTCCCTCAACTCCTAAATATAAAATCACTTTGACTTTTTGTAAAAGGTTAAGGAAGCAAATCATACCACTAAACTATAACATATAACACTTGTAATTAAAGTATAAATTTGTATATACGATAAATTAATTTTGAGAAAAAAATGTCGTTATAAACATTTTTAAAGTTATGAATTTTAAATCATTAATTTCTCTAAGAAAATCAATAATACTCCCTCCGGTCCTAAATATAAGACCTAATTGACTTTTTCTACAAAATCCTTAAAAAAGCAAAATAAGTTAATTATAAATTGATTTACCTAATTTTTTCACTCAAACTAGTTTATTTTACCTATAAACTAATGGATAATCTAAAAATATATCAAATATGTCATCATTTAATAACTTATTTCGCAACTTTAACCTCTCCAAAAAAATTCAATTAGGTCCTATTTTTAGGACCGGAGGTAGTATTACAATTAGGATAAGAGGGAGTTTGTAATACTTAATTAGAATAATGTCCTTTTTATTAATTTCTATATAAATTTGCTTTTCAAAATAATCATCTAGACATGTTTCTAAAAGTCAAATTAAAAAAAAGTCACTTCCAACATCATATATTCAAATATAAATCACATCACACAATCTTACTTCTAAAAAGGTCATATTAAAAAAAATCACTTCTCTCACGGGAATCCTAAACAAACCCAAAGAATGCAGCTTTCTGCAAATTATCTCTATACCATCTATATATTTATCTTTACTTTTAAATAATAATTTTTTTAGAACAGAACTAAAACAATACGGCCAAGGCAAAATTAGCATTCAAGCCAAAGGAAAAACGAAGAACCAAACAAGAAAAGCACAACAGATCGTTATAACGGTTATTTAACAAAGGAATTGCAGTTGGTCACCTTCAAGACCACTTAAACCAGTTTAAACAAGTGCCAAGCAAGGTTCTTATCAGGAATCGTCATCATCAAGTACAAAGAAAAATCATATCTCAAACTCCCCAACCTCAAATCCCCCTCCCCTTCCCCTGCCACTTTTTACCTAGCCTCAAACACATAGCACACACAACTAGCTCTCTTAATCCAAGTAGGCAGATTACTGCAATTTCAACTTCTAAACTTTGGTTATTCAATCAATATAGTTATCTGTTGGGTGGCAGATTGGTCGCCAATTACCTTAAATATATCCAATCAGCAAATGCTTACATGAAATCATCCTCCAGTTCCTGCAATGATTTACTGGCCGAAGCTATTTCTTTATTAGATGTCATATTTTCTGACACCATCAGACCCTTGTAGCTCCTTAATTCTGCCTGCTTCTCCTTTTCCATCTTGTCCAATTCCTCCCGCCGTTTCTGTGTGGAGAAACATAAATATATAAGATTACATTCAATAGATCACATTTTCAGCATGCAGTTCACTCGTTTAGGTATTTCACTGTGGCATGCAGGACTGACTGGATGTAAGAAAGAAGACACTTCAACCAAATGAATGCAATTATAACTTCACATATTCAACAGCTCAAATATTAATTTCAAGAATCAAACCGGCAAAAATCCTACATTTCTATGCAATGTCATCAACGCGTCACAGACAAGCCATGCCCAACTCCAAATTGACCGTTAGAAATCATCTACTAGCTAATATGGAAGTTTAGCCAACAAACATACTAACTAACTTCTACTACATCATGTAGTAACAGTTAAATGCTTGGCTTTAGATTCAAGTTAAGCTCTAGTTATAGATTTACTATTATAATCTATATAGAACTGCAAACTATGTATTATATAAAAAATGGAATTTTACAGCAAAACTTGGTCTACTGCCAAAACAGCAATCCTCCCAAACTCACCTTGTCCCTCTGTTGTTGTTTCCTCTCTGCTCTTTCAGCAGCATTAACTGCTTCACGCTCAGCTGCAATGAACATCACAAATGTGTATGAGCAATAAATATACAGGCTTCACAGGGGCAACATTAGATGATATTCAATTTTCAAAATCAAGAGACATCTAATCAATTTACAAGCACATCTACAATTGATATACACAGAAGGAAAATTAGACTAGAGCTCAATATGATCATGTTATTCAACCCATGAATACTATATTTTCCTCGCTAGCCTAAGAAAGGCATATTTGATGTCCACAACTTATATATGAACAAAAGGCAACTTTATATAAAATGATCACAAAAGGAATGGAAATACTTTAATTACCTTTCAAATCAGGTTTCCTTTCCACTTTTGTTTTGTTCAACCTGTTCACGATCTCATTGATCCGCTTCTCCACTCTCACAGTTCGAACCTAAAGCAGATAACGATCAATTATAAATGCATTGAGAAACACTCTTCCCAGCCCTAGGGCTTTGAGGATGGAAAATAGCATGGTCTGAGCATGTAAATACTTGTAACATTTACCATTTTTGAGTTGTAAAAACCAACTTGGCCAACATCCATTGAAGCAGTTTTCTTTAAATTGGCCCAGGGAGTGTAAACAACGTCAACATTGTTGACCTTATTTCCTGCAATGATTTTATTTCACAAATTTAAGGTCAAAACAAAGAGACACAAACACAAAAAGCCGTTTGACAATAGCATATTGACATCGAAGGGATAAAAGTTATGAGTATGTTTCTTCAAACCCACAAAAAACTGCTGCCAATCTGACATTCAGCTATAACTTTCAGGCCATGTAACCAAAGAAACCACAATAACCATATACACAAAACACAGTCCACACAAGTGATCAAATTAAAAGGCAGAGGATGAACATTGTTTTCACCTTGAATTGAATTAGCTTTGACAAGCTGAGCACAGTCTTCGAGCACGCCTTCGCTTATATCATCAATAGTCTGACCCTTATGCAGTCTAAGGTAGACATGGGCAGAAGACATTTTATCCACATGGAACCTGCACGGCACACACATTAACATTCTCATTACAACCTCAAATTCTCAACAATCCACACTCTAAATAAAAAACATATATATGCCACATAATAATAGTATGTACAGCTTTATTAGATAAAATCAAGAAATATCTCGCCCTAGGATTAATTAATCTCTGAATTTCTCTTTTTCTGTTTTCAGTTCTAGCTGGGGTAAATAAGCAAGACAAGTTTAAATAGAAGAGCAAACAGAAAACATGGAAGCAAATTAATTATCACAAATAAAGAATTACGAGGGTGAAAGCATAAAAAAATGTTTTTTTGGGATTATATGAAGATGGGTACCAGATGTCTTCGATGAAGCCGTATTTGATGAGCTCCTCGTTCTCGAATTTGTCGAGGCCCATGAAGATGGTGTAATCGCCGGCTTCAGGGCGAGCCTTGAAGTAGAAAACCATGCTATGCTCTATGCTGTTCCCTTGATTTCACACAATCATGAAAGGAAAAGGCAACGATTGATTGCGCTAGTTAGGGTTCAGAGAAAGATGGAAGCAATCCACCCTAGGCCAATATTATTATTGTAGTAAGTTGGAAGAAAACAAAAATATGCGAAAATGGTTTTCCAATGTTTCCAATTAGTACTACTATATTTTTTTTTTTTGGCCAATACCCTCTATATATATTCACAATAATGATGAAAACACAAGGCATCTAGGCTCAATTGTGCCGATTGGAGAATTTTTCCATGGAATTCTCCCTTACCTTGATGGAACACATATTCCCTTCCTAGTCTTATTTATAAGGAAGAAATATAAGGTTTTTCTTTTTTCATTGTTGAGTGGGAGACTAATATGAGAAGGTTTTTCTTCATCATCCTTTGTATAAGTCCTTTTCATTTTGATGTACAAGCTAAGTTTTCCTTTTATTTATTGTATGTTGACTTTATTTTCATGTGATGTGGTGGTGGTGGATATTTAAACATGGGTAGAAGTAGAATGAGAATTTTGTAGAATTTTAATGGAAACTTAATGAGGTTTAAAGTTTTCATTGGTCTCTATATATAACGTGGTATAAGTGAGTAATGGATACCAAATTTAATTGGGTGTCAAACTTTTTTCTACTTTGATTTGAAATTTCACACCTTTTTAGCTTCACTCTTATTTAATAAGTGTTCAAGGTCAACGTCTAATAAAATTTTACCATTTTATAATATTCGTATCATTTCCATCACTTGCAAATAGAGACAACACCTCGTGAATGAAGGATTAAATTATTATATACATTCACAAAGAAAATTTAATGAGCTACCTTAAATTTCCACTAAAGTTTGTACTAGATGAATATAAGGATTTTAGTTTAATTTTAAATGTAAAACTTGAATAGAATGAGTGGTATGCTTTATCCCTTCATATCAAATATGTAGGGGCACACACACACATGACACATATAATCTCCAAAATTTGTACTTTTCTTTTTAAAATATTCACATTAAATTAGAACGTTAAAAAACTCTTTTTACAAATAAAAAGTTCTATCCAGAGCTAAGTTTCAATATATGATTGATAAAAGTATTATAGGAGATCATTCCCATTTGTTATGAACACCTAACTAAACTAGTTTTTTCAGTGTTATATTTAATATTTTAAAAATAAGTGACAATAAAGGAATTTTAAACTAATTTATATGTTAAATTATGTCATTTCTTTTATCGCATTCATTTAATTTACTGAGCTCTAATGTCGTGAAGATTTCACCTCATTCTCATTATTCTTATTAGGGTAAAACATACTTTTTGTCCGTTTACCCCAATTTGGGTTTTAGTCCCTATAGTTTAAAACTGATAGTTTTAGTCCTTATAGTTTACTTAAATTTGGGTTTTAGTCCCTACAATTTAAAACTGATGGTTTTGATCCCTGAAGTTTGCATTGTCTATAAGAGTTAGTCCCTAGAGTTTAAAAATGACATAAATTTGATTTTAAGAGAGATAAATGTGCTGACTTGTCTTCTATTATGTTACTTTTGCTGAGATGGCATGATGACTAGATAAGATGAGTTGAATATATAATTTTATTTCTAAAATAAAATAATAAAAAAATTATCTAGATTAAAAAATCTCCTTTGTTCTTCATCGTCCCTTCACCCTTCTTCAAGCCAGTCCAGATCTCTTTGGTAGGCTTTCATGAAAGATCATCTTTTGATACGTTGAATGTCACCCCATGATGATTAAGTTGTGAAAAAAGATAAAAGAAAAAAACCCATAACTGAAAAGAGTTACTCCTTGTAAAACCAGTCCTGTATTAATGTTGTTGTTATGCACTACCCATGGGAGATCTAGGAGAACGTGAAAGGAAAGGTCTGATTTTTCTCATTAGAAGCAAGAAAGTTTGGATTTTTTTTGTTCCCCTTCTCTCTCGCGCTGATTGGATTGTGGGTTTTGATTTTTCTGGGTTTTGATTGTGGGGTTATTGAGCATGAGGAAGAGAGAGGGAAAATCCATGTGGGGTATGTGGGCACTATCAGAAATATGAAGAAGGGGAAGTTTGTTCGATTTGGACAAATCTGAACAGGTTTGAAGAAGGGTAAAGTGACGATGGAGATGGAGATGGAGATGGAGATGGTGGGTGATTGGGTCGGAGAAGAACAGCAAAACTATTTTTCAATTTAGATGATTTTTTTTATTTTATTATTTTAGAAATTTAGAAATAAAATCATATATCCAACTCATCTTGCCTAGTCATCAAGCTATCTCAGCAAAAGTAACATAATAGAGGACAAGTCAGCACATTTAACTCTCTTAAAATCAAATTTATGTCCTTTTAAAACTCTAGGGACCAACTCTTATAGACAATGCAAACTTCAGGGACCAAAACCATCAGTTTTAAATTATAGGGACTAAAACCCAAATTGGAGTAAACTACAAGGACCAAAACCATCAGTTTTAAACTACAGGGACCAAAATTATGTTTAACCCTTATTATTAAATATAAGAATGCATAATTAAAATAGAGTCTTCAGTAGGATTCAAACATCCAATGATTCAACTATACTGAATAATGATCGAAGAATTTGGGTTTCAAATTATTGAAAATTTCAAAAGTTGATAGATTGATTTTTTTGCTAAAAAATTAATTTCATATTCTTCAGAAAATAAGAATGTTATTTGTGGTGTAAACTAACAATTTTTTTCAAGACTGCAGTGGTAAGCTCTATATAATACACAATTAAACATGTCAATTTCTTGTGATTTAATTCTTCGTCGATCAAAAATATAAGATCTAGTTGATTTTCTTAAAAATAGAAAATGTTAAATAAGATTTGTTTAAATTTCTTCTTGCATTAAGATTAAGAGTATAATGACTTCATGAGTGGAACTATAGAATAGAAAGATAATAACACACTCTTTGATATACAATTCAACAAAGGATTAATCCCTTATCGAGTGGATGGACACCTTGATTATCTAATCCTATTAAAAACAAAGATAATTTACTCGAACAAGAAAATTAAAATATGTAAGCTGTCTTTCTCTCTCTCTTTTTTTATTGCAATGTAATACGTAGACTGAATCAACAAAATTGGGAGCACTTGCTAGCCATCACACAGTATATTTCACACAAGGAGCTATGAACATAAAACAATCACATTTTATAACATCACTGATATACAACCCAGTGAACTCATTATCTCACCGCACCAATAATATACTCCATTAAACACGACCTAAAAAATCGAGTGAACGGAGCCTCTAAGAGCAGTAATTGTCAAATCCCATGTATTCATGCCTCTCAATCTTTTCAATCATGTTTGATATACCAACGCCACCTATGTATTAACAAACAAGCAAACATCAATAAAGGCATCAAAAGACCCAAGTTAGAAGCCAATAAAATTTTATTTTTATTTAAAGTCAAAGCTAATAAATTAAAACCTCGAAAGAAATAAAAAAATTGACATCAGAGATTAAAACTCCACTTATATATGTTTGTGCAGAACACTTACCCAATGCAATCGTACTAACTAATATAGTGAAGGCCAAAACAAAGATAATGAGAGACGCTCTTCCAAAGAATCTAACCAGCCTGTCCATTATATACTGCCCTACGTACGCTGACATAGTTGACACAGCTGTGAGATACAGAGCTGCAAAGTAAAACACAACATAGAATCATCAGTACATATTTTTTGAAGAACAAAATTAAATTGATAGTAATAAAAAATATTAATATTTTCTACTTTTTTTATATACAGTAATATTTTCTACTTTACCATAAGGAATAGGGAAACGTTGCAAGAGGATATATTGTACAACAGATAAAGATGCAGAGAATGACATTCCCAATGTGGCTGTGGCACTTGCTACCTGTAGGTCATTTTTTCAATAACGAAACTTGGTGAATCCCCACGTAATGTCCTACTATATTTTTTTTTTTTTTGGCCAATGTAATGTCCTACTATATAAACATACTATTCAAATTGAATAATAATGTCTCTTGATGTTGAATCAAACTCACCTGAGGAGCAATTCCTAATTCCATAAATAAAGGACCCATCACAAATCCACTACCTACACCAAGAAGGCCACCAACAATCCCAGCCGTGAGAGCACAAAAAATAGCCAGAATCAGAAGGTGAATTGGCAAACGTGTGCCTTGCTCTCCTTTTGAAGGAATTGATCTCCATCCTTGATGCAATCCTGTTGCTTGGTATAGATATACTCCAAAAGAAACTGGTATCTGCAAAAATAATTTAAAAAGAAAATAAAATAAAATAAAAAGTGATATAGTGGAACAACCATTGTCCGGTCCTATCAACACAAAGCCTTGACCAATTCCTGGTTCCGCATTTTAAGATATAATATTTCATGTGCATACACAGAAAAGATGCTTACTTGTAAAAGGTATAATATCCAGTATAAGAGTGAACAGGTGGTTGTGTAATTAGTCTGAAAAATAAATGTTTGACTGTTAGTCCAAGAAAAATGTTGAAAGGTGAATGGAGAGGATGTAGAGGAAAAGACTGAAGTGACCATGACAATCTGGAGAATAACGTATGCAATCCAGACCAAGCAAAGAACTCCAAGCTCTTTCCAATAAACGTTGCGAAGAATGGAAACCTGAATCATTAATTTCATTATTGAATTGAAGCAAACAAGGGTCAATGTGTGTGTGTGTGTGTGTTTTAATTTTCCTTAATCATGTTTGCTAATGAATTTGCAAACCTGAGTTATTTTAGCGTTCACTTGAGGTTCTGAAGGAAGAGGGGTGTAGGGTGCTAAATCGCCAGTTGTTTCTGCATTAAAAGACAGTTCCAATCTAGTTTATTCGCTTTCAGTAATATTCAAACATAAAAAATAACATGAACTGTATTATTATTATTAACTCTATTTGATTTATTAATAGTATAATACTATAATAAATCAAATACACGAACCAGCAGATCTCAGAATCTCGGCAGTCTCCTGCAATTTTAAAACACAATAAAACAAAACTTAGAGAGATGGAATTCATTTTCTCTAATAACCCTCAGACTAATTCAACCTACTCTCTCTTATCATAAATATATGACTCATTTAACTAAATTGATTAAATAAAGGGTGATAGTTTAGTTAGTTAAAATCACGTGATATTGCCAAGACAGCTAAACTATCTACCTTTATCGCTATTCTCCCCCATGTCTTATTTATCATAAAGGAGCATTAGTGAGGATCATTTAGGGAAAATTGGGAACAATTATAAAGAAGTTTTATATTTAGAACCAAGCACCTCTCTCCAAAAAGGCCTTATAGTTAGCAAGGGAGGAAGTAATTAGCAGGGTAACTTGTAAGCAAAAAGACTCACTTGAGAGAATGAATCTGTGGTTAGATATGAACCTGTTTTACTATGTCTTCTATTTTCCATGTATCAGCACCCTTGAAGAAGGCCTTTATTGAGGTAGCTGTAAGACAGCCAGATAATAGCAAATTAAGCATATGATGGACGTAGTAATTAATTCCCAAGTATAACTAATTAAGCTGCAAAAATTCATTTACCTATGAAGATAACGATCAGAAGGACAGTGATCATCCAATTGGCAAATACAACACTCAAAGAGACTCCTAAAGAAATTCCCAGCAATATTACAGGCAACATAAGCATAACGAGATTATAGTCAATTAAGGGTATGTCCAACGTAGGATGCCTCAGCTTCAAATTGAAGTAAACGGTGGATATTCCAGCACCCGTGATCATACCTGCAGAATCATAATTTTCTAAGCATCCTAATTCTCCGTCATTTGTATGTACTCCCTTTGACTTTTTTTTAAGTTAAAGAAGCAGATTAGACCTCTAAATTGAGTACTAAAATATGTCACAAGTATTTAGATAAGCAATCAGTTTATTAATTGAATAGATTAATTTTGAGGAAAAAATGGTGATTAATTTTATAAACCGAGTTTCATAAAAAAGTCAATCTTATAAATAATTAGGATCGGAGAATTATATTATATTTATAAAAATCTTACATTTTGAAATGGCGGTTGCTGATTTTGCATCAAACCCAATAATGAGAATTAACATTGGAACAAAGAAACCGCCGCCGCCAACGCCGCCCACACTCCCAAATGCTCCTCCCAAGATTCCAATCAATGTCCCAACAATGATTTTCCATCCAAATTTCATTTCCTGTGTATGATTAGTTGTCACAATACAGTGAGAAATCAAGTCACAGTTAGCCAGCTTCATCGACCAATCAGATGATTCAGCTTCTGAGAAATCACTAGAACAGAACACTTAGAACCTTAAAATACTCAAACCAGTTGCAACACTCTGTATGTTACGTGAGTTACTTATGTAAGCTTGAGAGCATAAAACATGTCAGCAAATCACTTACTATGCATAGTGAAACATAAATTGAACTGAAATCGTGTGAGAGAAGTTAGACTTACCGGCCAGACATGTTCATAGCCAGATCGAGCTGGGTTCCATAAGAAATCCATGGCGTTGACCAGAAAGTTAGAGAATGGGTGTGTTTCATTAGAAGCATATGTCTCACCTGCTGGAAACAGTTCACTTCTTCCTTGAGCTGAAACAACAACTAAAGCTAGCAACAACGTGAAGACAACCATGGACATGTTTGTCCAGACTTGCCAGACTGTTCCTATTGTAGCCATTGAGATAAGAACTGAGACTTGATAAGTGAACAATGATGAGAAGTGGCTACTTGATAGTAGTTGATATATCTTAATGTCTTTCACTTTTTCTAATTGATGAGACCAAGACTTTTCACAATTATCCAATCAACATCAATTCCGATTACCAAATCATCTATATATCATATAAAAATTTTCGCCTCTTCTCCAGGTGTCAGGGACTAACATATATTTGTGCAGGATCACGTGCCCTTGGTTCACATAATGTAATGAATGATTGAATATAGCGTCGATACGTCACATACACTTGTTGTAGGTGGAATATAATTAAAGAACGAGGGATTATACCCAAAAATAAATTAAAAAATAAGAAGGAACGTCAATGATTAGGATTATTTTATCCCAACTAAGCCCCATAAGCAAGTGATTGGTCGGGGTTCCCTTCAAGAAGATTTTTCTCATCGCCATACGAGTGGATCTTAGGAATCCCTTCAAACTTGACAGTGCCAGTATTATTTGTCTGCTATTTTTTTTAATTTATGGCATCAAAAACGTGTTATGTAGTAATAATTCATTTAGCTTACTTTTTTTGGTCGACAATTTCTATAGCTTACTTTGTTCAGTCATTAGTGGGAAACCCGTTGTCATTTTTTTATGATAATAACAACTTGAGGCTGTAAGTGAAATTTACAAGCCACCGGACACACATGCAACACTAGGAAACATTCATGTTACTACTCACTAGGTTGTATAACTATTTGCTCATTTTGTTCCTTGAGAGTTACTTAACTTTTTTTTATAGATAACGAAGCCAAATTAGTTGATCTTAATCATAATATATATGTTGCACTGGAATATTATTTTATATGTTAACTTATAAGTTGAACAAATCAATTTATTAAAATATTCAAACAAACCACTTTACTTTATTTTTTTATTTATCTACCAGTATGCAATACTTTCAAAAAACAATTAATCCGGTTCGTGGGGATGTAGACTCACAATGGGAACGTTACTACTTCCAAGTAATTATCATAGCTGCATACGCACGGTTTGAATTCAAGATTACAAATTAAGTTAGAACAATCCACAGTTAATTAAAGGTATTAGTTAAATTAGTTAAAATCACATGATATTACTTGACACTCTAAGTATCTACCTTTGTCAATGCTCTCCCTCCATTTCTTATTTATCATGAAGCTAAAGAGTATTAGTAAGGATAATTTGAGGAAAAAGTAGACCAATTATAAAGAGTTAAAATATTTAAAATCAAGCTAATCTCTGGAAAATGTGCCAAAAGATTGGAAGCCCCACCAATGCCAGCCGCCAGGTGGTTGGAAAATGATAGAGAAGCGGCAGATACAAGCCACTAGATCAGAGGGAAACGCAATCATTGCACGTGGTAGAATATTAAATTTGGAAAAACAAACAAACAAACAAGACAGCTATGATTTTCATGAAAAAACGTAGACCATAATCACAAAATTTCGTGCTTTATGAAAGCAAGGCTGTCGGGTATTAAAAGTTAAAACTCTAGCAAAATCCGTTTTTTTTTTGTTTGGAGGGTGGGGAATGTAATGGCCAGTAAAGCAAAGTAGGGAAAGGACGAGAAAATAATGATAAAAGAAAGAAGTTAAACAAAGAAGGAATTCTATATCCTGAGCAAAAAAATAAAGAAGGAATTCTATATAAATAAAATAACTTAAGCCGTTCGATTCACAGAGTGGAGGGGATTTGGCCACGCCATTAAATTCTTTTACCTCTCTGACATATACTACTACTACTTCTAACTTTGAAGATGATTTGTGTTACTTGAACCCTGTCGAATATGGTGATGATGATTTGTTACTAAAGATAAAGCTTTTTGAACGCACTGTGTTGGTATTTGCTGCTGCTGAAATGATGATGATTTTGTGCGAATCAAGCTCCCAACACCTAATTCCAAATGGGAGATTGCGGTTCGCGGTTTAACTTTAATCTTAAACTATTTAGTGTTTGTCCTTTTGATTAGAGAGAGAGAGAGAGAGAGAGAGAGATGCATGTGAATGGTGGACAAAATTGGAGTTGTTAACTTAAACGGCATCCTCCACATGCACATATTTTTAGAAGTCAGACTTAGAGGCCACAATCGCGGCGGCAAGCTCCTTCCATTCCATGCAAAAATAATGAGTTAATTGACTTTGTTTTTTTTGATGATTATAGTAAAACAAAAAAGTTAGATGTAGAATATAGTGGTTGATGGAGGAATGCACATAAAATATTTTCTTCACAGGTGCACTTTAATGTTTTCATGTAAAACACTATTCCGATCTGCCCACCAAACATTGTCTTATAACATCATGGCACGTTCTTGTCATAAAATTAAGCTCTATCCGGTGTAAATAAAATATTAAGTTGCTTTTTTAAAGATTCTAGAATGCAAATACACAACTTGTTTTAAATATATTTTACCTAAAGTATAGGTTAGTTTATTAATAATGTACTTTAGTTTCGAAAAATGATAGATATAAATATTTCAAAATAATTTATTTTACATTCCTAATTTCAAAAAAAAAACTTGATCTTAATGTTAGAATTGGAGGAAGTGACACCTTACACAATTATTTGTCCAAAAACAAAAGACACTTCACACAATAGGAAATAAAGGGCTTACAAACTTTTTCTTCATGTAACAGTTGGCTTGTCTCAAGGAGAATTTAGCATCACCAAACAAAATGTCAATACCTGGTAGATAATGGGCCAACAGGCCCGAAAACTATCTCAGTCCAAATAAAGGCCCATTAATGACCCAAGCCATAAGATGGTAAAACAAAATGGCAAAATCACAATTTTTATTCCTTGCCCTAAAATGTACTTCACATTTCCCAAACTACCTAAGACAACATCAGAATAAATGTCAACTATCATCAACAGAGGAAGGTCACCGTTATTTCAAAGTTTCAATTTTTATCACTAACCCACTTTGATTCATCGTCCCCTTCTTCTAATTCAATGAATGAAATTGAAAAATCCAATGCTAGTTATCTCCACTGTGAATAATCCCCAAAAGGTTTAGATTTTATTTGAATGATCAATGATAATTCCAAAGCTAAAGCATTATCATTTTCTCTGATTGTGTGTTAATTGGGAAATGTTAAAGTTATGGAGATGGTATACGAGCTGCCTAGCTGCTCACCCAGTGAAAACACAGGTCATAAGCTCTGGTATCATATGGGGTGTTGGTGATATTGGTGCCCAGGCTATCACTCACTCCACAGCCCAAAGGCAAAGGCCAAATCAGGTAACTTTACCCTCATTATTGATCTAAGTTTTTAAAAAATTGTTTTTTTTTGGCCCATTGACTAATGAATGTCTTTCTTTTCTATATATATTTGGTGGATGGATCTATGGTTCTGTGTTAGTTAGGTTGTTGGATACTTGTTTTAAAAGGTAGACATACATTGTGAGTTAGATATTCTTTCAATGGGGAAAATGTGTAAAAGTAATTTGGTTCTGGGTAGTGATATTTCAGCAGTTTATTTGCTTGGGTTACAATGCAACATCTGGGATTTGCTCATTAGATCAATGAGTTTTATCTTTCTCAATTAATGGTAATCTCTCTGCTATATATCAGGATGGTGATAAAGAATTTAAGATCAACTGGAAAAGGATGGCTGCAACCAGCTTGTTTGGGTTTGCATTTGTTGGTCCAATTGGCCACTACTGGTAAAAAGCACTACTTTGTCAAAAGTTATTTTCTGGTTGTATATTAACAATGGATTATTGTGGGAAGTCTGTGTCACAAGTCCCACATTGGGGAGGTTTCCTCACAAGGGAGGCCTTATAAGTCCTTGGCTCCCCAACCTCAACAGCTAGCTTTTGGGGTGTGGTTCTCCCAAGGACTTGTGCTCGTTACAATGGTGCTTTCGTTGAGAGTCGGCCAAACGGAAAGGGCTACCTGCGGAGGGTTCTGACCGGAGGGGCTGACCAACAAAGGGTTGAGTGAAGCGCCGAATGAAGTGCCGTAGAGTGGAGCCGCCGGGACGCCGATTCGGTCGAAAGACCGGAAAGGGCTACCTACGAGGGTTCTGACCGGAGGGGCTGACCAACAAAGGGTTGAGTGAAGCGCCGAGTGAAGTGTCGTAGAGTGGAGCCGCCGGGACGCCGATTCGGTCGAAAGACCGGAAAGGGCTACCTACGAGGGTTCTGACCGGAGGGGCTGACCGGCAAAGAGGCCGAGTGAAGCGCCGAGTGAAGTGTCGTAGTGTGGAGCCGCCGGGACGTCGGCTCTCGAGGGGGGTGCATTGTCACAAGTCCCACATTGGGGAGGTTTCCTCACAAGGGAGGCCTTATAAGTCCTTGGCTCCCCAACCTCAACAGCTAGCTTTTGGGGTGTGGTTCTCCCAAGGACTTGTGCTCGTTACAGTCTGTTTATCAATTCTGTGATTGGATCTTTATCCATTTCATGAGTAGTAGACCCAAAGAGTAAGAGTTTTATACAAAGAAAACTGCTTGACAAACTCTTTAGACTCTCTTTGTTATCCCCTCTCATTATGTTTATATTGCACATTGGAATTTTGAATTTAGAAAAATTCACATCAGACAGTCTTGGATGCTGCAGTTGGGGTTTTACTGCAAAATGATTTTGGCTGCCTGTTTCTAGAGCACACAGTTTCTGGTATCCAAGAAAAAGTTTGCATATCAATGTTAACGCTTCAAATATTGAAAGAGGAATTTAATAGTTGTTAGAGCTGAAATCGTTAATTGTAAATGATATAGCCATATACTTGAGGCAACTCTAATTTTGGACCGGTTTGGCTTGAGTAGGGCTGTTGTGTTGACTTGTGATCTTGCCTTCTAAACTGGTTTTAGGTTGTGGACCTATTAGTTCTTATTCAACCGTTGAAAAGTATTTGCTGCTATTATCTTTAATTGGTGAATCAGATAAAGATGGCTGTAGGCCGGGAAAAAACAACATAGAGAAAGAAAAGGAAAAGAAAAAAAATGACTTCAAATTCTGTATGATCTGTGTTTTGCAAGTGATACTCATTTTGTTTGTTTGACATCAATTCCAGACGCTGATCTTTGTTAATTTTTATAGGTATGAAGGCTTGGACCGATATATAAGATTGAGACTCATGCTTAAACCTAATTCATTCCGTTTTGTTGCCACTAAAGTTGCTGTTGATGGATTTATCTTTGGACCACTAGATTTAGCTGCATTTTTCACTTACATGGGTTTTGCCAATGGCAAGAGTTTTCCTCAAATTAAAGAAGACGTGAAGAGAGATTTTCTGCCAGCCTTTGTTTTGGAAGGAGGCATATGGCCAATTGTTCAAGTTGCGAATTTTCGATATATACCTGTGAGGTATCAGCTCCTCTATGTCAACTTCTTCTGCTTGTTGGATAGCTGTTTACTATCTTGGATTGAACAGCAACAGGATGCTCCTTGGAAAGAATGGATAAAATCTCTTCTACCTGCGAAGGAAGAGAAGCGCCAAAATGGATAATTGCTCTTTAATCTCTCTATCTCTTTATCCTGGGCATCGTCATTCATTGTGAGCATGTCCAAAAAACAAAGTTTGACAAGGTTGGAAGCATATTTATTCTGCTTAAGACTCAGGGAGTTAAGGATTGTGGAAGCAATGCTTTCATGTGATAGGTGTTTCTTCTTGAATACAAGTTGACCATTTCATTGAATATATGTAAGTTGAGTTTGCTCTCGTCTCCCTAGTTCTCCAGCATGTTAATTTGATTACCTCTACTTTAATTGGGATTCATCAATTATACATCATGTTCAATACTGTTTGTTTGGGTGGAAAGAGTCATGCAGGCTGTTTCTACAGACTGTTGCACACTTTGTCTCTGAGGAAAAAAGTTCGAACTCCTCCATTTTGTACTGTGGGGAGAATTATAGAGGGATCAGCAATCATGTTATTGTGAATTATGATACTACTTGCTCTTTATGGATGCATATTCAATAGCCTGATCTTGAACATTATTTTATATTTCTTTTTTATATTTGGAATTTGATATGCCTTGGTTTACTATTAATACAATGAAAAACCTAAGCATATGATCCAGTCAATAAGCAATCCGCCAAATCAGCTCAAGAGCTGAGCTCCGGGTATCTAAATTATCAAATACACATGAACTCTACTTCATGAGTAGGAACAGGATGAGGAGGATTATTAGTTCCTTTATGATCAATCTTTCACATTGTATGTTTGGATTTGGTGGTTAAGGTCCATAAGCACTTGTTCTTTATAGTTTGTCATGATCGCGAGCTTAATCAAAGAAAAAGTAGCACATGGCGTAATTGGAGCTCTACATATCTTCCTATTTGGACTATCTTTTTTATTTAACGTTAAATTTGTTTGAAACATCCAAAATTAAGTCTACTTTTGGGTAGAGATACTACTTCCGTCACTAATATAAGCCCAAGTCAACCCAAAAATAGATTCTGAAAAATTAGTTAAAAAACAATGACTATGCAAGAAACAAAATTTTGTTTCCAAAAATGACCTCATTTAAAAAGGAGGAAAGAAAATGTGTGGAGAATAAATGGTGTGTTTTTTTTTGGAGTTTTTTGAGTTTTTAATCCGGTATCCTGGGCCAGCCTCAATGTCACGGGGAACTCAACGGGCTTAGATTAATCCAGATCCGCACCGTGGACCTCCAATTAAGGGCAGAGTGTTGGCCAAGGGCATGCTGCATTCCCAAGGCTCGAACTCGAGACCCTTGGTTAATCGGCGAAGTGAGGTTGCCACTACGCCAACCGCGCTTGTTTAATAAATGGTGTGCTTTGGTTGAAGTAGTATATCTCTCCTCTCACCAAAAGTAAAGTTGACACAACTTTTTGAAATATAATATTTAAATAAGGGTAATATTGAAAAACATGCATTTATTATATTGACAAACTTAAACATTGATCTATATTTTAAAATAAAATCATTCAAAAAATTTAGACTTATATTAAGATACACAATGGAGGGAGTATTGCTCGACTCTATCTCTCATAGTATTGGAAGCACTGTAAAGTTGTTCCCTACTAGCTTTTAAATGGCGCTTTGGAGATTTTCTTTGTATAGTAATTGAGAAATGGGAGATTAATTAAGTTAAAATGTTAATACTCCCTCCGGTCCCTAATGTAAGAGCCTAAAATTTGAATGGTTTTGGTCCTTAATGTAAGAGCTCACCCCAAATTCTCTCCTCATTTAATGTATTTTTTCCTACTTTACCCCTAACTCTCTTTCGTATTTATTAATGCTTATTTATTTCTCTCTCTTAAATATACCATAATAAATATGGACAATTTTGGAAAAGAAGCATTAACTCTAGACACCCAACTAACATTCACACGTTTTCTTAAGAAGCGTTTTTTTTACGGCTAGCTCTTACATTAGGGACCGGAGGGAGTACTATTATTGTTTTGGGGGAGGTAGGTGGGTGTGGATAAGTGATTACGAGTTAATCATATTTTGTTGGGCATTATTAAGCAATATACGATGCATTCCATTATAAAATAATTAAAGCTGAGAGCTCATGATTGGGATGACTGGCCAAGAATAGTAGGAGCAAGATGGACTTAATGAAATTAATTATTATTTGTTTTTTGGTGAGAGACTTAATGAAATTAATTAGTGGAAGCAGGAAGGTGGAATGAATCTAACGCCAGCTTTTACTTTTGTGCCTACCATTTTATTATTATGGTGACTAAGAAATAATATAAGCCATCAAAATTAAAGAAGACAATTAAAGGGGCAGGTGGATTGACTTAATCTGTCTTGTTGCTTTTGTTAAAGGCAAATTCTATTAAGTAGGGGTACTTATCGATCTCGCTCTAATCACATAGAATAAAGTGGAAAAGACATATTATCAAGACAAAGGCCCAAACAGGGCCCAATAGGGGATTTTACGGGCCATACAGATGAAAGAAGAATAAAAAAAGGAGCAGCAGAAAACGGTAATCGATGCAAATATTGCATAAGTGGGCAGTTCTGTGCAAACAATTTAATCACTTAAAGGTCCTACAATAAGTGTGAGCATAATGTAACATTATGTTAATTCCTACGTTATATATCGCCATAATATGTCGGTCACTTGTTTTTGTTTTGGAACTTTTTAGGGATTAAATTAGGGAAAAACTTACATCAAGTTCATTTCTCCAGGTTCTCAAGTTCTTTTAATATATGAGTGACACGTGTCCTTTTATAACAACCATTCATTCAATCTAACGGCCGGTATTTGGAGAAATAGAGAACCTGGATGGAGGAACTTGACCTAAATAAGGTCCTTAAATTATCTATATGAAACATCACAATAATTCTTGTAATATGCAAGGCTCGACCAAAAAGACTGAGAAGGCATGCAGATGATTAAAAGCGTTTTTCTTTCCCGTATCAAACTCAGCTACGTCTAATTTAAATACTTTATTTTATTCTGATCATATAAAAAATTCATTCACTCAGTTGGAAAATTAAAAGGCTAATTATAATTGGTAACTTTATGTTTGCATCAAGATTTATTTCACTCCTTTGAGTTTGAAAAGTGCATTTTTGTTCTTATACTTGTATTTTATTTCTTTTACAATAATATGTTTTGCATTTTAAAAAGTTATCTGTTTTCACCAACCTTTAGTTGCAAACCATCCTTTATATTTGCTAGGTCATAATTATCCATTGAATAATAATGAAAGCGTTAACAAAAAATGAAAAATGACTATTTTTTTTTTAATTTAAGGAATTACAGAAAAACTTGGCGTGAACATAAAGAACCAAATGCACCTTTCAATCAAATCAATGTTATTATACTCTATTTCAAATGTATCCATCTAATGATAAAAATAAAAAAAATTAAATCAAATTAAGATTCACAGTTTAGTTTAATACTGGTTTAATCATTAAATTTAAGATAAATCAGATCAACCTACGCCCTATAGAGTATATTTAGATTTCTCTCATGCTCCCTTTGACGGTAGCTGGGATCTTCTCATTGAACATTTTCGAGGTATTAATGATATTCTAATTGCAAGACACTTCATGCATGTTTTATAGAGACGAATGAAATATCTTCAGAAGCGTATAATTATGTCTTTCTTTTCTTGATACAAAAAAAGACCCTAACTTTCAATAAATTTTTTGGAATTTTGTATAGTGAGGTTAAATTGTTTTTATTAATTTTATATACTTGTCAAAATATGAGTATCAATAATTTGATATCTAAATTAGGTATTTTAATGTTTGCTAAACTGGGCCTACTTAAAAACTCTTGTATATGTTCCCCAATCACTTATGATTTGTATAACCCATCATCTCGTCAGTTTACGAATCTTTTGGAATGTTGTGATTTGTGAATACTGATTATCAAGTGCTGCCAGATAAGGAATAAAAAAAAATGCTTTTGAATGATAATTTCAAACATGCATTATTCAGGCTTAATAATCATTAGGGCTTGTCAAATACTATTTCCATATATCAAAATGCCAAGTCACTTTTTATGAACTCATCGTGAATAAAAAAGAGTTGGTTAAGTGACAATGACTCATTCACCCTTAACCAATTGTCTGGAGTTCGATCCCTGGTGTTGGGTATGGAGAAACATTAAATCTCTCAGACCAGTTATCCCACCCTTTGAGGTGTCTACAAATCAGCGATCCCACCCTTTGAGGTGTACAAATCAGCGGAGGTTTAGTCTCTCACATGTCGAGTGAGGGGATACCTTGATCATGGATAAAAAAAAGAGTAGTTAACTCGTTGAATTTGTCAACAATTTTTTAAATTTCAGTTGTATTAAACTAGTTTTGGATAAAAAAGAATACAATGAGCTATGTTCAAACAATAATAGTATCGATAACTATTACTTCCTTATTCGATAACTATTAACTATAATAAGGTCACAATTGACAGGTAATTTTTTAAATATTCACCAAGCGAGACCTATATTAATTATAAACCAAATAATTTTTCTGAAAAGTGATTTCAATTTTATACCTGGGTAAAAGTCAAGGTGGGGTGGGCCATTGTAAAAAGTATGAGTATATGAGAGGCATTATGTTGAGTTAAATCAGAAACATAAACCGTGGCTGATGTGGAAGCATGATTGAGGCACTATGTTGAATCAGCGTTTGGAACATTGTGGAAAATGATTACAATAATAATTATATGAAAAAAAACGAGAAGAAAGGATCTATTGGGCGATTCAAAGTTCAAGGAAATGACAGTTTGATGGTATCTAGCTAGATTATTAACGTTGACCCCATATGGCCTTTCTCTTTAATTTTTCTTTTCTGATCACGAAGAATCGGATCAGACCAATGTGACCAGATAGAGCTTATTCAAATGTCATTTTGCCTTCAACTTGCAACTCTGTGGGGTTCTCTCTTTCTAATAAAGCAAAGCAAATAAAGGTTCCTATGAAATCTTTCACTTTGAGCTCATTTTTATGGCCCAAGTCCCATCAATGAAGTTGGTTATAAATGTGGCCATTGCAGCTTTCCAAATGTAAGGGCCTTTATCTGAGGAAAATTAAAGTGCTTTTGGTACAATTTGTAATTTGGAATATGTAATAATTTCGATATTGCATGAAACGAGTAACCAAATCTATGCATGTTCTACCTCACTATACCACACCATTCTGTGTTAATAGACCAAAATCTCAATTGAGCAATATAAATAGAGATGGGTACGCATGTGTTATGTATATATAGTACACTCAATTGTCCGAAAAAAAAAAATATCCGCAAAGATCAATTATTAAAAACATGTACAGGTCAAAGTAAACAAGGGTCATATATACATGACCATAGCTCATTGTCAATCACATCCAATCCTTCTTTAGCTGCCACAATAATTTTATATCCCCTGTAAAGTGAAGAGTCGCCCCTAAAGAGGAAAACTGTTACAGTGTGAAAGACTTGTAGATATAACATCGCCTTGATGAGCAAGTGAGGATGGTCCTCCCCCAGGTAAGCTTTTGTTACATAAAAAACTCAATAATGTCATGTCCTGCTCTCTCTTGGCCTGGTGAAGACTGATGAATCCTTTGAAAAGCTGATAACGAGGGGGTCCATACACAGTTGGAAGAATCTTTTTCCCATATTCCCTTGTTATGCTCACTTTTCATATGCATAATAGGATTTTTGAAATGGAGGAGGAGGAAATATATGTATGTGTAGTACAGGGCATTGAAAAGATGAGCCAGCCCATGTGTGATGCCACCACCAAAAAAACCCTCCCATGACCATATATGGAGTCTTGTACAACTCAACTTTAATATGGTGTCCATCACTGTGATCATGAATTGGGTAGTGGCAAAAGTGATGAGTAGGAGGCCAATGTACTGAGATGTTTTGTCTCTGCCTTCCAACATCTCTCTATATCTTCAGATATTCTCTTCGCATCTATGGATGCTCCTAGCAATCCTCTTTTTGTAAATCCCACCGCATATAATCCATTCTCACCCCTCCAACCATCTGGGAATGCCCTCCTTGGGAATCCATCTTCCTCACTGAACATCTCCCTTTCCTGCATTGTATATACATATACCTTATTAACCAGTTATATATATATATATATATATATATATATATATATATATATATATATATATATGTATGTATATGGAAAAAGAGAAAAATGTTTAAATTGGTTACCTTAAGCCAATAGGGGACGTTGCTTTTGTAACCGGTGGCGAGTATAATGGCGTCAAAATTCTCTGTTTTGCCGTCCATAAATTCCACGGCGTGTTGTTTTAGCCTCTTAACGCCTGGACGCACCTACATATCAATTTAATCAGTCAAATTACGACAATCCCCTGTGGAAACAGCAAGTTAAAACACCTTAGCTTATTGCGTTGCTAATTATTAAAATAAACGTGGTTGAATTAACCAACATTGTTTGTCACTTTTTCTTTAACATCCTCTTGTGATTTAACTAGAACAGACGGCTTGATTGAAAATCAGATTGATATGATGGGAAATGTCACGCCAAAAATGGGCTGATTTCAATGAACATGAGAAAGGGAAAAAAATACATATATAATACTTGTCCATTCACTGCATGAAATGCAAAAAGACAGCAAAATCTGTATGTTTTAAATAATTATGAGAAATCATCAACGAGCACTTTGTCAAGCTAATGTAATGCATAGACTCGACGTAGTAATGATGAGAACATATCCCGAACCTCCATTTTTGGATCTGATAAAAAAAATCTCCATTTTTGGAAGAAGGGATACCTTGACAAGGACTATTACACATGGCATTCGGATTTTGGATTATTGAGTTGTCAATATATGTTTAACAAGAAAAATGATACTAACTCCGGTCCTAAATATAAGATTTAGCTGACTTTTTTTTGGAGAGGTTAAGATTGCGAAATAGACTATTAAATCATGACACATTTGATATATTTTTAGACCATACATTAGTTTATATGTAAAATAAACTAGTGTAAGGGAAAAAATTAGGTAAATCAATTTATAATTAACTTATTTTGCTTTTTTAAGATTTTCTAAAAAAATCCACTAGGTCTTATATTTAGGACCGGAGAGAGTACTCTCTTGTTAAGTATAAGAGCTACTAAGCTATTAAACTTTTTAGGAAGAAATAATAAAACAAAATGAACAATTTAAATTTAACATATTTTATATGTTATTAGATTATATATTAGCATATAAGTCAAATAAACAAATTTAAAGAAGAAAATCAATTTAAACTAATTATTTTACTTTCTTAAAATTCTCAAAAAAAGTCAACTTTAATATTTAGTAATGGAAGGGTAATTATGAGTCAACTAACTCTTATATTTATATTTACTAAAGGAAGGGTAGTAATTACAAGAAGCAATGAGTAATTTAAGTTAAAAATATACCTGAATATGTCCGGATTGAATCTTGGAGAGAGTACCCACGTCAAGAACAGGGGTCTTGCCGGAGAGACTTTTCAACCGGAGAGGGCCCACTTTGGGACGGTTCAGCCCAAAACGAGAGGTATCTCCGAGCATCACCCACGCCACTATCAGCAGCAAAGCATCCACCACCTTCACCGGCACCCACTTCAACAACCACATCGATAATCCAAACGTCGACCTTCCCAACATCTCCCTCGGCAATACATGCACCTACACACACACACAAACAAACATATCCACCATCATTTACACATATCCCCATATTTTACCTACTTTTGTGGCTCTCTCAAATATAGTATTCTTCACATTAAACGAACAATTCCAAAAGTGGATCCATGCATAATAATTAAACTTTAGTGCATATATAACCTGAAACAATATAAATAATTAAAAAATAAAAACATGCATGCAAAAACTATAAGGAAACACCAATGGTAGTATAGTAGTAGGTTGAGCTGTTAAGTGAGCTGCAACCCCTCATTCGAAGAGGGAATAATCTTGCATATGTGGGCAACACTTACCCGAGTCCGGATTAGTCAGTTGTCAATAGGTGGCGGATTACCAGAGGATGATTAACAAAAAAACTAAAAAGAAAAAATAAAGTGGTTTAATTTGTTTATTAGTCTTACTGTATCTCTAACGGCTAAGGAAGGAGAAGCATTGTGATTACAAAGGTCTAAGCAAACTTCCATGCCTGAATTTCCACAACCAACGACTAAAACTCTCTTTCCTTTGAACTCTTCACCACTCTTATACAAACTCGTGTGCCTAACATCTCCTCCAAACTCCTCCATTCCCTCAATCTCCGGCACGGCGGCCTCGGCATTCTCTCCGGTGGCTACGATCAGCCACCGGCACAAGTACTCCGTCATCTTCCCCGCCTTATCCACGCTCCTCACGCGCCAAACACCGAGCGTGCCATCAAATCTGGCCTCGCTCACCGTCTCGTTGAACCTCGGCCTGATATCGAATTTTCCGGCGTAGTTCTCTAAGTAGTGTATGAACTGCTGCTTGGTAGGGTAGGTAGGGAAGTTGGGAGGGAAAGTCATTAGTGGAAGCTCGCAGAATTGCTTTGGTAAATGAAGACGAAGACGATCGTAGGTTTTGTGTTGCCATAAGGAAGCTATGCAATCGGATCTTTCTAGAATTAAGGAAGGAACTCCTTTTTGCTTCAGGCATGCTGACGTGGCGAGGCCGGAAGGTCCTGCTCCGACGATGACTGGACCTGGCACCCAAACGCGTCGTTTTGGAGGGTATAGTAATGGATCATTGGCTTGCTTTCCTTCTGTTTCTCGTTGGCAATAACAGTCCATTAAGAATGAATGCAAATGATTAACAAGTTACACGGTTGGTTAATTTATGTGTAGTGTAGAATGGAGAGTGGTTGTTTGTTGTGTTTATGAAGTTATGAACAGCATGGAGGGAGAGAGGGAGAAGAAGATGATGATGGTGATGTATGTGTGGGTCTGTGTGAATTGTTTTGCTTTCATAAAGACAGAGTATAGTTCAGCTGAGACGAAGCCTAATGGTTTCATGTATATAAGAAAGGGAGAGGTAGTATTGCTTTTGTGAAGCTGGTGTACTTTTGTTTAACCAATTATAAGCATATATTTTGACCTGATTTTTCTCTTCAAATAGGGGGAAATTTGAGTTTTAAAATATGATGTGGTCTTTAGTGAAAAAAAAATCAAAGTATCATGAATAGTTTTTTGTTTTGTGAAAAATTATGACTTTTAAGTGATATAGTACTAGTATTAGCTTAAATCACGTTTGAGGTGTTTAATTACTATGATTGGCAGTAGATTTGTATAAGAAATTTTGAAGGGATGCTAGCTACTAAATTAGTCGGTTGTAGTGACAGATTCCAACAGATAAAAAAATAATCTAACATGTTTCTACACATGATATATATTCCTATTTCAATTTAGTCGCGGAATGAAATTTTCCAATCAAAAGTTTGTGATGGATTATTTTCAGGAAAAAAACCACTATCATTACTGGTTTTGAAATCATTGAACATGGAGGAATTGAGATTAAAGAAAGTGAGAGAGTTGGAAATAATGGGGTTAAATCAAAATCATAGGATAGTATATATATGAATGGGTGACAAATCCGAAACAATGATACGAATAACAACTAAAGGAGACATATAGTGCATCATCCTCGGTGGCCAAAGTGGGGTTTGAACTTTACATTGAACCCATTTAAGATGTCGTCCGTGTTAGTGGGATATTTGATATTTATTTTCACATCCTAGATATATCTTACTTCTAACAGATTTTTAAATTGCGGTTAATAGTTCGTTAATTATTAAAATGACGTGTTAATTGATCATAATAAACGCACGCAACTGAAAGTAACCTTACCCGTAAAAGGTTTAAAAAAAGATAACACTGATATGGGATATAGTTTAAAATAACATAAAAGATTGCGAGAGCTCCCAAATTAAAGGAGATTCTGTGTATACACACACATGATGTTCAGAATCAATCATGATGGTGTTAGGATTGGGGAGAGGAAAGTCGTTACTTAATTTAATTTTTTAAAAAACAGTACATTTATTTAAATGGGAGAAGTATTTGAATTTTCAACACTAACAGGACAATTTGAACTTGAAAGAATTCATAGCCATGTACACAAAGAAATCATAGCCATGTACATGACACTGTTAGTTTGGTAAGTTGATTCTTCTGCCTGCCACAGGCACATGATCCTAGTAGAGTAAGTCTGCGTATTTTTTCATTTGTATAACTGAACTTCCCCATCCTTGGATTCAAATAAAAATTGTTTTATATTTGCTCGTTTCATTATTCAATTATCATTTTAAATACCTTCAAATTATTCAGAATCAATTGCAATACTCATTCCGTTCTTAAATATAATAACACTTTTAGATTCCAATTTGTTCCTAAATATAAATAACTTTCTAATTTTTCTCAATTTTTCCCAAATAAATCCTAATAATACTTATCTATAATAAACAAATAAGAGTGTGAGAGTGAGGATAAATGCATATAGTTAATTAGATAAATCGGTAATATCATGTGTTAATAACTGCAAACTGTCTTAATTTACATTCTTAATCTAATCAAATTAGAGAAATGATTTATACTTAGGAGTGGAGGTAGTATATATGGATGGTATCTCAATCATATCATGAAAATATATTACCAGCTTGGTATAATTTTTAATAAGCGCAAATTAAAACTGGTCAAAATGATTTTTTTTCACTTGTATCTAATCGTTGAGCTGTTAATGCAACTCAACTACTCTCAAAGACCTTAGCTTATTCAACCATTATTGCTATCCAGATTAATTATACAAATATTTTTAATAAAAAAATCATAAATAATGCACGTGAAGAGAAAATATTGTGTCTATAGATTTAATTTCGAGATAAAAATTGACTCAAAAAATGAGCTTTGATGTATAAAACATATTTTTCTTAGTTTTGTAAGTATTTAATATTACTTGCAAATCGTTCTGAATAACATAAAATAGCTATGATGGCATTGCCATTTATTTTATTCTAAAGAACCTGGGATTCGGGCAAAAATACTTTACCAAGGGCTTTAGTATAATCGAAATTTTTTGCCAACGGTTATAAAAAAGTTGGTAAAATAATGAAAAAAAAACTTTATTTTAGGATATATCGTTTTAAGACTACTAGTATTTCCAATTAAGTTAAACAATAATTACGTTTTCGGGTAATTAGGGTAATAAAGAGTGGGTTATTCGGCTAGCTTAGGAAGGCATGTGTGAAGTGAAACGTAGAGGAAATCAAAATACCTACCGACAAAGCCTAATTAATGGTCACGTCCTAACTTGATTGCTCACGTACTTGTTCTAACAAATATTATGTTCTACTACTTTATTTTAATTGATTAAATTTCAGGATATGATTATGAGTATAATTATTGTGTGTGTGTGTGAGGCTATATTTTGTAGGGACTTAAAAGTATATTGTGCTGTACTTGTATTGATGAGGTTTGATTTTCTGAGCGTCTTATCATTTGTACAAATCGCGTGAGCATTGACTCGTTGAATTGTTGGAAGCAAATCGTACAAATAAATACGAACACCAACAAAAGCCCGTACGTCGACAAGAATTTTTTTACGGACATGGGTAAAAAAACTAATATGTATGTTAAATTGAAAATCAATCCTCTTAAATTATTACTCTTGCATAAGTATGAAGTATATGTTGTAATATAATTAATTTGATTAAATTAAGAATATTATCTAACTCTGTTATTATGATATAATCTTTTAAAAAAAACATATCAATATTTTAAAATTCGTCATTTCTCTTTAGTACTTGATTGTATTAATATTGTTGGTGAACATTATAACAGATAAATTTTTTTTTAAAAAAAAACTAGAAATATGTCATGTATTTGAGATAAAAATTAACTATATATGAAGATGCTAAAGAGGTGCCCTTTCCCTTCCTGTAATAGGACCTAGTTAATTTTTTTTATAGAGAATTCTAATTAAGAAAAATAAATAAGTTATTAATAAATTGTTTTTTGAGGTTTTTCCCAAACTAAATTGTTTGACTTATGTATAAACCAACATATAATTTAATAATACACAAAATATGTATATTATTATAATTAAGTTATTCAATTAACTTCATCAATTTATAAAAAATCAATTGGATCTTATATATATTAAAAAATGGAAAAAGTAGTTGTTTCCATGAGAATGACATGCGCAAAATTTACATATACTAATTTAGTATCACTACTACAGATTTTCTCTATACCAGCGCACCTTTACATGCGCTTCAAAAAAAGCGCTGGTAATTTACTCCTATACATGCGCTTTCAAGAAGAACAACATAAAGCGCATGTATATAATATACTAATACATGCGCTTTATAAACAAGAGCGCATGTATATGTTTGTGGTTTATACATGCGCTTTAAGCGCATGTATATATTACAACTTTACATGCGCTTTAGCCCAGAGAGCGCATGTATAGTTTTTAATTAAAATTATATTTTACTAAACAATATATTCATGCATAGGATGAATTTATATGTTAAAACATGTATCATACTCGTGTACATTAAGTTTATAATTCACCTTTTTCCTTATTTCTTTTCTTTTTCTTTCTTTCCTTACTATCTTCTCTTCTTTCTTCTTCATTTTCTACATACTAAACCTGACCTCCCCCTCACAAACCCTAAAAACCTGATGCCCTTCATTTTCTTCTTCATTTTCTTCATTCTTGTAATACCTCCCTCCCAAACCCTAGCCGTCGCCCCTCTTCTCTAAATTTCACCTTCCTCCTTCCAAACCCGACGTCTCCCTCTCCCTTCTCCCAAAACTTTCATTGTTCAACCTCCTCACTTCTTCTACAATTTTCGTGCCTCCTTCCTCACAACCCAACAACTTCATTGCCTGACCCTCCATTGCTATTTCTTTTCCAGATCTCCCGTGCTTATGCGTTCGTTCACCTTCAATCCCTAGGAAATCCTAAACGAATCAACCCCTGTAAGCACGAAGTAAAGGAACTAATTGCAGGTGAGCAATTTCAATTATTTCATCCCTATTCTTCGTTTGGAATAAGGCTATACATCACAAATGAAAGGTTTATTCTCTTTTCTGGCTGCTTTATGTTTCACTGCAATTCCTCTTGCTTGTTGTTTTTCCCACAAATTCAAGCTTTTTGTTGATTTGTTGCGATGATCAAGCTTTTATGTTGTGGGTGTTGGGAAATTTTTGAGATGAAGTGAAAAAGTTATTTTTTTTGTCTTTGAATTGGTATTATTCGAGACCTGAGTTATGAAAATCTGTATTCCTGTTCGCCTTGAAATATAAAGCTGAACATTTGAGTCTTGGAAAAAACCCACTGGTCCTTTTTGTGTTAGTTACAGACAAGAAGGGGAAATAATGAGCCTTTAGAGTGTTTTCTACCTATTAGGAAAGTGTACTATTTGGAATTCAGTGAATTCATATCAGAAATGGGAATTTGATTTTTTTTATCTGAACACTCTTATTTCTCTGTCTGCATGTTGTTCCAAACACATTTCAGTGTTTGAAGTGAGCTGAGATGCAAAAGTTGGGATAGAAGTTCATATAATCCGATTTGGGAAGAGTTTACCAATAGAATACACTATTTCTTTGAAGTTGTTCATTTTAATCCTCCCGTTTCTGCTCAAATCCAGATTCGTCCTTGGATGGTCCTGAATGAGAATCATAGTAGCAAAGACACGTTATTTTCCATATAGACCTTGGTTAGAATTTCCTACTTCTTTATTATTAGTTTCTGCAATTGAATGAAAGACTTTAGAGTGGACCGATTGATGGGTAGTTTGAAATTGATGTTTTGCTTTGGGCTGAAGAGCTTCATCTCCAAATCTGAATTTTTCTATACAGTTATGATGTTAATAGTTGTGCATATGTAGATAATTGAATTTTTGGTTGTGGTGGCTGTTATGTTTGGTTATATTTATTATTGATCTGATTTTGGACTTGACTAGGTGATGGTAGAGCTTGATATTTGGGTACTTTAGAGAACTGAAATAATGAATTAATCCCAGTATGTTCTCCAAGCTTGGGCTCTTGTCAATCATTACTTGGGAGCTGTTTATCCAATCATGCTGAAGGCAGTGTATGTGATGAACAACTTGCTCATCCTTTATTACTCAACTTTGTTCAATATTTGAGATGAAGTGTTGAATATATAATTTCTGAACTAACATTTTTTTTCCTGTGTCCCTCCTCACATCAAAATTTTAATATTGCATTTCCAGCTAATATGCTTTCAACTTCATTTCTTCCAGGCAAACTAAATTTTTACTACATGCTGTATAATGAATTTATCACTACATATGTCTTATAATCAGTTTTACCATGCACCCTTTTACGTGGACAGCTTCTTAAAATTCTTTTTTTTTTCAATTGTTCTCCTCCTAACTTCAAACATACCTTATGCTTTTGGTGTGCACATGAATTTTATTACATGTTTAAAGGCTGGATGAAGCTTATTGTCTCATTTATTATTACATCTGCAGGCTTGAAGATTGGTGCACATTAATTGAAGTGATTTCAGTTGTGCTTTAGCCTGGAAGGCACATACAACATTCTTGTATATTGAATTGTTAGTGTGAATTGTTAGTTGACATGAGGGTTGACATGAGGGTTAATGGTGTCTCACTTAAGGTATGGAGCTTTAGCCTGGAAGGCACATACAACATTCTATGTAATTATTCAGGTCCTGTTGTATGTTAACATGAGGGTTAATGGTGTCTCACTTAAGGTAAGTGTATAGTCACATTGAGTATGTTCTTCTTCAAATTCAGATTTATTTTCAGTTTGGAAAATTAGAATTAACTTTTTTTTGTCATGGAGGGCTATTTATACCTATCATAGGATTATTTCTTCAAAATCAGGGATATTTGTTTTATTCCATCATCAATGTAATGATTTCTATGCAATGTGCTTTGTATTTACAGCCTTTACTAATATTACTTTTGGTGATACATTATTTGGATTGCATGCTGGTTGGTGTATGTATTACCCCTAAATAGTGTAGGGAGAAATGTAAAATAATATAAAACATTAAAAAAAATCTATACATGCGTTTAAATAGAGTTTGTGTATAACCTATACATGCGCTTTAAGCGAATGTAAAGGTATATATACATGTGCTCTTTAAAAAATGCGCATGTATTGGTATGCATATACATGCGCTTTTTAAAATAAGCGCATGTATTGGTATAAATATACATGCGCTTTCTTGTAAAACAACGCATGTATAGGAGTACCTATACATGCGCTTATAAAGCGCATGTAAATCCTTTCCCGGCGACGACATTACCAGCGTTTTTAAAGCGCATGTAAAGGCCAAAATGAGCGCATGTAAAGGGGTTATTTTGTAGTAGTGTATTTCTATCCTATATTTATGTATAAGCTAAGTTAGTATTTGAGAGGCTGACTTATATTATTAAAAAAAATGAGACTGACTCCATTATTTCTAATCTTTCCTTTGGTTTTAAATATAAAATCAAATTGACATTTTTAAGATATTGGGGAAGTGAAATGAACCACTTAATGTCAACATATATTTTATATATATTTAGATTATATAAGGAAAATTAATTTTAAGAAGAAGTTACAATATAAACGCTTTAAAGTTAATGTAATTGTTTTGCGCTCTTACTTCCCATTAAAAGATTAATTATTTAATCTTCTATTATTTAGGAAGTAAGAAATAATATTGAAATTTTCTATGCTCTTTAGATATATAAGATCATCAATCCATTTTATTTCTTGCTTGTAATTCGTGGGAGTGTGACGTGTACAACATGACGTGTCCATGTAACTGTAAGCTTTCAGCAATTTCTTTTGCATGCTAACAGTAAGCTTAGCTTTCACCATTGTAAGCTAACTGTAAGCTTTCACCATTCTCTATTGGATACTGGTGTGAGCAGTGACGGGGTCCATGCACGTATGTAACGGTAACAACATGACGATAAGATATACAGTATTATATGTTATTTTCATTGCTGGGAATTCATATTAAACAGTTTTATAACAAAATTGAGCATCTATCCAATGTTTATGCTAGCCTATAGAGTCAGGAGCCAAAACAGAATTCAATCAAATGCGCGCGCATACACATACCCACTTCAATTTCGAATAATCAATTTTGTTGGCATCTTAAATTATCAATCCTCTAAGTGAAATTGCAGAAAGTCGTGAATTCAATGTGATTACTTTTTTTAAATTCAATGTGACTTTATTTTAGGCACGGTAATGATAACTCGTCACTAATTTCGATCGATGATCATGGGCACTTCAATACATGGGGCAACTGGCCAAGTGTTTTTCACATATTTTGTACTCAGCATGAATTGGATATAGCTGATCTTAGTTAAAGTTGGGTACTAACTTATTACTTAACCAAACGCTCATATTTACTCAAACTAATTTTCTAACATTACACACCTATGCGCGCGCATATATATATATATATATATATATATATATATATATATATATATATATATATAATGAACCCTTTCATATATGTTTTAAAAATATTGTATGGAGCACATAATAAAGGGTAGGTATGCTGTTGTGACGTGTAGGGATTGGATTGGTGGGCGAAGATGGCATGGCTTAAAGGGGAGGAGTGGAAGGGAGGGGAATGCTTCAACATTTATGTAAAAGTGAAGTGATTAAGTTAGCATAACAGAGAAGGAAGTCATATTCAGAGAGTAGGACATAGTGAAAGGTATATATCATTGTCTATTCTCTTTTCCAATCCCTATCACTATAATCATCTACGTATTATAAGTTAGTGGCCCAGGTGTATATTTGTGGTATTAATCATTACGCGCATTCATAATCATTAGGTTTGTCCAATTGCAAATTCAATATCAATTTAATTATTAGTTTGAAATTTTTCATGACTTATTTACCAATAAAACCTTATTAGAATGGGTTTCAGCACTTTATGAGTATAAGATTTTGAGTTTGGGACGATACCAAAGTAATTTCAAAAGTGCGACTGAATTGGTTTTAACAATACCTCCTTTGTTCCTAAATATAGCACTACAAGAATTTTTACCGGTAGTCTTGAAAAAAATGGAAGAAAATGTGAAAGATGTCGCATATTATATTGTGCAACAAAAGACGTGTAAAAAAGTAATAAACGCACAATGCAAGGTCATATATCACGATTATGGGAAAACATGTAATGTTTTGTCACAGGGTGCGACATCATTATTTTTTTTAAAAAAAAAATGAAAGATGTTGTGCCATAGTGGTGTGACATCTTTAATGTTTTTTAAAAAATATTATTGTTGGTTATAATGAAGAAAGAGTATAGAGTTCTTGAATGAGAAAGAGTAGAAAGATACAATAATGAAGAAACAAATATATATTAGATGCTGAGATAATATATTTGGTAGAAAATTAAATAGTGGTGATGGAAATTATAGTGTTGAAAAATCTTTAACCTGCAAAAATAGGAAAATGCAAATAGTTAAGTTTAAGAATAACATGGAAACAATTTTATATAGGGAGAATGAAGAAAGCTACCAGAATGAAAGGGGTGAGAAGGAAAAAATGAAGAAAGTTAATGAATGGGAAGAGGAGGGAAAATTGATAGAGAAGACATGATGAGAAAGATTGTGAGGTTTATATAAATGTCTTTTTAATATGTCGCACATCATGACGTGACATGCATTTTTTAATATAAAACAAAATACATGTCGTCCAACCATGCATAACATAATTTTTATTGTTTAAAAAATAGCAAGATGTCACACATACGGTGTGACATCATTCTTTTATTATATATATATTATATATATATATATATAGACACACATATATATAAACTGATGTTGTGCCACTAGGTGAGACATATTTTTGAAATTAAAAAACACGGGCTCACAACAATTGTTTTAAGTAAAAAAATAAAACTACATCATGTCATGTTGTGTGGCGCCACATGTTTTTTAAATTAATATAAATAAAGATCCTTCATGCTGGTCACTTTGCATAACATATTATATCCAGCCTAAAAATCTCAAGATATTTGCTTCGTAGAAATCATGTTAACCTCATGACTGGGAATATGATAGAGGCGTAAAAGCATATTTAACTTAAGCCTCATTGTTCAACAGGATCCTTCAATTCCTAAATTAATGGTTTCAAAACAAAGTTCCCACCGAATTGAATATATATATATATATATATATATATATATATATATATATATATATATATATATATAATCCCACCGAATATGTTTTTAATTATTACTCCCTCCGGTCCTAAATATAAGACCTAATTGACTTTTTTGAAAAATTCTAAAAAAAAGCAAAATAAGTTAATTATAAATTGATTTACCTAATTTTTCCCCTTAAACTAGTTTATTTTACTTATAAACTAATGGATAATCTAAAAATATATCAAATATGTCATGATTTAATAGACTATTTTGCAACCTTAACTTCTCCAAAAAAAAGTTATCTAGGTCCTATATTTAGGACCGGAGGTAGTACTATTTTTAAGTGGGCGAAGCTTATAATTATGCCAACTAAATCGTATGAGTGATAAGAAAAATCGTATGCAAAGTTGAAAGTCTCGCGTGCTTGCTAGCCAGGGGTAGGGACACTATATTGTTAATTGAGGGTTTTAGATTACTTGATTCAGTCGAATAAAACAGAAGCGCGATGGAACTTTTTTTACAAAACCACATCGATCTCCTTAATATCTTAATTAACTATTTAACGTATTATAAGCACAAAATAACAAAAGCATATAATTAATAATAGAAGTCATTGGGGACTCTTATGAGAAAAATAAAAAGGAATTTAGTGGGGACTAGTGGGAAGAAAAAAATAGAAAAGATAGATGAATACTTTTGGGAGCACCTGAAAAAAGTTTTAAGCACTTAAATATTATAATACTTTAATGTATGTTAATTAAAGGAAGAAAGTGGCGCAACAATCAAAAAGTCCAAAAAATAACGAAGTTACTCCAATTAACTCTCCAAACCAAAACTAAATATAATAAACCCCAAAACGTGCTGTTTATATCGATAAGCTAAATTAAAAAGGAGTCTATATGTCTGCAATCTGCATTACTCTGAGTTGGTTCATGCAATTTACCTCATTCCAATTTATATATTAAAGCTTCTTTAACTAATTGCAGCTTCCAAAAAAAAAAAGACTGATAAAGGTGAAAAAGAGAATGTAAACACTCATTCTTAAATGAGGGTATAGTTGGCATGATTTATGAGTTGTGGACGTTTTTAACAACAAAAATACATTACCGTTATATGTTACGATGAAATAATATGGACCTAGAAAATATGAAAACGTGCAGTGTTAATTAACTAATTGACTAATTTATTAATTAAGTTGAATGACAAAAACATATAATATGGTTTATGGCAAAAACAGTTCTTATATTTGATTAAAATTATCTATTGATTGGATAACATTTTTTTAATTGTAATAAATTTATAACATTTTTTTATCATGATTTCTAACATTGAAAGCAAATCTAAAGGTAGTACTCCCTCCGGTCCCTAATGTAAGAGCTAGCCGCCAAAAAAAACGCTTCTTAAGAAAACATGTGAATGTTAGTTGGATGTCTGGAGTTAATGCTTCTTTTCCAAAATTGCCCATATTTATTATGGCACTTTTAAGAGAGAGAAATACATAACCATTAATAAATATGAAAGAGAGTTAGGGGTAAAGTAGGAAAAAATGCATTAAATGAAGAGAGAATGTGGGGTGAGCTCTTACATTAGGAACCAAAATCATTCATATTTTGGGCTCTTACATTAGGGACCGGAGGTAGTAGTTACTAAGTGGAGAGGCCCCTAACTTCCGGGAATCAATTTTTTTCTCCGGCCATAATTAATATAGTTACGTTGTCCTAATAATTAATAGCATATATTCATTCTTATTTATGAAAGATACTAGTAATAAGTAGAAATACACATTGGACTAATCAGCATCATAAAATTTCAATATTGGCTACATTAATTGTTAGCTAATCTCAATGCAAATTTCTTATTCATTCACGCTCGCCTCCATAAACAAGCTAAGGGCGCATTTAAGAAATAAGTGATAGGAGTATTTTTTTTATATACATTTATTGTATTCAACAATAATTTCTTATCAACACAATTCAATTTAAGCGCGGAAATGCTACATTAGACACCAAATCTCCTATTAATTGTGCTGTTCCTCCAAATCCTAAGGGAACATATTTTTTTATTATTACATAGGGAACATATTTTATTTGCATTGCTTTTGGCTTTATATTAGTTAATTGTTTTTGTTTAAGTGTATCTTATATTAATAAGGGGAGAATAGTTTCCTCAATCTCATTTGTCTTATTATGTTTATTGAATCAATTAAGACAATGAATACTCTTTTATTTCAATTTAAGAGCAATATTGATGTCTTCTTTACAAATCATTAAAATATTCAAATGAGATATGTGATTTTATCTGTAATTTATTATTGTGTAAATTTTATTCTTATAAATAACTAGTGTATATCAAATACCCATCCGTTCCATATTATATAATTAGTCAACTACTTTACACAAATTAAGACACTAGTGGAGTCATTTACTATGGGTCCAATTTTACCCTCATATAATTCATTTTGCACTTCCCCCCCTCCTTATATTAATTAATGTGCAACGGTAATAAGTATGGAAATCAAAACTTTTATATGTTTACGTGTATATATATATGTTATCGTGGACAATACTTTATTCTCAAATAATCAAATTACCTGATCTTATGTTATGGATTAAAGATGTATAACATTCTTAAGTTGTTAAGCCTTAAATTAGGGTAAATGAAGATAAATGTTGTAAAATTTTAAATATGTCTTGTACCTCTGCCAAGACACCAACTCCAAAATCTAGTTACTCACCTTTGCATGTGTGTAATTAAGACTATAGTGTATTAATTATTTAATTTTGTCCTATTTATGAAATTGAGAGTTGAGTTTAATTTGTTTTAGTACTTCTACTACTACTAAGTCATCACCTCTTTAAATTACATGACAGTGATTTAAGTTATACGGTGCATTATATAATATTTATTTAATTTGTGTCAAGTATTTAATTAATAGTGATATATGAATTAAATAAAAGAAGTACATACTTCTACTCCATGTGTTCCATAACTAAAGGGCAGCCCCATCAATGGCCAAATGTCAGCTGTCTATTAAAGGCCCTTCCTCATATAATCCTGAATATCACCTCCTTAATGAGAAATCAACCCTCTTTACTCTAATACTACTCGTGATCAGCTCTTCCTAGCCATAAAAGGAACAAATACGAGCTTCAATAATTAATGCGAAAATCCCACTTTCCTCCCTCTAATCCATCTTCGTATCTGTGGACTATCATAATCACTTTAGGCACATGTATCGTCATGTACCCGCTTATATCAATACATATTCCGATCCCTTTCATCTCAGAGTTTTTCTTATTTAGTACTATAAAGTAATTAATATTTATTAATCAGTTTATCCTAAAAATTAATGTTTAAATGTGCTGTATTGTAATTTTCATGCTCTAAGGAAGACAATCAATGTTAAGTACGTCTCAATGACTTTTCAACAGTGATTTTAACCCTCAAACAACCGTGTCACTTGTTTTTGACAAGTCATATAGATTATAATATTTGATATTAATTGTTTTTCTTGAGACCCAAAATACACTTCTTCCAGTCTTATTCAATGTATATAAAGTTGATTTTTTTTCCAATTTTTAAGACAACTTAAATGAATTTACTTATTTTTATTTGTTAAATCTTGGAATAATGCGTAGAAAGTGGCCTGTATTTTGAATCCAATTGGTTAAATAAGAGCATGCAAAATTGGTTAGCGAAGGAAAGACTAGAGATAGATGAACAAGTTTGGATAGTGTGGGAAAAAGGCTTGGCGTACATGGAATGGGACCGAACAAAATGCCTAAAACATGTGATTTGGGTTTAACGTTAGCTCCAAAACAAGAAGTAAAGAAATCTGAGTGTGTGGTTGAGTTTTAGGGAGATTGTAGATATATACATCTCAAGCCTTAAAATATGTCATGATCATAGTACTATTATTTTAAGGTATTGTGATCATGACCCTTGATTAGCTTAATGCCCAACAGGACACAAAGCATGGCCAGAAAAAGGCTGAGACTAGCATTGCAAGTAAATCACCCCACATAAAAAACTGACTTGCATTGTTTAAAGCTAAAGTCAAAGTTAGATATACTCCGTCCAATCCTCGTTATATGAGTCGGATATTTTTTTTTTTGAATAAATGAAGTAAAATAGATAATGAACTCTTTTTATATAATAAACCACTAAATATTAATATATATTATATGTAATTAGATTTTATGTCAATTTATGAGTAAAATAAATTAGCTTTGAGAGAAAATAAGTATAAAGAGTTTAAAATGGAATATTATGTATCTTTAATCTTTTTGAAAAAAAGTCAACTAACTCTTACAATTAGAACTAAAGAAAGAAAGTAATAAAAAAACTAAAAATTGATTTCTTGAAAAAAGTTGTTAGAAGTAAAACAAGAGGAGGAGTTCCTAAAAGTTATATGACTACGGGCCACATTCAGCATATCTTATTTGTTAACCGAAATAATATGATTAGTAAAAAAATATCATACAAAAAATCAATAATTGATTTTGTTTCTCTTCCCGATATACACTAGTTCTTACCCCTCTTAGGTCTTGTTTAAGAAATAAGGCCGATGAGTCCTATCTTCAGTCGTCACCACCAAAAACAAAACTTAAGCTTACAGGCCTCCATGGGCTCAGGCCCAGTGTTGGAAACTTACATATGGCCCAATATCAGAGACAGTATTCAGCTCAATGGAATAGTTCTGCCTTTCTCCCATTCAAGCCCAATGCTCCATTTTTCTTTATATCTTTAAATAAAGGGGCAAATGCAAAAGACATAAAATCACCTCTCCCATTCATTTATGAGAAACTTTGATGTGAACCCGGTTTGCCACATTATTATTTGTGATCTCATCCAATCACAATCAAATATGTAGAATATGACATGTATAGCATTATTTGATAGATACCATAAAACAATTAGATGTTAAATAAATTTATTTTTTAAACTTGTAAAGTTAAGAAAACACAGTAGAATTATGGTCCATCGATTTCTCTCGAATTATTAAAAAAAAATTGTTACCAGCAACCTACGCTATTATCATAAAGAATATAGTAGTATTTCAGTTGTGATCCACAAACATTTTATTTACATTTTGACATTTATGATTATTGAATTTTTCTTTGTACATACCAATCATAGTGATTTATAATTCAGATTCCAGAGACTCACATAATGATCATTTTTTTTATAAAAAATGTGTTCATATGAGAAGTATATGTAATATGCCAGAATTCCCATTTTCCCCCACTTGACTATGAGTGGATGGTAAACCCATATATACACATGTGTAAGTTATAAATTCCTTGACCTGTACTGTGATTATGCTTTTCTGGAGATTTTAGGCAGAGAAATATCAACTTTGCTTCATATTAATTCTTATGAACTACATTGGTCATACTATTTGCATAGAAGAAACATATATATATCATAAAATAAAAAAAAAACATTAAGTAGGTGTAGAAAAAGAGAAATGAGAGGGAAAATCATAATGCAAGTGTTTCAGAAATTGAACAAAAGAAATATAACAAAGACAGACCTTAAAGCAAAACAAAACCAAACAAGGTATACCATTCTCCTACAGCTCCAACTTATTTCTACAAACTGTTTCTTGCTTGCTTGCTTTTGGGCCATATGTTCAACCAAACTAGCCTCTAACCTTCCTCCTGCTGAAACACGTAAGCAGAAAGAGCAATAAATCATGTCAGTGAGGGAAAGGTAGTTGAAGTTAATAACTTTTTAACTGATTGATGAAAGTGCAGCTCAATAACTATTCAAACAACCAACTTTAAAAACCATTCCCTCTTTTAGACTTCTATATAAAGGTTTCAATCATTTTGCTCTTCACTTCATCTCTCATTCTCATTTTCAGTTCCTTGAACAAAATATCTAGAACATTTTGTTCAGGCTTTCCTGTTTCATGATGAAGTTTCAGATCTTTCCCATTTCTGCTTTTCTGGCTGTAAGCTTCAACTAACTCTTTTTCTTAAAATAGTAATGCATTTGTCTTTATTTTCCTTTTTTGTGATTTTTGTCCTTAGCTTGTTTGTGTTCATGCTCTCTTGACATGAGGAGCTAATGAGGCTGTGTGTGTGTGCAGCTTGTGATAGTGGCAACTCATGCTGCTTTCACTCCTGAACTCTACTGGTCCTCCAAGCTTCCCACTACACCAATGCCAAAAGCCATCACGAATCTCTTGCATCCTCCTGGTTTGTTTGTTTGCTTGTTTGTGTTCAAGAGTAAACTTTGGCAAAAATTTCATAACGAGTAGATTTAAGTAATGGCATGCTATTTTCAAGTGCTTTCAAACTCTTCTCATTATCAGTAACTGATTTGGAAAAGTACATATTAGAATATCTATGGTGTTTTGCAGCTGAACTCATTTCCAAATTTCATTCTCATATAGAACAAATCTTCATGTTACTCTAAGTGTTTTCAAGATCTAAAATTATCAAGCAAATAGGACTAATTTTTTGTTGAGCATGGATGGGACTTTCAAATCCTAATTAAGGCATAGAAATATATAATGAAGATAGAATGAAAGTGAGAGAGCAAGATCTAAATTCATCTTTTAACTAACTAAAGTTGGGGTATATTGACAGAGTGGAAGGAAGACAAAACCTCAGTAGGTGTAGGGAATGGTGCAGTAAATGTTGATGCAGGATATGCTGGGGGAAGTGGCACCAATGTGGATGTTGGAAAAGGAGGAGTTGCTGTAAATGCTCCACACAAGGGAAAGCCTGTGTTTGTTAATGTTGGAGATCCATTTAACTACATTTATGCTGCTAGTGAGACTCAAATGCATCATGATCCAAACACGGCCTTATTTTTCTTGGAGAAGGACATGTATACTGGCAAAGAACTGAACTTACATTTCACCAAGACTACACAACAAAATGCAGTCAAATTCTTGCCTCAACAAGTTTCTAAAACAATACCTTTTTCATCAAGCAAGATCCCAGAAATATTCAGTAAGCTTTCAGTCAAGTCTGGGTCCTTGGAAGCTCAGACTATGAAGAATACCATAAAGGAATGTGAAGAGTCAGGGATCAAAGGTGAGGAGAAGTACTGTGCCACTTCCCTGGAATCCATGGTAGAATTCACAACTTCAAAGCTAGGGAAAAACTTGTGGGCCCTATCTACAGAAGTTGTTGACAAGGGAACCCACATGCAGAAATATGTTATGACAGTTGGAGTGAGGAAGATGAGAGGGCTAAAGGCCATTGTGTGCCATTTAACCAAATACCCATATGCAGTGTTTTACTGTCACAAAACAGAAGCCACTAGAGCTTATTATGTTCCTCTTGTGAGTGAAGATGGTGAAAGCAAAGTGAAGGCAGTGGCAGTCTGCCACACAGACACATCACAATGGAACCCAAAGCATTTGGCATTCCAAGTACTGAAAGTTAAGCCAGGAACTGTTCCAGTTTGCCACTTCCTTCCAGAGGATCATCTTGTGTGGGTTCCTAAGTAGACAAATTTAAGAAGGGACATCCATGAATAACTAGGCAGTTGTGGAAACATCAGCTCTAGAACTTAATCCTTTTACTTGGTACTTTGTCATTTACCTTTACGCTTATTTAACCTTTTGTGCATTGTGATGTATCACTTATGAAATGTTTGTCTTTCCTTTTCTCAAGGGAGTATATGTTATCTTTAAGGAATTAGATTCTGCTCAAATTACTTGAAATCCTTTGTCTCATTATCCCAGTTGGAATTTATAATCCGAATCTTTTAGGCATTTGATATTATATGGTTCTTCAGCGTCGTTAAATAGGGTTGACGACTTGATGTGGCTTTATTTAATTATTTATTATAAACATGAACATAAGAGCCTTACTTGCTCCCAAAAAACTAAATGGTACATATGCGTGTGGAACATGTATAATTCTGAAACAAACATAAAAATGGATAAACGAATAATTTTATTTTATATTCACAAAATGGAAGGCAAGTTGTGCCATTTACATTAGCTTTTTTTTGTTAACATGTACATTAGCTATGAGTCTGACAACAAAAAACTCTACAAAATTGTTAATCTTTCAATTGCAAAGGATCAATCGAATCGTGATAACTGTAATGCTGCATGCTGGGCATCAAAGCTGATCTTGCTTCCATAGAAAAAAAATTGGAAGCTAATCTTGCTGCTTTATCAATCATTTTCCTGACCGAAACTCCATTAATCACTCTTAACTTCAAGAATTTTCTTCTTGTCCTGATGGTCTTGTTCTTTCATTGCCAATCTACTGTGGCTGAATTTCTTTACACATCAGGTGACTTCCGGTTGCCCTGAAGAAAAACCTTGCTCAAGAATAAAAACCATGATTCTATCAGTCTTTGAACTTAATCAGGCATCAAAGGCTCCAAAGATCCCCATGTTCTCCCAAACATAAGTTTAACGGGCAGAGGAACTGCAAAGCATATACATGACAGTTAATTTAATATGAGCAGCGAAACTCATTCTCTTTTACCCAGCCTATCCAAACCATAAGAAAAAAAAGGCAAAATGGAAAAATAAAACTGAATACAAACCAAGAAGTGAGACAGCATTCTCCATGCTAGTTTTCAACAAAAGGGCAGCTTCCTTTATTACAGAGGGATCAACTTCCAGCACCAATTCATCATGAACCTGAATAGCAGTCACTTAGAAAATAGTAAGCAACCAAATAAAAATAAAGGGGACAAAAAACTTTAAAAAGTTACCTGTAACAGAATGCGACACCGATTTCTAAGCATATGAAACTCAGCTGCCGATGAAAAACTGGAACCTGGGCTATCAATGCCATCGACAATAACAGAGTATATTCTTAGCATTGCCATCTTAATTATGTCAGCAGCAGACCCCTGGGGACAAACACAAGAACATCATGAACGTTAGCAAGAAAAGGGAAAGTGTGCTTACTCTGGCATGAAAACAGAAGTTATACCTGACAAATGGAATTCACAGCTTGCCTCTGAGCTTTCGATTTTTCTTTACTGCAGCCAAATTTTATTTTTGACAAAAATCGTTTTCGGCCCCTGAGAGTCTTCACATAACTGGGACACACATTTATAAATAATTAGTCTAAGTATGGTCCACAGGTAACATGACTTCATCAAGAACGCATGACTGAAAAGCTGTAATAGATCATTCTTAGGAGAAACGTAGTTCTCTATATAATGAGATGTAGAGGCAACAAACAAGAAACGCTTAAACCAGAGATTATTCAATGCTTAGGTATACAGACCCTTTGCTACGGCAAGTTGCAACAGCTTCTTGAAGCCAAGAGGCAACGCCAGGAAAAGAGTTTTTGAAGTTTTTAATCTTTTCATCAGCTTCAACTGGAGAGCAATCCAATTGTTCTGCAAGGCTATTAGCACCCATGCCATAAAGAATGCCATAAACCATCCTTTTGGTCTGCTCTCTTTCATTGGGCCTCACAGAATCCTCAGAACACCCAGTCCATCTAGCCGCTATCATTGTAAAGACGTCACCAGCAGGTTTACTAAGAAGTTCAATGAGTGAAGAGTCCTTTGAGAAGTGAGCCATCAACCTCAATTCTACTTGAGAATAATCTGCTGTTAACAGTAACCAATCTTCCTGCAATAGAAAACAAATAAAAGGAGACTACACCAGTTAGTGAGTGTACGAAGAAGTCATACACATAAGAAAACCAAGGTACCAGTTAATAGCCTATCACCTGAGTAGGGATAAAGAAATCGCGAGCATTAACAACATGGTAACAGTCTTCAGCAACACCTCCATTAATATCCTCATCCATTTTAAATTCCACCTTATGTTCAACAGACTGCATAACTCATCAAGAACAGCTCATAATGTTAAACCTTTCAAACAACTAGGCAAAACAATTGAAGAAAATAAGCTTGCAATTAATTTTAGAACTTGAACCTGAAGATTGGGTTCTTCCATTGACAGCCGACCAGTTGCTGTGGATGTCTGGAGCCAATGACCATGTAACGAATACTTCTGTGTGCTTACAGATAGCCTAGCCAGTGAGCATAAAGAGCCCAGAGTGGAGTTTAAGAGCTTTGCCAACATGCGATACTCTTTGATGACTGGAACAATGGGATGCTCATGCCTGAAATACAACTAATAACTTACAAAAAAATTCCAACTAAAAATACAACAGAAATTGTCTACATACTGCATGCCATGAGAATCAGAATGCACATAAAAATAGAGAGGTTCCTCAAAATGCATAGACTAGAGCAATTTCCAGCACAGTTTGAGTAAATACAGAAGCATCTTTGCCCCCAATTCCAATGTCATTCAAATATGTATTATAAATGTTGAAATAATGCTCTAAAAATTAGAAGTGAAGAGAGTAGCAAAACAATCACCCAAGGGCCCCAACCTAAATTTGAACATTGAGTCATCTGCTATGGTGGCTTTTGGTCCTCAACTCCCAAGTGGCATCATACAGGAAAGACAAACTAAGGCCTAGTGTGATAAAACAATCACCCAAGGGCCCCAACCTAAATTTGAATATTGCTATGGACTAAGGAAAATGAAACACCAAAAAGATAAGAAAACTTAATAAAATGGAACCTTAGTGCGTCCAAACAATGCTTGTCAGTACTCAAATGTTGCTTTCCCTTTTTGCTCCCATCAGGTATTGGCAGCTTCAAGTGTTCAAATAGTACATTTGCAATATCTGCTGGCATATGCAATGAAAAAGTCCTCCCAGCCAGCTTATAAGCTTCCTTTTCAAGATACTTCAGCCTCCTTGCCAACAATTTACGAGCCTGGATGCATCTTTCCAAGTCAACACCAATGCCCCAGCATTCCATGTCAGCAAGAACATTTACCTGACAAACAAATACAGTTGATAAAGTACCATAACATATCTCACACATGCAACCAATTTAAGAGAACAAAGCATATAAAAGTAAACAAGGTAACAACTTACAAATTCATGTCCCACTGTTAATTGTTTAATAGGATGAAATAAAACTGAGGCATCATACAACAGGTATCGTGATTTCAGCAAAGGCAATACACATGAAATTATGATATGTTGCCTATCTCAGAAGTTAAACATGATAGAAATTCACAAAGTCAGAAATTCATTCAACTATGATGAATAATAACCTAGCTTGAATGATCATGTGTATATATACATACACAGATAAATAAGCCTTTATTTTCATGTTTGTTAAATGTTCTATATCTCCGAGGGAAATAACAAGGGAGATGCCCAAGATGTGTCAAGTCACCTGTATGCACAAAATGTTTTCAGAGCATCCATCTTCAAGAGATGTGAGGCATATATTGGAATGTTTTAAATTTTCACAGGTATAGACATGTATCAAACACAATATATGGTATGACTTAGAGTGTTGATCACAAATCACAGCTTTATGAGCTCTCACCAGAGGGATTTCTATGCTTATAAGCACTCCAACAAGTTCCTCGGAAACAAGTAATTTCCAAAGAACAGAACTTAAGGCTCGCATTTGTGCTGCCCGACGGCAGCACCCATTGTGTGCAGCTCTACGCATCTGATTCTTCCATCTTCCACTCCGATTAGCTGCTGCAGCATCCTCACTGGATAATCTTTTTTTCACTTCCTGTTTTAGTTAAAACCCCATCTCAAAACATCAGTATTATATAACATTTACATTTTACAATGATGATATGAGGAATATTTTGTAAAACATCAAGTCTTAGATTATGAACACAATTCTAATCTTTGATTCATTATCCTTATAGAACTTCAGTGGTAGACTTTTATGTTCTGTTTTAGCAGCAGAATAAAAAATATCAGCATATTGATCATATCGTATAATCAGTCTCCCTATTCTTTCCCTTCTCCCCCTATATATATATTCACTTCTTCTCTTTCCCTAGTGAATCTACATCACCGTTTGATTATTTTTACCTTCTCCAGATTTGGGCTGGAGCTCCTCTCTTCATCAGGCCACAGAATCCAAGATACAATGCACAAGTCAATTGCATCTTTAACATGAATAGGGGGCAACAATACGTGTGAATTGTCTACAACAGAAAGTTCCAAATGATTCCCAATGTTATCCAGGCAACCAAATCTCTGAACTGAAACTGCAGGCTTTTTAAGAACCTGAATCTGAGTCTTCAAATTCCAGGAGAACTTTCTGCCATCTTTTTTCCCCATAATTTTTGTAATCCTGCTCCATCGGTGCCTAACAATCTCCAAGTCAGTCTTAGAAGATGAAAACTTATGTTTATTACCACGTGCACTCAAGGAAATGTTATCGACTTCTCTATTGTCAACCATCAGAAGATCCTTGGGAAGATTAATGTAGTGCACAGGAGAATTTTCCCAACAGATGGCTATGCCATGTATTTCAAAAGGGGCAGCAGAGTTCAGTTCCAATCGTTTGATGTAATGTATATCAAAGTAGAATTCTAGTGTACTGTCCCATAGGTCCAAAAATGAATCAAACCCACCAGGACTACATGCGGCATTGATAGGACCTCTCTGACATGGGTTATCCATTTTACCAATAACCATATTTTCTGTACAAAATTGTTCCTTTGTACCATGAGAAAGAAACCTATCATGGAGCCCAGTGTGATCATTTGTATTCTGTAACTTACTAGAGGTGGCAGTAACTGTATTTTCAGTAGACTTAAGAGTGCCATTGAATCCACCCCTCGTAGTTAGAGAGCTCTCAACTGGAGTTACAGGCTTTTCAATAGTCATACTACATGACATTGCAGTTCTTGATTTTTCTTCTGCCATAACGTCATTACAAGGAGTTTTTTCCATGTCTTTTCTTTCATTTGCTAAAGGATCATGATCAGAACTATCCATATGGTTTACATCAACAAAGCTATTATTAGTATTAGATGCGTCACTTCCAGAGGAGGTTCCCCCTGCTTCTAGCCTACTAGAATCAGAAGCAACAGGACCCAACATTGGGGGAGCAAGCTGCGGAACATTGAAGCCAAGAGATTTAAAGGCTGAAAAGGCAGCAACCCTTGCCTCTTCAGCTTTATCAAGAACAATCTTACGAGCACCATTCTTTATCTTCTTGGCTACACCCATTTGTACACCCCTTTGTGCAGAACCTACCAAAGGAATAAATAAATTCTTTAAAATACGAACACCATACATAAGTTGACTTAAAAAACAGATAAATACATATAAAAACCAAATGGGTGAATAAGAGATATGGAGGAATTCCATGACAAGAATAAAAAATCCAAAGAAGCTACATAGAACCACACAAAAAATATCACTGAATTTTAAGAAGTGAAATAAAAGATAACTTACACATGATGGTATGTGTTACGTGGTTTAAGTGATAGTTTGTTACGTGGTTTCAATAGTTCTGAAGCTTATATGCTGAGTTGGTTAGATAGTTAGCGGTTATATGCTGAGTTGGCATTTGTAACTGTTTCTGTTTTACATTTGAGACTCATTAGCGAGAGTGCTTAGCTCATTAAGTGAGGGGCTATAAATACTTGAACTACTGATTATTCTAAACTGTTGAATAATAAGTCCAGATTAAAAGTTAAACCGTGTAAAGTTATAATGTCTTACTGATGGAACCCAGTATATTCTAATGTATGAAAGCTGGTCAAAGAGAATATCTAACCAGGACCCTGAGATAATAAAAAAAAATGTCCCCAAGCGTAACTCTCATTGCCGCACAGAGTGAATGAGGAAGAATCGTGGTGGGAGATAACAAATACCGTAATGGAGCTTGGTAGGAGTGTTAATGAAGAATTCAGAGTTGGGAAAGAGACATTCGACACTCTCAATTCAGAGTTGGGAAAGAGACATTTGGCACTCTCAACTTCATAAAGATTTGTTTTATTTTCTTTATGATCTCTCAGTGATTATCTAAGGCTGTCAACTTCCAGTCATACTCTACTTAGAGGATAAAATACTTCTTTTTTAGAAATAAGAAACTAAATGGTTGCCGTCAATAACTAATTGCCTAGCAGCAATTAGGAACAATAACAACATGATTTATTAATTCAGTGATTTTTGTGCCAAGAGTATCATTAATAATTCCAAGAAGTACATGTCAACAATATAAACCCATCCTCTACCAAAACAAAGACTTCACTCAATACTATTACTATATTACCATCTGAGGCCCATGATGCAGATTCAAAGAGAGCTTTTACTATTTCAGGAATAGATGCTTCAGCAATTGCAAGAGGCGAGCGTAAACCTGCTTTATAAAGTGCTCTGGCCCGAGAACCCTGCAAATGGAACAAGAGCAATATTAGGAAATAATATAGAATTAAGGAGATATCCCAACGAATCAGGGATTATCATTTATTATATTGATGTTTATATATATACTCATATTATGATAATTAGTAAGAAATTCAGATTAGACTTTTGACTTTCTTAGTTAACAAGCAACATTAAATGTTTGTAATGAATGCAATACTTTCAAAAAAACATGAGTTAAATTTCCTTACCTTGACATATGGGATAGTGGTAAGCTCAACAATCTCTGCTCTGACTCCAAACGATACACGATTTTGAAACTTGGCAACCAAGCCTTCAAGATCATGCCATCCAAGCCTTTCACAGAACACAGAAACCATTGATGCAAACCTTCCAGCATTCTCTTGCAAGGCTTGAACCATTCCTCTGGCAACTTTAAATGCTTCACAAACCTCACCCACAGGTGTTTCCTTCATTAAATCAAAATTTTTCACAAAATTATAAGCTCAACTGCTCAAGACTACACCAGATAAAATGAAAAATATAATCAAATACACAGTGAAGAAAAAACGTTCCCAATATTGATCAAAGGTATTGGGGCATGACAATCAAAGAAATGTCAAACATAAGGTACAAAAAAAGCATTTGAACCAACAAAATCAAATAGATGCTTGACTTCCAAGAATAAAATTATAAATACTGGCAGAAAAAATATTATGAACAGGGGATGAATATAATTTTGAAGTATACAAATTACAATTCGGAGGACCAATGTGGCATGACACAAACTTAAAAAAGACCCAATCACTCAAAAAATAAAACAACGTAAGAAACTATAATATTAATTTAAGCAAATAAATATATAACACTGAAAGTGGTACCGTTCAGGGGATCAGAAAATAAGAAACTGGAGCAGATGTAAATGAAAAATAAGAGGGGAAAGGAAATACCAAAATAACGGAAAATAATAGTTTTTGTAACATATATATTCTATTAAATGTCATATGATCCATGTAGCCGATCTCACTTAGTTGAGATAAGGCGTTGTTGTTGTATGAATATATATTCTATTAAATATCCTGTTGGATGAAATTTCTTCTAAAATGTGTAATCCATCCATTAAAAATAGTTATCCAAAAGATTTAAGATATGAAACATTTAAAAGAGCTCACTTATAAGGAGAAATTCGAATTAATGTGAGAAATGCACCTGGACTAATCTTGACAAAATAAGAGCAACATAGAATCTTTTACACACACGAAGTGTTTGATCATCTGACTTAATTGTTCCATGAGATATCCCAGTTTGATTTCCTTGTTTACTGTGCACCCATTTTGTAGTGTCTCTTGACTTGTTTGAAGTGCATATTGGTGCGCCATGTGCCATGCGCATCAAAAATGGTTCTGTCACACCCACTCGATTGCCTACAGACTGCAACAACAATACAATCAACATTATCCAACCATGTTTAAAACATGGAAAGCATTCCATATTTAACAGAAAATATTCAAAATATGGTAAAACATTCCATATTTAACATACTACGTTTAAAATATGATAAATCATTTTATGACAATATCTACTATCCAAAAGCGAGTATACACATCCGGTGATTCTTCCAACAAGTGAAACAACAATTCGAATACTACAACGAATGAATACAGAAAGCATGACCCAGCACATGGCTAACATCTAAAATTTTGCATTACAAAGCAAGGGAAGAAAAGATTAAGTTGCTAAAAGCATATACCTGGTCAAGTGGAGACAATTGCACAAAACGTTCATAGTACAGTTCCCAATCTGGCTCAACATCAACGTTGATTGGTGTCACCAAGTATACTAAATGCAAGTCTGATGCAAGGACAAATCCTTCCCTTGCCCTTGAAAGGTCAGCTAACACAATCTATGAAATCAATCTAACAATATAATATGTCGCCTAAATTTGAATAATCAAGTACAGAAGTGAAGCCAAACAAGTTGTAATAGCCAAAGCTGATTGGAAATAAAACTCTCAACAGAAATAAAAATAAATTAGATTGAAATACTTACAAGTGATTCTTCAGGACAGAGAGAACTACCAAAGGATGCCCGGCCAAGAGGTGTAGAACTGTAAAGTTTGGTTTCTTCATTCCATTCAAGGAATTTTCTTTGGCAAAGCCATCTAAGGGATTCTTGTGCTGATTTCACAACATCTTGAAATGGTCTTGTGGAGTTCAAAAGAGTGCATCTAACATAACGATGAATATCATTAGCAGTTTGAACTGTTCCTCCAGCCACAACTTCTAGAATTGCATGAACCATGCCATTGATATCCTCAGACAGACATGAATGTAATGGTGTGCAGCTTTCATTAAGAATTCCCATAACTTTTTTTATCTCTTCAGGTTTGCAGATAAGCACCTAGAAAGATTGTCACATTTTGATATTGTTATATAAAAAATCATTACAATCCTACAATCAACATCAACGGCAGACAGGCCAAATATAGGCATGTATAATTAATGCAAAAAAAAACCTACAGATATTAAACCAATACTCCCTCCGTTCCTAAATATAAGATCATTTTGATTAATTTGAGGAGATTAAGGAAGACAATAAAATTACATGATCTTCCCAAAATCCCCTCAATTACTTAACTTTAAAAGGAGGAGGGGTTTTCAATGAAAAAAGGGAGTATAAGGGTAGTTTGGGCAAAACTTGAGATAAAATAGGAAGTGATCTTATATTTAGGAACTTATCCACTTCCCCAAAGTGATCTTATATTTAGGAACGGAGGGAGTAGCATATAGCCATATACACGTAAAACCCCAGAACAATCAGCAAGTGAGCCGCAATTAATACAAGGTAACATAATAAGACGTACACTTTCTCCTTTGGTATCAATTCCAGTTCGACCAGCCCGACCAGCCATTTGCTTGTACCTTGTCCCATCAATAAAATCACGACCAATTCTGGGCTGGCGAAAAATAACCCGCCTAGCTGGCAGGTTGACTCCAGCTGCTAAGGTTGATGTAGCAGTTAAGACACGCAAAAGGCCTCTGCGGTAACAAGTTTCAATAATCTCTCGTTCCTCAACCTACAGGAACAGAGGGAAAATAGCATGAACCATGAGAAGTAGGCAGGTATTACAGCATTTCCAATACATGTAATAAATAAAATCAAAACCAGTTATCAAACATGAGCTTCTATGGCCAAAAGTTCATGATATAATTGAGAGTAGAAGGCCATAAAACCATAAACAAAGAAAGATGAAATACCGTAAGGCCAGCATGGTGAAATGCAACACCCGAAGGAAGTGTTTCTTCTAATATGGGGTCCAACCCAGCTGGGCACTTTCTCAGGGAGTCAATAGCTGAAGTAATATCAGCAAACTCAAAATCACCTTTTTGAATGTTGACAGCAAACTTTTTAAGGAACTTTGCCACATGCTTCGCAGTTGACTCGCATCCCTTTCTGCTAGAGCAAAATATTAACACAGAATGTCCCTCTTGAACTACCTGACAGTGTAGGAATTCATCCATAATAAGACTCTGTTCCCCAAATCAAAACAAATTGTAGTAAGACATTGAAGCAGACCTCATTACACAGTTCAACGACATGATCAGGATCTCTACCACCAAGGTCAGCTGCTTTCAAGACTGTTCTAGTAAGTTCCATCTTCTTGTTATAAATACAATTACCAACTTTAATATATTCTTCTAAGGGAACTGGTCGAAACTCCGTCTGGTATAGTGCCGCCTTCATGAAAGTTGTGAAAAATGGATTCAAATGTTTGCCAAGTTGGCAATTTTAAAAGTGCGTCAACTTAAAACATGATAAGCCAACATTTCATTTGAATAAAACAATGCAAAGCTTGAAAAGAAGTAAATGCATCAAAGACCTAGACAGAGTCTATGCCTTCCATGTATCGCCACCCAACATTATCATAATGGACAAACCAAGGTAACTGACATTGACTCCTTTATATTTCTATCCAAGCAATCTTGCACATCTGCATTAAAATTAAGTAATCTCCCATATGAAGTTTACCACACTTTTAAGGGTTCATAATAAATTAATCCTCTCTACACTATAATTCTAAGCTTTCAAACCAGCTGATTACCAGTCATTTTACATGTGTGCCCAAGAATAAGTACTAATTTACCGTACATAGATTGTAGAGGAAATCAAACATGCACCAAGCAGCCCTTTCCTAATCAACAATTTTTTTGTACCATATTAAACAACAAAATACATGATATAATCCATAGTAATGTCCACCTGAGTCCTATGAAAAATTGCATAAAGAAGTGATAACCTTAATTTCCCTAGACAATATAGCAAAAGTTGGAGAAGGTCATACAAGACCAAGCAATAGTGGATACCAACTATGCTGTTAAAATAAAAAACCATTCAATTTTGAAGAAAGATGTATGAACATAGGATGGATACACGTTTTGCAGATTAATGAATCAATTAAAAACAGATCCTAATAAATCCAGTACCACAAATCACAACATAAGAGAGCTAAGAAATGGACCTCCCAAACTGAAATAAAGACCTATGTAGTTCATGGGTAAATTATAAAGATATGACTGAAATTATGCTTACTTGGAGCCAATCAGCAACTGCAGCAACATTTGGCATTGTTGCACTCATCCCAACTATTTGCAGCCCTTGAGCAGGATCAGCTTTATTGCTGCTTCCACCTGAACTTTCCCCACTACTGGATTCTGAATGACCTTCGCCAGCAGCATAACGAAGCTTTGTCAACATGAGTTCTAGAAGATAACCTCTACCTGGATCCCCAACCTGTCATCAGACCAAAGCAGGGAAAAGGAACAAGAGTCATCGAATTAAATCATAAAGAGACAAATTGTTTGCTTTTTCTTCTTTTCTTTCCCAATCACAAAGTTACAATTGCAAACATCTAAAGAACGGCTTTACGATGGATAGGGTCATATGAATAAAAAAGGTGCAATTTGCAGTTCCTCCTCCATAATAATCCAAACAAAGTCAGCAGAATACAGCCTGCAAACAGTATTTATGATGAAATAAGAACAAAAGCAACGGTCATAGATACCATGTGTAATTCGTCTATCACAATAATTCCCATTTCTGATAGACGACCCTCTTCCAATAATCTATTTATCAAGGAGTTTGCCTTCTCTATTGTGCACACAGCTACAGAAGTATCTTTAGGCAACGTTCCACCACCTTGATTTCCATAATAACTACGAACATGTTTGCCAAGCGGTTCAAGAAGACGCTCAAGGTGTTCTGCCTGCCAAAGTCAAAATGAAAATGTATGCTCATATTATATCACACACAACTATTAACAACTTGAAGATAAATACAGCAAAAATATGTGTATATATAAAGAACCATTTAAACAGAACCCACCAACAAAAAAATATTTAAGAAAGTAAGGAAAGAAGATGACCTTTTCTGCACAAATTGACACATATGGAAGAACAAGCATTGCCATTTTTCCAGTAAAAACCACCCTCCGTAGCATTAAAATCTCAGCAACAAAACTCTTCCCAGCACTGTAGAGACAGAGAAACATCAATATATATCTTTCCTTCAAAACCTTCCTCGCCCGTCACCCAAAAGGAAAAGAAAGCAACCAAGAAAGAAGATAAAGAGAGAGAGGAGTGTAATAAACAGAAAGAAAATACAAACTAATGATACTATTAGAGAAAACCATCTGGAAGCTTTTTAGATGGAAGGCTAAGGAATTATCAATAAAGTAAATGCATATTATTCTGCTCTTTATCCCAAAGGAGACAACTTAAATGTGTGAACTGAAATTGTGTTTAACACCGCCAAATTTGAAATGATGGAATTTTCCCTAAAATTAAATAATTATGACTGAAAATGCTTGCTTAATATACACTGGTCCACTCCATGAATGACCAAAAAACCAATTATGAAATCTAACCATAATCCTCAAAATTAACGGCAGTAAACACAAACTATTTAAGGTTTGCTGTAAATTTTCCGGTCACATGAGAGAATACCTTGTAGAAGCACAATATACCAAATTTCTTCTCTGCAAGACACCATCCACTTGAAGGCAATCAACCTAAAAGGACAGAAAAAATGAATGAAAGCTGTTAATAAAACTAGCATTCAAAAGCAAACTTTAAATGTGCTAATCAAATTTTATAAGAAAAATAGTATTGGGAAAATCATACTCAACAGCAGAGCGTTGAGCAGAGGCAAAGAAAAGAATCACAATCAACGGTGAGATTTTAAATTAATCAAACATAGTGAACTTTCACCAGGAAAAAGCAACAAAATTGTCCTTTTTCACAAAGGAATGAAATGAAACATATTAACCAAATCTAATCCGTTGCTCACATGAGCAGCAGCTATGCTCTCAAACTACAAACATACCTGCCAATCATACAGCTTTGAGATTCCTTTTTTCCTATATATGCTACATATTTCAGGTGGAAGCCACCTGTTAAGGTCCAAACGACCATTGAGTAACATATTACTTGAAGGAGTACCACTTTCATCAGATGAATGAGCACGGGCTGTATTAGATGTCAGAATGTCATCATGCACACTTGGTGAGTTTATTTTCTTCCTTACATAAACTGAAGCTTTCTCTCGCACTTCATTCATTGTTTTATCTGCATTAGTAGATACAGCAGAAGAGTTCTTGGTAAAGTTTACGCTTTTACTGTTGACTGAACCTACTTCATATTGTCTATGGGCCTCATGTGTAATGCTAACCAGATTGCCAGCACCACGTTGCTGTGGAGAATTCTCATCCAAATTAGTGTCCTCAAAGGAAAAATCAAAATGCTTAACTGCCAGGCCAAACCCTTCTTTCACAGAATCTTTTCCATGCACCCCAACCAACCCTAGAGGAGTGCCCCTTTCCAAATTCTCACCTCTTCTTTGACTCTGATGCAATATTTTGCTTGACTTGCCCTCGTTGTTTTGTAAATTGCATGAACTCTTCTCAAAAACTTGATCTTCTGCCACGTTATTATGCTCACCAGCCTCAAAAGAATTGCAAGTTCTGGGAGCACACAAACCGTCAGCTAGTTGAATCGCTTCATCCCAAAATGCCTCCCCGGGTGAAAACATTGAGCTCCCACGCGTTGACTTTGGGGTCTCCTTAACACGTTCTTTGACAACCAAAGACCCCGGTGTGAAGCATGTATTCATATTGACAGATGACTTGGGTGTATAATTACATCTTCTTAAGCTTCTGTCCAGAGCATTAGTATCATCACTAGAGTAAACCTACTTGAAAAGCATGGCAAATAAATCTCAAGAATTAGCAAAGGGAACCTAGCTGCAAATTCCAAAATAATTTTGAAATTGGTCTAACCTCTGTGTTACAGCCAGACACAAATGCTGAAGAATTACCAGCAGCATCAGGATTGATGTTCTCGGAGTTTTTGCCAACAGTGAAAAGCTTTCCACCAGGCTGTGATTCACTATTGGTATCATCACACATCTGGGGCAAACTAATCTTCCTCTCCGGCAACGTTGAAACGTTTACTCTCTTAGAGCCATCTTCATTTACCTCTGGTGGAGAAATAATACCGCGTATTCCACTGCACATCACATGGATTTAACCAAAAAAAAAAGAAGTTAACTTTGAGAAAAAAGAACGGAGATAACTGGCAACAGTGCTTCATCTCCAATCTCCAATAATCAACCACTAATACCTCAACAAAATATTGTCACAGTCAAAGAAATAAAAAACTTTCTGATATATGTAACAAAGTTACCTACAATACAACGACAAAAAGTCAACCGCAAACTGTTTAGAAACTCCCTCTCTGATATATGTGCTGTTTTCTCCAATAGGCTTTTCAACTGCTTCATCAGTTACCTTGGGTAAATCATCTGTTAGTCCCTTCTGAATTCGATCAGGTGGAACATGCTGCTTATGTTCATTGTCGAAAGAACTATCAAGCACAGGCGCCAAACTTCTTTTAACTGCATCCACCCTAGGTGAAGGATTGGTGGTAGTGTGTGACAGCCTGGCAGGACTAGACTTTTCCTGAGAAGAAACCAAATAACTGTCCAGTGTACCTTTACCACTTGGAGAACCATCAACACAAATCCTCCCACCTTTTCCAGATCTTCCATGTTTAGAAACAGGTGACTCAGCTTTTCTTTTCCTCGAAACAAAAAACTGCACTCACAAATCAACAACAACATAAAAAAAAAGAAACACATGAAGCTACTGCCAATCACAAATCTTAAGGGCACAGACAAAGCAAGACAATTGAAAATCTCACTCCCCAAACTCACATGACATCCTTCTACTCCCTCCGTTCCTAAATATAAGATCACTTTCAAATTTCAATTTGTTCCTAAATATAAGCAACTTTTTAATTTTTTTCTCAACTTTTTCCTAAATAAAGCCTAATAATGCTTATATATGATGAACAACTAAGAGACAGAGAGTGAGAATAAAGGTATATGGTTAGGGTAGTAGATTAGTAATATCATGCATTAATAACTAACTTAACCAGCATCCTTAATCTAATCAAATTAGGAAAATGATCTTATATTTAGGAACAGATGGAGTATTTACTAAATAAATAAATTCAAACCCACCACATGGAATCAGTCCAATTCTTGTTCCCAAAACGTAAACATCAGAAATAACTCATATGGACCTGTCCCACCAAATTTTTAAGCAAGCAGGGAAATAAAGTTTCCGCCTTTACACTAAAATTGATACAAAAATATAAATTTTAGGTTTCATCCGTGATGTCTAATAAAACCCAGATGGAAAAAAACGAAACTTGTGCGATGAAATGGAAAAACGAATAAAAGCAATAAATGGAAAGATAAAGAACCTGATCGATACGGTCTTTAGGGGAATCAGAGGCCATGGTGTGAAGAAAAGTTGAGGGCTTTATTGTTGGGGGTGGTCTAAGCGTGAAGGGCTAATCCCTTGAAGAGAGGGTAGGCCATCCCCGTGAAGAGTTGAGAAGAAGGCGGGCTTCTGTAATGGCGCTACTTCACTCTCAACTTCAAATTGAAAATCCACTGTACAAGAAAATCAAATCCCTTGCAATTGTCATCGCTTTTTGGTTATATTCATTTTTTATTGGTCATTTATTGTAATTTGTCCGTTGTAGGAGTAGTTTTTGTGATCAGAAAAGGAAATTAATAATTTGAGGTTAGGGGATTAAAAACATGATTTATCCTTTGATTTTTTTTTTTTTGATAAAAAGAACTACAATATAAAACAATTACTCAGCAACGATTACTGAGTTTCTACAGTAAGACAACAAACTCAAATCAAAAACCAATAGGCTATGAATCAGATCTGGAGGGTCAACATAGACCAAAAAATCAACTTTCATATCTTGAGCTACTCCGGCAAGCATATCAGCAACACAGTTGGCATCTCTTGGGCATATCTTAAGGATCACTGTCCATTTCTTTCTCAAAAAACTTTTAATTTCCTGCAAAACCTCGAAATCTGGATGACAAACTGGAATCGTCTTTTGCAAAATATTAACTAATTCATGGCAATCACTCTCAACAATCAAACTTTGAACTTTCTTCTCCCATGATAACTTGAGAGCCCATAAAAGCCCCAAGCTTCAGCAGACAAAGAAGACCCAATACCAATACGATATTGAAAAGCCTGTATGAAATCCCCATTATGATCTCTCAGCACTCCCCCACACGTACAATATCCTGAACTCAAATTTCTTGCTCCATCAATATTGAATTTCAAATACCCATAAGCAGGACATTCCCATCTATCCAAATTATTTTCCTTCAACTCTTGATTCAAAACAGGTCTGCCCCATCCCAAACAAGCATAACTTCGAGCAATTACATTATATTCACCCCACAAATTATTGTTAAAAACAAACTCATTTCTCCTTAGCCAAAGATTTCTACAAATAATAGCAAACCATAACCTAAATTCAAAACCTTGAATTAAGATTCTTTGCCTCATACTCCAATTTAACCATTCATATACATTAGTGAAGTTAAAAAATTGAACTGCAATAAACTGAGGGAGCACTTTCCTCCAAACCTGATCAGAGCCACAACAATCTCTTAAAGCATGAATAAGAGTTTCCTCTGAATCCTTACAGATATCACAAGCACTCGTAGCAGAAATTTTCCTCTCCAACCTCAACTCATTAGTCAAAACTCTATCATGAAGACATAGCCATAAGAAAGTTCTATATCTTTGAGGCACCTTTAAACTCCAAGCAACCTTCCAATCTCTAGATATCGTAGCATTACTGGGTTTCTTTAGTTGCTCATACACCGACTTAATTGTGAAAACACCATCTGAAGTCCACCTCCAAACCGGGAAGTCTTGACACTCACTTGACCTCAATGAGACCCTCTCAATAGCCTTTAACACATCCTGAACAAAATAGTTTCTAAATTTCTGCCAATCCCAGGTACCTGAAGGAGATAGAACATCAGCAACTTTCCAATTTTTTATATCCTCAGGAATTGCCAGAACTGTAAGTGCACTTAATTTCCCCAAATGGGGAACCCACGAGTCCTCCCAAAAAGAAATCTCTCTTCCATTCACCACACGCCAAGCAATACCTTCCTTCACTGTATTCCAATTGCATCTAATACCCTTCCATGTTGATGATTCTACCCTTCGTTTCTTTACTTCTGGAATCAAGTCTGCCCCTCCCTTATACTTCTCCCTCAAGAATTGAACCCACAAAGAATCCCTTCGACTAATCAGAGCCCAACCAAGTTTGGACATATATGCCTTATTCTGGTATTTAGCCTTCCGGATGCCAAGGCCACCAAATTCCTTCCCAGAGCAAACTCTCTCCCATGAGATAGCATGAATCTTTCTTCCAGATGACGAGTTTCCCCATAGAAAATTACGACAACATTTATCAATTCGATCACACATACCTGACGGTAATGGGACTGTTTGCATCGCATAAGATGGCATAGTTGATAATACCGAAGATACAAGTGTTTGACGAGCAGCAAACGATAACATGTTCACCTTCCAGTTAGATAACCTAGTCTCCATCTTCTCCAAAACAAAATTATACGTTGAACTACTAACTTTGTCATGGATAATAGGCATACCAAGATACTTTCCCAAATTTGACGTGGGAGTAAACTCCAGAAAGTCACATATCTCTTTAGATCTAATATGATTTACATTCTTTGAAAAGAAAATCCTCGATTTGGAAGTATTAACTCTTTGTCCCGACACTTCACAAAAATCATCAAGAATAGCTTTTACTACTCCTGCTTGCTCCATATCTGCCTTAGCAAATAAAATAAGATCATCAGCAAAAAACAAATGAGAGATTGCTATACCCATTTTAGATATGTGAAATGGTTGCCAATCTTTATCATTCACAGCTGTTTGAATCAAATGGCCAAGTTTCTCCATAGCAAGGACAAAAAGATAAGGAGATAGTGGATCCCCTTGTCTGACCCCGCGTGTGGGTTTAAAAGAGCCAGCATCAGCACCATTCCACAAGATGTTCATTAATGGTGTGGACACACATTTCTGAATAACTTTCTGAATATTCTCCGGAATCTCAAGCTCCCTCAGACAATCAAAAATAAAATTCCATTGGATACGATCATAAGCTTTCTCCAAGTCAATTTTAATTGCCATAAAACCATTCTTCTTCCTCATATTTCGCATAGAATGAATAATTTCCTGAACCAGGATAATGTTATCAGAACTCTGCCTCCCTTTTATGAAACTACACTGATTTGGAGCTACAACACGTGAAATAATTGGTTTCAATCTATTTGATATTATCTTTGTAACAATCTTATAAATCACGTTACAAAGACTAATGGGTCGAAGATCTTGAATAGTTTGAGGGATAGCAACCTTTGGAATCAATACTATTTGCGTCCCATTAATATGCTCTATTAAATCTGGCTTCTCAAACATGGATAAAACCAACTTCACAACAGAACCACCCACTGTCTCCCATTGGCTCTGGTAAAATAAAGGATTCAAACCGTCAGGACCCGGGGCTTTCAAAGGACCCATATCAAAAAGAGCTTTTTTGACCTCCACTTCATTTACCCCTCTTCCCAACATTGAAAGAGAGTTCTCATCAATCCTAGGATATGTACACCCATAAACTAATGAACCATTATATACCTCTGATGAAGTGTATAAGTTCTCAAAGAATCTCCTACCCATCTCCATAATTTCATCAGGATCATAAGACCACTCTCCTGACTCCAACTTCAAAGATAAAATTTTATTTCTGCGACGTCTCCCATTAGCTATCACATGAAAATACTTTGAGTTACGATCTCCCTCATTATACCACTTCGTTCTAGAATACTGCATCCACATAACTTCCTCTCTAATTAAAATCTTCTCAAACTCACTCCATAGTTCTCTTTGCGTCAACTCTAGAGATGAAGAGCAACCCATGCGAGAAATAGTATCATTTAAAACATCCAGCTGCCTCAAAATTCTTTCTTTAGACCTTTGAATATGCCCAAAGGTCTTTCTATTCCAAGCGGATAACTTCTTGGTGAATAAAGAAACAGAAGAATTCCAACTATCATTAATCTTCCAATTATTCTGTACAAAATTTGGAAAATCCTCATGCAAAACCCAAGGAGCAAAAAATCTAAATGGTTTGTAAACTTTCTCATAATTTTTCAAAATACTTTGATTTTTTAAATAGATTATGATGCATTCATTTTATTTCGGACAGTGACATAAAATGGTTAGCAACTTCTTATTTATATTTTGATTAAGTTTTCTTTTGATTATTCCAATTTGGAAAAAACACTTCAGCCTTTTTTTAATTAAAATTTGGTGGTTTTTTTTTACCTTTAAAGTTTGCTATGGTGGCTCATCATATCTAAGATATGATGAGCTACCATTCTAAGACGGTTTTATCACTAAAAATGACTAATTTTACTAGTACAAAAATTAGTATTATTCTAAAAGATTAGAATATTTAAAAATGAGCTCAATTAAAATTGACTAGTTTTAAAAATATAATAATAACTACACTAATAAGGTTAAAATTATGTATGGTTTGTCAACATTAAATCAAAGATATGCCATTTTCAACCTGTGTAAATGCTTACTAAACAATTTGTATTTGTGATTTTTGGGTTAAGTTTTGATAAAATATAGTGTGAATTCAAGAAACCCAAATGATGCATCATGTAAGTGTAACATCCCATTTTTTTTTACAACAAAGAACAATATTCTTACACCAATTAATGACCTAAGCTATTAAGCGACGAGTTTACTAACCAAAAATCCCCCAAATGCTCACAAATCTTTAACTTCAGTTTGACCTTTACATGAACACTTCTCAACACAATCATCCTAAGATTTTCCAACTACACAAATTCAAATTTTCAATCACAATATCTTGAATCAATTCAATTGATCTCGAATCATGACGACACTAACAAGAACATTTTCCATAATACTATTCATCTCACCCTGACACATTTGTCGCCAAACACATCATTATCCACAAAAACCTCAACACAACATCTTACTTCGATATAGGACACAAAACCTTACATTCAGCAATCTCCCTTAACCAAAGGTAGTACATCCTTAAGAGAATACACCTTTATTTCACTCATGCATTTTAATTCCAATATAAATTTAAAATCATGAAACTATTTCTTGTCGTTCATGGCAATTGAGGGACTCATCCTTAAGAAGAAAAAGGGAACAAACCACATCTTGAACCCTTTAGCAGCCTAAACCATTTCAACATAAAAACTCTTACCCGGAACATCTAGTTCAGACATTTATTCCAACATAATATCTAATACCCTTCATATCAAGCATTTCCTTCAATCATCTAATACCCTCAAACATACTCATGAGCATAGGGATATTCACCCAACACACTATAGAACAATGATTTACACCACTCAATCTATACAATTCTATCATCACTTAACTAATATAACCAATTTTTGGTATGCCTAGGGCGCTAAGCTCAAAATTTTATATCATTATTCAAACAACTATTATAACCAACCATAATATAGCTTATATATCCTCCAACATATTTTGATTTTAATCCATAGGTCACATAAATAATGTTTTCCACCTTGTGTAGATATAAGAATAAACTGCATATATCCATTTCTCAATACACATACATTGCTAACTTGATCATATAAGCCTCAAATCAAACCACAACATACTAACTTCCTATAATAAGTCCCTAAAAGACTCATGGATTCACATTGTACAGCTACTATCTCTTAAATAAAGGATGCAACCCAAGATATCAAAAGCAACCATATACATCATGTTAATGAAGAATGAGATGTAGCATATTGACCATGGCACGTCATCTCATGACATATACATCTCCCCCACCCACCTAGGGAACCATGATATCCATACAATCAAATAAATACAACAATTAATAACCTAAAATGGAAGGAGCAAGGAACACTGTATATTGCCAACACTATGACTAATGCACATGCCATGATGAGAGATATTAAACATGCACAAATGCATCTTCCAGGTCTTAAACACCCAAAAACTGATACCAAGTTGTAAAATCCTTCTAATTAATTACCATTTTAACACAATATAAATATATTTATATATTTGGTAAGTATATTTACACCGTAACTATGATAGAAAAGATACTATCATAGTTATTAAAAGTTTAGTCTTAATTAAATAAGAAAAATGTATAGATAACCTCATTGTAGTTAGAGAAAAATAATCATTTACAAAGTCTAACTATGATAGAAAAGGATCTATCATAGTTATTAGGAGCAAGATGATATTTCAGAATCGTTTATCCATGATAGAAAAGACATTTGTTAAATAATTTGGAAGGCTATCATGGATAATAAAAGATTACCATAACTTGAATAGATTAACCATGTTAGAAAAGGGTAAAGGCTAACATGGTTATTAAATAATTGAGGGTAACTCATTTAACCAAGCAATGCTAGAAAGTTTATAACATAGAAGACCATGTCTTTAAGAAAAGCAAATATACCATGTTAGAAAAGAATATATCTAACATGGTAATTCAAAACAATTGTCAAAACCAAGAATCCAAGAAAGGTTATCATCACAAAATAAGTCATAATCTCGATCAATAGCAATCAATCCAAACATAATCAGTAGAATTTCCATCCTCTAGAAATCAACAGCATACCATGTGAACGCCAATTCTAGAATATAAATAAATCACTAGGTCTCAAAACACAGATTTGTCGGAGAGGGTCAAGTCTTAAAATATACCATCATACAGTAATCCATAATATCAAATAAAATGCGGAAACGGATATGCATGCATGGCTAGCCTAGTGTTTGGCAATATACATAATACTAGAAAGTACTCATAGGTCTCACGTTATGTGAGTTTCCTCTAGCTCCTTGCCCTTTCCTATAACATTGAATTCAAACCTGAAAATGAAATGCAACCAGTGAGACAAAGTTCCAGTAACACTTATTCTTCCCATTTGCCTCACATGCAACTATACAAGTACATATACAGTAATATAAGCCAACAACTATAACAAAATAGTCATAAACAGTAATCAGATCTTAGTATCAGTATCTTTCATAAACCATAACATGTCAAAACGATAATTCATATAAGAAGCAATTCATTTCCACAACAATGATCCAAACACCCCGAAGGGTAGATCCAACAGATTCAAGTAACTGACAAAACCACCAAGAATCGGTTCCAAACGTCAGTACTAGCAACAAGATCCAAACGTCTCCATCGAGACAGGTCCAATTTACTGACAGAACCACCAAGAATCGGTTCCAAACGTCAGCACTAGTAACAAGATCCAAACGTCTCCATCGAGACAGATTTAAGTGGCTGACAGAACCACCAAGAATCGGTTCCACACGTCAGCACTAGCAACAAGATCCAAACGTCTCCGTCGAGACAGATCCAAGTGACTGACAGAACCACCAAGAATCGGTTCCAAACGTCAGCACTAGCCCAAAAGGTTAACCCGATGGCCGTCGGGAAACCTCATCACGTGAAGGGGAGGGAGCCAAAGCTCAAAGGGCGCCGAGTCAAGTCACAGATATACCAAATATAACATCAGACATTTTCATTAAGAATTCAATACAGAATCACAATGTTGGCTCAATTGCCATAGCAAATTCATCAATTCTTAGAACATGTTCAGATTTATATATATATAACATTTCAGATCACATTTTGCCCAAGTGTTATCAATACACCATAGGGCATACAAACCTTCCTAAATCTACCAATCATACGCACACACCAGTAAGACAAGGGAGTGGTTACAAGCTCAGAGAGCGCCAAATCAACCAACAGATTTTACAGATATATTATATCACACATTTACATCAAGAATTTAAGCATTTCTATTATCAAAGTTATACAGTGACACATCACAATTTTGACTCAGTAGTCATATCAATTTGATCAATTCACACAGCAGAAAATATTCGTAGACAATTTAAGATTTATATATATAGAGCCCAATATCACCAACATACCATAAGGCTAACAAACCTTCTGTAACCTATCAATCACACACACATACACACCCATAAGACAAGGAAGTGGTTACCTTTTTGAAGCAAGTAATTGTTACCATAGTGAGGCCGGATTAGTGCTCAACTACATTCAATTAGAAACCAAAAATTCCATATCAATGATTTGATCATACACAACAGGGTTATTTAAAAACAATCCAAGCCCAAGAGCCATAACCCGAGCTTTTAAGAGAAATTGTCAACTATAATCCAAAAAAACCGCAATTCAATTACCTAAACATTTACTAATTCACATTCCAACTCAAGGCCACTTGCACAAACCCAATCTTAATCAAATAAATCATCATCTAATCGTACAAATGCCACCAACAAATCTAAGTCAACTTATCAAAATCATTCCTTTCCCAAAATAAAGTTACACTAAGTAAAAACATTTTTCCAAAAATCAAATTTTCAAAGCTTGTAATACCAAAATTCCCACTTGAACATCATTCATGAATTTATGGCAATAGAAACATCTATTTAATTCCAATAAACTCTTTCAAAACTTTAGAACAATTTAACAACATTTGTTTTCAAAGTCAATCACAATATCTCATGGTTCTTGATAATTAACAAGTTCAAACTTTATTTAGCCAAGACCGAAAGGATTTCAAAGTTTAATAATCATTAATCATCAACATTGCATCTTATAAGAATCAAATATCTTTTCGCAACACCAAATTTGGAGAATCAAGAAGAATCTTTGGATTTACCAAGCTTTGTCTTTCCAAAGCTTAATAGAAACTAAAACATAATTCAACTCTAATACAACAATATCATTCCAAATTTCCACTCAAAACATAAGTTTCCAAAGTTTAATAAAATCCAAAAACTTAAATCAATCAATTAATAAAGTACTTAATGTTTCATAACCTTCATTTCAATCAAATAAGCTCTTTTAAATCATCAAGATCATGTAGTTTCACTTCTCTACAACAACAATAAGATTTCTAATTATTTTTGAATCTTTGGTAAGTCAAAACATAATTAGAGTATAACCCAAAGGTTTTTAAGGCGTAGAGATTTCAAAAATCATCAATGAGATTATTTTCAATGTACAACTATCTCTTAAAACAAGTATTTTTGAAATCCTTATCAAACCCTAAATTTTTCCTAGCCTTGCAAAGATGAGATTATTGCTCAACATATAAAATCTAAGGGCTAGAGGGGAAGAAAGTAAAATTACCTAAAGGATTTGAGCTCAAAAGAACACTCCATTGCTTATTCTCTCCTCCTTCTTCATTGTTTTCGGCGTCAATGCCGAACTCTCCCCTGCTCCTTCTTTGTGTTCGCATCTGAGGGGGAAAATCCCTCCCCTTTAATTGATTTAAGTGGGCAGCACGTTGCTGCCCACTGCTGGCCTTATTTGGGCCATTTTGATTTCAATTATGGGTGGCCAACGTGCCACCCACAATTGATAAATACTTTTTTTTTTATTCTTTCTTTCTTTTTCTTCCACATTTATATACATACACATATTTATATCTAATTCAGATTTTATTACTTAACTACAATCTAAGTTGTGAGCAATATACAATTTTATTTTATAATCTCCAATTTTCTTGGTCAAATTTTAAAAAAACTAATATACTCAGCATAAATCAAATTTGTTTAAGAATTCCTAACAACTCTTCAAATCAACCCTGAATTTAATTTCAACTTCACAATTGAGCATTTAAATCCTATAAAGCCTTAAATTAATATTTAATTAGAATTAATTAATATTCTAAAATATTGGGATGCTACAACTCTCCCCAACTTTTAGGAATTTTGTCTCTAAAATTCACCATTACACAACATAGTTTACTTTGCCCAAAGGCTAAGATAAATGTTCAACTACTCTCCAATGTCCATTTCTCATTATCGAGCAATGTCCGGGCACACATGCGGAAATACTCAACCAACCAAAAGCTTACAAAACCAAATAAAACTTGCGTTAAGTCTAAAGACCCAACAAATCAAGTAGTTTTCAAATACTAAACAAATCACAATAAGACTCACAAGTCAAACCAATAACCAAAGTCCAACCAAAAACATTGATCCAAAGATCAAACAAATAATTAGGATCCAAAGATCCAATGATTAACATTTTCTAAGACTCAACAAAGCACAATAATCCAACATATCAAACAACATAAAAAAAAACTCAACCAAGCACAACGACATGAGATGACGTGCCATGGTCAATATGCTACATCTCATTCTTCATTAACATGATGTATATGGTTGCTTTTGATATCTTGGGTTGCATCCTTTATTTAAGAGATAGTAGCTGTACAATGTGAATCCATGAGTCTTTTAGGGACTTATTATAGGAAGTTAGTATGTTGTGGTTTGATTTGAGGCTTATATGATCAAGTTAGCAATGTATGTGTATTGAGAAATGGATATATGCAGTTTATTCTTATATCTACACAAGGTGGAAAACATTATTTATGTGACCTATGGATTAAAATCAAAATATGTTGGAGGATATATAAGCTATATTATGGTTGGTTATAATAGTTGTTTGAATAATGATATAAAATTTTGAGCTTAGCGCCCTAGGCATACCAAAAATTGGTTATATTAGTTAAGTGATGATAGAATTGTATAGATTGAGTGGTGTAAATCATTGTTCTATAGTGTGTTGGGTGAATATCCCTATGCTCATGAGTATGTTTGAGGGTATTAGATGATTGAAGGAAATGCTTGATATGAAGGGTATTAGATATTATGTTGGAATAAATGTCTGAACTAGATGTTCCGGGTAAGAGTTTTTATGTTGAAATGGTTTAGGCTGCTAAAGGGTTCAAGATGTGGTTTGTTCCCTTTTTCTTCTTAAGGATGAGTCCCTCAATTGCCATGAACGACAAGAAATAGTTTCATGATTTTAAATTTATATTGGAATTAAAATGCATGAGTGAAATAAAGGTGTATTCTCTTAAGGATGTACTACCTTTGGTTAAGGGAGATTGCTGAATATAAGGTTTTGTGTCCTATATCGAAGTAAGATGTTGTGTTGAGGTTTTTGTGGATAATGATGTGTTTGGCGACAAATGTGTCAGGGTGAGATGAATAGTATTATGGAAAATGTTCTTGTTAGTGTCGTCATGATTCGAGATCAATTGAATTGATTCAAGATATTGTGATTGAAAATTTGAATTTGTGTAGTTGGAAAATCTTAGGATGATTGTGTTGAGAAGTGTTCATGTAAAGGTCAAACTGAAGTTAAAGATTTGTGAGCATTTGGGGGATTTTTGGTTAGTAAACTCGTCGCTTAATAGCTTAGGTCATTAATTGGTGTAAGAATATTGTTCTTTGTTGTAAAAAAAATGGGATGTTACAGATGGTATCAGAGCCAGGCTCGGGTCGGTGTGCCAGCGAGGGCGCTGGGCCCCAAGGGGGTGGATTGTAAAGTCCCACATCGGCTGGGGAGGAGAACAAAAGGTGCTATATATAGGCCTGGATACCTCCCCCTCTTGACGCGTTTTAAAGCCGTGAGGGGTGAGGATTCCCCAAAGCGGACAATTTCGAGAGCGAGGCGCTGGGATGTTACAGTAAGCATAACCATACTGGGATGTTACAGTAAGCATAACCATACTTAAGTTACCTTAGACACTCTGACATCAAATTAATTGAATAAGCTTAGTTAATACCCTCTTCGGTCCTAAATATAACATTTATTTGAGAATATGAATTTGATATTAAATATAAGACCCCTTTCTAATTGTTCCAATTTTTTTTCAAATTATCCCTACTAATATTCCTTAATAATAAACAAGTAAGAAATGAAGCATGAAAATAAAGATAAATAGTGAGGGACCATTATATTGGTAATATAATGTGATTTTAACCAACTTAACTAACATCCTTAATCTAATCATCAAGTTAGGTAAATAGGTCTTATATAGTGTTTTCTCATCACTTTCCCAATTATTTCATTTAATCTTGGCCTTGTTTGTTTTGGCCAAAATCTTAGCCTTGTTCATTAAACTTTTTTCTGTGATAAAGAGAATTATATAAACCTTATAAGAACTTAAAAAAGTGGATTTTAATGGAGTTTAAGGATAGAGAGGAATTCAATAGATTAATTCCAATTAAGTTAATTTTACATGGACTAAATGTTTGATATTTTATGTTTATATTATGTATCATCTTAGTTATTTGACTTTGAAATTTGCAATTATATAACGTTTTGCTAATATAATTAATTTCATTTATAGTAAGTATTGACTCAAAAAATTTAAATTGTAAATTTTGAATTACATGTTGTTGAAATGTACTTATAATTTTAATAATTTTTTATGTATTTAATCGTGAAATCACCCTAATGTAGCCGAAATGGATAACAAATGCATTTTTCAAATTTGAAAAATTAAATTAAACTTTGATGGAAACATAAGACATGAAAAGTAATATTAAAACATTATTTTAACAAATATAAATACTTCACGAAAAAGTTGTTGTTCATGTCTTCATGGTGGTACAACTGACATGGTTTTGGACTCTCATGCGCGTGTTACTTCAGTAAATATTTATAGACTAATTATCTTTTGTCTCCTGTAATTAATTAAGAGCTCCGCTCTATCTTTTGGATAATTAGTATTCTTTCCCATTTTATTAGCTTCCTTTCCTTTGCTCATAAAAGGAAAACCACAAATAACAGGCCGTTCCTTTTTGAAGCGTTGTACTGTATATTCAACATGGAGAATAAAATAAGTCGCTGACACTTGATTATCTCAATTCTCAGCACAAAGCCGATAGTGGGGAGTGTAATTTGGTAAATTGAGCACCTCTTAAATTTTAAAGCGCGAACTCGTGAACTAAATATCTTTACTTTATATTTTTTCCGCTAATGAAATACCTATAATGATATAATCTACCTACTGTAATAAATATAATGTGTGTGAATCTTCGGGGAAAAAAAAAATAACGTGTGAATCAAGGCAAAAAGATGCGATGTTGGGAAAAAAAAGGAAAGTGTGGGCCTTCACCCAAAATGGGAAAAAGAATGGGGGGTTTTATAAATTGGGGTTTAAGTGGGTTCGGATTAGCAGAATCCTTACCTCCTCATCCCTCATAATCTCTCTTTTGGGGTATTATTTTGACCATTGAGATTCATTTAAAAGCTCATAATTTATCACTTGTACCATTAAAAATAAAATAAAAGTGTATTATAATATAAAATAATTTTACATTAACTGGACAAGTCTGTATCTCTTATGGGTCCTTCTATTGAAATGGAATAGGTCTAGATAGTTGAAATTTTGTATGCTAAAAATTATTTTATATTATAATACAGTTTTGTTTTATTTTTGATGATACAAGTGATAAATTATGAACTCTTAAATGAATCTCAGTGGCCAAAATAATACCCAAAAGAGGATTATGAGGGATGAGGAGGTAAGGATTATGAGAGAATCCTCACCCGGGTTTAAGTTTAGGAAAAAACTTACCTCAAGTACTTGACCTCAATTACATCCATTACCCAATAAGAATTTGACACATATCCAACTAACCCCATACACAACTAACACATGGAGGAGAGAGAAAAGAAGGAGAAAGTGGTGTGAGTTAGTTGGACATGTGTCTAATTCTTATTGGCTTATTGCATGTAATTGAGGTCAAGTACTTGAGGTATGTTTTTTCCTTAAGTTTAAGTACACGATTGGGTGGAGAGGTTTCAAAAAATTAACGTAGTTGCATTTCCTTATTTAGCTGATTCCTTTCTTAAAATGCTTACTACCTCTAATGTCACACTGTCACATAAAAATAATTTATTCTGATCTCGAATTCTAGTTATAAAACTCAGTTCAAAAAAAATTCTAGATATAAAACGTTAAAATATCTTATCTTCTTTTGATCAGAAAAATATTTTATCTTCCAAAAATTATAGATCCACTATTTTTAGTTTTTTATGACACATATGAATTAAGCAAAAATCACACTTTGTTTCCTAAGGGTTTCCTCACCCGGGGCTAAATTAGAACAAATCACTCGCTGTTTTGAGGTCTCATATAGGGTAGACAGATGTCTTATAAATTTGCTTCATTCACAAATGTTAGGAATCAAACATCAACCACTTGGTTAAGAAACGAGAGTATTCACCACTCACGTTAATCTGCTAGGTTAGAAATCACCCCTTTTAATTATGGAAACTCCTTCCCAAATATCTTGTAAAAAACCACCATTCACAATCTGAAATTTCCTAGGACACACTCCACACAACAATGTTGTAAAAGAGCAGATTAGAAGGCGAGTCGGGCATGACTTCAGGGCATGGTCAAAAATAGTCAGATCGCTCTAACCGACAGTTGAACCAACAGTCAAACTGATAATCGTTTAGCCTAACTAAATATGAAGCGATCAGCAGTTATCCTGGTCCGACCGGCCGGTCCGGTCGGCTTCTTACAGAACTCAACTCCATTATGCTCTTATGCCTCAAAAAATGTGACCGTTATTTTAAAATTATATTGACATGACACCTCCACTCCATCATCGCGAGTACCTTCACTTCTCTACTTAAGCGACTAGGCCAAATCACTCATCACTCTGCACTCACTGCAATAATCAGTAATCACCCATTTCATGTTCTGTACTACATAGCTACTACACTCTTCCCTCTATCTCTCATTCTCTTCTCTCTACTCGTCACATTTCATAGCTATCCTCAAAAAACCATCCTTTCCTCTCTACCCTTTTCCCATTCTCTCAAGATCTTCAACACCTTGTCCTTATTTTCCAAAGAAAGAATCTTTTTCCCTTAAAGATCAAATCTTTTGCATGATATAACAACAAACACACCAAAACTCTTCATTTCAGCCTCAAAGATTGAACCTTTTTCGTTTTTTCTCAAATGGGGTGCGCCCAATCGAAGATAGACAATGAAGAATCGGTAGTACGGTGTAAAGATCGAAGGAATCTAATGAAAGAAGCCGTTTCGGCTCGCAATGCCTTCGCCGCCGGCCACTCTGGTTACACGGTGGCTCTCAAGAACACCGGAGCTGCACTCAGTGACTACGGCCACGGCGAAAGCCACGTCATTCAGGAGCTTCATCAGCCGCCATTGGATTCAGCTTCTGAGCCGCCGCCTCCGCCGCCGCCGGAAATGGACACCCTCCCGGCGCCGCCGCCGCCTCCGCCGCCGGAGTTCTCGCCGAGCCCGCTCAAGCGAGCTGTGACCATGCCTGCAATCGCCATGCAGCATCAAAAGCCTTCACTTTTGATGGATGCTTCTGAGACTATTGTGGAAGAAGGAGAGGAGGAAGAAGATGGAGAGGTTAAAATGAGTAAGGGTAGTGGTGGGAATTTGTTGAAAAAAATAGGATCTGGTTCTGGTGTAGGGGTAGTTTCGTCTTCTCCTCCTAGGACTCCAGATATGAAGTCAGTCCCTCCTATGCCTGAATATAAAGGAATGCCTTGGGATTATTTTCTCATGGTGGATAATATGCCTGGGCCATCTTTGGATGGAGAGGATGAAATTGAGGATGAGGATGCGAATGAGAATGTTAAGGAAGGTGAAGCTGAACCTAAGACACCAGAGAAGGTGGTGGAAAATGTGAAGGAGGAGAAGGTGGAGTCTGTGAAGGAGGCAAAGCATATTGAGCATTCAAAGACTGCTCCTGCAGATTTTAGGAGAGCAGTGAAGGTGGTTCCGGGTGTTAATTTGATGCAGATTCTTACTGATCTTGATGATCATTTCTTGAAGGCATCTGAGAGTGCACAAGAGGTTGCCAAGATGCTTGAGGCTACTAGATTGCATTACCATTCGAATTTCGCTGATGATCGGGGTAATGTTCTTGTATATGGGCAGTCATTGGGTTCTTTTTTATGTTATGTTTTCATACGTTTCATATCTGAATTTTGCTACATGATTAACTTGCTAATGTTGCATTGAGTGATTTGGGATCAATGTTAGATTCCCTCCGGATTCTCTCTATTTATATGGTTATACTTGGCAATTTATCTTCAGTATATTTGGGAACTTTTGGTCAATTACGTGTGCTGCATATACGTTCAAATCGGGTCTCAGAATACTTTATCATTCAATAACTGTTCAAAAACAGTGCTTAGCACACGTTTTTCATGTGTTGTTTTGTTCCTTTCCCCATTTCTTCAAAGGTTTAAGTATGTTATCACCAATTATCAGTTTGAATAGGGAAATGAATTGAAAGCTTGCTGAGACTTCAAATGTAGTTGCGCTTTTGCATTGCTGGGCATGACAAATAGTTGGACCTAACTTGCACTTGCATGAGCAGGGCATATTGATCATGCTGCTAGAGTAATGCGTGTGATAACGTGGAATAGATCATTCAGAGGTGTGTCTAATGGTGATGGAGCAAAGGATGATCTTGATTCCGAAGATTCTGAAACCCATGCCACTGTCTTGGACAAACTGTTAGCCTGGGAAAAAAAGCTATATGAAGAGGTGAAGGTAAGTGTAATTTTACAGCATGACAATTTTGTTCACAGAAAAATTTTAGTGACCAAATGTTTTTTTAACTAGCTGAAGATTCAATCCTTTATTGTCCTGTGAAGTTTATCTTTTGACTTTGAAGTATGAATTTTTTCAGTCAATGTTTACATCTTGTTGATTTTTCGTGCTTTGCCAACAGCAAGCTGAGTTGATGAAGTTCGAATATCAAAGAAAAGTTGCATTGCTGAACAAGCAGAAGAAACGTGATGTGAGTGCTGAATCTTTGGAAAAAACCAAAGCAGCTGTGAGCCATCTACACACAAGATACATTGTTGACATGCAGTCCATGGATTCCACAGTTTCAGAAGTAAATCATATTCGTGATGCACAATTGTATCCCAGACTCGTTGCTCTTGTTAATGGGTAAGTATTTACTGTTACCAGCCTGAAATAAATAAAAGATTACTATGCTACTACCATAGCAGTGTTGCCTCTATGTATTGTTTATGGTATTTGTTGCATCCAGAACTTGGAAGATAACATTTTGTGTGCATATTGTGTCATTATGTTGCATGATATCTATTCAGGATGGCGCGTATGTGGGAAAATATGTTCACACATCATGACAGCCAGCTGAAAATAGTTACAGAACTCAAATCCTTGGATATATCTCAAGCTCCCAAGGAAACAACCAAGCAACATTATGAGCGTACTGTCCAACTTTGTAATGTTGTCCAAGAATGGCATTCACAATTTGAGAAGTTTGTAACTCACCAGAAACAATACATCCAAGCTCTTAGTAGTTGGTTAAAGTTGAATCTCATTCCTATTGAAAGCAGCCTGAAGGAGAAAGTCTCATCACCTCCAAAAGCTCAAAATCCTCCTATTCAGGCCCTCCTTCAAGCTTGGCACGATTTCATTGATCGGCTTCCAGATGAGCTCGCTAAATCGGCTATTTCTTCCTTTGCTGCCGTAACAAAAACCATCATCCTTCAGCAGGAAGAAGAGATGAAGCTAAAGGAGAAATGTGAGGAAACAAGAAAGGAATACTTGAGGAAAAACCAAGCATTTGAGGAATGGTACCAGAAATATTTGCTGAGGAGGGGTCATGATGAAACAGATCAGGATAGAGGAGATGAAGTAACTACAAACAATCTTGTATCTGAAAAGCAATTTGTTGTTGAGAGCTTGAAGAAGAGATTAGAAGAGGAAATTGAAGCCCACCAAAAACATTGTGTTCAAGTTAGAGAAAAGTCACTGCAGTGTCTCAAGACACGTTTGCCGGAACTTTTCCGAGCAATGTCCGACTATTCTCATGCCTGCGCCGATGCTTATGAGAAACTCAAGTCTATTGCTGATTCACATCGCCCTACTCCAAAACCATGACAATGTACAAGGCTTAAGTTTGCTTCATAATATTATGTAATTTTAACCTCAGGTCTGATTCACCCTTCCATCCAACTAAGGGTTGTCCTTAAATTAGGGATGCTGATTTATCTTATTTGTTATTGCGTGAAAATTTTGCCATGGCTTGACCATTTTATTCATGCAATGATATATTGATACATGTCCCAATGATAGTGACTTTGGCGCTGTACTTTTTTTTTTCGAAGATAGATTCTGAAAATATTGATTGGAAAGTATCATCTGGTTAATGGAATAGATGAAAAGTTATTGTTTTTTAATTCATTTCACTCAACACTTGAGGACGCTTTATAACATTTGTGAAGGTCGTGGAGTGTTCTATACAGAACTTCGTTTGGCACAAATAAGCTGCTTTTTTTTAGAAACACAAGGATAAGGAATGTGGCTGGCTAATGATGATTCTTCCTGTTGTAAACTTTGATTTTCCATGATGATTCTTCCTGTTGTAAACTTTGATTTTCCTTACTCGTGTCATTTCAAGCCAGATGGTTCTGTGGGCCAATCCAATAATTTAGTAACTAATGTAACACACCTGTTTAATTCAGTTTCCTTTTTTATAACAAACAAGATTATTCAACTTGCCATTATATAATACAGATAAGAATGAAGAGAGACACTCTTGAGAAGCAAAAAGTCTCCGCTTCAAATACCAAGTTATCAGAATAAAAAACTAAGTATAGAAAATTCCTACTCCTTTTCCTTTTTTTTTCCCTGTCTTCCTCATTTCCTTTTCCTATGGCCTAATCAGCAGAATCTGAATCATAATGTCATGTGACAAGCCTGAAGCTTCACTGATATAAAGTTTTCACTCTGCTTTGAACCAATAGGCATTGAAGCAAAAACTAGTGTCTATTTCTCTCTGCAAATGGATGTGAAGAAGTACTTGTTCAGATCAAGCAGTATTCAAGGAACTCAAAGCATTCGTCTCGGTCGAAGCTACACGAAACCTCGCAGTCACTGGAGCTATGGTGGCGCAAGAAACATGTGGGATCAGCTGAGGAGAAAACTTGGAAAAGAAAAGATTGAAGCTTATAACTCAGAGACATATTCCCTAAACTTTGACCAAGGATTAGGATCCATGGAGCCTGAAAATCTCTGCCGTTCATTCTCAGCTAGGTATGCTGATCCATCCAGGATTTTACCACCAGAACATCTATTGGATTCATGAACACATACACAAATGTGATATGTCTCAATGTTATGTATGTCATGTTTCTTTCAGGTATTTTACCAATCTCATGCTATTTGATCAATAGTTGGTCTCATTGTTTTTTATCCAATCCTAGAATATAATGCATATACATGTTTCTTAATTACTTCATTTCGTGTAGTGTTTTCCTTCTGGGTTTGACCATGTGATCGTTATGACATGATATTTGAGACTATATGAAAAGTTTTGAATGTTTCAGACTTTTATTTTTCTACCTTCCTTTAGTCTCAAGCAAAAAAAAAAGAATAATAAAAAGGATATCTAACTCCTCGCGCGGCACGCTCATACCAACCTTTTCCCCTCTTAATAAATAAAAGAGAATCATATGGAGAATATATGCACTTGTTAATTTACAAAAAATTTCAGTTCCACATGGAAGCATGTCAGAGCCGCAATTAATTTCAATAATTGAAGTTATTATGCGATCTATTCATCATTTAATTTTTTTTATATGCATGTTAGATTCTTTTTTGGGCATAGATAAAGAGCGTTAGATTTAGCCTTCCCTAGTTTCCACACATATGCTAGGCACCTAGTTTCCACACAATGATAAAGGGTTTAATTAAGCTGCAAATCCCATGCTAAAGGACCTATATCCAAAAAAAATTGAGGGGAAATTTTGCTTGTGCTGTTAAATACTCCCTCCGGTCCCTAATATAAGAGCTAGCCGTCAAAAACACACTTCTTAAGAAAACGTGTGAATGTTAGTTGGGTGTCTGAAGTTAATGCTTCTTTTCCCATATTGCCCATATTTGTTATGATACTTTTCAGATAGAGAAATACATCAGCATTAATAAATATGAAAGAAAGTTAGGGACTAAGTAGGAAAAAACACATTAAATGAGGAGAGAATATTAGATGGGCTCTTATATTAGGGACCAAAACCATTCAAATTTTGGGCTCTTATATTAGGGACCGGAGGGAGTATGTTACTACCAGTCAACATTAATTTGTAAACCATTGGTTATGGCATATTTGCTCACTTCTTAAAATTTTCAGGGCGAAATTGATGGTCAAAAAACTTTTTTGTAGCAAGTGCTTCAAGTTGTTGATTGTTGAGAAGATTTGTTCGATAATCTAAATTAAAAAAAAAATTAACTATCTCTAAATTTTGGAGTTATTTAAATGTGATTTCGCACTAATTATGTGTTGGATGTAATAAAAAAACTATTATCTGACATTAGTTTCAAATATATGTTGTTAAAAATGATCAATTCTGCCGTAATGAGGTGTCCTTATTTTGACTGACCAAATCAGATTTTTTTTTCCAATCAAATTATAGTGTTGTTGGACTGCGCCAATGATGTTCTTTTCATATTCTATAGTACATGCCTGTAAAAATCCAAAAGTCAAAAGCGTCTTCGTCAGACATTAGAAACTCATCAATTTCTTTGTAAACCAAGTTTGAATATCGAAGCACGAGGAATGCATATATATACAAATAAAATATTTCACCAGTTTCGTGAAATGTATAAATTTGTGGGTCATGCAAGTTGTATATTTTTTTTTTGAATGGAAAGGACTTTCATTTCATTACTTCAAAAATGCTAATTACAAGGTGCGAGTGTGATCACTAACACACTCGAGTAAGGTGTGCTTAACAACTACTCTGTCGGTTAGCTATGAGAGCATGTACATTTATTTGTAAAGCTGTGCAGTGAGTGATCTACAATAGACATAGTTTGCCTAAGAAGGCCTTCTAAGGAAGGGGTGGTTGCCTTGAAGATGCGAAGGTTCCTTGCCTCCCAAAGCTTCCAACACGTGACCATGATTCCCACTTTCCATGACATGTTAAGATTTTTGCATAGCAGCATGCGAGAGTACCAAGTGATGAAGTCTGATCTGAATAGTTCCCTGCTAATATCTACTGGTAGAATCTTCTTCCACACACACAGCGGACATGCAAGTTGTATATTAATGGCTAGAACCTGATGAGAGAAGGAAACGAGAAGATGATAGAGAGAGCAGGTCAATATTACAAACTTGCAGGGCATGCTTTCGCCGAAAGGTTGAGAGACTTTTAGAGTGTTGCCATAAAGGCTTTATTATTGCTGTTAAGTGAGAAAATGGTATAAATTAAAAGTGAGAAAATGGTATATTTTTCAGTTAAAAAAAAGAAAGCGGTATATTCATTTGCTCGCCTTTTGAGGTTTTCATTGAAGCCACAAAAGCAGTGACATGAAGCTAATCTTCATTCTCCATATTAAGAAAGAATAAAGAAAAGAAAAGAGAAGAAAATGGAGAATTAATTAGATGTTACATAAAAGAAAAATAATTAATATGAGGTCTCATCAGTTATTCTTTTTAATACACTAAAGTTTAGGTGAGTTGGATCCCGAAGCTCACCAAGGGCAAGATATGCCTCTAAGCTCAAGAAACGCTTAATGAGATATTTATAGATCGCTCACCAATAAGATCCTCTCATCGCAACCACATAGTTTTATGAGTCAAACATTTTTACCAACTGGATGTCTAGATCAACCCTTGTTGGCAAGTCTCATATGTTATAATCCCTATATAAAAAATTGTTATTGTATGGTTAAAAAGTTGTAGTCTACAAATTTTGGATCTCATTTGATTATTATTTTTCCGTAGCACCTCTAATTAATTCTCCCTACAAAGAATTGGTCAAAAGCGATTATTATTCTTAATTGTGCAATAGAATGAAATTTTGTTTTCAAATCAAATTCCATTATACAAAATTTCTAAATATAAGACGTTCATATTTTAGAAAAATCTTAAAAAAACTAAATAAACCACTTATAAATTGATTCGCTAGATTTTTGTAAAACTAATTTATTTGATTTATAAACAAATATATAGTTTAATAATACACAATATATACTATGAACTGTACGGTTTATTTAGTTTTGTTAATTTAAAAAAAGGTTAGTTGTATCTTGTATTTTAAATTTTAAATTTTAAAATGGAGTAAATAACATCAATCTAGTGTAGCTAGTCTAATTATTATTCAGGAAAGGATAAATTAGGAAGTTGGTATTTAATGGATATGATGACTATGAGTAAGAGAATTTCAAATTTTAAAATGAGAAATATATTCTGACATATTTTTTAATGGAAGAAAAGGAATGCAGCTAGTCTATTTAATTATTAGTAAGGAAGGATACATTAGGAAGCTGGTATTAAAGGATTTTTTCCCAGAGATTGTTGCATAAATAGTTAAATACAAAGACAATTAAACGATAATAATTTTAGTATCACTTTCCTTTTATTTATTATTTAAGGTTATTGGGGATGTCTTGAGCTAAACTGATTTTTAAGGACAGTTTAGCGCGAGAGATTCGGAAGAGAAAAAAAAAAGTGAGATGGATTTCTAAAAGGGAAAATCTCAAATAAGTCCCTCATAATACCCAAAAGAACAAGTGAGGAACCTAAACTTCCAAAAGGACCATGAAAGAACCAGCACCTAACTGTCATTTTAAAATTTTGCGAAAAGACAAAATTGCCCCCATCCTAAAACACAAATTGTGAGAAGAGGGTGAGTGTTAGGGTGAGTTTAGGGTGTGAAAGTAATTTATGTTTTAGGATGGGGGCAATTTTGTCTTTTCGCAAAATTTTAAAATGACAATTAGGTGCTGGTTCCTTCATGGTCCTTTTGGAAGTTTAAGTTCCTCACTTGTTCTTTTGGATATTGGGAGGGATTTATTTGGGATTTTCCCCTTCTAAAAATTAAAGAAAGGGTAAAGGAGCAAATCTGGCCCCCAAGTAACCACCAAGGAGCGCTGAGGACCCTAAACTAACCACAGGCCCGGATCTGTACCCCAAGTAAGCAAGATGTTAAAAAAATACCCCAGTTGGACGGTCAACTACGTTTGACCGTTACCTTGCTTATTTGGATGCCACGTGAGCTCTTGCTGTGCCACCTTTCATGCCACGTGGCATGTTAGTTTAGGGTACTCAGCGCTCCTTGGTGGTTACTTGGGGTCCAAATTTGCTCCTTTACCCAAATTTTAAATTTGTATCCATCAAATTCTTTTGATAAGATTCAATTAAATACTTACATATTTAGGAAAGGTAATTAGAATTAGTTAACATATGATTAAGTTTGACATTAGATAAAATATGTTAATTAACACTATAAATGTTATATTATGTTACAACATTCAAATTTCATTTGTACATGCTTTCAGTAGGGAAAAAAATTTGAGCGAGAAATGACAAAAGAAAACTTGTTAAATTATTCTTAAAAATAGTTTTATTGCTATAAAACAAGAATTCCCACTTAGTATATCCAATCTATAGCCACTTAATATCAAACCTCATTCGAGTAATTTGAGTAATTACCTACGTTTCTCAACTAGTTATTTGAGATATATGAGTAGTTAATGGGGTTTTGAAATGTCTCAAAGTAATGGAAAATTCTTGCAATTAAAAGCGATACTCGAGTAGTTACCTATGTTACTAAACTAGTTATATGCGATACATGAGTAGTGAATGAATTTTTTTCATTTTTCCTAAATTTCATTTTAGACAAATTGACGACTATATCTTATTTGTGAAATGAAAAAAATCCATTTACTACTCATGTATCTCATATAACTAGTTTAGTAACATAGGTAACTACTCGAGTATCGCTTTTAATTACTAGAATTTTCCATTACTATGAGACATTTCAAAACCCCATTAACTACTCATATATCTCAAATAACTAGTTGAGAAACGTAGGTAATTACTCAAATTACTCGAATGAGGTTTGATATTAAGTGGCTATAGATTGGATATATTAAGTGGGAATTCTTGTTTTATACCAATAAAACTATTTTTAAGAATAATTTAACAAGTTTTCTTTTGTCATTCCCTACTGAAAGCATGTACAAATGAAATTTGAATGTTGTAACATAATATAACATTTATAGTGTTAATTAACATGCATCTTTTATCTAATGCCAAACTTAATCATAAGTTAACTAATTCTAATTACCTTTCCTAAATATGTAAGTATTTAATTGAATCTTATCAAAAGAATTTGATGGATACAAATTTAATTGGGTAAAGGAGCAAATCTGGCCCCCAAGTAACCACCAAGGAGCGCTGAGTACCCTAAACTAACATGCCACGTGGCATGAGAGGTGGCACAGCAGGAGCTCGAGTGGCATCCAAATAAGCAAGGTAACGGTCAAACGTAGTTGACCGTCCAACCGGGGTATTTTTTTAACATCTTGGTTACTTGGGGTACAGATCCGGGCCTGTGGTTAGTTTAGGGTTCTCAGCGCTCTTTGGTGGTTACTTGGGGGCCAGATTTGCTCCTCTACCCTTAAAGAAATGAGGTTATAAAATAAAATTCTGAGAAATATAAATTCTGACAAATATAAAAAAATAAAAGACTGTGAAAATAGTTTTATGATTTTTTTTTTGTTCGCATCAAATGTTTTCTCTTATTACTGAGTTCATGACAAGACCAACAGTTTTTTTTTTTCGCTGTAATTCTGCACCTTTCTTTTCATTAGTTAAGATGTAACCATCAATACAAAACAACAAAGGCGATATTCATGACTAGTTTATTAATAGACAAAAACAGATTTGGCCACCACCATATATATAAGCTAACACACACATATCATTTATATTGTGTTGGTAAATTTTTGACAAGAAAGCATGATGCTAAAAATTTTTACACGGGTGATGCCCTGCGGCTCCATGCGTAGTACAAGGCTTCATCTCTTGGTTTTGATTCTTGAGCTCATCCACTCCAGCCACCAGAAAATATGCAGTGTGCCTGCAAAAATAAACAAGGCAACATGGTTCGGAAGTCTTCATTTTCCTGAAACTAGTAAATGCCTATTGGCTTATAAAATAAACAAATATAGTAGTACGGAGTATATATAAACCTGAGAAAGTTCATGATTTTGATGCTGGATTCTTCATCTATCTCCATAGTACTGCCCATTGCTTGCTCCATGTGATGTAGCCACCTCTCTGCAGCTTCATGCGTCACAGGAAATCGTTTGTGTCTAGCAATCAGAGCAGGATGCCCTGCAAATAGTTGCAAAAATGTACTGAGTATCTAGACCAATCCACCCTTGGTGAATTAGACCCAAACTAATGTTGGGGTCTTATTATAATTATTCAAATTAAAGACATTGAGTTGTGAATATATTCGTCTATTTGATTTAGATTTAAATGAAATGATGTGTCATTTAGTCTATTGTTTATGTGTTGTTTGGTTTAAAACTTTATAAAAGGGGCTGGGCAGAAATGATAGAATAAAATTAATAACAACGTTACAAATAGACTTCTCTATACTCTCTCTCTTTTTTGTGTACCCTGTTGTATTCTAAAGTTAAAGTCAAACTCCAATCCTGTGATTAACTAGACATAAAATTAAAGAGTTCTACAACTAGGTATAAGTAGCGCACTACATTAATGATTAATGTGTATATGGTGTCAGAGCCATATGAGTTTCAATAGGTAAAAAGAAGAGCATCAATATGTCAAACTTAATGTGTTTTTAACATTTGGTAAATTTGCTATGATATGGCGAAAATGCTCATCTACTTACTTTTAGTCGCGTTGCTCTTTTGAATTTACTTTGGTGACAAGAATTCACCTAACCAAAGGTCTAGACAATTAACAATGAATCGGAAGAGAACGAGAAAGCAGAGACCTCTTCTATTGGAGTAAAGAGGAGGACCTCCCATTCTTTGGACAAGAAACTCATACTGGTTCTGAATTGCGTCTTCTTTCTTAGAATAGGCAAATATTGAACGAAACCATTCTTCCTCGTCCTCATACACCCTGGTCAATTAATTTCAACACATAATACACATGCAAAAACCCGAAAGAAATCAACAAATAATAACAATGAATTTATTTAATATTATACTGTGAATTAAGTATCACCTGTTGTAGAAATTAGTAGAGAGGTTGACAAAAGTTTGAAGGCCAAGCTTCTGGAAGAGATTGGAGTCGTCAATGGCATAAGCATCAGAAGTGGGAACTCCGCTCCATTCAGAGGCTTTCTTTTGCCTAGCCTGCATATTACTTAAACTAGTTAGAAGAATAAAAATCTAAAGAGGAAGGAAGGATGAGAGAATAATTGATGAGTGAGAGTAACATATTATATGGTGGGAATCTGAAAGGTGAAAGTATACGTACGCAACTTGAAAGGGATATTTTATTTCTTATATTATTACTATATTATTATACGGTGGGCGCTGCTTCTTGTTTTCCTTTGTTTCATCGTAAATTCCCACACATTCTACTAACCATTAGATATTAGATATAAGAATAATGCAAACCACATAGTGAATGATGGCAATTATTATGTCCAAAAAAAAAAAAAGAATGATGGCAATTATAAAAAAATACTACGTATGTTACTACCAGGACTTGTAAATACTATTGTAAATACTCAAAGTTAAAAATGTTGGTAAAAAAAGAATATAAAGTTAAAATACTTTAGAATGATCGATTTCCGCTGAATACTTGAACACTTTTTTTTTTACCATAGAATACAATTGAACACTTGAGACTTCAAATAAAAAGGTAAATATGACAACTTCAACATTTGAGCGCTGAGAATATTACAAACAATAATTCTTCTTGGAGCGTAGAGAATGAATAAACTATTTGTATTTTTTTTACCACGAAACGAGTTGTTTTCTTTTTTCAAAAATACAGAACATACATTAGTAATTTAGCATTACAACTTCAAGTTTAATGATTTCTCGGTAGACTAAAAATATATTGTGGCATTTAACATACAGAATCATAATTTGAAAATTTTAAACGCTATTATTTTTCTATACTAAGTTTATTATTTTATGAAGTTCAAGAATACAAATATGTGTAACCTGGCGGGTTGACGTAAGTGGTAAGCACTCTCGTCCCTTAAGCAAGCAAGTGGTTCGGGGTTTGATCTCTAACTCTTGTGAATTGAACAAATTCACAGGTCAATTGTCTAGTACTTTTGTTATCTTTCAAGTTAAGAAATATTTTTACTACCTCCCTTTTGTTATTCACAAGATAATGATTGTTTAGGTGGTGAATAACAACGTTTTAACCAAGTGTAACAAGTTATTAAACACTATTTACAAGGGTTTACATTTTAACTAATAACAAACATTCGAATTGTAAATAACAATGTAACGTTCTTATCACGTGTAACAAGTTATTAGACACTGGTCACAACATTTGGGCTTAGAGTAATAAGCAGGACAAAATATTTTCTTAATTTAGAAAATAATTAAAGTAAGGTTACTTGAGTCCTTACTCTTTTTTTTTGGACAAATAGTACTTGAGACCAAGGTTGTCATCAAACTCGTGAGTTTAAGTAAACTCGTGGAGATAAGGTAAACTCGGATCGATAGACTCGAATCGTAAACCCGTAAGAGTTTACATTTATCAAAAAACATGTATTTCTTTTATATAATTAAATAAGAATACAAAAATAATAATAAATTGACTTGAATTTATTTTAAATACATATAGTAGATTTAAATATCAATATTCATATTATATCAACCTCAATAGATATATTTCTATGAAATCCATATTTAAATTTATTGAATTTTGTCAATTAAAAATAATTAAAATGAGTTTATTAGCAAGTTAACTCAATTTTCTGTAAGGTATAAACGTAAAAACGGTGAATTCACAATGTAAACACGTAAGTTTCTACTGAATTTTCAAAGACTGAAAATTAAGGTGACTCGTGACACGTTTTGTTTAGGTAGTGTCATAAAAACGGTTAAATTGGAGAGTCAACTCGCGAGTTTCACAACAATGCTTGAGACCTCACTTAAAAATTAATATTTAACCCTATTATTTAATTCCAAGTATCCGACCCGAATACCCGACACACAGGACCCTTATGTCATACTCCCAAATCAGGGGTAGGATAGAAGATAAGTGCGCGAAACAGAATATAATTACCAAAATTCGCGCAAAAATCCAAGCTTTCAACTTTCTTGTTCTATTGCTTTCTCTGTTGTTCCAACTTCGAAATAAGCTCCAAGATTCGCACTTAATCGAAGCCCTAATTTCAAGCCCTAACTCCTTTTTCATTCACATCTGTTTCTTTGGCCGCAGATACATACATACATACATACATACATACCTGTGAGTGACGAAGCACACACAGGTCAATATTTCTAAAGGAACGCTTTTTCATGGGAGGAGCCACAGAAATAAGAAATACGGAAAGAGAGCGAACGCGAAAACGGCCTCGTTTAACGTGGGACGATGCTCCTTCTTCTGAGACACAGGTTTGGTTGGATTTCCTGATTAGGTTTTAGGGTTTCGGAAAAAAGAAATGTATGAAATTGAATCTAACAATGAGTTGGGATGGCCTTCGTCTATGTTGTAGGCGCAAAGGGCTCTTGATGGAGTCTTTCAAAGTAGGCATGCGTCGCCGCCGAGAAGGGACGATGATCGTGAGGGCCATTACGTATATAATCTTGGTGAAAATCTCACATCCAGATGTAAGTTCCTGATCTTATATATGCTTTTTAGTCTAATTGATTTGCATGTGTTTGTATTGGTTTACAGTTTGTGTTTTTATCATAATTAGGTATGTTGTAGTTCTTGTGGAAATTACACAATGGTGTGTGCATTTGCATGCTTTCTTTGTGCAATTTGATGTCATGTTTTGTGCTGTTGTGCATGCCTTTATTTATATTTCCTCCGTCGTAGATATAGGACCTGTTTGCCTTAAGTAGAATAAGGATGTTAGTTAAGTTAGCTGATTTAACATGTTTTGCCCAAAGCGCTTTAATCATATTACTTACCTCAACCTCCTTTCTCTTACTTGATTACAATGTAATTGAGGGGGAGGATATTTTTGGAACAGATGGACGCAAATTAGAAATAGATCTTATATTTATATGTAGGAATAAAACCATCTCCACAAATTGGTCTTATTTTTAGGATTGGAGGGAGTATTTTTTGTGTATGTTTTTAGTTCTGGCCTTTGTGTGTTCGGTATTTCGTTCAAACTTTTATCAGTCTTAGTAAATAAATATATTCTGGGACAGTTTATTTCAGTAGTTTTCAGTGTTCATTCCCCCGTAAGCTTCTTGTTCTACCTTGCTTGAGTCTTGTGACCTATTTCGGTTCGTTCATTCCCACTCACTTGGAGACTATGCAAAACCTGAGTATGTTCTTTGCTATGTGCCATGATGCTATATTATGTGCTTTTGATTATTTTTCTTGTTTTTACAGTATCTTTTTGCTGTTGTAATTTCTAGATTTTCTCTTTAGTAATATTTCTCACGGTCTCTTTGTATAACAGATAAAGTCCTCAGCAAGATGGGTGAAGGTTAGCGGTGAAGTGCATCTGAATATCAGATTTTATGTTTTATGATTGGTTGTGTCATTCGGCGTATTGCTAGTGCTGTAGGCACATTTGGTCGCGTTCTGGAATGTTGGGACCGTGAAGCACGAGAATATGTGGCCATCAAAGTAGTTAGAAGCATCCCAAAGTATCGTGATGCGGCAATGATTGAAGTTGATGTACTTCAACGGCTAGCGGAGAATGAGAAGCATGGGAGAGGCAGTTCACGGTAAAAGATCTTGATGCTAGAATTTGGTTAGATGTTTTATGGGACGATTAATATTTACTCTATTCTTACCTCATTGCAGTTGTGTACACATTCGGAACTGGTTTGATTACCGGAATCATATATGCATTGTAAGTAAGCATTTTGCATTTCTTTCCATAAAATGCTGTACTTGATTTAATAATGTTATTTTGGTTGATTGCTGCAATATGTTATTGCATTTTTCAATTGTGTGTTCTACTAAGATTTGGTTTTTACATTATGTAATTGATTGGACTGATTGCACTCCCCCATCCCCTGGGGGTTATTTTGACCATTACATTGTGTTCTATTGTTTGTTCTGGCGAGGTTGAGTTTAATTTGCTTCCATATAAGATATCTTAGTCTACTTTGTAGGAATACAACATGGGTTTTGCTTGTTTGTGTTAGTAGTGAATGGCGGTGTATTTTTGGGTTCAGACGTAGTATGTTGTTTTGTATATGTCAATGTGGGCTTTATATAGATATGGGAACTAAGCAGAATCCTTCCTTTCAATTCATTTTGATGGTGTTACCAGGTATTTGAGAAGCTTGGACCAAGCTTATTTGATTTTCTTAAGAGAAATAAATACTGCTCATTCCCTGTGGATCTTGTTCGGGAATTTGGACGACAGCTTTTGGAATCTGTAGCATGTCTGTGGATTATTTTTGCTCTATATTTTATCTCACGTTTTATTCTCACTCCACAAATCAGCTACTGTTTTTCTTTGGCCGCTTAGTCTGTCTAGAGATACAACATATATTGGATCCATTTGCTTATTATAGATTTTTTTCTGTGATTTATCATATACAGATATGCATGACCTTCGCCTAATTCACACCGACTTGAAGCCAGAAAATATACTTCTGGTTTCTTCTGAAATCATTAAGATGCCTAGTTATAAGGTATTTAGCATTTTGTGTCACAAAAATTGACATTGTTGATATGGACTAGACTTGACATATTTAAGAAAAATTCTTGGAATGGTACAGAGGGTTTTCACAGATGAAATGCAATTCAAGTGCTTGCCCAAGTCTAGTGCTATTAAGCTGATTGATTTTGGTAGTACTGTATTTGATAACAAGGACCATGGCTCCATTGTTTCTACAAGGCATTACCGAGCCCCTGAGATTATTTTAGGTAACTAAGTCTGGTGTGGCTAACAAGAAATTGTTACTTTTTATTGCCTATCTGTTTGATGTTCGGAGTTTGGTGTAGATAAGGGGAAAGCCAGACCCCTTGGAAATGTTATTAATGGTTGGCAGTCTAGGTGAATGCTCACAATAGGGAATTTATTGGATTATTTGCCACTCATTACTCTTCAATATTGTTTAGTTCTACAGTTTGTGATGTTTCCTTCATTGGAAGTTCTATGTCCCTTTATAATTTGCTTAAAATATTTATGTATGCTTGCATGATTTCTATTTATCATTGATTATTCATTCCATTTTAATTTTTTATTTTGTCGCCCTTATGCTATCCTTTGTGATCATGTTCGTTCCTTTCTAAGGGAGAAAGAAATGAATGAAGTGTCAGACCTTCATGTTTATTGTACAGATATTATCAAGTCATGCTTAGACATTATCTCGTCTGTTTACCATCCATTAGGATTTGAAACTATTAATTTTTTTTCCTTGAATTCACTTTGATGACAATACAAAGAAATGGAGTCATTTGAAAGTGTTTCATGGCTATTTCCTTGGTTGCTTCACTGGGATTAATCAAGGCTATGAAATTTAGCAACTAACATGTGATTATGCTTGTTACTTTTTTCTCACGCACTTGACATGATAATTTCAGGTCTAGGGTGGTCATTCCCATGTGATTTGTGGAGTATCGGGTGTATTCTTGTTGAATTAATTACGGTTGGTATTACCTATGATTTATTCAAAATGCGTTTATTGATTTATGAAAATGTCTCAGTGCTTTTGATTCGCAACTTTTGTCAGGGCAAAGCATTGTTTCAGACTCACGAAAACTTAGAGCACTTGGCTATGATGGAGAGAGTGCTAGGGCCCATCCCTGAGCATATGGCTCGAAGGTCTAAGTAAGTGTCCCCACCCCCTGCACACTAATTGATTTACTGTACTTCAAAAGCTGGTATTTTCCTAAATCATGAATCAACGAAGAGAAAATGAGCAATAACTCTGTTTAATTTAAGTTTAGAGTTCACCTTTTATGTAGCAGCATGCTCATTTCCCCAACTTGATCATGCAGTCGAGGTGCCGAAAAGTATTTTAGGCATGGAACACGACTAAATTGGCCTGAAGGGGCTGTTTCAAGGGAGAGTATTCGAGCAGTTAGGAAACTTGATTATCTTAAGGTATATTTACGTTTCTAATTTTCCCAATCGTCTATGAGCCTTATGTTAATTGGTTTTAATGGAGGAATAGTCTTTATGGGTGACCATATCCATATAATGCTTTATGCAGGAACTTGTAGCACGTAGTGTGGGCTCGTCAAGCTCCTCATTAACTGATCTGTTACATGGATTACTGGCCTATGATCCGTCTGACCGTCTAACGGCTCACCAAGCACTTCACCATCCCTTTTTTACGAATCCCAACTGAGAGGAATGAGCTTTTTCTTGATTATGTAATGTTGGGCTGATCTGGCTACAATTTTTAGCTTGAAATGGAAATGTTCTCTGAATGCTTGCATTTCTAGATCTTAAATGTTAATAAATTTGCATCTGTAGTTGCCCTGAAAATGAATTATATATTAGAAAAGACATTCATTATCATTCTTTATGGATGCAACAGAATCCTGACATAAGATTAGTTCCAGAAATAGATTAATGGAAAGAATTAAATTGGGGAAAATAGTATAAATATCTCCACCTGAAATTATTTACAGAAACTTGTTAATGTCAGGCCCACAAAGTGAAACTGATTAAAAAATCATGAGTGGAATAAAAGGAGAAAAAGGATAACCAATTTCATGCCCTTTTGAGAAATCATGCCCATTACCAATAATCTCTACAAGAGCACCAGCCATTCTCAAATCTGTGGAATCTATGTGCATATCTCAGGACTAGCACAATCTTTAGAAGCTTGGTCAAACCCTTGATGAAAGTATGGCAGTCATCACAAACTTAAGTTTTTGAAAATCCGAATGATGTTCCTCCCATCTTTGATGAACCCACCACTTTTCAAAGCCAAGCCAATCGCCAACTTCTCGCTATGAAATCTTAAGCTCGCGCGCAAAGCAAACTGGCAAAGTTTATGATATGAACATAACCAATTTCTTCTTTCATCCTCTTCATCCCTTTCAACCCCTCCTGGATTTTCTAGTGGATAAGTTCAATCTCCATTGGTAAAAAATGAACTTTTTTTATCTATCTCTGCCCAACTATGTCCTCCATCTTCTTAGTCCCTTTCTCTTTCTCTGCACTACCATATATCTTATTTGACACCATCACATACTTGACCGGATTGTTACTCGAGAGAGAAAGGCTTCAAATCGAGCAAATTCGGAGTATTTCTCCTACTTCTTTCCCCATTTCCACATCTCCATGAATTCTACAGACACCAAGCAGTGTCTGCCATATATCCACATTTGGCTTCAGTGGCATTTTCTCTAAGAGGCTCTCTGCTTCCTTTAAACGTCCCGCTCTTCCAAGCATATCGATCTTACAAGCGTAATACACCACTTGCGGTTTGCTTTGCCGTTTCCTACAGAAACCATAGAAGGTTTCTTGACCTTCTTCAGTAAGTCCAGAGTGGATACAAGCTGAAAGTACAGCAAAGTAAGTCACATTGTCTGGTTCAATTCCAGCTACTTGCATTTCATTGAAAAGAACAGCTGACTTTTTTTCCAATACCATGTTTCCCATAGCCAGTGATCATAGTTGTCCAGTAAACCACATTTTTTGCCGCCATCTCTCTTAAAAGTGCATCTGCCTCATCTAATACCCACATTTAATGTATATATGTATACTCATTGATATAGGGAAAATTTTGAAAAAAAAAATATAAGTTTAAGAAAGAAAAATTAACACAGATATATAGATGAGCATACCAGACCCACCTATTCTATTCTATTAATTAAGCCCATATAATAAGTACATTCTAGATCAGACAGGAATTAGTGAGAAGAAAAATAATCAACCAATCGTATAGTGATCGAATAAGAAATATCTATATAGTGCAAAAGGGATAATTGAGGATTTGCCATTTCTGGTTTCTTCCAGTGCAGCACGTATGTAACTAAAAGTTTGATATCAAATAATTAATAAATGTTAATAACTTAGCGGCAACGTCTCATTATGCATGTGACTGAACAAGCTCAAGGCTTCAAGTCTATAATAAGAGAAGTAATTATAACTTTATAAGTATGTGGTACGCAGAGGAAAAATGAAGGCGGGAAAACGTAATGAAAAGAGACAAAACGTGACAAGTATATTTCACGCTGTGTAACTGAATACAATGCCATATATATAGGATGGCCCACTCTCTCTCTATAACAGAATTCCTTTCCACATGTGCCTACTAACATCACCTAAGGCACGTGACATGCAAATATAAAGCTAAACAATTATTAATAGCAAGATAATAAAGGCAACTATATATGCCATATCAATATACTATAACCAGTACTAATATCTTCGTATCAATACACCCCCCTTAAGGAGTGTCCTTGTCCACAAGGATGCTAGAAGCAGGAGGGCCCACGAGAGAGAAATCCGGGAATTGAGACCGGATGTAAGACACGTCCTCCCATGTGGCATCTTCCGGATTAGTATACTTCCACTGAATCAGCACCTGAGTAATAGGTAGATGGCCACGCTTAATCAACTTCCTACCCTACAGTGCCATAGGTTCCATAGTAAACTGTCCCTCCTCATTGACCACTGGTAAATCAGTCCTAGCAACCACTCCCTGTTTAGGAGCTCGTTTCAGAAGTGAAACATGAAACACAGGGTGGACTCTGGAGTTAACGGGTAGTTTCAGCTCATATGCAACAATGCCTACCTTATCAAGAACTTCATAGGGGCCAAAATACTTCGCAGCCAGCTTGTGTAAAGAAGTGTTATTAATCATGTTTCTCCTAAAAGGATGGAGTTTTAGGAAAACAGAATCCCCCACTGAAAATTGACGATCTGTACGATGTTTATTGGCCTGCTGAACCATCCTATTGCGTGCCTTCTCCAAATGAGATTTCAATAGCTGCGACGTGAGTTCCCTGCTCAAACAAATACGGTCCACAACCTCATTGGTAGAATCTCCAGGCAAGTATGGCAAATGAACTGGTGGAGCTACACCATACACCGCTTGGAAAGGAGTCATTCCAATCGAAGAGTGATAGGTAGTGTTATACCACAGCTCCGCTAACGGCAACCACTTAACCCATTGTTTGGGGAAGTCTCCGGTCATGCACCTTAAGTAGCACTCCAAACATCGATTCACAACCTCCGTTTGACCATCGGACTGAGGATGATACGCGGATGAATACTTCAAATTGACACCCTGAAGCCGGAATAATTCCTTCCAAAATTTGCCGCAAAAAGCCGCATCACGGTCACTCACTATGGAGGCCGGAAACCCATGAAGTTTCACCACCGTATCCATGAAAAGTCGGGCTACATCCACGGCTGAGTAAGGGTGTTTAAGGGCAGCAAAATGGGCGGCCTTGCTCAAACGGTCAACGACTACCAGAATAGTAGTTTTGGAGTAAGATTTCGGAAGGCCATCAATGAAATCCATAGAGAGATCTGACCATACATGGGTGGGGACTGGAAGGGGTTGTAATAATCCAGGGGAAGCTACATTCTCATTCTTGAACCTCTGGCAAGTAATACAATTGCGCACAAATTCACGAACATGTTTTTCCATGCCCTTCCAGTAGCAAATAGCAGCAAGACGCCTATAGGTAGGAGTCATACCTGAATGTCCAGCTACAGCATCACTGTGACAATAAGTAAGCAAGTCAGATCGCAAATTCTGATCACCTCCTACCACCAACCGTCCCTTATGCTTCAGCAAACCATGTTGCCACGAATAGTGACTATGCTTATCCGGGTCATCTTCAATTTCAGCAATCAACTTTTGTAACTCTTCATCCAGTACCCATGAACGTTTAACGCGTTCTAGCAATTCTGTGGTGGGGTTGCTCACAGCCAACACATTCACTTCCGGTAACCGAGACAGGGCATCAGCAGCTAAGTTGTCCCTTCCCTTCCGATACTCAATTTCATACTGTAAACCCCAAAGTTTACTCAACCATTTGAACTGTTCAGGGGTAACATTCTTCTGCTCTAATAGATGCTTAAGGGGCAAGTGGTCAGTGCGAATGGTAAACGTACGCCCCAACAAATACGAACGTCATTGTTGCACTGCAAAGATGATGGCACGCAACTCCTTCTCATAAGCAGATAGAATTGCTGTCTTAGGACCGAATGCTTTACTGGCAAAAGCTAGCGGGTGTCCTTGCTGCATTAAGATAGCTCCCATTCCAACATTCGAAGCATCTGTTTCAATAACAAATCTGTCATTGAAATTAGGTAGAGCTAGCACTGGAGCTGAAGTCATAAGCGTTTTAAGCTGATCAAAAGCTGTCGCCGCCTCACTATTCCATTCGAACTTCACATCCTTTCGTAATAGAGCTGTTAAAGGACGGCAAATCATTCCATAATCCTTGATGAACTTCCTGTAGTAGCCTGTCAAACCCAGAAAACCTCGAACAGCCTTTACATTAGAGGGAGTCGGCCAAGACTGAATGAGAGCTACTTTGGAGGGATTTGGGGAAACTCCAGCAACTGAAATGATATGACCCAGATATTCAATATGAGTTACAGCAAATGAGCACTTACTGGCCTTCACAAACAAGGTATGGTCTCGCAGGAGAGAAAAAGTGGTAGCCAAATGACTCAAATGAGAATCCCAATCCTTACTGTAAATGAGGATGTCGTCAAAGAACACCAGAACGAATCTTCGCAGAAAGGGTTTAAACACCAAATTCATCAACCCTTGAAAAGTCGCCGGCGCGTTACTAAGGCCAAACGGCATCACCATAAACTCGTAATGGCCTTCATGGGTTCGAAACGCCGTTTTATGCACATCATCAGGGTGCATTCTTACTTGATGATACCCAGATCGGAGATCAAGTTTGGAAAAATATTGAGCACCCTGCAATTCGTTCATAAGATCTTCAATTAAAGGGATAGGGAATTTATCTTTCACCGTTAACTCATTCAGACGGCGGTAGTCAACGCAAAACCGCCATGTGCCATCTTTCTTATGTACTAATACAACTGGAGCGGCAAACGGGCTATGACTCGGTTGAATCACACCGGTCGAAAGCATCTTCTGGATTTGCCGCTCAATCTCATCCATTTGCGTGGGGCCATAACGATAGGGTCTGCAACTCACTGCCTTCTCTTCCTTCAAGTGAATACGGTGGTCACACTCACGAGTAGGAGGTAAGGTCTGGGGTTCGTCGAACACATCCTGAAAAGAGGAGAGGAGATGGGAGAGTTGAATGTGTTGAGATTCAGAGAGATCAGAGGGTATATTCTGCGCCTCCAACTGACTATCCATAATGAGAAAAGAATGAGCAACCCTAGAAACATTCCTCAAGGTCCATTTCTCCTCTATTGGGCCGTTTAGTGATTGTCCCAGCCCGTGTAACTCAAAATGTTGGTCCTGATAATTGAAAGCCAAATAGGCTTCATCCATGTCCAAAATCATACGGCCCAACTTACGCAGCCACTGGGCCCCTAGGATGATGTCAAAATGTCCTATATTCATCACCAAAAAATCATCCACAAAGGTATAGCCAGCCATGACCCAACCCAAAGATCTGCAAACCCTAGCCACTTGAACCGTACCACCACCAGCCACCCTCACGTTCAGTCCTGCATGTGCGAAACTCGGCAAACTCAATCGCTTCACCAACTGGCTGTGAATCCCATTATGGGAGCTGCCGGTGTCAATTAAAATCACCACCTCTTGGCGCTTAAGGAAACCCTTAACCCTCAACGTAGAACAATCTTCGCGACCCTCTATGGCATTAATCGTACCCATAACCTCAGTATTACCCTCATCCTTATCCAATACGTCGTCAGCATCCACGAAATCCTCTTCGTCTTGTCCAGGAAGTACAAGCATCATCACCTGTGATTCACGACACTTGTGAGAGGACGTATACTTCTCATTACACCAATAGCACAATCCCTTCCTCCGCCGTTCTTCCATGTCTTTCTTGCTAAGAGTGACGGAGGGAGTCTTGTTCATATTTGATGAAGGAACGTACACTGATTTCTCATGAGATGAAGGTTTGGATGGCACATGTGAAAAATTGTTACTCGCCACAGGTTTATATAAGTCACAGGAGTGGAGGAATTTCCTGATGACACACCATAACGTGAAGCAACACGAGGAACGTTATCATAAAAGGCACGAATAGACCTCTCTTGAATTCTAGCCATCTGCATCATACTCGCAAGAGTGGAAGGGTTAAACGCAGTCACCGCGGCTTGAATGTCAAGACGCAAACCCCCTAGAAAGCAATTCATGGCGACCTCATCTGCTATCTCCATTTCAGTCAACAGATTGTCAAAAGCATCGATGTATTCATCAACAGAGAGCTGTGCTTGCTGTAATTGTTTCATCTGAACCATCGGATTTAAGTAATTGACATCAGAGAAACGAATCTCCATCTGGCGAAAATATTCATCCCATGAAACCTCTTCTTCTCGCCGATGCTTCATAAAATTCACGTGCCACTTAAGAGCCCTATCCTCCAAGTGTATGCTAAGAAGCCGAATCCTCTGATCAACAGGCGTTTGATCCACCTTGAAAAATTGCTTACACCGGTAAGCCCATCCACGAAAATCTGTGCCGTCAAAACGAGGAAACTCGACTCGGCTGTGTTTAGTAGGTACTGCATAGTGTTGCGGCGAACCATATGTGCCAAATTTCAGCTTCATACCTTGTCCCGAACCAGAGCTACTACCTCCGTCATGAGAAGGTGAATGACCAGCCTGAGACATTGCTCACGAGAGATCCTGTAAGTAGGCTTCAATTCTGGATAGAGCCACCTTCATGCCCCCAATCTCCTTGGTGTTCATCTCCAGCTTCTCTCGATTGCTCTCCACCAGTGTCATGTGAGTCTGCAGCTTGTGTTCGAGATCACCAAGCTTTTCCGAGGACCGTGTCTCCGGCGCCATGGGCCAGAGATGCGCTCTGATACCAGTTGGTACGCAGAGGAAAAATGAAGGCGGGAAAACGTAATGAAAAGAGAGAAAACGTGACAAGTATATTTCACGCTGTGTAACTGAATACAATGCCATATATATAGGATGACCCACTCTCTCTCTATAACAGAATTCCTTTCCACATGTGCCTACTAACATCACCTAAGGCACGTGACATGCAAATATAAAGCAAAACAATTATTAATAGCAAGATAATAAAGGCAACTATATATGCCATATCAATATACTATAACCAGTACTAATATCTTCGTATCAGTATGTTACATTGTTTAAACTTTGAACATATTATCGATCTCTTGTAGAAGCATATATACTTGTGCTTATGCACACACATACACCCCTCTCCTTTGGCAGGCTCTCCTCTTTTCTTTTCCCTCTCATCTTCTCCTAAATATTATAAACACCTCAACCAATAACCATTACACACACACACAACAATGTAAATTAATGTTAATTAATTAATGCAGATATTATTTGCAGCTAGCCTTGCTACTGTATTTTGAAGCAGTGTTTTTCAAGAAGCTAAGCATGCATGACAAAGCAAATCAGAGGACTCATTTTGGAATGGGGTTCTTCTTGATTCTTGACGAATTCCTGTCAATTATCTGTCAAAAAGCATCGACGAGTCTTCGTGGATTTTCAATTTAATTAAGATATGAGATGGGAATAGATAATAAAGTATATATTATTCCCTTCAAAATTATATTAAAAAACATAGTCGAGACTTAAAATTGATCCATTCAATATTTCGAGCCATAAAATTTGACTAAAATGCCTTGCTGATCGATGCGTGTAGGCCATATATAAACCATAACGTCTAGAAGAAAATGTAAGTTGGAGGATAAGTTTGAACTTGGGACTTTCACTAGCACACCACAATTCATAGTCAATAATATATGAACATCTTTATTTAAATATATATAAAATTGAAAATGGAGTACACACAAAGTATGTCAATACCATCGATCGATTATATGAGAATTACTAATTAGTTTCAACCTCCTCGTATGGTAAAGTAATCTTCATACGTACACACCTGGCTTCTCTACAAGTAAAACCACCAGCAAAGCCCTTTTTGATAAAACATGAATATAGATGAATCAAGTAGTCTTCGTGAATAATCGTTGTTTGAGCCAGTGAAGTAATTAAAGTAGTTGGAAATATATAGCTACCTGGAGAACGATAGATAAGGACTTTCCTGGAATACTCATAGATGGAGCATTCTTGTACTGCACTTCAACATTTCTCTTATTAACATATGAACATGCATGCATACATACACATATATTAAATTTATATGCTTAATGAAATTTCACCAGACATATTAAGCCTTGTTTTTGTTCTCCGCAAAAAGATTACGAGCATATATATACATATTGAAGGAATACTTAATATTTTCATAACAGATAAATACATGAATAATCAACGAACGCATGTAGCTGGACATTTGCAGTTCTTTTCTGCTATTTGCTGCAAATTAATATAGCCCGAGTATCACCATATACGAATTAAGCCAGTTTTTTATAAAATGCTTATATAGAGGTATAAGTGCTTAAATTTCACCATATACAAATTGAGCCTAATTTTATTTACAGAACAGATTGAGCGCACATACAATACGCAATCACTTTTCTGGTTAATATATATAATTATATAATAACGAGCTTTCTGAAAAATAAATAAAATGTCATATGCATGCGCTATTATATGTTAAATAGACTAGCTAGGGCATGGGAGAATATGCGCCGGAGTGGCAGCAACTTTTTACCTTTTCCGTTTTCTTTTATAATCCAATGGGTTACTTGCATGTGCATGGTGCCAGTCATTTTTATTGAATCTAATTACCAGCTGTACGTGGTTCAGATAGATTGATCGAGCAATTAATCAATAAGATAATCTCAAGTGATTTTTCATAAATACAACTCTTCACAGATTTAATTTGTGATCTAACTGATGATATACAATTAGAGTACCACCGATTACTCTTGAGTGGAATGACGATATCTTCGTTATTATGGCTAGCTAGGGTTCTTCTTCGCTGTACCTTGGTTTTTATTTGATCTTTTCACATGTTTATTTTGGGAACTCTTGTTTATATATGTATAGTCTATCAGTAGGATGATTTACTAGTTAGTTTATTGCTAGCTGGAGCATGTGAGGGACACACTTAGCTTTTAAGAGTTCAAGTAATTGTTGGCACCCATTAGGCATGACCAAGTTACGATACGTTCATAATATTTCGGACACACGAAATTGAAGTGCTAGATTTTGAGTGGATCACAATGACCTAACTCAGATTTCTTCCAACTAGCTAGCTTTTATACACCACTAGTTATATTTATTACAAGTAAGTTATAACTAATCCTTGTCTTAATGTGCGACAACTTATATATCAGAAGAATGTTGATTTACATTTGAATTCCAATTCGTTAATTTCATAATTAATATAAATTCGGAAGCGCCCTCGCAATTTTTCAATGAACTAACATACTAAATAGTAGCTTCAATAATGCAATAATGCAGTTATATATTAGCTTATAGATGTTCTCAGAAGAACAGGTGAACATGATCGAGACAGTTGGAAATTGAATATTTGAAGTGTAGGCTAAGAAAGCTTTGGATTGTCTCTTTAATTCTAATTTGTCCTCAAACGCAAGATGCATAGTTATATTTTACTTAATAATTCAAATCTGAAGCCATGAATCTTCCCCAAATCGTAACTAACCTCTGGAAAAAGAGATAAAAAGTATAAATCACTGTCCCGGCAATCATTTCAATTCAAACACGTAAATTCTGCTTTCACATTTGAAGACAGTTAGATCAGATGTTCAACTCAAATAAGGGAAATAATATCTCTGCTCAATTCGGTCATGTATTATTGTGGTATTACACAAAGATATAAAAATAATTATTTAAGCTAGCTTATGTTTTATTGTAATATAATTATATGTATGTACAGACAGCAAGATCATTTCATTGAGAATAATTAAAAAAGAACACAATATTTCACTGCTAGAAATTAAGTTTTTCACGACCAGCATTAACGACCAAATTTAACAATGGGGTAGTAGTTAAAACACGCGGTGGCATACTTGTAAATAACCGAAAAGGCGGAGGTTTTCCACGACCACCATTTCTGTAACTGTGGTCGTGGAAAGTGGCGTAATTATCCACGACCACAGTTATTCAAAGTGTGGTCGTGAAAGCTATATTATTCACGACCACACTTTGTGAAACTGTGGTCGTGGATTATTCACGACCCACATTTGCAAATGTGGGTCGTGAATAAGGTACTTTCCACGACCACAATCCCGTAAATGTGGTCGTGGAAAGTCTGGCGGGTTTATTTTCTTTCCCTCCAAACCTAAGTTCCAGTTCCCTCCAACACTTTGCTTCTCTCGCGCTTCTCACTCTCTCTCGCTCTCACCCTTCTTCCCCACTGTCTCCCACCCTTCCCCACTGTCGCCCACCGTCCCCCACCGTCCCCCACTGTCCCCCACCGTCTCTCTCTCTCAATCTCTCTCAATCCACCGCCTCGCGCTCCCACCGTCCTCGCCGTACCTCTCGCCGTTGGAAGGTAAAGGTTGCTCTTTTTTTATGTTTCCTTCTTTTTTTGCTTATCCACCGCCTCACACTTTCTTTATGAACTCTTAGGTTTCGTCTTTTTCAAAGAAGATTTTGAAACAAGTGACACACAAGGTCTTCACGCTCACGGTGTGTAACGGTAACTTTGCTAATGTGACAGTGACTTTGCTTTTCGTTCCTATAGTTGTTATGTTTCTGTTTTTCCCTTCATTGGCCGATTATTCCTATCAAGAATTAGGGCACAAACATGTTTGGCCGATTAGATTTTGGAGTTTATACTGAGCATTTCATTTTTGTTTTTGCTTGAGATTATACGTTTTACTAATTTTAAACTTTTTCTTCTTGCTTCCTCTGTTTTTGCATGTATTGGTATGATCATGGTATTGTATGTTTGTATGCATGTGGTGCCTTTGATCCTGTTATTGGAAATGAGTATATGGATTTACTTTTTGGTGCAATTCTGCTTGTTGTTTTGGTGTGGTCTGATTCTAGAAAAAAAAAACAATAAGATAAATAAATATAGGTATAAATAATAAAGATGTAGTAGGTTTTGGTGCAATATTGCTAATGTAGTAGGTTTTGGTGCAATATTGCTAATGCATTAGAGAGAAAGAAAAGAAATATGTTGTTGGAAATGTATTGTTAGTGTGTATCCACTTTCTAGGTTTTATTGTCTTCTATTCTTTTTAAAGAGGACAAGTGTGTGTAGCATGCACACACTTTTGGAAGATTCAATAAGTAGTTGAAAATGGGTTAGGTTTCAGAATGAATCGTGCTTGGATGGATGCGTTGCGGACTAGTGGAGAGTATCAAAAGGGGGTGGAGGAGTTCATTGAATTTTCCAAAAGAAACGCACCTAGCAAGAATGGAAGGTACCCTTGCCCCTGTGTGAAGTGTGTAAATGTTGATCGTAAAAGCCTCAAAGACATAAGGGATGATCTTATTTGTCACGGGATCAATCGACGATACAAGACGTGGCTTTGACATGGGGAATTGGAAACTACAATGCAAGATACAAAAGCAGCGGCGGAAGCGGATGAAAGTGATGATGAATATGTCTGTGATGTTGGCATGAACAATATGATAAATGATATCAGAGCAGAGTCACTTGTGCCAAATGATCAGTTTGATAAAGTTCGGGGTGATGCAGAGACACCTTTGTTCCTGGGGTGTAAAAAATATAGCCGGTTGACCTTCATTCTAACATTGTTAGAAATAAAGACAGAAAGTGGGTGGGCTGACGCAGGTTTCTCGAGGATGCTTGCAGCTTTGAGTGATATGTTTCCGGACAATAATGCGGTTCCGAAGACAATGTATGAGGCTAAAAAAATCCTTAGAAAGATGGGAATGGACTACCAAAAGATACATGCTTGCCCTAATGATTGTGTTCTATACAGAAATGAGTATGAGGGATTACAGAAGTGTCCAAAATGTCAAGAGCCGAGGTATAAACAGAGGAAGGATGTTGATGGTGATGAAGATGATGATGAGACAGACAATCCAAAAAAAGGCGAACCTGCGAAGGTAATGTGGTACCTTCCAGTAGTCCCAAGGTTTAAACGATTGTTTGCTAGTGCTACGGGAGCAGAAAATCTAAGGTGGCATTGTGATGAGAGAATGTCTGATGATAGATATCTCCGGCACCCTGCTGATTCGCCTCAATAGAATATATTCTTATTTCTTTTCAATATAACCGGTTATTTGGATTATTATTCTTATCTGCCCATTATGTGTATCAGGTACTTACATGAGAAGTGTGAACAACACAGTGCAAAGAAAAAGATGATCCGCTTTTTAAGTCTCATTCACCTGGCTATCACTGACACCATTCTGGCAACTGAGAACAAGTCTGATTATCTTTTGAGAATGCGGAGTTATGTGGAATTACAAATGTCAATAAACCGTGGCACTCTGTATCTCGCGCCTGTCCTCAATGGGTAATTAGAATTTGACTTAACAACTTCTAACTTTATTTATTAGCTTTAACGTTTGTATTTTGTTTTATTTGTTGCAGGCGTCATTGGACTTTGGTTGTCATTTGTCCCAGAGAGTTTAGAATTTTTTGGTTTGACTCTATAAAAGGAGGAAGTATTGACCAAGATCACAAAAAAGTCTTTGAATTGTTAGTTAGTTTTATATCTTCCAATCACATTTGACGTGATAACATTACACTAAACTTTAGATTAAATGCTATCATTTTTCATGGTTTCAGGGGCATTCTAAGATGGCATGATGCACAGAATACTGACGCTCTGACGCTCGAGCGTAACCCTATTCGGACTCACAATATTAAGGTGTAACATTCTTTATAATATTTAACTAAATTTAGCTGCAATTAAATTGTATGTGAGATTATTATTAATTCCTTAATTAATGATGTTATTTGTTTTTATAGTGCCCAAAACAGACAGGTCATACCGAGTGTGGTTATTACGTCATCAAATTTATGTTTGACATAGTTCATCAACAATTCACACAAGGGAAATTCGCTACTGTACGTATTCTTTACCCAATGTTACAATATTCAATGCCTCTATAATAAAGAATCACATTTTCATTATGGTTATTGCAGACTCTGGGGAGCATATATGGTTTTAGCAATGATCCGTTCAGCAAGGATGAGGAAATAGACATGATACGTAATGTACTTGCTGAATATTTTTTTTCTTTGCCTAATCTCAATCAGGGTAGTGATTGACTTTGTACATGTTGTGGTTGCATAATGTGCACTTCTGTTTGGATCTTTTTTTTGCGCATAACTGCTTCTGTTGGATCTCACTTAGAGTAGTTGACTTTGTAGAATGTTTCATTTTGTGGTTACTTGAAAATGATGTCTGTTTGGATCTATTTTGGTCATGAGTAGTAATTGATGTATGCGCTTCTGGTAGCTCTCTGAGTAGTAATTGGCTTCTGTTTGATGTTGGCTTAATAGGCGCAGGAAATGGAATACTGAATCACAAAAAAAGTAGAAATTAAAAAAAAAACCTACTTTTCACGACCCACTTTTGCTAAAGTGTGGTCGTGAAAGGTTTTCACGACCAAACTTTAGCACAAGTGGGTCGTGAAAAGTAGCTTAATTCACGACCACACCCTAAAACATGTGGTCGTGAAAAACCATACTATTGACGACCCACATGTCTAAATGTGGGTCGTGAATAAGCTATTTTCCACGACCACACAACGTTGGTCGTGAAAACCATACTTTTAACGACGGCGGATTTAACGACCACAAAAAAGTGGTCGTGAAAAGCCTCCTTTTGTGGTCGTGAAAGACCTTCGGTGTAGTAGTGTTTTTTGGGCATCATAATAACATACGTCACCAGCAAGCATTGGCAAGCTAATAAACTATATCTGCTAGCTGTACTTAAATGTACCGCACACGAATAAATTAAATTAGAATAAATTTTAATTTTAATATATAAAAAATATGGACCACAGGTTATACTTATAAATCACTAATTAGAAGACAAGAATGATATCTTGATGGGAAAAAATCACAGATAAACAAACGTACATGCGATAAAGAAAGAACGTTAATTACTTCTATTGTATAAATCTAGTCTTCCAAAAAAGGAGAAATGTCTCGAGTTTAATTTGTGATGAAAGTCCCATAAGTATCTCTACCAATTAAGTATAAGTGGGCACGCTTTTGATAACGATGAGATTGTGTGAATCTGAGGAAACACTCTAGTTTAAGAAAAGAACAACCCTCTATATATATGAATAACACTCCTACATATAACTAAATTAAAAGTATCTAACAAATTAAAAGAAGTCTGATCTCCCAATGAAGAGATCAGCTTTTCTGACACACATTTTTCCAACAAAAAAAACCGTGAAAAAATAAAAAAGCGCAAAGCTGATATATACACCGGAGAAATAGTGCCTGCTTCTCAAAATACGTGTGCGAGAGGTGGGGTTAAGTTTTTGACAAATTACACTCCTGTACGTTAGAATGGGTTAAAGATGCGTACAAATTAAAGATAAAATATAATAAATAATCAATGTACTTGCATGGTACGTAGTGCAGAGTAAACTCCCAGAATTTTCATACGCAAGTTGATTGTTGCTGGTTGAAATTGTGAGACATCGTAGTATATATATAACGAGTAACGACGATTGGCTGTTTCCATACGCGCATACACATATATACTCATCTATGCATGTGTATACACAGATAATTTGCGGGGAAAAGTATTCTATTAATAAATGAACGTCAGTGTAGAGAATAATCTCTAAAATTATATTGAAACTAAATTTCCCTGTCAACTTGGCGAATGTATTTAATTATAATGCATGCATGGAGCAAAAGACTTGACTTGAGTCATCGCATGTTCCTTACTTATTATTCGAATGGATGAAATGTGTTGGTCCTTGCACATATTAAGCGAGTAAATTATTAAATGTGTATTTTTTTTTTACCATCTAAAATATGTGTAAATTCTTAAATTCTTAAATATGTGTATATTTTTTTCGACCATGTTAAATATGTGGAAATTCTTATACATATTTGTAATGTTGAATATTTTATAAGAACTTAATTAGAGGAATACTATTCCTTTTTTATCGAAAGAGGAATACTACTCCTCAATTATTGAAGTAATATAATAATTTTTGTGCGTTATCATGAAAGGTTAAGGCATAAAGAAAGATAAACATAAGGGAAAAATTTAAGAATGCTCCCACCCACCATAATAATAAGACCCTTTTGATTTTTTTAGAAGTTAAGGATATAAAATTAATAATTTTAAATTGTCTATAATTATATTTTTTTTTCACAAAACTAGTTTATTCTATTTATGAACTACTACCTCCGGTCCTAAATATAATACCTAATTGACTTTTTTTTGGAGAGATTAAGGTTACAAAATAGGTTATTAAATCATGACATATTTGATACCTTTTTAGATTATCCATTAGCTTATAGGTAAAATAAACTAGTGTAAGAGAAAAAATTAGGTAAATCAATTTATAATTAACTTATTTTGCTTTTTTTAGAGTTTTTCAAAAAAGTCAACTAGGTCCTATATTTAGGACCTGAGGGAGTATATATTTTGATTACATATATGTGACAGATTTTATATTTTAGTGGTTCAAATCACTTTCTTTAACTTAAAGGAAAAGTCAAAAAGGATCTTGTGTTTAAGTATCTGAAATGGTACTTCTATCACATGATATCAAGTCTCACATTATATTATATTCCATTTCATACATGTCATTAATGTTGTTATACATACTATGAAATTAATAATTAAAATATAATCGAAATTGATTGCGCTGCCAAAACAGGATAACATTAAAAATAAAATGTTGCTTTAAAATTTGTAGGAGGTGTTACTATTAAGCTAAATAAATTAAAAAAAAGCAAAACAAAAAGTGACAAGAATTAAAAATGAAAAGATAAAATCAAATAATGACAGAGGACAAAAATTTCCCCAGACTGCTGGATCGCTTCCGCTCTGTCTGTCTTTTACAACAAGCAAATTATGAACACATTTCATCAATTTCATGCGATATATATGCGCTAGCTTATTCATTTTTCGTCACACCACTTAACTTCGTCTTTACATTATTAATTATAATTAACTTGTCCTTGATATTTTTCTCACATCCAAAAGAATCTAATTCCAAATCAACACGTTTCCTTGAAATTTAGTTATTTCATTAACTGATATATTGCACGCACTACGTACAGTACATTTTTGTCTAAAAAGACGCAGCATTATTCTCTGGGTTTTGATTAATAAATCAGTGACAATAGATAAACATGCATGTATATATGTATAGAAATTAGGAAAGATGAAGAAGGAGACCATTAACAAGAACATGTAGTACCCAGCTGGGAATTGGTCTGGGAGAGGTAAGTAGATATATTTAGGGTTTATTGCTATTATTGTTTATATATATTGAGCTTTTGATAGTGGTTGCCTTCTGGTGGGGGACTTGTTGCCTATTCTTCGTTTATTTTGACTCTTACATTGTCTTCATATATGATGACACGTCTTCTACTGATTGGTCACAGAAATCAAATACAGTATTAGGTGAAAAGAAGGGCCCACTCCATCACGTGCATGATTGGCTCAGAATTTCATGTGTATTATTCTTCATCTTTGACGAGGTCAAGATGGTCATTTTGATATGAGTTGCAGTACTACTTGTGTGTGTATCTCAGGAGACTTATATTTAATACAGATGGTGTATGAGCAACTTGAAGGTGAAGACCCATGTTTGGTGAAAGCTTCACAAACACACTTATAAGTTTCCTAGTTTTCCTTCTCTTCTTCATTTGCCTGAGACATTAAATTCCCAAACTTGTGATGCATGGTGAACATATTTTAAAGAGCTTCTTGCCCTAACTTGTGTGTTTCTCAAGCCTTTTTCGTTTACCACTAAAGGAGGCAAGACCTAACTTGAACGAAGGAGATTTTTGTCTCACCATGCAAGTAAGTGTAAAAGCTTATTAATTAATCATACCTAGTAGATCCAGCTCCATAGTTCAACTTCTTTAATTTGAAGGAATAAGTTAATACATATATACATACATATACATGCATATACTTACAAGGGTTAGCTAGCTAGCTAACTTTAATTTTTGGATTATCATATCTTCCTTTGATTAATTATTAGTATATGCATATGTTATGGTAGTTATGATTATTATTGTATGGAATTGAAGGACAAGGAATCAAGTTGCATGGAGATGTGTGAAGAGGGAAAAGAGGAAACCCTACCTCCAGGATATAGATTTCATCCATCAGATGAAGAACTCATCACTTACTACCTCATCAACAAGATCTCTGATTCTAACTTCACTGGAAGAGCAATTGGTGATGTAGATCTCAACAAATGCGAGCCCTGGGACCTCCCTGGTACGTACTTAGCTTGCCTCTCTTCATTATTGATCAAATTTCAATACCATATTTTCTCACTTCTCTTAATAACTCTATATATACATACGTAGTCTAATTTAAATTACAAAACTAACACACATATCTCGTTCATTCTATCTTTGCATAGTGTGCGTATAATTATATAATTGTACATATTGAGTAAAAGATTCGTGGGTAATGTGTATGCATGTGTGCTCTTATACGAGCTAGGCAGTAATAATATGATGATTAATGAAATATGTGAATGCATGAATGAAAAGGGAAGGCGAAGATGGGAGAGAAAGAATGGTACTTTTTCAGTATGAGAGATCGGAAGTATCCGACAGGAGTGAGGACGAACCGAGCAACCAACACAGGGTACTGGAAAACCACAGGAAAAGACAAGGAGATCCTCAACTCCTCCACCTCAGAGCTCATTGGCATGAAGAAGACTTTGGTTTTCTACAAAGGAAGAGCCCCACGCGGCAACAAATCCAACTGGGTCATGCACGAATACCGCATCCACTCCAAATCCCACAAGGTATATATACATCAACAATAACACAATCATACATACCCATCAACTATTTATGCATGCATGCCCTCTATATGCATACCTCCTTGGTGTTTGATAGTAACTCTAGTCTTGAATATATAACTCTAGTCTTAATATAAAATCTAACTGACTTTTTTGGAGAATGACCACTTAATCATAACATATTTTGTATGTTAACAGATCAAATGTTAGTTTGATAAAAAAATATATCATTTATTAGTTTATAAGTCAAATAAACTTGTTTAGGGGGAAACTTTAAGAAAAAATTAACTACTTTATTTAGTTTTCTTACGATTATCTAAAAAAATCGACTAGGTACTATATTTATAACGCAAAAACTTGTTGACTCGGAGCAATTAAAGAAGCTAAATGAATTAAACAATATAAGTATATTATATTATCTCTATATAATACTTATATTAATCATTAAATTATACGATAATGATAAATTAAAGTTGATTGAAAAAAAAAATAAAAAAAAAATAGACTTTTGAAAAATTTATTTAAGTTCAGCGATATATGTGAACCAGATGTCATAATTAATGAGGGAGTGTCGTCATAATTAATGAGGGAGTGTATATATATGTGTCTTTGGGCAGTATGTGTGTTATTCTATAACTAGTGTCTCAGTGCATGATGATGATGATCTGATGGTGTAATGCGAAATAATGAACAGCAAGATGCATGGGTGGTATGCCGAGTGTTTCAGAAGAGTGGGAGTAGTGCAAGTAGTGGTGGGGTAAAGAAGTTCCCTTCCAATAACCATACAAGACCATCTCTCATCAATCCATATTATGGCCTCGACTTTCCAAGCTTCACCACTAATTGTGCTACCAATAGTTATCTGCCACAACCCATGAATCTGATGCAACTTCCAGATAATAATCCAGCAGCTCATTTTCTGTACGGAAGGAGTAACAACAATAACAACATGACGATGAATAATAATCATCATCACTCTGTGAAACTACCATTGCAATCTCACTACTTCAACTATCCAGTTCCAGCTTCTTCTTCAGGAGATTTCAGTATTTCAGGTCTCAATCTGAATCTGGGAAGTAATAGTAATAATATTACAACAGCGCCTAGTTCTTCATCATCACAACACTTTTTGCCGCTATTTAGTAGTAACCAACACGATTTGATCACACCTAATAACAACGTTGTCACTCCTGTCACCGACAACATAGGAAGCTATGGTGGTGTGGATATGAGCAACATCAATCCTCAGACTCAAAGTATTAATAATAACAATAGGTTTGTGGCCATGGCGGATCATTGTGTGGATCTCGATGCTTTCTGGCCTTCTTACTAATAAATCAAACCAGAAGAGGATCAACAAGCTAAGAGGATATAGTGCCCTTGAGGGAACTCATATAAGTTTAATTAACTTTAGTTGGATCAGCTACTTTGAGATACGCTCTGCTTACTCTAGTATTTTGTTTTAAGTTTCTTGTGTGGGTCATTTCCATGTATCACCCTGCAAGCAAGTCTTGTATTCCTTCACAATCAAGTTACTTTTTCATTTTAGGAAAAAGAAAAATGTTATGGTTTATCAACCTACCCTTCTTTTGAATTCAATATTACAACAGAATTATGCAGTATATTGTGTCTTCTTTGGTTAAAGTGATTTTGTCCCATAAGCTTTCACTCAGAATTGATCGTGTTCTGGAAATTTTTTATTGTTCAAAATTAATATTGTCTTGGAAGTTTCAAAACTCAGCTCCTATTTCGTCAAGAACTTGTGTTTACTCTCAAAAAGCTGACTTTATGTTGACTATTTAAATTTTTAGCGGAAAAGGGTAAAATCGTTCCAGTTGAATATTTTCAGGGCGGAACTAAACCAGAAAATACTTTAAGGATAAAAGCAAAAATTAACCCCCTCCTTTTATTATCTACCCAGATAATTTATATATACACATATTTACTTGTATGCATGTATCATACCCCACCCCAGTCCTTATTATAAAACCCTTTGATGACATGTTGGGAGAAATTTAGAAGTCAAAATTAATCTCTTAAAAATGTTTATAAATATTTTTTCCTTAATTGAAACTAATTTACTTTACTTGTATCAAATTTTGAAGCTTAACTATGTTATAATTTAGTGACCTAATATATTTCTTTTAACTTTCATAAAAAAGTCAAAGTGGTCTTATATATAGGACTGGAGAGAGCACATAGATTTATTGTGTAAACAAGATAGATTGGAGCCTGCTCATATGGATTGATCGTAGTTAGAAGAATGGTATGAATATTTAGTTACTGTGTAGTCCCAAAGAAACCATAAAATGATCGTTTTCTTTTTCTCTTCTTTAAATTTACAAAACTTGAAAAAAAAAATGCACTCGGCAGGTTATTATGTTATGGAAGTGAATACAGAAGTACATTCAAATGGCTTCATTTCTAACAATCTCATCAGGAGTATAGTTAATGCTTGGATGGTTTCTTATGTAACAATTATTATATATCTAGCGTTTGATTTTCACAAAATTCTGAGAATAGTTGATTTGAGATGAAAGGTAGCTCACTGAAATGATAATTTTATTCTATCCACATGATTTCCATGTAATTTGTCAAATACTTATCCCCATTTTTCCGAGGATAAAGAAAGTCAATATCCTTCCAACTTAAATCTCAAATGCCTTTTTTCCTTAACAATCAAACTGAAAAATAAAACGGATTCTAACAACGCTTCAGTCTAACCTAATGGCGGGTGGTAGTTAAGTGGGGTACACATAATTACATATTTGAGAAGACGGAGCAAAGAATATTGTTAAAGGCGAAGGTGCAACTACTCATCGTAAATTTCTAAATGGACAACTTTGACATCCGTAAATTGGATGGTGCAAAACCGTACATTATAAATCAAAATGGGACAAATTTAGCCACGCCGTTAAGTTGAAGCTAACAGACGTTTTGATTTAATGAAGGTGGGCCTCACGCCAACACAAACGTCTCTTAGCTTCAACTTAACGGAGTGACTAAATTTGTCCTATTTTGATTTATAATGTACAGTTTTGCACCATCCAATTTACGGGTGCCAAAATTGTCCATTTGGAAATTTACGGTGGCTAGTTTTGCCCCTTCGCCCTATTGTTAAAACAACGTAACGCTTAGAAGTTAGAAGCATCAAAATTAAGACAAGTCATCAAAATAGCGAAAAATTAGAATAAACAGGCTGCCATGATACATTGCTCAGCTTTACAATGAAAAATTTCAGAGCAAGCCCTCGTGGCAGAAAAATGGCTATAGTCCCCAAGAAGCCCAAGTGAATTGCCAGAACCAACTGCAAGAAACAAAAACATTGTTTTCAAAAGAACTCCATTGATGATTGAACTGTGTAGATAGAAGTTAGATGGTACAAATTCCAACAGTGCTAATAAAAAATGAAAAGATTCTTAAGAAAATGGCACATTATTTAGGAAGGCTGCTTTCAGATTCAGATCCCATTATTCACACAAATCATTTTTTCAATGAGATTCATATACCCAGCACTACCACTCCTATAGCTGTCATTCTCACACACTACATTGCGAGGAATTTGAAAACACTCGTTAGCCAGATAAAGCAACAGGCCTCGATTTCTTAAGGGTCAATCAAATGAAATTTATTCTTCGCCAATTTTAAGCATAACACCATAAGTTGATTAACAGAAAATTACAGACCATATTTACAGATAAAGACCGAGCTATGATTATTTCTCGGTTTAATTAAATATTTAGCTGGATATTTAGTGCATTCTCTGGCCATGTATAATTTCAAGCAACTGCAATGAGGTAAGATCATCACTTAAAAATTACTAGGATATCAGCTTCTACGTTGAAGGATTTCTTTATGTTGGTCTCCATTATCATGTAACTAGACCCACAATTTTTCTGTTCTTCCTCAGAAATATACGATTCACTACTCTACTTTTCTTTTTGCTTTGAAATAAGGGGTCGTTTGGTTCGCTGGAACTGATTTTGATGGAAGTGGAAGTGGAAGTGGAGGTGGATTTAGGAGTGGAAGTGGAGGTGGAAGTGGGGTTTTAATGTGTCTTTGGTGTGTAGTAAGTGTATATGGAAGTGAGGTATTTTTTTAATATTTATGTGTTAATAAAATAAGAATTTTCTAAAATGCCCCTAAAATAAATAAGATTTTCTTCTCTAATCATCTTGTCTATCCAACCCACCACCATCTAACCCACCGGCACCACACCCACCACCACCGTCTAACCCACCACCACCACACCCACCACAACAGTGATCAAACTGGGTAGCTAAGACAGAGAGTGATAAAGACACAATGAAGTTTCATTAGTACCCACACCAAGAAAATGCTTCAAGTATGAGAGAAATAAAGCTGTGAGAAACTTGGTGATAGCCTTAACTGTGGAGAGAGTAATGGTGGAGTAAGATATATAGATGTGGGTGGTGACGACGGTGAAGGAGGTCGGCGAATCTTTGGTGGTCGGCGAAGCTTTGGTGGAGGCCGACGGTGAGGATGGCTATTGGTGAGGGAACGTCGCCGACCACGGCCAAGGCGAGGCGGAGACGGCGAGGGACGGAAGTTGGTGCGGCGACGGGGCGGCGGAAGGAACTAGATGGTGGTGGTGGTTGCCGTCCATAGGTGGAGGAAGGAGGAGAGAGAGAAAGGAAGGAAGGAGATGAAGATGGGAAGAAGGAGAGAGAAAGAATGATGTGTAATTGATAAAGTGAGGGTAGAGTTGGAAATAGGCAAAACTACTGAGGATAAATTTGTCAAAAAAAATGGGTTCCCATGGAAGTGGTCCACTTCCATAGGTTTTGGGGTGGAACCCATTTTGTGATTTTTTATGGAAGTGGAAGTGGAAGTGGAAGGCACTTTCCACCACACCAAAGACACAACATGGTGATTTCCACTTCCACTTCCACTTCCCTACCCCCAGTTCCAGCGAACCAAACGACCCCTTAAAGATTTAAAAGAAAAAAAGTTCAGTCCAACATCCCAGAAAAATCTATGTGCTGGCTCTCTCTACATATTGATATCAACAAGCATCTCTCCCAGTCATTAAGTCCCAAAGAGCCCAATGATGGATATACAAGGGTAATTAACACAACCAAGATGACCAAGGGTCTAGTAAAATTTACAACAGTTATCCTCATAACTACCAGCGCAGCATACAATGACATCATAACAGAGAGTAAAAACAAGGCAACTTTTACTTTGTGCACGGCATTATCACAAAAGACAAGAAACCAGGTTTCCGTCCAAAAAAAAATCATAAATGCTAACCCAAGAAAATATCAAAAAGGCATACCTAACTACTCTCAATATAATAAACAAAGGGAATCCTGTCATCTACAGGTCGCGACGCCCTCGTTTAGCTTTACGGCGTAAACGGTGTGAGTTTATATTTCGAACTGGTTTCTTTGCCTTTCTCCTGCAGTGCAGTAGACAAGTAAAAAAATCTTGTAACCAGCAATTCAATACTACTAAAATTGATCAACATACAAAAATGTAAATGGAAAGTGATCAACAAACAGAATAATCAGAAAAAGAAATTTCATACTGACCAGAAAATGGCAGAGAACACTCTAGCCAATAAAATAAAAGGAAAAGCCAAAAGTGCTGATGCCTGCAAATTTAGAGTGTTCACTAAACCACCCAATTAATTGATTACATCAATTTAACTACTTATTTGTCTGGAAAGATAAAATCCTTGAACACGTACAGCAAACCATTCCAACTCCTTTGTAGCAAAAGGTCTGGTAAGTTCATGCTTCTTGAGTGTCTCGTGGACATTTGCTTGCACCTTAACAACAACAAGAAAGATAAAAACATTATAATAAGCGATAGAAAACTATCTTATGGATCTCTCTTAAGTAGCACAAATGTGTACAGTAACAAACATAAGAGTCAATAAAACTATCCAGAGTTAGAGTCTGAGCAAAAAGCGATTACAGATACTATATACACAACACAGTATGTGCAACAATCATACAGAAAACTGACTCCACTTCAGAAACCAAGATAATCAAATCATTTGTGTAGAAGCAGAAAAAGTAGAGAAATAAAGAACCATGAAATATGATAATGCATAAATGAAGCTTCCTAGATGAGTTCAACCAAAATTATCTCTCATTGGTCAACCAGGCAAGAACCAGACACATGATTAAATGATTCTAAACAAGAGATTGAGACTAAAAGATCGCTTTATCAATTGAAGGCAATAAGCCATCAAATCTTATAACAAGGCCCCTAATGAATTATTGAACAAGGAATCTCATGAAAAATAGGTGCCATAGCAAATTCTAGAATTGCATTCACACAGATGAATCTGTTGAAAAGGGGGGAAAATTGATCCTAACCATTCATTCAAAAACTACAAAATTGTTATCCAGATACTAAATTTGCAAAATTTGAATAGTAACAGAAAAGATGAAGCAAGATGCCTGGCTATGATATGTAGAAGCCGATTCCAAGAACTTCCCATAAGCATGAATGGCCTTCTTTGTGTAGGGCTCCAAAGCCACTAGAAATCTATCAACGTGAGGTTTAGCTACAACAGCGACCTGATCAAGGTATGGCTTGCTCAACTTTTTAGCTTCCTGTCACCCATTGGAAGCCACATCAAGATATGAATCAACAAATCAAACTATTTATTAGGTCTAAGTTGCATGGTGTGTACCTGATAATAAGGATCTACGGTTTGCTGTATCCTGATCAAGTGTGAAGTGACAACATCCATTGAAACCTCATAAATCTCAACAACTTTTGTAGCCAACAATTGCACATGAGGTTCAGCCTTTGTTTTCAGCTCAGAATACTGTTCTTTCATAGCTGGGATCCATCTCTTCAAGTGATAAACAAGAGATAATGAGAAGAAATACAATCCAATTTGTGTGTGTTAAAAATCAGCTATTTCTAACAGAGAAAAGCAACACCCAAATGACATGATCAGGTTATGAACTTATCAAACACGAATTTATAAGCAGATTCATCTAATTTGCTGGGCATGAGTATAATAGGAAAAGCTACCGTTCAAAATGTGATGCTATTATGTGTGTGTGTGTGTGTGTGTTGTTATATAATCTGTTTGTGCGTGTGTGTGTGTGAAACACCTCCAGACTGAATAGATAAAAAATTTGAACTACATAAATTATAATAGGAAGATTTACAGTTTTAATTGTTTCCACATGAGGTTCGGCCCACTTTCCAGCTTGCGCCTTTTTCTCTAAAGCCTAAAACAAAATGCAGAGCATTCAATGGGTAAAAACCAAGAGTCCCGTTTGAAGTTAAAGAAAGACATCTTTTCACTTAATCAAAGAATATCAGAACAAGTATTATATAAAGAGTACCTTCTGTGTAATCACTTCCAAAGCAGGTTTCCCGTGCTCATACCAATGTGTCTGAAGGAAGGATTAGCAAATTCAAATAGATTTATAACATTCATGAAAAAAGTTGTACTTAAACAATATATGGTACTCCCTCTTGTCTGTAATATAAGAGCCCAAAATTTGAATGGTTTAAGTCCAAAATATAAGAGTACACCTTACATTCTCTTCATTTAATGCATTTTTTCCTACTTTGTCCCTAACTCTCTTTCATATTTATTAATATGTATTTCTCTCTTGTAATAGTATCATAATAAATATGGGTAAATATTGAAACAAAGAATTAACTTCAGACACCCAACTAATTTTTACATGTTTTCTTCAAAGGCGTGTTTTAGAGGGCGAGCTCTTATATTACGGACCAAAGGAGTATATAACACCAACTAACCTTGCAGTGGAACCAGTGTACAGCAAGCCAAGGTGGAAGCCAGGCATCATAGACCTAATCATTAATATCGGCATTCATTACTAACAAACCAAATGCTCATCATCAAAGATTATTATAATAGTTAATCATAACTCATACAACAGAAACAGGATTATGCTCATTCTATCATTAATGTAGTAGCTAGAGACAGAAACACTCTATGAAATCTAAAACAAGAATTTAACAACGTTTCTAAGTGAATATCAAACCAATGACATATCAGATGTCTACAGACCCTTCGCATGTATAAGATAACCCTTTAGAATCATTTTGTCGAAAATATAGCCAGAAACTAGGATGGCTTAACAAAAGTCAACCACTACTGCCTATTATGTTTAAAAGCAGAATAAGCAATGCTATTCAATCAACCAATAATTACTTAATTTGCCTTCAATTAAGTGTTATGATGTTATCATTACGAAAGATTCCCTGGAAAGATAATTTTGCGGCAATGGCTATACTGTTGACACTTGGAAACACTTCTCTACGTTTTCAAGAAAAACTAGAATGATTTTAAACAGATCACACTGTCAACCGTTATCCCAGATTAATGGCAGTCCAAGATTACAAGCAAGTAATATGATACAATAATTAATCCAAATAAGTACCTCCATTAGCTCTTTTCTTCTAGAATTTTCCTCAGACTTTGCTCTCATCATTTCCTCCTATATCAAAGTATTGGGAGAATAAACCAAGAGACTTGTCAAAATTGTTACAAGGCATCTTTGCACAGGAGAGATGAGAATAGCTGTGCTCTAACATACCTCAGAGACTCTGAGAGCACGTTCAAATTTAAGAATTTGCATCGTTTGATCCTCATTTATTTTTTGAAGCTGTCAGGAAAACACTACAAAAGTCACTACATAATGCTCGAACAAATATTGCACGAGTTCATGTCTACTTTAAAATCAAACACCATCACAGTCCTAACTACATGACAAAAGTAAAATTTAAATGATCTGGCCAAACACAACTTACACTCTCTAATTTTGAGTTCAATCCACGGATTTGTTCCTCTGCCTCAATTACTCGTGTTTCCAAGGTCACTCTATCCCTATTTTGAGTTTCTGCTTCTTTTTTAAGCTTGTCCACCTGGAAAAAAGAACTTCAGAACAAGGAAAAATAATAACACTCAACTAAATCCTCCAAGTAATTCCTACCAACCTGCTTTTCTAGTTCACTGGCACGGGCATTAGCCTTTCCAACCTTCTCATGAGAATCTAATGCACCTTTTCTCTAAGAGGTAAAAAAATGAATCAATAAAATTAATTTCACAATAATCAATAGTATTTTTGTGATCCCTTCTCTAATAGTTGCTCTGGTCCTAAATATAAGACCTAGTCGACTCTTTAGAAAATCCTAAAAAGGAAAAATAAATTAATTATAAATTGATTCACCTAATTTTTCCCTTAAACTAGTTTACTTGACCTATAAGTTAATGGATAATCTAAAAATATACTCCATCAAATATGTCATAATGAGATAACCTATTTTTTAATTTTAATCTCTCCAAAAAATCAAGTCGGTTTTATATTAAGGATCGGAGGGAGAAATATTTTAACATGCAGGAACTAGATAAATAATCATATGATGAAAATATTGTTTTTTTAAAAAAAATGCATATTCAGAGATAACATTTGAATTCTCACCTGCAAAGAAGTGAACTCATTCTGTAAATACTCAATGCTACTTGACATGTCTCGAATAACCTTTTCCCTTTCTGCTATTAATTCATCTTTGTTCTTCAATTCTAGGGTTTGTTCACTTACACGGGATTCTACAAAAAAAAATAAACAGAAATCACATTGGCATGGTTCACACGTTACTTGCGGTTACAGAAGCAAAATCTAAACTACAAAAGGGAAAAAAACTACTACGACTCTTTGCGACTAACCAAGAGTTTGTAAGTTGGAGTTAAGTTGATAAAGTTTAGTGTTAAGAGGCGATGAATCGGTGACGTCAACCCCGTTTATGCGAAAGGATTCATGGTCTGGAAGGCCTGTTTGGAGGGAAACGTGGGCCCTAGTGTGGGAGAAAATTAGGGCTAGAAGAAAGGTGAAGAGAGGAAGGAATTTTGAAGACGCCATGGAAATAAAGATTTGCCGCCAAGAATGAAGTTTGAGAATGAAAGACTGTGTCTGTGTAGTGTGTATGATATTTAATATATTTTATTTTTCAGTAGAGAGATGGACCGGCGCGTTAATTAAATTTTGGCGCCCGCTCGGTCATGAATGAATATGGGCAGTTTATAAGTTTTTTGTAGGTTTATTTGGAGAATAATTAAGAAGCCACCACTGGCTATGCTTTCGTAAATTTATTCATCTGAAGGTAAAAAAAAATAAATTTATTCATCTAAGCCTAACATGATAGTGATTTAACTAATGTGCATGATTATGCAAACCTTTTCTTACTAAATATAGTAAAACAACATTAAATCATAACGTATGTTTGGTTTATTATTCCCTCATTTCTAAATATAACACCTATTTTGGGATGTTAATTTGGTCTAAAACATAAGTCCTCCTCCTATTTTTTCTAATTGCTTGTTTGGAAAACATAAAAGAGCACTTTTTGAGGTCAAACCTAGATTTAAGTAAAAAGACACTCAACTTTTTTCAGAATAAACTTTTTATGATAAAATAGAAGTTTCAATTAAGTAGTTAAGACATACAAGCACTCAACTCTTTTGGATTAACGGTTTTGCCTGAAAACCTATGTTTGAGCATGATTTTTGCCAAAAGCCATTATTTCTAAAACCTTAATAGCTATTTTTTTAAATTTTTTTCAACTCATTTTCCTAGGAGCACATCTATATTTATGATGCTTAATACTACCTCCGGTCCTAAATATAAGACATAATTGACTTTTTTTTGGAGATGTTAAGGTTGCGAAATAGACTATTAAATCATGACATATTTGATATATTTCTAAATTATACATTAGTTTATAGGTAAAATAAACTAATCTAAGGGAAACAATTAGGTAAATAAATTTATAATTAACTTATTTTGCTTTTTTATAGGATTTTCTAAAAAAGTCAATTAGGTCTTATATTTAGGACCGGAGGGAGTAGTAAACAAACAAGAAGAGGTGTAAATAAAGGTATATAGATATGGTGTTTTGGTAATATCACGTAGTTTTAAATAACTTAATTAGTATCCTTAATAAAAAAATAAGTATATAGGTCTTATATTTAGAACTGGATGGAGTATGGGAATATATGTTAGCTTGTGAGTTGTGACTTAAATAAATTATTTTAATGAAAAAATTTAGATACATCAATTTATAAGTAATTTATTTAATTTTCTTAAAGTTGTTTATCAAAATTAACTTAATACTATATTTCTTATGTGAGCTAAAGTGTATTCCGAAAAAGACCCTCTCCTATGTTTTCCCCCTCTTTTCCCCACCTTTTCTCTTCCAAGAAAGGAGAGAAATCATGTCCCTTTGGGCCTGTTTGGTTGGACTGAAAGTGTATAATGGAAATGGAATTGAGTGTAAGGGATAAAAATGGAAAGTAGAGGTAAGTTAGGTAATGATAAGATGTAAAAGTTTGTGGGCCCCAAAAAAGTGTGAGATGGAGAGAGAAAACTTGTAGACCCCATGATATATGTAAATTACTATTTTACAATTCCATTTCCAATTCCTTTTCAATAATTCTGCCCAACCAAACTGACCCAAATTCTTCCTACACTCCGTATGAATGGAAGCTAAGACTCCATTCTCACTAACATTCCCTCCTCGTGCACCCGGAAAAGTTAAGAGTCGGGTGGGAGTCACTTACTCTTTTTTCATTACTTGCTGTTTTTTTTTTTAAAAAAATGTCTTATGATTTGCACTATGAAGGCTAGGAAGAGTCGGGCGCCATGTGATGTTAGTCAAGGTTGATTGGCAAGTCCTTAATAAAAACTTATGCTAGTGACCTCTCCCATTGAGGCATCCATGATCGATCAGGAATGCCTTATTAGAGTATATTGGGCCTTATGCCCAAGGCCCATTAAGATTTTAGAGTCAGTTAGAAGATTGGTCTGAAAGTGTTATGTTAATAGTTTGTACTTTGTTAGAGAATAGACACTATAAATAATGACGTACAACGATTATTTTTGAGTTGATTAAGCAGATCAAGTTTGCTTCTCACCAAACATTCGTCGAGGAACTTGCACAGTACATGCAGCATGCTCAGTTTGTACACTGGGTGGGTGTTGAATGCGTGCTGAGATATTTGAATGGGATAGGCTCATACTATATTTTTATTAGACCTGTACCTCAGCTTACTATTCATTCATTTGCTGATTTTGATTGAGGTTCTTGCAAAGAGGATAGACGTTGAACAAATGGTTATAGTACATTCTTGGTAACAAATCCTATTATGTGAACATGGAGGAAAATAGGTCTATTAAGAGATTGTTGGAGATTAGACACTATAAATATTGATGTACTGTGCAACGATCATTTTTAGTTGATTAAGCAAATCAAGATTATCATTTGCTTCTCTCCAAACCTTGGTTAGTCGAACATGCCTAACAATATTATCGTTATGATGATTATTTTGAAAATATGAAAATATTGACCCAATTCAATTGGGAAATCTATTTGTCAAAGCACCGACTTGAATAATCAAATTGAGACCAGTCAAGGAGTGAAGGTGGACTTGCTTCGAGCAAGGTAGGCTAGGAGAATAAAGAACGGAGGTTCGTGGAAAACGTACGCTAACTAACATTTATACCACCACCTTTCATTGGTTTCGTGGTTCACATCAACCTCCTTTCAGATTATATTCCATCATCTTTCCTTCCCCACTTGATTTTCCTAATTTTCTAATGTCACATTTTCAATATAAAATTGGTTGTGGTACCTTTTTTTTATTCATTAGCATTGGCAGCTTTTAAGTAGTCACTGACACATGTTATTTTCATTTATTCACTTATAATTATCTTTCTTTATATTAATTTGTGTAGAACGGATTAACTATAATCTAATAATAATGCATTAATGCACATAAATTTTTTGTCCAAGTATTTAGATAACTTATAATATAAATAATTTTTAAAAGCTGATACCATTATATGAAGAGGAAGTAGTATTTGTTTTCATTTTTCAACGTCTACCAACACAGTGCCAATTAGAAAACTTATACCACTCCATTCGGTCAACAACATGAGACTTGAGAGGTAATATAATTTTTTCATCCACATCATAAAATGTAACATATGAAGTTAAACTAAATGCTTGATATCTATCTTCTCGTTGCATAATAAATAATATGAATTTAAAATTAGAAGGTCACATTAATTTGTCCATAACAAGCGTTCCTCCCGTGCGCTACACGGATGCTTTGTGTTTCCTATTTCCCGCGTTTCACGGGTTAGATTAAGTAAGTGAATGGCTATTTCATTAATGCAAAGTAGTGACATTTGTTAGCTAAATCAAGAATGAACTTTGATTGAGTGAGACATTTATTAGACTATATAAATGGTATTAGACTATAGAATTCGATAAAAAAAGTATTAAACTATTGAACATTTTGAATGAACACCAAAAACCAATATATAGTTAAAACATTGCTCATTTTGTTGCTTTGTATATTGGAAAGGCGGGAAGAAGATTGTGATCACTATATAACAAAGCAACACAAACATAAAACATTGCTCATTTATAGAAATTCAATGATCAGTGAAACAACACTCATGACCCTTTCTTTCATTCTCCCATTTTATTTCATTCACTCTATTTCTTCTTCCATTCAGTTTGTTGTCACCCTCTCCTTCCCCATTGTACCTTCTCGCCATATCATTTTTCATTTTTTCCTGACATAATTGCTGCAATGTGAGTGAATATGATCGACCTCAAGTGGTATTCAGGGCAATACATGACAGCAAAATAAATTGGTTTCAGTTTAGAATTTCATTGAATCTATAATCAACGCAAAAAGGTCTCTTAGGCATCAATAAAGTGATCTTTCAAGATAATGTTCTCTTCATTGCAAAAGGGTCTCTTATTTAACAGTTAAGGAATCTTAGGCAAATGGACCTGCAGATCTCTGTTCCATGCATTATTATATAGACAACAGAATTAGGCAACGTTATCTAGGAAAATATCTGCCAATTCTGAGATACAATTCCAAAAAATCATTTTTAAATTAACTCTAATGGTTAATCTACATCAATGAAACTATATATATCTTTGTGGAATTAATTATAAGATTCAAGTCAAAAATTAGATAATGCAAATAGAGAAGCATTTACATTATAGCAATGCAAAACTCATGTGCATTCTGCAATTAAAATTAGCAAAGTTATTGACTTGGGCTAACAAAAAAAATTGATAGGAGTTTCAAATCTGAATTAACAGTAAGGTGGTATTTTATTATAATCTTCAATTTCTACAATCTATTAAGTTGATTTGATGATTTAGTTTTCCCTCCCCATCTATCCTTAGTTTCTCAGATATAAATCTTTTTGAGCAGTTCCTAATTCTTGTACCATCTCCCAAGATCTTTTTCATTTTTCTCAACAAATTACTATCAAGAAAGGATTTTGGAAGATTACTTACATGAGTTCTATTATTGAAAAAAGATGAGTTCACATTAGCTGCAACCATGCTTGGAAGATGAGTTCACCATGATGAAAGGCCCACTAACAAAACCATAAAACACATTTCATGAGCTGCTTGCATCAGAAAAAGAAAAGAAGAGGAAACATCGGTGTATATAAAAGAAAGAGAAAATCAAAGATCAAAGCTCAAGCCATTGAAGACTTTTTGTGCTGCTTCTAGATTTACGTTTGTGATTAAAACTGAAAGCAATAAGTCTCAAATGAAACAAAAGTTGAGATGGCAACCATTTGTGTTATTTGTGTTAAAACCATTTGATGAAATCATTCTAAAGAAATGTTGCAACTTCCATTAGATAAGACATACCTGCTTTAAAAGTGTCACTTGTGTGGGTTGCATGCCAAAGTAGGAATTTGATTCCAAAAGCTTCAAGGTACGCTCATCAGATGTCATAATGACTAAAGGAATTTGTACTTGACTTTCACCTATACATTGAAAATAAAAGCATCACTGTAAAGGAGTATTGAATAAAATAATTAAAGCTATTAACCATTTGATGGCACAGGACAACAAATGGTCACACATTTTCTCATGAAATTCTAACAATAACAGAAGATATATGACTCTACAACTCTGTATTATAAAGAGAAGCCAGAATTATAAAGATATAGTGGCATCAGAGTATGATATCACACAAGGGCAATGCTCAAAATTATCATAATATACAATGACATACCGCACCAAATGAACACCACATCACCATCATGAAGAGCTTTGGCCACATCTCTTTGGACATAATCTGCCCAATGAGCTGCACATTAAACATTTAATCATATTCTCAGCCCTATGAACAAAATTGGAAGCCAAAGAAAGAAACAACAACTCATAACATGGCACCAACATAACCTAATAATGTAGAAGGACAAATCAATGTTAAACAGTAAACTATTTAAATTTCATACCATCCAACTTCATTGCTAAATGACTGCATCATCATTGAGAACTCTTTTTAATAGAACCCACCACGATCCACTGGATTTACCTCAGAGCAAGAAGATACAAAGGCAACAAAATCTTGGAAGACAAATGGAAGAGGGAAAAAATAGAAAGGTAGGTCAGCATAACCAATCAAAGCTCATGTTCCAATCCAATACCGATAAGCTTCTGGAAAAAATCCATGACCTTTCAGTATCATATCTCTTAATGTTTCATTCCCATTAGCAATTACTTGAGACAGCAATTGTTAAATTGAACCAAAAAGAAAACCTTTCTCCAAATATGCCCTAGAAATTCATTGACAGCAATTGCATTCTGTGCGTACATAAGTGGTGAGGACCAGTAACCCTAAAGGAACCATTTATGTACATTCTCTGATGTAATAAGAATATGTTAAAATAAATAATACTTATGATTACATCAAAATATTTGAAATTGAATTGCCAATATATTACCTCTTAAAACAAAAAATCCTCCCAAACCATGATGGTAAGTAAAGCAAATGACCCAGCAGTGTTTACCACGATCCCTCTAATCCTCAGTGATTAGCCAAAATGCCATTGTAGTCCCTGAAACAACATAAACCAAAACATGAGAGAAAAATTCAAGAAATCAAAGATCAAAGCTCAAGCCATTGAAGACTTTGTGTGCTGCTTCTATATTTACGAACAGAAAGCAAGAAATCTGAAAGGCAGCAAAAGTTGAGATCGAAGCATAGAAGTTGAAGGCGAAGCCTGGGTAATAACGGGAAGAAATTGTTCTAGGAATAGATGTGGGTACCTGATATTTTTAAGAACCGCTATGCAAGTGACACTTGGTCAAGAGGATCCAGGGTTAAATTTGAAAGGAATATGCGAGAAAGGCAAAAATGAAGGTGAAGCTGTGAAAGAAAAGGAGACAAGTATGTGTTTGTTCTGATATTGAGGAAGTTTTTAATTTCAAATTGAATTCAAATTTGTGGCAGATGAGCTTTGTTGATGAGGTTGGGGGAGTTTTGAAATTTAAATTTGAAATGGTGGTAGATTCAAAAGGGATTGAAATTGAAATTTTAGTAGCAGAGCACGGAGCCCAAAGCTGAGAAAACGGCTCTATGAATAGTGATATGTGTGTGTAGCCGATGAAATGGCAGAGGAGCTGATGTTTTGCCTTATGTTTTGGAAAGGCGGGAAGACATTGATTTATAATGTAGATAGATAGATAGATAATTTTTTGGCCAACAAATTTGTCCATAATAATTTACTCCACGATATTTCATTGGTTTATATAAACCGTTGACTACCCTTATAAGGTAAACATTAAACCGTAATGTTGGCAAAAAAAAAAAGTAAACACTAAACCGTAAACATTTATTTATATAAAATGATTAATTCCCTTTTTATAAAAAAGATGGATTAACCACGTACCTCTTAAAACAATGTAAAACAAGAAATAATATTCGCCACATTGTAATAATATGTCACTATCAAATATCAATAGCCATTTAAGTCGATAAAATAAGGTAAGAAGATTAGCTACTTCAGTTAATCTCACTCTAAAACCGCACATCTTTTTTGTTTGGCCAACTAAAAGTCTAAAAACACGTATCTGAAAAAACTCAGTTACTCTTTTGATCAAAAAAAAAAATCAGTTACTCCTATTATGAATCACACATTCTTTTTTCTTCTAGACTAAATTAAATTTGGTTGTTGTGAAAAATGGCGAGTTCTCATTTAACATTACATGGATGATGATTTAACACGTGTCAAAATCTGGCGGGAAGGCTGTCAGTATCATCCCCTCCATAAGTCGGTCCCATTCAAATTTGGCCGCATGACTTTCAGAGCAAAAGTCATTTTTATTTATTTATTTTTTTAATTTTTTTGTTTACCTGTTTGCTAAGCAAAAGCGGAAGATTCTAACGATATCGACATTTCTTCCTCAAAACTTCTCCTTCATCTCTCTCTTTTTCCCTACTTTTGGCTCTCCTTGTTTCTCCCGCCTTATCATTCTCCGACCAACTCTTTTTTTTTTTTAATTCGTACACTTCAGGTATACTCTCTCTTGATTTTCTTATTTTAATTTAATTTTAATTGAATTTTGCTTTATTCAGCCTTTTGATTTTAAGCCTAGTTCTTGGAGAATGCGATATGCGATCTACGTTTTTCATTTTTTTTGTTCTATTGGTGTTTAATTTGGTTGTGGATGGATTCACGTGTTTTTTGAGCACTAGTGATCTTAATTTAGCTTAATTTTATTTTTACTTCTCGAATTATTTTGAAAGTTAATTTACAATGCCAGGATTTACGGTGGTTGATAGTAGATATTTTTTCCATTCAGTGTTATTAATAAGTATTTTAGGCTGTCACTGGAAGTTAAATCAGGTTTTGAGGATTAGTGTATGTTGAATCATGATCGATTTCATTACTGTTGGAATGGATAGCTTTTATTTTCATTTTTAATATCTTCTAGTTGATTAATTGCAATGGTGGCTTTTGCATATGTTTTACTTCCATAAGAGTTAGGAATTTGGTTATCTTCAGGAAGGCTTAATGATTCAGGAAATAGAAATACGAATTAAGTGGACCGGGTTGTTTCTTCAGTCCAGTGCGACTAAATCTCAGTTGTTTAGTTACTTATGCTTTGCTAGTACTATCCTGTGTACACTTTTTCAGTGTCTCAGTCAGTTGGTTCTTTCTTACTTAGCTCTTTTCAAATTTGCGTTATTTCTCTGGATTTTATAGTGCCTGTTCTATTGAAATATGCACAGTAGAAACTAGTCACTCTGCCTTATTTGTCTCCCATAAGCTCTTTCAATTTTTAAGATATTGTGATTTCATTTTTCAGCTCTCCTGCGAGAATGGGGCGGGGAAACATTTATGGAAGACGCCTTAGAGTATTCACAATGGCTGTAGCGGTATACCTAGATTATAAGGTGAACTTTATTAGTTTCCTGGATTGGCTCATCTAGTTATTTATATTTATTTCTATCTGACACTTTTTACCTTGTGTGAGCTCTTACTTTAGTCTGTACAACAAAGAGAAAAATGGATTAACAAATCTAAACAAGCTGCTCTATGGGAGAAAGCGCATGAACGCAATGCTAGGCGAGTTCTCAATCTGATGATTGAGCTAGAAGGTTTGTGGGTCAAACTTGGGCAGTATTTGTCCACTCGTGCTGATGTGCTTCCTGCTGCATATATTCGCCTTTTGAAGCAGTTGCAGGATGCTCTTCCTCCTCGCCCCTTGGAAGAGGTATTTTATTTTTGCTTATGCTTAAAGAACTATATTGTTCATATTTTGTGAAGAAATGAGCTAAATTTTACTGCATAAAGTTTCTTGTTTTTACTGACATGAAGTGAAAAAACAAATCCCAACATTTTTTAACTTCAGAAAGAATCTTAATCCATAATGGGTCAACTATGGGAATTATTGGATTTTTGTACTTCAATATGTGCATCATTAACTCAATTAGTTTGATGAAAACAATATTATTAATTTGAAAGCTCAATATGTGCATCATTCACTCATAACCTGTGGTCTTTTATCCATGGGCATCAATAATGGCCTATATGTGAAATTTCTCAAATTTTCTTTTTCTTGGACTAAACTTTTGGACTTATCGGTTCTGACATGAAGTTTATATTTGCTAGATCTATGGCACAATTCAAAAAGAGCTGGGCAAATCAATGGATGAGCTATTTTCAAATTTCTTCAATGAACCTTTGGCAACAGCATCAGTAAGACTCTGTGATTGTTATTTTTAGTCGAGGCTAATAGTATAATTTAGTATTTTGGTAGCTAACTATTTGTGCTGGAGTGAGTTTATTCAATTCTGTATATGACCATTGAATTATGCAGATAGCGCAAGTGCATCGTGCAACTCTCCTCGATGGGCAGGAAGTTGTTGTTAAAGTTCAACATGATGGTATTAAGACTGTCATACTGGAGGTTTGCTAGCTTTCTTCTCATTTTAGGATATCCGGACAATATGGTGAATCAGGTTTTGCAATGGTTTGGATTTTTATTATTTTCAGGACTTGAAAAGTGCCAAGGCAATTGTTGACTGGATAGCTTGGGCTGAGCCACAATATAACTTCAATCCTATGATAGATGAGTGGTGCAAAGAAGCTCCGAAAGAACTTGATTTCAATCATGAGGCTGGTATTTAAGATCTTGTCTAAAATATAGTAGTGTAGATTTAAATTTGTAAACAAACTTTATCTGGCATAATTGGTGCTCCTAATGATTTGGGTGAATGATGGTATGCAATACCAACTAACCTACGATTTATAATGTCCTTTCTTAAGGGCCTTGCATAACTCACTATTGAATATCTATCGGCCTTGCATAGCTCACTATTGAATATCTATCAATGTTGCGCCTATGTTATGGTTCTCCCCTTGTTTTGTTTTCTTAATCTCATACTGTTTGGTATAAAGGATGGAAAGAAATCATGATTTCATATTCCATATTTAATGCATATTACACTCTTTCAATCATTTCTCAGCAGTATTTATTTGAATTGTAAATTTTTCTCTTTTTATTTTATTGTAGAAAACACAAGAAAGGTGGCTAAAAATCTTGGTTGTAGAAATCCATATGATGGCAATATGGGTGCCAACCGAGTTGATGTTTTGATTCCAGATGTAATTCAGGTATTTTGTTGTCTCAAGTTTCAACACTTAAATGTCATGGGCCTGGCCATGATTTTCTAGATTTGAAAAGCCTTAGACAATTTTTGATAGGTTTGAAGTATAACATTTGAAGTTTGGAGATTCCAATCTTAATATTAATCATGAAGCATAGGATTCGGATATTTAAATGCTGATATTATTCGAATAAATATAAGACAAAGTTGGACATGGAGCATTTGAAAACAGTGATTCTTCTTCTTCTTCTTCTTCTTCTTCTTTTTTTGAATATTTTATAAAATTCTCATAAAATTATCCATGGAAAGACCTATCCATTGCAGTGAATATGGGGACATTTGATAAATAAATTCGATTGCATGTTAACTAAATGAAAATTGAAGTGGTCCTGGTTGTACTTATTTGCCTCCCAATTTTCATTACTGATGCACTTTAATTTTGTCCCTATACTTCATGCCTTTTGGTTATTGCCTTATTCATTAATATTAATATCTCAAGTGGAAATTTCCTTTGATGGAGTTTTTTCATTTAAGTGCTTCCATCTTTTAGTAATGCATTTCGGTTGGTATTTTTATTTTTGGGCCGAAAAGTAAATGTGCACACTTCCAATTTTTCTGATTTTCTTCTCTGGTGGAATTTGTCCTGTACGATTCACTCTTGCTGCTTTCAATGGCAGTCAACCGAAAAAGTCCTTGTTTTGGAGTACATGGATGGCATTCGACTGAATGATACCGAAGCACTAGAAGCTTTTGGGGTAAATAAGCAAAAAATAGTTGAGGAGATAACCCGTGCTTATTCGCACCAAATATATGTTGATGGATTTTTCAATGGTGACCCTCATCCTGGTACATTACTACTCTCTCCATCTCTGCATGTGTTTGTGTTGACTTGTAATGTGAACATGTGCAATATATATTGATTTGTTATACTCTGATGACTCCTTAATTGAAGATAAGTCAGCTTCCAGCTTCAATAATGATTTTTATGAATTATACCTTTACTCATGGAATATGTTCGCTCTTTTATCTGAGAATATTACAGGAAATTTTCTAGTGAGCAAGGAATCTCCACATCGTCCCATTTTATTAGACTTTGGGCTCACAAAGAAACTATCAACTACCATTAAGCAAGCTCTTGCAAAGATGTTTTTGGCATCTGCTGAGGTTTGTGTGGGCTCCATTGCTGTTTTAGCAAGATGAATATGAGTGACTTTATCCAGTTTTGAACTATTGTGGTAATGATTGTGGGTTATAACATCTTCATTTTAGAGTTTAGTTTAAGGATGGGTATTGTGCTGTTGACATTAGTGGCTAACTGATCCTAGCCTGGCCTAGAACATTCAGGTCTTGAATTAAGTTTTATTCTTGACCATCAAAGTTCATCAGTTCTTGAGGCAGAAGAAACTTGGTCTACTTATGATAATTTATAGTTATATAGATACCTCCGTTTGTCTTTCACCTCATAGATACTGAAGCAATCTTTTTACTAATAGGCCTATATTAATTTTCACTTCCCAATTTACCCCCATCCTTTTAGTTTAAGATTGAACAAAACATAATTGTAGGCATGCAACTTGTTTACCACTTGTAGACAGTGAGTTGCCTTCTGTCTTTCGGGGGGTGTGGAGACGTGCTATTACTATTTTCCAATCACTATCACCCAAGAGGTTATACTTCAGGCTGGATGATTTTAGACGCTAATGTTAGTGCGCATTTCTTTTGATCAAGAATAGTCTAGGATTCAAGTACAAACCTCTGTTCGGAATATTGATTCCAGTTAATGATATGCTTTATTTGTTCTAATATATATCAATGTCTATAATTGGAGTTGCTTTTACTTCCTTTTAATTTTGACATAGTTTATCAATGCTTCTTAATATAAGGGAGATCACGTGGCTCTTCTATCTGCCTTTGCCGAAATGGGGCTTAAGTTTCGGCTGGACTTGCCAGAGCAGGCCATGGAAGTTACAACCGTATTCTTCCGTGCCACAACACCAGCAAATGAATCCCATGTAAGTATGCGTTAAGCTCTCAAAATTAAACTCCTCCGTACTTTCAGTTTTCTTTATCCTATCTTACTGTGGTTTATTTCTGGTGTTGCTAAGAAAACAATGAAAGAGTTGACCGATCAAAGGGTAAAGAATATGAAAGTTATACAGGAGAAGATGAACCTCGACCAGAAGGAAATGAAACGCTTCAATCCTGTGAGTTCATATACAAAATTGAACTTGGGTATTTTAACTTTGCTATTTATAACACTTAAGATTTACTATTTATGTGAATTTTGTATTGACTTTTCAGGTGGATGCATTTCCTGGTGATATTATTATATTTGGAAGGGTTCTTAATCTCCTAAGAGGTCTGTCCTCACCACCATGATGCCAGAGTGATGCTTAATTATATACTTATAACCTTTATCTACATGGCTTTGATTTAGGGCTTTCCTCCACCATGAATGTACGCATTATTTATTTGGACATAATGAGGCCATTTGCAGAATCTGTCTTGAGTGGGTTAGTCTTTCAAACTCTTGTGATTGTATCTTCAATTACCTAGATTTTATTTTTTGACTGAATTAAGGAGAATATGGTCAGGTATATAAATCGGGGACCATCAGTAAATACTAGGTGGATCTATGATACACCTGTTCTTTCTGATGTAGAAGCCAAACTGAGGAAACTTCTTATTGAACTGGGGAGCAATGATAAAATTCTTGGAATTCAGGTGCAGGCGATTTCTTATTGATGACTTAATATATTTTGGCTTAAAATTTCTTTAATCTAATCAATTCGTGATTGTGTTCTACATTTTCTTTCTGTATCTGTGGGTGTGTGTGTGGTGTTGTAGTCATTCATCGAGTGTGAAAGGGTTCTTACCTGTAGTAGGTCTTTTTAGTATTGGCACGCCTATGTTATTTTTATTTGTTTCTTATTTTTTTCTTAATTGTATCTTCCTCAATGTTAATCCATGGCGGAGGATCTTCATTTTACTTTCTTTAATTTGGTTTAGAGTTTCCATTTTTCTCACATCAATTCCCAAACTTAAAAATCTGGTCGCAATAGATGCCTATCAGTTTTAGAAGTCAGTGGATTCATTCAAGCATGTATACAGTTAATTTGATCAATGCTGGATAATCTTTTGTTAAGGTTTGTGCCTACAAAGATGGAGAGGTGATTATTGACACGGCTGCTGGAATGCTTGGTAAATATGATCCTCGTCCAGTTCAGCCTGATAGCCTTTTTTCAGTGTTTTCTGCCACAAAGGGTATCACAGCAGGCATGTTACATTGGCTGGTCGACACCGGGTAAGTTGGAAAGATATTCTAGAACTATGGAGCTTCAGTGTTCGTATATTGGTTGTTGTATGCTGTTTCTGGGTTGGACAAAAATGGGTCGTTGCTTCATGCATAGATTTACATGCTTATTATAGAAACAGTGGATTGTGAATTATTCTATCTTACAGTTTGATTATTTCACTCACCTTTGTCAGTTATTAACTTTGTCTAACGCCCCAATTCTACATATCTAACAATTCAAATAATGAATACTCTTCAAATTCTCATATTTCTACAAATCTAAATTAGATTATTTCATTATATGTGATTAAAAATTTACACGTTTGTATATACACTTTCAAGGAGAAAGCGGCAAATTACTAGAATAATTTTGTCAACTTATTTTGCTTCTAATATTTTATTTTCACTCTTATATAAACTTTAACATGCAATTCCAAAAATTTCAAAGTTTAACTGCTTATTGAACCAAGCTTCTCCAAGTGACCATACAAATACACTCTTACCCATGTTATTGTAATGTTCATTATATTGCAGAAAACTAAAGCTGGACGAGAATGTTGCTAATATTTGGCCGGCATTTGGATCAAATGGAAAAGATGTAATAAAGGTTTGATTCCCTCTCTCCCCGTCTTCCCAAACTTAAGATTTCAATGTTACACTTGTGTGTATTTTAATCTTCTGCTTGTTTATGGTGTAAAATTTTCTTGTGTAAAGACCAGTTCTGCTGGTATTCCCATGGATAGTCAATATTGGAGGGAACACAGTTGTCATGTATGGCTTCTAGTATTCGTCCCATGATTTTCTTAGGGGACTTCTCTGTTGCACCGTGTGAATGTTCTTCGTGTTGCATTTTTTTCTTTCTATCTGTTTAAGAGGATGGCTTTACTTCCCTATATTGTAACAACAGGATTTCTCATTTCTTCATTCATGTTCGTAAAAAAAATTTTTTTTTTCAGGTCCATCACATTCTTAACCATACATCGGGTCTGCACAATGCAATGGCAGATATGATTCGGGAAAACCCATTATTGATGCTTGATTGGGATCAGTGCTTAAATCGCATTTGCACAACATCACCTGAGACTGAACCTGGAAAGGAGCAGTTATATCATTATTTGTCGTATGGCTGGCTGTGTGGTGGAATTATTGAGGTATGACTAGGGTTTCTCGCTCATATGAACTCTAAAAAACAATACCAGTTTAAACTGAATGTAAATAAACTTTACTGGATAAAGATTCTACTTTGGTCTGATAATTTTTTTGGATAAAACAGCATGCGTCTGGCAAGAAATTTCAGGAGATCCTTGAAGAAGCAATAGTTCGCCCCCTCCATATTGAAGGAGAGCTATATATAGGGATTCCCCCAGGCAAGTTCTTATGAATGTTAAATATTTTTTTATACTGTGTAGTTTTGTACATAACTAATAATCAAACATTAAAGTAAGTATGAATTTGGTAATTTCAGAAAGATTATTAATTTATTATTTAAAATATATGAATAGTAGAAACTGAATACACTCTTTATAAGGTCGGTAGGAGTGAGTAATAAAAGAAAATGTTCAGATGACTTGATTTGTTTGTTACCGTGGTTTATTGCCGCCATTATGTAGGGGTGGAATCACGTCTGGCAGCTCTCACTGTAGATACAGAAGAAATGAGCAAGCTCTCAGAGATCATTGGTACTCGTTCTGACCTCCCCTCCACCTTCCAGCCACAGCAAATCATTCAAACTGCTACCAGTTTGACTCCACTTTTCAATGCTCTGCATGCACGCCGTGCCATCATACCGGCAGCAAATGGACATATGTCTGCCAGGGCCCTTGCTCGTTATTACGCTGCCCTAGCAGATGGTGGTAAGATTCCTCCACCTCATTCTTCCACTTCTGAGCCTCCTCTTGGTAGTCATCCCCACAAGCCTAAATTTTCACCCAAGACCTCCAAAAAAGATAGAGGCTGCAGACTTAAGAGATTGCCCATTCCTTTAATCAATAGGACGAACAATTCTGAAGACTTGGAAACTAAAAGGGATGGAAATGCTAACAGGAATGGTTTTATTAGAATTCCTACTACTGACAGTAGCTCTAGTTATAGCAGCAGCAGTAACAGAGAACGTGATTCACGTACTCATTCATTAACCAAGATGTTTGACAATCCTAGAATTCTTGATCAATTCTTGGGTACAGGTGAATACAAGAATTTAGTTCTGCCTGGTGGTAGTTTTGGACTTGGATTTAAGAGGTTTGGTTCTGAAGACAGCTCAACTCTTATGTTTGGGCACTCGGGTATGGGTGGGTCTACTGGTTTTTGTGACGTGACAAACAATTTTGCCATTGCTGTGACTCTCAATAAAGTAGCAATCGGAGCTGTCACTGCAAAAATTGTGCATCTAGTTTGTTCCGAGTTAAATATTCCTGTGCCAGCTGAATTCATGAGATTTGCAGCTGCTTCCAGAGGGCCCGCTTCAGAATCCAACTATGTGGCACCTATAATTAATTAAGGATCAATGCTTTTTGGCTTTTCTTCCTTTTTTTTATATGTATTATATATATTTTTTGGGTTTCCTACGTATAATTTATCTGTAAAAATGTATAATTCATGTTTCCCTGAGGTTTTTAGTTCATGCACGGTTATCAACAATTTTATGACTCTCTTCTGCTTCTGAATTTGAAACTATTCACAGGGTGCTGCAGCCCCTTATCATATGGTTCCAATTGTAATATAGTTTACGAATAAATTATTTTAATCGTATCTTAAATTTTGGTTCGTTGAGTATGGTTTCATGCGTTTGGGTTTGCCATGATGCTTATAGAAAAGAAGCAACTGGGTCGAATCTCCCCAAGGAAAAAAGAAACCGACTGGCACGTTTAGACGTTTTGTTTTCAGCTTTAGTTATATCAATTTTGGAAGGCAGTGTGTTTTTTATCGTGGTTTGCATGTGATAATACTATATTATCTCAAAGAAACGAAGTGGACAGTTAATGTGATTAATAGTGTACACCAAGTATAGTATGTTGTAATGTATGTATGATGTTTCAGTTCAAAAAAAAATGTATGTATGATGTATGTGCCCGACACAGTTCTGTCATCTTAATAATCAAATAGTAATGTGCATGAGAGAATTTTAGAAGATAGGAGAACAACACTATAACCATATGATATAAGTATACATCTACAATGTTAGTATAGTAGTCAGTCGTTCATGATGGCCAATGAAAGGAAGAATAGCTGATCATATCTAACTGATAAGAATTTTAAAATTAGTATAAATTATCTCGTATGATATGCTATCTTTTTCCTCCTATTAAAGAATTTCTTTTTTACAATTTTAAGTTTTTTTTATATCTATATACACACACGAAAATGTTGTAATAAAAACGATATTAGAATATTTTCTTTCTCTAAAGTTTTAGTTGAAAGAAGCACAAATCAGTAATTAACGGTCACATAGAAGAGTATTGTCTGGGGCATTGAATCTAGCATCATTGCCAGCACATTTAATCCCCCTAACCTTATAAAATTAAAATTAAGGAATGTAAATTTATAAAATGTCCACGTGATGCAGTACGCGGTGGAAGCATGAAGAAAGGGCTAAAGAATCAGCCATTAAAAAGAGGAACACTCATATATATACTACTCCCTCCCATCCTAAATATAAGACCTAATTGATTTTTTAAAAAATCCTATAAAAAAGCAAAATAAGTTAATTATAAATTGATTTACCTAATCTATTCCCTTAAACTGATTTATTTCACCTATAAACTAATGTATAATCTAAAAATATATCAAATATGTCATGATTTAATAGCCTATTTCGCAACCTTAACCTCTCCAAAAAAAGTCAATTAGGTCTTATATTTAGGACCAGAGGTAATATAATACTATTATGGTACAACTACACAACGCGGTTTCTGAACATGAGTGCTTCCACAAATTATAATGGAGCCAAGTAATTTGATTAGATCCAGATCTCTCGCCTTTAAATATTTCACACTGTTCCATTGTGCGCTTTCAATATCAAACACTTCATTAGAGTCTTCAATGAAGGTACTTAGATAAAGCCTTATTTAAGTAACTTGGTCTTTCCACTTTATCCTCCTTTTGGAATTAAATTTCTTGTATGATACTCCCTCCGGTCCTATTTATAAGTCGCCAACCGCCTCTAAATTTTGGTCCTAAATATAAGTCACCAACTACCACTAACTAACTCATTTATTAAAATTTTCCTAATATACCCTTACATTCGAAATAGAACATTGGAAGATGAGAAGAGAGAGAAGATGAAAAAAAAAACACTTTTATAGATAGAGGATTAATGAAGAGAGAGAAAATGTAGTGGACCATAGTGAATTAGTGATAAATGTGGGAGGGGCAAAAATGGAAAAGACAAAAAAAAATAAGATCAACTTAATGATCCAACTTCCATTAACCTCCATTCTTTGGTTTGTACAATTTAGGCGGTTAGCGACTTATAAATAGGACCGGAGGGAGTATAAAGAAGGGGGAAAAGGATTTATTGTTTTTTTTTTCTTTTTTTAAAGAAACGGGATATCATTCATTCAAATGATCAATACATCTAAATCCTCCAGGTAATCTACCTTTCTTCAACTCCCACCTGTCTGATGAAAGGTGGTGGTTGATCAAAGGTGACAAAGCTAACATACTCCTTCCGGTCCCTAATGTAAGAGCCCAAAATTTGAATGGTTTTGGTCCCTAATGTAAGAGCTCACCCCACATTCTCTCCTCATTTAATGCATTTTTCCTACTTTACCCTTAACTCTCTTTCATATTTATTAATGATTATGTATTTCTCTCTCTTAAAAGTACCATAATAAATATGGGCAATTTTGGAAAAGAAGCATTAACTCCAGACATCCAACTAACATTCACATGTTTTCTTAAGAAGCGTTTTTTTGGCGGCTAGCTCTTACATTAGGGACCAGAGGGAGTATAAACTATGAGAATTCTTAGCTAACTCGTCTGCCAATATAATGTGTTTCCTATATACATGAAAAAAAAAATCTACTGTCCAATCCCCATACACATTCATTGCTTTTTCTATGGACCCTAGAAAGTAGTCACTTAGTGGGAAACACAAGTGTGCATATTTGAAGGACAAAATAAATTCAATGAACAAATCACTTGATTTCCATAAATGCTAGAAATAATATCAGAACACGGCATTGTCAACCAGTACAATTAACGAGACGGTTCTCTGGAACTCCCCACTGTCCTCAATTGCTCTTAAATAAATATACAGTGAAACGAAACAAACAAATCTAGGAATATCCATTTTTTTTTGCCAATTGGATTATACATATTCAATTCAATGCATATTGCCTCCGTATTATATTCAGCTTTTGTGTGCCAGCTTTAGAGTCCATAATGTCAATCAGGCACACACAATTATTAGTATTTTTTAATCGCTATGATCCTACCATACAATGGCATTTTATATTTTTACATTAGTGCTTACTCATGGATCCAACTATAAAAGGAGGCCACTTTGATGAAAATAATCATCGCACTTGCATTGTTGCCTGCATCACACCTATACCAAAGTCTTTTTAGTTCCTTCCTGCAACTCGATTATTGTCTTTCATTCCTAGTTTTCGTTGAATTCTATTCTTGGAGTACTGCCATAAATGGGGATAGCTGATGCATGCTCCAGGATCATTGGAGACATTTTGCAATCTTTAAGAGGTTCACATGGAATCTCAAAGCCTCATCAAGTTGATCACAACAATGATATTCCCTGCATGCCCCAGAATGTGATCAAACTTGATGACAAGATGGTGGGTGCTCTCATCACTGTGTTTGGCATGGAAAACAATGGAAGAGTCAAGAAGGAAAATGCTAGGCAAGTGGTGGAGAAGCTGGGCTTGCTATATGGTTCAGAGGAAGACAAGTCCTCATCAGGAATGTTTGAACTTCCTAGCCAAGGAGGCTTGGAAGATGAAGAGGTTCCTGTGGAAGAAGTGCTTGATGGAATGGAAGATATGTCAAAGCGAAGCGAGCTATTACACGAGGCCTTCAAAATCTTCGATGAAGATGGAGATGGATACATAGATGCAATGGAGTTGAAAAGGGTTCTGGATTGCTTGGGTTTGGATAAAGGTTGGGACATGAGTGCCATTGAGAAAATGGTGAATGTTGTAGATTTGAACTTTGATGGTAAGGTTGATTTCAATGAGTTTGAGTTGATGATGGGGTAGCAGTTGAGTTTAATCATTCATTTTGCTTTTAGGAATAAAATTATTATTATTTATCATCAAATCCAATTGTATATAACTTCTTCCACAGTTCGGCTGAATGCAAAATCTTGTGATGTTTTGTATACATAAAACCACATCTGGTATATTCATCATTTATAATTTCTCTAACTCCTTATAACTCCCACATTTTAGACGCACAAAAATTGGGGTGACTAGAAAACACAAGTACTTTTAATCAAAAAAAAAAAAAGAAAACACAAGTACTTTTATACATGACAAAATACACCAGAGACCATACTTTTCAATGGACACAAAGATAACAGGGAACATTAGACAAAACAGCACCTACTAATCTAACTAGACAAGAAAATATATATCTATATAAGGTTGGACCTAATTGGAGGGGAAGTGAAAACATTCAACGATATATGTCATTGATACATCTCATAGTATCACTAATAACAACGCCAGGGTTGAAATTGCTATTGCCGATATGCAAGTTTCCAAGACCAAGAGATGAATTGTGATCATCAACAATAGAAGAATACGGGGCATCACTTCCTTGGATGGTGATGGTGGGTGACACGTGTGCCATGCCATGTTGACGCAGGCTAGTCGTGTTGAGTTGTGGCGGTGCTGCGTTGAGCTGAGTCTGATTATGAACAAGAGGATTGCTTAAGGTGGAGAAGGATCCCCTAGTCAGCATATCTTCAGCTAACTTCACCTAAAAACAGTATATAAAATTTCTTTACTAATTCATATTTGTATGCCCCATCAGATATTTTCACCTGTATCCAATAGGAACAGAGATATGATTAGAGCCTTGATCAAGAAAGAATCTATATCCATATACCTTAGCTCTCAAAGCTTCCACATCTGACTTCAGAACTCGGTTATTTGTATTAGCCTCACGAAATTGCTGACTGGCATCTGTAAGCTGCTTGTAGAGAGCTGCATTCTCCAATCTCAGTTGCTCAACCTGAGGAAGAAAACAAATTCAAATTTCATAATTGAATGTCACAGAATTATAATAATATCGTTCCTCCACCCATTTCCTTGTTTTTGAAGAGCCCCAATATATAACTTCCCTGACCCTCACCTGCAACTCAAGATCAGCAAGATGTGCTTGTTTTCTTCTTCTGGATCTCCTGGCAGATTCCCTATTAGAAACCTTCCTGAAACGTTGATGAAAACCGTGTAAATCCTTCGATGGTTAGGATGAGATGAAGAAGAAGACCAACAAGTGGTTGTGTTTTTTTTTTTTTTGTTAAACACTGTCCGATAATCCGGCGCCTATTGGCAACTGACTAACCCGGACTCGAGGGGTAGAAGTGTTGCCCACATAGGCAGGGTTGTCCCCTCTCCCTATGAGAGCACTTCCTGAGATTCAAACACACGTTCTCATCTTTATGGGGGTTAAATCTCACTTACCAGCTCAACCAGCTCAACCAACTACCCTAGTAAGTGATTGTGTTTATGCAGAACACATACACATACCTTCTGAGGCGCTTCATATCAACAGGGTTATTGTTTTGATCACAAGGACCAGCTACATCATCCTCATCAGAAGAAGCACTTGAGGTTTCTTTCACTTGATTATCTCCAACTATTGTTGTTGTAGCTTGATTTGCTGACACAGGGCTGCAAACTGCCCAGTTTCCAATTGATCCAAATATGTTAAACTACATCAACTAAAACCCAAGTTTCTTATGAGCTATCTACTACGTACCAGTGCAGGACACATTTGGGTGAGTGACATGCAAAAGAGTATAACTTTGAATCACAATATATATGTGTATATAAACATATATGTATACTCTATAATTACCAGCAGTACCACAAATGGATGATTGAGATTCAATGGTAGCACAGATAGGTGAATCTTTGGGAGTATCATCCGGGGACCATAATAATGAATCTGGTACTCCCTTGCAACTTGAAAACGCAGTCACTGCATCCTACAATCACACATAAGCTAAAAAGTTTAAGGATCAAACTGATTTACTTGTATGTATATTTATACAGCGGCATAAGGTCCCATTAAACGCCATAATTGACTCAGAAGGAAAAGTCTATGAACTTTTTTCTTTTCTTTTCTATTTTTTTATTAGGCCTATTCACTTAACATGTTAAGTTATCTTATTTTCTATTTTCTTTTTGGTTTCCAAATAGCACTAGAGGAAGAAAAGCACGAGGAGATAGGTCATATAGTAAAGCAACTTAGTACAATAGCCTTGATGATCATTACCTCAATTAGATTGTGGACACACCATGAGTGATTCCTTATGTTTTCTTTTTAAATAGCTAAATTAGAAATATCTTATCAACTACAAGTCGGTGGTGGGTAAGCAGGCAAAAAAGTTGAGATTTTGCTTTAGAATAAAGGATGGATGAAAAAAATCAATGAGAGAAAAGAAAAGCAAGCCATCTAATGGATGCTTCATACTTTCCTTCTTCATCTACCAAATGATGCCTAATACGTGATTTATAATTTAATTTTATTCCCTTCTATAATATAAATATGCCATAGAATCTACTTTTATTTTCCTTCCCTTGTTTTTTTTTTTTTGACCAAACTTCCCTTGTTTTAAATCTCATTAAATTAACTTAAACATGAAGCAGAGTGGGCAATTACTATGGGCGTCATGGTAGTCCACCCCAAGACAAATTATGTCCATGTTTGATAAACTGTAACATAAAAACATTTTAAAATATTTGAAAGGAACAATTATAATTAATTAATATTTTTTTTAAACAAAGGATATTTTACGCTGTTCTTTTTTTAAGGAAGAAAATGTTGCACGCAATAGTCTTACTTTAAAAACGAATGGGGAGAAATTGAAATTACAGGAAAAAATATCCAAACAAGGAAATAAGAGTTTTTTTTTTTACCATAGGAAATAAAAGGGGTTTGAGCGTCATTTATTTGGTGCACGCTTTGTGTAAATATTGCTTCAACGATTGATATATGTGTGATAACCAAAATGCGTCAATGACTGGTAGCTAGGATATTAAGTCTAATATTCCAATTATTAGCAAGTCTTTATCGTGGAGACTTTTCTTATCTCCAATCACCTTCTATTCAAACTTCCACTATACTTTAATTTTCACCTTCTACAAGAAACTATCTTCACTTTGCACAGTTTTTCAATTTTTCTTAACAGGATCAAGTTAAGCTCTGTAGTAATAAACGTCATGGGAAGGAAATTTCGAGGTAATTAAACCATAAACAAAAACCTGCAACTTTATTTATTGACCAACCAAAAAAAAAAAAATTGTTACATTAGTGTTATATATAGCCAAGAAAAATGAAAGCAGAAATTTTAGCACTACTACTTTTTTTACTGCTCCCTCCATACATAAGTAGTACTATTTTTTTATCAGAACATACATAAGCAAATATAATAGCTTTCAAAGTTAAAAAAATTAATCCATACAATAAATTCAGAAAAATAAATTTAAAAATAATTTATTTAGATTTTTTTTTTAAAAAAAGTCAATCACATCTTATACTATTACTTATATAAGGGTGTATTTTTTGCATTGAGTTTGCTAACCTTCTTTAAAATTAAAAAACCTTAACAATCTCAAAAAAAAAAAAAAACAAAAGGGCACGTTTTATAAAGTAATCATATGATGAATGATTGTGTATTTAGAAATATATATATATAGAGTTGTTGGTGGAGCAGCTGAGGGTGATATATATATATATATATATATATATATATATATATATATATATATATATATATATATATATATCACTTCACTTCATTCACAACAACAACAAGGCAGCCACGTCATCAAGCCGTCGAACCGCGAGATGACGTGGCAATAGATGGTTCTCGAACATCCTTCCTCTTCATTTTTTTATTTTTGTATCAGCAAGAAGGCGTTCGTATGATCGGTGATACTGATGATAAGTGAAAAAGAGCAAACTAACCGAGTTTCGGAAAACGTGATCGAACTCGTCGGAGCCGGCGCCGGCGAAAAATGCCTCCACGTTAACCAAGCTTTTCTCTCTTTGATTCCAAAGCTCGCAAGGTTTCACGTCGTCGCCGCCGTCTCCGCCGCCGGAGGCGGCGGATTCCACCGCTTTGTTCAGGAACTCTTCCAGGGCCAGCTCTGACGGCGTCCGTTTGAGGTTGAAGGCGGCGGAGAGGAGGGAGTGTACGGCGGAGGACGGCGGAGGTACGGCGGAGGGTTTGGTGTCCATCATGCCGGAGAAGAAAATGGAGGGAAGGAGGGAGGAGAGAGAGGGAAAAGGGAGCGAGGGAAGCAAGTGAACGGGTATAAATAGGAAAATTGAAATTTTATTTTTTAATTTTATCTTGTTTTATTTTTTAAGAGAATTAATTTTATTGTTGGAGGGGAAAAAGATGGGGCGGCACATGAAGTTAAAACTTTGGTAGAAAGTCGTTGGTGTAATTGAAATTACGAAAATGACATCCCATGTTACGTGTAATTGCGTTTTCCACTCGTGATCCTTCATCATGCCAATTATTGCTGCCCCCATGTTCTTAATAGTGAGGACTGAGGAGTTTGGTTTGCTAATTCATTACAATGTGATGTCATCCCCTATTTTTTTTTTTTTATCAAAATGTCATCCCCTATGAATATTAGTGTTTTGGTATATAAGACATGTTTATTTAATTTGATTATATTAATGATGTTAGTTAAAAATACATAATATTACTAATAATATATTTTAACTATCGACCTTTAACCCCACCCTTTTATTTTATTTATCTATTATGAAGAGCATTGATGAGGATAATTTGATAAAAATTTAGTAAAAATTTAAAAATATGCCTTATAATTGGGGTCAAATTCATTTCTCCAAATAAATAAATATAATAAATCCTAATACTGTCCTTTTAGATGTTCAAGAGACTTTATTTATCTTTTTTACTAAAAATTTACCAGAAAATAAAATAGCTTATTCTATGTTATAACTTCGGACGTGATCAAAGGCGCATGAACCACACCTTATCGTGGACGTTGAGTACAAGAGGTTTGCATTTTATTCATCTCATTAGCTCGCCATGGTAGTGCCTCATGTTCCAGGTCAGTTTAGTTGTTGTTATTTATTCAATTGCAGGTCTCATGATTATTAAGGTACGATTTTTCTATCTATCCCTTCCTTTATATGTTGTGTGTTTTATATTTATTGTATGAGTTTTGTGTTTCAAGTTTTTGGGTGTTATATAATTGACTTTGAAATTCCTTTTAACATGTGTTTTTATGAACTACATTAATTTTTAGTAATAGGATTTTAATGGTAGTATAATAGAAAGTGTAGTTGTTGCTTACAAGTGGTCGGAAAAAGGGAGGATGAGTTGCCGGAGTTGTGATGTGAATGAGGATTTGTCTATGGTGAAGTTAGATGAGTTTCCTAGTTTTTAGGAGTTTTATTTGGAATTAGTGGCAAGATTGTAGGCAAATTTTTATGATTGTTTTGGTTCATGTTTGGCATAGTCAGAAAATTTTAAGAAGTGGGCCATGGATGAAAGATTTTTTTTTTTGCGGAAATCGCAGTTTTTGACTCATTCTCCTATTTTTGCCGAAACTGCAGTTTTGACCCAGTTTTTTTTTTTTGCGGAAATTGCAGTTTTTGACCCATTCTCCTACTTTTGCGGAAAATGCAGTTTTTAACCCAGTTTTTTTTTTCCCGAAAATTGCAGCTTTGACCCATTCTCCTACTTTGGCGGAAAATGCAGTTTTTTTTTTGCCGCCGTGTTATCTATGTCATTCATATCTGATCTTTTCTCTTCTTCCTCTCATTTCTTATAATCTTTCTTCTCATCAATCTATCAAAATGAATTAATTTTGATTTTCTTTTTAAGGCATTTTACTAAATTTACATAGTTTTATTAAATCTTTTGTTTCTCATGCATCTCTTAACCTTTGTATATTGTTTGTTGAACATTGTGTTGTTCTGTTTTTATAGTATATTTTATTAATTATTGTTTTATTTTATTGTTGAATATTGTGGTTGTTCTGTTTTATTGTTTATTGTATATTGCTATTTATTTTATTATTTGTTTATGTATTATTTTATTTTGTTTTTATGGTTTTATTGTATTGTGTTATTATTTTATTGTATTGCGATTATTGTTTTATTGTTTATCGCTTTATTTATTTGTTATTATTTGTGCTAGTTTAATTATTATTAGTGTTTAGTGTTTTTATTTTATTGTATTTTGTTATTATTGTATGTAATACTCTGCCTATAATATAGCCGGTCCTAAGCCCGGATAAAAAAGAGTAGGTTGTGTTAGGCTTCGGCAGCCACCGTAAAATTTGTCTAATCTTAAAGCATGGACACACACAACCATTTTTGCAATATGTCATCGTCTAGCATTTTACAGAAGAAGGGATATATAAAGAAGCAAGTGAATGAGTGTAGGATTAGATTTAGTACGTGGAATATTGGAACCTTAAAAGGTAAAGCTTGGGAGATAATAGGTGTGATGAAGGATAGAAAGATAAACATTTATGTTTACAAGAGACTAAATGGGTAGGTGAAAAGGATAAGGATATTGATGGTTATAAACTTGGGTACACTGGTAAAGTGAGTCATATGAATGGTGTAGGTATAATTGTGGATGAAGTATGGAAGAAGAATGTGGTTGAAGTTTATAGAAGTGGTGACAGATTATTATCGATAAAAATGGTAATTGAGGAGAAAACAGTTAATGTAAACTGTGAATGATGGGCAATTAAACAAAACAACAAGACATAAGATGGATGTGACAGAGATGAAAATGTTGAGAGGGATGAGTGGGTATATATTAAAAGATAGGTTTAGTAATGATCACATTAGTGAAAGAGTTGGGGTAACATCAATTTCAGAGAAAATGAGAGATTATCGTTTAAGGTGGTATGGACATGTTCAAAGAAGAGAATTAGATGTGCTAGTAAGAATAGTGGAGTAGATGGTAAGGGAGACGTATATAAGAAATAGAGGGAGACCAAAGAGAACTCTTGATGAAGTTATTCAAAAAGATATGTTAGTGAAATGTTTATCTCTAGCAAAGACTAGGGACATAGCAAAATGGCGTCGTGTGATCCATGTAGCCGACCCCACTTGAGTGGGATAAGGTTTACGTTGTTATTATTACTAGAAGAATGTGAGTTTTAACATTGTGCACGGGGATCCTAATATGTATTTTTGTGCATTCCATTTTAATGGTGAGTGTAATGAGAGTAGAGGATTGTGTGAGTTTCTATGATGTATGTAATTTGTAGTCTTGTAGAGATTTATTTTTTCCTTTGCCAATCAATAGAATAACACATCATTAAATCAAACGTTATCTAATGGTCTTACAATACCAAAAATCATAAAAAGAAAAGGATAAAACATAATTATGCCAAATTGCATTATCCAGATCAGCATTGATATTTCGTATGTTGCTTTTCAAAATCTCTATCAACTGATGTGAAGGTCATCTTACCCCGACTCAAAGACTAGTTCTAAAGAAGTTTTCACAATTCAATTAACTGCTAAATTTGCTTCCATAGGAATCTAACCGCAAACACAAATCCTCGTCAGTTCTCTTTAAAACCAATATTTTCAATGATAGTGGCACATACATCTCATGTCATAGGACTTTTGACAAGACAAAAGTTGTTTGTCAAGCTAAGTGACTTATTTAAATTCTTACCTGATCAACTTGTCAAAATTAAAACATCTCACATTTCTCTTATTTATTGATATGCAATGTGTATGACCAATGAAATTGAAGAATGATCATAATTGTCATAAGGCATTTCCAACCAATTTTTGTGTTTTATATAACGATTAACATATTTTCCCCAACTCAAATTAATTTTAAATTCGCATGTCTTTAATTAAATGATGAAGTGAATTATTTTTCTCCTACTTGAGCTTAAAATTTGCTTCTAATAGTTGTCATATAATGAATAGTATAGCAATGATATTGAACTAATATTTTTTATGTATCAAGTGGTAATCTAACTATATAAGTTTTACGTTGTATGGTTTTCTCTTCTAACACAAGTGTCTCATATAGGATTTCTTTTTAATTGGGCTTTTAACCACTATACTAGTTATAAGTTGGTATCTTGGACTTATATTATTATCAGCTAGAATTTTCATTTGCAAAACAGTTTTATTTTTGTTTTATTTGGATGTGTGGACGTATATCTTCTTTTTTAAACGAATTGATATATTAAGTTCTGTCGAAAAACAATATGTTAAAGTCATACACACAGAAGATTATCTTTAATTATAGGAAGTTGAACAAGTTCAACTATCAATAATTCTTTTCATTTGTAGTTTTTACCATCACTTTTTATACATACAATAAACTAAAATAACAAATATTTCAACTTTTGCCGCGATTTCTTACCCTACACTCAAGTATTCAATTATAGTAATATAAAAATGTTCTTCAATTTATATTATTAACTAATATTTTTTTTTATACTCCCAACCTTTTATACATACCAATAAAAACAAATCGTAATGATTTATTATGGGCATATTTAATAAAATCATACACTTTTACCCTTACTCACTTATTGTACCCTCAGTTTTAATTACAGGATCACTTTAATTTGTTTAGAGAAATTTAAAATATATAAAATTAATCACTCTACATTACACTGTATAATTAACTTTTTCATTGAAAACCAATGTATTTTACTTATAAACTAACATAATATCTAATTATATTTAACATATTTTATTATTTATTGATATAATTTGCTTCTTTAACTTTTACGAAAAATGACAAATTTTTGTGACCAAGGGGACTGCATCTTTTCCTTCCCCTACTTGCATTAACTAATATAGAAGTGGTATAAATAGAAAACAAAAAAGTTATTAATTTGATTTTTACATATTACTGTACTTCTTATACTTTGGATAAATTCTTTTATCACATTACTTCTTATATTTAGGACAATTAATGATGCACTAGGCAATTTTGTCACCAATCCGAGGCAAGGAGGAGATTCCAAGAAAGTGATGATAATATTGCGAATCTGGCCTGTTTGCCTCCGAATCTGGGAAGCATCTCTAAATCGCCACATGTTAAAATAGAAAGATCCCTCTGGGTATCTTTTTGGAATCTCCACATTCTATGATTGAATTGAGAAATCGACTTCATTCTTTTCCCCCGGTAAAGCAATTTGAAAAAATTACATCAACTGATAAGCCTAATTTTTGAAAATAAGACTATATGTAATATACTTATATTCATAATATTTTTAAATTTGCTGATATTTTAGTATGTAGTAGAAAATACTCAGATTTCAAACATTGATTGAAATGTGATTTATGTTGGATGTGACAATAAGAAACAAAATTTGTATTACTATTTATATACCATGAAATACTATGACATCACATAATAGGTGTTGCTTAATTTAAAATGAATAAAGGTCAACACTGTATGTTTGATTGCGGTTAATTAATTATGACCAATCAAAATCCAAAATATATAGTTATAATATACTCCTATAAAGCAGCAGTGCTATTAATTATGGCCACTTAGACACTAATTGGGGTGGGTAGTGGTGAAGGCGACTACTATTCATATTTCCAAGCACTAATCATCTCTTCAATATCATTTTCAGCTTTACGCTGATATATCTTCTAACACGAGGGGAATCCACAAATTCTTAAATTTAATGAATACTTAAACAATAAATTAAATCATAAACAGGCATCTTGACTGGAAAATACGTCGAATTTAATTTAAGTTAATGTTGTTGCTACTATTACTATTAATAGTTATTATTAAAATTGAGAAGGACCCGACATGCATGAAAACGATGGGCTACTTTTGTGACCAGCATGAAAGAGAAACAAATAATTTTTAAGTATACATAAGGGTTACTTCTTGACCAAGAGAACAATAACAATAATAAAATTGAAAACTTTAATAGAATTAAAATAACTGGGCAACACATAATGAGTACCAATGAAAAAGAATAAAGAAAAGCAGACCAAAAGAGAAAGAGGGCTGCCACAACTTTGATTCTCTGGCCTCTTGTGTGTGGTTAAGCAAAGTGAAGAATAAGATCGAGTAAATTAAAGTATTTGGTGGCAAAACATTTGAAGCCACATTTGCCACAATTAGGAATACATCACCTCCACAGATAATGCAAAAACAAAAAAGTTTAGTACCTCTAATTCAAGGAGTGGATGAAGCAAAGCAGCAAATCACAAATAATGGGATGACATCTGAAAGACTAATGGCACATGTTAAATATAATAATGCATTACGAATTAGTCTCTATGAATAGTGTTATGGCTATTTAAATATGATATTTTATGATTGAATTCGCATAAATACAATTTTTTTAGAAGTTAGCTAGACTAATAATGTTTCAATCTAATACAATAGGTACTGAATATAAAATAATATAAGGAATCATAAATATAAATTAGAGATTCTAAATATAAAATCTCAATTCATGTCATTTATCGAATTTATAATTCTTTTTCTAAATTCATTGCGCATAATTATAGAATTTTCATTGGGTAAAGTTGCATTGCAAATAAGATAAAATAATATATTTTAGACAAAGAAAACATGTTAACAAATAACTAACTTAACTAGTTTTATTAATACCACCTTATTACTTCATAAAATACACATGACAAGTTATATATGGTATTACCAAAGGCCTTGTAGTCCAGTGGTATGAGATCTCCCCTTTAGGTGGGAGGTTGCGGGTTCTTTCCCGCTTGTAACCTTAAGCAGTTAGTGTTTGCCCATTTGAATAAAAAAAAGTTATATATGGTATTGGTACATATGTGAAACAAAATTAAAATTATGTGACAAACACCCACACCCATTAGAAGAGGACCACACAATGAATGAAGATGAGACTATGAAAGTAAGAGTGAGATTGGAAAGGGGCAAAGTGGGAGAGGATGAGAGGAGCTAAAATACTTTTTTACTTTTGAAAAAGCAGCAAAGGCAATAGATTTGGAAGGAAGTATATCAAAGTTGAAGTAAGAGGAAAAGCACAGTGACCAGAGAGTTGGAAAAAAAACACAAGTGGGTTTCTTAAAGGAATGTGGGGGAAGATTGATGGGGACAAGCACCGCCCTTAAAACAAAAAGCTGGTACTCATATAAAACATTAAAAATAAAAAAGAGGATGCTTTTAGTTTTATGGGGGTAGTGTTAAAAAAGCAGGTTAGAGCTCGCTTTCTGGTGTGAGGTTTTAAAGTTGTTTGCATTATTAGTTTAATGGCATAATCACTTTCCTAACATAATGCAATAATACCTAACTTTCTGACTAGGGAATGCCCAGTGGCGTTGAAAAGGTAAAGCCACCATTTCAAGTTTTAGAGTGGGGACGGACACCAGTCAGGAGGAGACTAGTTCTACATTTTACTTTTTTTTTTGTACATCACATCATATGCTTTATCATATCATCTATTGTTATCTCTTACTGCTTTCTTAGAACTGTATTCACTGCACATTAGATTTTAGACTAGTCTTATCATGGACCTGCACTATTCAACTTCATCCTCGGTGTTCAATTCCACTTCTTCATCCTCCTTTTCTTTTGTTTCTTGATCCTTCTTCAAATCCAACCTACATTAAGCTGCCATTTGTATTATGAACCAAACGATTTATCACAGCTCAAATGTGTGCGTGTAATGATGTAGAGTCAATTTTCTGAAAAAACCAGCCACTTGAGCCGTAGTATTTTTACCCTACACGATAGGCTCATGTGTCAGCGTCCCTTGGAAGGGAACAGAACCACGAAGTGGCGCACCTTTCTTTATTTTTATATAAAAAAAGAATATCAACTCACAAAGATATTTTTTGTTCAGTATGGCTTGCACTACCAACATGGGGATACAAGGATCAAACTCTCAAACTTTCACTTAAAGAGGAGCTCCCATGCCATTAGATTACTAGGATATTTGCAAGGAGTGGCACACCTTCATTAAGGATGGGCAAGTGAACATGATGATTGACACATGATTATTTTTCCATTAACATTTAGTTTGTTTGAAGCATGATATGAACATTAAAATAGTGACCGAGACAGGGGGCCCTTAAAAATGATTTGAACCAGCAATAATAAGTTTTTTATATCAATAATCTACAAATTGTTAGGATAAATATTTCCTTTTTTCCCACTTCAGCAAAGGTGCTTAAATCGTAGCCTCTAATTTTCTTTGAAAATGTTCAAATTCTTTTAAAAATATAGAGCGAGAAAGCTACCCTGATGAATAATCATATTCCAAGGTTTTGTTAAAGCTAAGACAACTTATTATATGCCTGCGTGCATAACGCGCGGATATTATAATAGAAGCCATATTTTCTCCACACACATCCATCTGCCACAAACAGAACTCATCAAGGCAAGGCAATGTAATTCATGATGCATAAAATTTAAAATTCAACATTAGACAGGCGAACACTATCCAATCCCATCCGGAAGATGCTTGAATTTATATAATTAGCATAACTTATAGTACCACAGTTTAATAAAACAAACAGAAACAATTGGAAGCTCATCAAAAGGAAAAAGTAACAAACGTATGTCGCAAGAACATTAACGACATAGTTTATGACATGATTTTGGCAGACCTAACATAAAGGCTGTCCACAACCTTGCCTATGTTGGTGATAGTTTCCAATGATGCGGGATATATAGCATCACTCTTGGGATCATCGAATATGACGAGGCATCCAGCACCTTGATCCAATGTCCCAGCAAACTTCTTGTCCAAGATCATCTGGGACAGTTTCCGCTCCACATTATCAATGGGAAGTTCAATTAGCTCAGCAATATGCGCGATCTCAACCCTTGAGAATGGCTCAATTAATCTGCAAAGGTTCTGCTCCAGAAGGGTATCATAAAGGGATGACAGGTGCCTGTGGACAATTGGATCTTCCTCCAACTGTGCCTTGTAGTCTCTCAAAGCAATTTCAAACAACCTAAGGGAACGTTTAGAATGAGCATCTGCAACAGCTTTCATGGCATCCATGTCAGGGCCGACATACTGGAGTCCTGCTTTAGAAGATATAATGCTCGCCACATCATCAGCTTGACTCACCATAATCTTACACAACAGCATGTACTTTAGGCTATAAACAGCCTTGGGGTCTTCAAGTGCATTGAAGGACTCAAAAGCTTCAAAGAAATAACTATAAGCAGTCTTATAATCCTTCTCCTCTGCATGAAGAATCCCACTTTGCAAATCAATGGCACCTTGCTGAGCAGGGGGCACATAAATAGCATTAGCAGCTGTTCTCGCTGCTGTGAGGGCAGCTTTTGCCTTCGGAAGGTTCCTTAAGGAGAAGTGCAGCTTGCTTTCCAGCAAGTCTATGTCCACAAGAAGAAGTTTGTCATCCAATCTTCTAACCTCTTTGACCAGGCCAGTAAGAAGTGTCAAAGCTTCTGAATACTCTTTATTTTCCATAAGAAGAGCTGCAAGCCTTGCCTCAACCCGCTGCCTCAGAAAAGTACGCTTTTCAGCTCGAGTCCACTGCACCATTTCTTTACAGAGTGCAATTTGTAGATCAGATGTACCTGGTATCTTAGCAACAGCATCAATTATTCCCCTCACTATTTTTGCAGTTTTTGCCTTAGGGATTAAAGAAAAGAATGGCCTCAACTGAGTGAGAAGGCTGCGCAGGTCCTCTGCCCTATTTTCTTGTCTAAGAAGATCAGAGAGGTTCGTGATGGCCTGCTCTTTAATACGCAGAGCTTCTGGAGACGCAGAGGGATTCTCAAGCACACGATAAAGAATAGATATGGATTCAGATGGGCTTTTGGCCTCCAGTGCCTGTGCAAGACTCTCTGTTGTCGCAGGGAGATATGAGGACGACATTTTTATTGCTTCCACAAACTTCTGAAAGAACAATTTTCATTAATCAAGAGAAACATGCAAAACTACACAGCTTCTAATTACAATAGATTTGAGCATTCTTTACTGACAAATATCTCATGTGACCATCACGTGGATCACTCATGATATAAAACAAGAACACCAACAATATCTCCCTCATTTTAACAGCCTAGAATGCGAGGGATGTAATCAAAACACACAAATCTTAAAGAAGCTACAAGCAAAGGCATAACATTCAAAATTGAAAGCTAACACAATTCCACGGCACATCAGCAACTACAACTATTATAACTATCTAATGAAATTGAACGCAATGATAATTAGAAACACTTATGTGCATATTTTGATTTAAAAGCAACATTTTTCATCAATTATTTTCATGACCACAAAATTCAAGGCGAGAAAAACGTGAACTTTAAGAAATAGAAAACACAATTCTCAATCTTCTCTCAGATCTACCAAGCTGTGATTTTTCTGAACAGTCAAACTTCACAAATTGGGATTTTTCCTCCACATCAACACTAATCTAATTTATCACTTACTTTCGCAAGTCTATTGCATTATCGCTTACTCTATTGGTCGCTTTTCAAATCCTCAATAAACCCTAAAATTAGAAACCCTAGCTCTCTTCACAAACCTCAGAATTGGGAATTACGAATTGGGGAAGGGTAAAAAGGTAAAAACACAGAGAAATTGAAGCATACCTGGACGTTGATCAAAGAAACAAAAGTGAAGAGGAGATTATGAAAATGAGAGAACTGAGAAAGAACTACTCTTTGTTTTGTACTTCACGAGTTCACGTATATCGATGGGTATATGAAGTTTTTTCTCAAAGGGTGGGCTTCTCCACCTTATTGGGCCTTATGCTAAATGGGCTACTTGACTCTTTGTAGGTTTAATTTGTTTGGTCCAATAAAAGATAGTCTTATTGATAAAAATATTGGTAATTAAACTTGTTGGGTTGACGTGAGTGGTAAGTACTCTCATCTAAAAAATTCTTGTGTGAACCAGTGCATCATGTTATTTGTTATCTGACCAATAACAACTAAACACTTAAGATCTTATGTGTAATATTCAATTTGATTTTTTTATCAGAAATATCCAATTTGACTTGGTACCCTAAAAAATCTAACTAACACATTAAAAAAATTAAATGTCATGTTTTCAATGTTTTTATATTTTATAATTTGAAAAAAAAAATTGTCACTTGGTTAGATTTTTCAGGGTGACTTCAGATTAAAAATTATATGTAAGACCTTATGTGTTTAGTTGTTATTAGTCGGACCACAAATGACATGGTGCAACAGGTTAGCGCAAGAATTTCTCCACTCATCTCTTAAGTTTGTACTTGGAGTTCGATCCCTAACCCTTGTGAATGGAGCAAATCCATAGGTCTTCTGTTTACCCCTTATATGAAATTTCAAAACAGTGAGAAATAAGTGCAACTTAACTTGCAATTATATGGCTGTGAGCTCCACATTCTTAGCTACGTAAGATAAATGGGCTACTTCTTTGAGAGTTTTTTTGACCCAATCCGGTTAAACTTTTTTGTGTAAAAAATATGTGGGGAAATAATAAAAACCGAAAGCCCAATTAATTATTTTTCAACCTTGAGAGTCCAATAACACTGACCATTCCTTCTTACGTATTGAAACATAAAATTGAATCCAGCCATATTATTTTTTACTCATAATACAAAGACGGAAGGTAAATTAATGTACAACTACAGACAAGAACACATATACATGAACGATGTTCCGAGATGAAGCGCAGTTAATTAGTCCATCCTTATTGTTAGAAATATTAGGATCATTTAAATTTGTTAGATCTTGTAATTGGTGGTTAGTGGCCCTATTGACTATATAAAGGGTCCTAACCCAAATATTTTAGTGTGTGAGATTTATGAGAGTCTACACCAAGAGGGAGAGTTAACTTTGTCTCTTTCCTCATTACCCTAATGTTAGTGATTTGTTTTTGTAAATCCATTACCTCAAGGAGGAGTGGTCATCACCTCTATGAGGGATGTTTTGATCTAGTCTAAGAGGATTAGAATTTGTTGTTGTTTTTGTATTCTTCTTGATCATCAATCAATAAAAGATTTCTTTCATTCTTCATCTTGTTCTCTTTACACATCAATTTGTCAACATGGTATCAGAGCATCGGGTTGAAATCATAATTTTTTCTAACATTGAGGCTGTAAATTTAACAGCCCCCTCAGAGAATTCATCTTTGTCATCAATCACACACATGTCGTCATCGTCACCTATTCCTGAATACTCTTTATTTTCTTCCTCAAGAAGTAAGGTTGAAGGAGTTTCAATGTTTGAGGTGCGAGATGATGAAACTTCAAATTTTTTCTGCATTGCTGCATATGAGCCAGGAAATGAACCCACGTTTTCACCAGTAACAAAGGGATGTTACAGCAATTCTGATGCTAATGGCCTTAAGAATGGTTCCTCAAACAATTTAATAGAAAATCTTTTGCTCCAACAGAGAGATGATCCGGAATTGGTGGATGAGACTTTGTTGTCCTTATGTGGAAGAGAGCAGCAACCTCTTGATACTGCTGACTCTAGGGAGGTTTTCCGGTGGCCATTTCAATTACGGTATAGCCAACGCTCCATATCAGTAGAGAAGCTATGCCCAGTTTGGAGAATGACTTTAGGAGCCATCCAATATGGAGTACCCTTCATGGACTTGGCACCGAAAACGGTAGCCTGTTTGGATGCCCCAAAATCTGCAAGTTTTATGCAATGCACCCTTTATTATCAACAAGGATATTTGCCCCCTTAATGTCACTCTGATGATTGGAGTTGCAAATTTGATGTAAGTCCAGAACTAAACCGAAGCGGAGTTAGTACTATCACTGATGAAATGTGCAGGCCCTCTGACATGGAGGCTTCCCATGAGGAGCACAAGGATTTTTCCTTTTCAGGCGAACCATCAGTGTCTAAGGATGATGATGAGCTGACTGAGTCAAAAATACAAGCTTTTTTGGATGAGAAGGCTCTAGGACTGAAAAAACTGCAGACACCTTTGTATGGAGAGTTCTACAACAGTTTGAATACATGGTATCAGAGCAGAAAGATCATATGTGCTAGAGTACATTCATCTTCTTCATCAACACTAAGAGATTAAATTCTTTTCGTTTCCAAGAATTCATCAAGACTTCGTCGAGAACTCAAGATTGGCGTGAGAGGTAACACTACCAGAAAAACAATGCCTTGTCACGGGTCATAAGTGGCGTATGAGTTAATGCGCCACAAATGAAACAATGCGTCACTTTTTTCCTCCAAACGCGACAAATTTTTCTCAAAAATTCAAACATATGTGGCGTATGGATTCATGCGCCACACATACCCTCCACACTTTCTCTAAAAAATTTAAATTTTTTCCCGCCACTCTCCCCCACTTTCTCCCTATATAAACTTCACTTCTCTCACATTTTCTCCTCCCCACTCTCTATTTTTTCCTACTCTCTCCCCACTTTCTTTTCTCCTCTTTCTCTACTCCATTATTTTCCTCCTCTTCACTTCCATTCTTCATATTTAATTTCTCATTTAACTAATTATACTTAATTTTTTTTGCAGGCTCATTGTTTAAAATCTTCCACAATCTAAGGTATACACTTTATCATTCGTTAATACTTCGTTTTTTTTTCTCATTCATTATAATTCAAATTCTTTTATTTCATTATAATACTAGCTTTTAATTATTTTTCCCTCTACTCCCTCTACTTCAAACACTCTATTTCCTTCTTCCTAATTATTATCTCCTATTTTTTTATTTTTTTTAAAACTGCAGCTGCAGTTTTTTTTATTTTCACTTCACCTTATGTCGCGCATGAGTTATGTGGCGTATGATACGTGACACAAGTTTGTTACGCCTCGATTTGTGGCGTATGGATTTCAACGCCACAAAATTCTTTCCTACGCCACATACTTCACAATTTTGCCCATTTTCAAACGTGACTAGCAGGCTATTTTTTTGTAGTGTAAGTACTCTTATCTTAAAAATTCTTGTGTGAACCTAATGCATCATGTTATTTGTGTCCGGCTAATAACAACTAAGAGAAATTCTTGTGTGAACCCGGTGCACCACATCATTTGTAGTCTGACCAATCACAAGTAGACACATCATGTATGACGTGTAATTTTTAATTTGACGTGACACCTTAAAAATAGAAACTAAGCACTAAAAAAATGTAAATCTCATATTTTCAATGTTTTTTTATTTTATAGTGTAAATAAAAAAGTTTCAAGGTTAGTTGAGTTTTTTTAGGCTGCCACATCAAATTTAAAATTACACGTCACACCGTATGTGTCTGCTTGTAATTGGTTAGACCACAAATGACGTGATGCATCGGGTTCACGCAAGAATATCTCAACAACTAAACATTTGAGATCTTACATGTAATATCCAATTTGACTTGGCACCTTAAAAAATCTAACTAACACATTAAAAAATTAAATATCATGTTTTCAATGTTTTTAAATTTTATAATTTGAAAAAAAATATTTTTATCACTTAGTTAGATTTTTCAGGGTGCCATGTCAGATTAAAAATTACACTTAAGACCTTATGTGTTTATTTGTTATTGGTTAGACCACAAATGACATGATGTACCAGCAGGCTCACGCAAGAATTTCTCCACTCATCTCTTAAGCTTATGGTTGGGGTTAGATCCCCAATCTTTCTGAATGAAGCAAATTCATTAGGTCATTTTTTTCTCCTTATATGAAATTTCAAAACAATTAGAGATTAATGTCACTTAACTTGCAATTATATGGTTGTGAGCTCGACATTCTCAGCTAGGCGAGATAAATGGGCTGTTCTTAGAGAGTTTTTTTTTACCCAACCCAGGTAAACTTTTTTGTTTGAGAAATTTGTTGGGCAAAAAATAAAAACCGAAAGCTCAATTAATCATTTTCCTTCTTACGTATTGAAACATGAAATTAATCCAGCCATATTATTTTACTCTGAGTTAATAGTACAAAGATGGAAGGCAAATTAATGTACAACGTAACTATACAAACAAGAACACATACATGAATGTACGATGTTCAGAGATGAAACGCAGTTACATGTAAATATGTAATTAGTCCACCCTTATTACACGTGAATTATTTGCCACAATAGCAATTATTAAGTAATTATATATATAATGAGAGTGGTGACTAGAGTTTGTTGAGATGACCAAGAGGCCACTACAGATTGACGTCGATCTTGGATTTGTTGGTAGAGACAGAGAAGAAGAGAAAGTCGAGGTTGTAAAGAACAGGAATCATAGTAAGAGTACAAATGAATACAAGCAGAGGCCCAAATATCCACAACAAAAGAGGAAGTGCAGCATAAAATATTCTGTTCCCAACAGTATTGAGGGTGAAGCCTTTGTCCAATATGTAATGAATATAAGAGGGCGTGACCAATGACGTGGCACCTTGTGGAACGTTGACCAAGATGTTGACTTGGTTGATGAACCTTATGGACAAAGAGTGACAGAAGAAGGATAGTATGAACAAGGCCAGTAAGGTAACATATTTGAGCGCCACCATGAACTCGCCATGAGCTCCATAAACGGCGTCGTTTAGTGGCTTCTTCATGCTGTATGTGCTGCTTATCACCGCCGCCAGCCCCGTGCACAGTAACACCGACGTTGTGGCCATCAAAGTGGACCCCATGATCACATTCCTCAACGATTGAACCGCCAATATGTTCTTCTTGTCATTGTCCTGCCATAAAAAAAACCCAATCATCATACATTTAAAATAATTTAGTGACAATTTTTATGGTGAAACCATATTTTAACATATAAATCCTCATTTAATAAGGATAGTTTCAATTATTCATGATTGACCAGGCATTGATGAAAATAAAAAAAATACTCAAATACCAAATCTATTCGACCATATACATATATATAAATATATATATATATATAAATATATATATATATATATATATATATGTATGTATGTATGTATGTATGTATGTATATGTATGTATGTATGTATGTATGTGTGTGTGTGTGTGTGTGTGTGTGTGTGTATTAGCTAGGGTTAGTATATGTGTGTACATCTAACATGGCATTGACCCAATAGAGGCGAACGGAGGCGTTAACGCCGATGGTGGTCCGGTGAGGATGAGAGCGGACGGTGAGCCACAGGTAAAGATGGTAGGCAATGCTGATGAGTAAGGCTGATGGCACTAATATCACATCCAAGTAACACTTTCTCCATTCCATCTCCCTATAGTTTCCTAGAAGATAATTAATTATTATTCTAATAAGTACAACTTCTCTCCTTGATATGATATGATCTTCTCTTTTATGTTGGTGTTTTTGTATATATCATGTGACTGAGGTGTTTTATATATAGAGAGGGAGAGAGATGACGATGATGCGTGTATGTGGACGTGTTTGAATGCGACGTTCAATTTTTACTGTAGGCAGTGGAGATATGGATAGTAAACATGTTGGAGTGGGATTCTCGTCCTCATCATGCCACGTTCTTATGTTTTTTCTATCTTTTCTTCAATTTGCTGCCTTTAATTGCTTCGTCTTTTTCCTCTGTACTGAGATTTCACTTGTTATTTACGAGGACCATATGACTCATAACTTGAAACACCTTATGTGCCTTTTTCTCTCAGAACCTTAAGCTTAGGATATATACCATGTGCCAGTACTTCTTTTAATATATGCGAGTACTCGACCGCAATAGGGGACAAGATAATCACGTTGCCCGATCATCTTTAGGCCTTTCAGTCTTTTTAAAATAAAATATTCAAATTTATCCGACCCATTTTGGACTTGACATGATGTTTTCACTATTTTAGGATTTTTAGCGGATAATTTTCATTTTCAGGATTTTTACTTGTCATATTTTAGACACATCAATAGTTTGAATCATTGATTGTGGGCATTTCTATAGTGACGAAACAGCTAGCCATAAGTTTTAACATGTTCAATGTCTAATCAGAAATCGAATCCTTACTTTGATTAAAATTGAATTAATCCCAACGCTCCTTACCTGATTAGCAAATTAGTTTTTATCGGTCTCTCTCAAATTCCCTATGATTTGAATATGTATCCTCATAAATAATATGGTCTATAATCACATTAATCGAAATCACTCTGGACTTTGACTCCATTTCCCCCTAAATTTATAATGTAGATAGTTGTCATCTCTCAACTTTTCCTAGGATTAGAATCTGCCTCGTACGCAATATGGTCATTTGACATATCACCTTAATCAACAATAACTTATCGATGTTTCAATCTCTTATATATATAAAGGAGGACTTTTTTTTAATGACAAACAGTCATCTTAACTAATTTATATAATTTGAAAATATGTTAATTATTTATTTGTAATCAATATATAAAGAATTTGTTATGCTTTTTAAATATATATATATATAAATATATATATATATATATATATATATATATATATATATATATAAGAGATAAAATTTAATATTTAAAAATAGGGTATCATCATTGAAGAGAAAGTAAAGAAGGTGAGAGTGTTTTTGATGAGGAGGTGCATTCTTCGTCAGATGAGATAATGAAAATGAGCAGTGTCCCCATCATCCTGAGTGCGCATTAAAACAAATACAAATATCTTATTTTTTTTGAAAAAATGGTTTATTTTTGTTGTCTTTACTTGCTCTATTATTGACAACCTCAAATCATAAATTCATCAACATTACAAAATGTCAGTACGTCGTATGTTATTTTCCACTAGTTTATCTATTAGTTTTTAAAAGATACGTAACTATGTTATTTCTACTAGTTTTTGGTAGGCCTTTTAATCCATTATAACTCATTGGGCTCGTTTGATTGGAGGGAATGATTTTGAGGGAATGGGAGTGGGAGTGAGTTTGAGATAGGATTCAATTTTTAAAATTAAGTTTGGTATGGGGGAATATTTTGAGGGATTAGCTAAATTAATTTTTTTAAAAAAATTAGTTATAAATTATAAAATGACATTAATGACCCTCACAATAAATAAAAAGATATATCATTATCTATTTAAATTAATCCTTCCATTTCAGTTAAAAATTAATATAAAGAAACCCAGAAAAAACTAATTGCTAAAATTGTGGGGGAATAAAATCTTTTTCTGTTGTAGATCAAGAATTAGTTACCAAAAAAACTCAAAGAAAAGACTGATTCCATTTATAACTAATCAAGATGTTTACATTTATACTATGCACTACTTTCTTAACCCTCACCCATTTTCTTATTTTTGAAAATTTAGAAACAAGTTTCATATGTTTCATATGTAAGCGAAAAATAATTTCATGAATGTATCTTATATTTATAAACTTTACTATTTTTTGAAATACACCTAGTTATAAAAAAGAGAAGAATCGTCATCTATATAAACAACGGTCATATAATAGTTTATAACTATGGATATATGAAACCCTAACTTCACAACCATTAAGTTTCATAATCAAATAAGAATTGAATTTCGATAAAAAATATCAAATAAGAATAAAAGATGAGATTTTGATGTGTGGGTATGAAGAAAGATGAGATTTTTTAATTGAGAAGAATTAGAGAGGAGAGAAAATCATGTGTCTGGAGATTAGGGTTGAGAAGAGAAAGAGATGAGAGACTTGAGATAGAAGAGATTTTTTTCACCCATATGTGAGAAGAGATGAGAATGTAAAATATATATATATATATTGTTTTAATTTTAATAGATATGGTTAATAGGTCGATAAAAATATAGATAAAGTTAATAGGTGTAATAAAAAAATATATAAAAAAGGTATGATTAGGGTTATTTTCGTAATTTAAGTAATCATTCCCACTAATGGATAACCAATACCAGGGGGTGAGGTGAGATTGAGTCATTCCCACTTAAGTGGGATTGGGAATCCCACTTAAGTGGAATACCACCAACCAAACCATGGATTGAGATTGAATCTCAATCCCAATCCCAATCTCATTCCCTCACCCTCATTCCCACCAACCAAACGGGCCCATTGGTTTAACCAGAGAAGCAACTATTATCGTGATGATGACTTGATCACTTCAATTCTTTGTCGTGCAAGAAATTCCGTTGATTTTTCGAAGAGATTACAGAGTTACTTTGAAAAAAGAATCGCACAATATGATTTGTGTGTGATAGACAGTGATAAGTGAGGCCAAAAAAGAAGATATTCATATTCCATGATGGCTGGGGAATCACAAAAACCAAAAAATATGTTCCATGATTTCTGCAAAGCTAGCCTTGCTTTAAAAAAGAGTTTGGTCAAATGACAAACAAATTAAAAGCGATATAAAGGGTTAGAAATAGAGACGTTGATAAAGAAGACACGGATGTAACAATATTTATTGAAAAAAAACAACAACAAGCCTAAAAGCTTGTTGTTTGTAAATTATATAAGCCAATTCACGGGATGTAGCCGTGTAGTGATAATTAGCAGTGAACGGGAGAAAAAGATCGGAACGTGTCAAACCAAGGTGCATACATGAACTAGTCTGGATCAAGCTAAAGTAGTTCGGATTTGGTACTCAAATAAGAACAATTATAAATCGAACCAAATCAGACTTCACTGCTTGGTTGGACAAGACTAATTTTTAGACCAAGTGAGCAGACCACTCGATGTTGTTTAATTTGTTTTAACTTGGTGTTATTTTCAATATTCTATATATAGATTGGGTTTCACTACTTATTGTTGTAGAATGTTATTGAGATTCTAATGAACTTATAATTAAGTTTTAATGTTTTTGGTTTAGTTATGGCTATGACCATTTTTTATTGTTTTAACTTGCGTCTTATTCTGGTGAAAAAAAACTTGCGCCTCATAAAAAAACAAAAAGAAAGCAAATTGAGTTCTTTGTATTCCATGAGCCAATCTATATAGTCTGGTTGACCAAGTCTGGTGATAAGACCAAACCATAGGTTATTTACTTGATTATTTCGGTCTGAGGTATTCTCCAGACTCGATCTCATATAGTCATATTGGTGAGTAAAAACTCATTTTGATAAAAAAAAAAAGAATAATAACTCAGTTTGATCTTGTCTATACACCTAATTGAAATTCTTAGCATGCTTGTTATTGGTAGGCCTAAACTAAAGCCCAAATTTACTAACCGGGCAATGGGTTTTGATTGTGTTAATTATTTGGTTTTTTTGTTATAACCCAGTGTCTGTGAAAAACAGAGCCCAATAAAGTTGTCGATGGTGCTGACTCCATCGAGCACGTTAAGGATCCTTTTGCATTTTAAAATTTTTGATTTTTTCAATTGAAAATCCTTTTGCATTTACTAAAAGTGCTTCTGCAATTCATGATCCTTTTGCAATGTGTTCGGCATCAGGTTTGGTCACCTAAGTGAGCAGTCCATCCTTTGAAGCTCCAATTTATCTTTTTCATAGTATCTTTGGACAAGCTTTTCTCAATGTATTATCTAACTTGGATGTGTTTGAATATTTCGGTGGAGAAGTAACTTTCTAATTTGACTTTTCATAATTAAGATTGAATAAAAGTTAAATTGTGTTTATATGATTTATTTTTGTATATGTAATGATAGAAGTGACTTTTTTCAATTTAATTTTTAAACATGTTTGGATACTTTTTTAAAGATGTAAAAGATCTTGAAAGAAGGGTTATTTTTGTCCCACTATGCTAATTTTGCACCTAAAAAAAACTATGAGATGGTGGGTGTAGTATGAGACAAACTACATAGTTAGTTTTTGTACCTTTAGCCTTGATCTAATTACTTAAAAGTGCCATCATTTATGCTGAAGCGGAAAGTTGTTCCCTATATACATGTCATTAAGCTTTTGATTTAACAAATGAAGGCGTCGTGTTGACTTGTATAAGTTTGCAATGGAATTTAAGCTAATTTGAATTTTAAAACTGAAAACTAAATAAGTGTGTGAATCCTAGCTAGATGTGATACATTTGGATTGCGACGTGCGTTCTTCCCTCTCACCAAAAAGGTCATGTACGTAGTACTAACTCTATGATCATCAATATTAGTTAATTCTTCAGTTAGCTGGCAGAATAATTCCACTTAATAATGCACAAAGCAGAATTATTATTCTCATCTCACGCCAAAAACAAAATAAGAAAAAATTACATAACATAGTCAAAAATCATAATATTCATATTATGAATAAAATTCGAACAATATCATTACTAGCTAGTTCCTTAAATTCCAAACACAAAAATTCACATCAATATGAATTTATAAAATACACACACACACATAAAGTTCATTCACAATTCACATTTTGGCTTCCGTTAAGCAAAATGAGATAATCTATGTGAGCATCCTCTACTAGATTACACTTAAAAACAACACAATAAACAAATACGCTCTTCGGTGTCAATAATTAACAGGACCAACTTTTGGATGACGACAATAGCAATAATGGGAATTACAGATCACAGAATCAATCAGGTGGCTTGGCAATGATTGTTTTGGAAGAACAAAGGAAAGTGTCTTGTTCTTATATACTTATATTTGATTTGTCTTAAATTGATTTTTGTTTTAACTTACATATACAAAGAAATGAATGGATTGAAAACACTACTTCTCTTGTCTTATGTATTTATAAGGTAAATTCCTATATATAAGTCACTTCCATTTGAATGCCCAAGTTTGCTTTATTATTATACCATGATTTCGTTTTCATGTGATAGTATATACTCCCTCTGGTCATAAATATAAGACCTAATTGTCTTTTTCTGGAAAATCCTTAAAAAACAAAATAAGTTAACTATAAATTGATTTACCTAATTTTTTCCCTTAAACTAGTTTATTTTACCTATAAACTAATGGATAATCTAAAAATATCTCAAATATGTCATCATTTAATAACCTATTTCGCAAACTTAATCTCTCCCAAAAAAAGGTCAATTAGGTCCTATATTTAGGACCAGAGGTAGTATTAAATATGAGTATACTAGGAAATTTGTTGGATTTTAGTGAAAAATGAATGAGATTCAAAGTTTTCCTTAGTTTGTGTGAAACATGATAGTAGAAGCAACTTATAAATAGGATCAATGGAGTAATACTAATATAAGGAGCCATATTTAAGTACTATGATCCCTCCAGTCCTTATTATAGGTCACTAATTAATTTTTTTCACATACCAATAAAATTGTTTGAATGCATTTAATTTGTCCTAAAATTCAAGTAATTTCTAATATTGCCCCCAATAGTCACACTTATTTCCAAAACTATTTACTATTACTCTCTCCCACTACCCCTATTAAATATGAGTATACATGAAAAAAATTAATATACATTGGAAACCATGAACTGACTTATAAAAAGGACTAAAAAAATCGGTGGTTGGTGACTTATATTAAGAACTAGAGTTGAGTATTAGGTATGTGTAAAACCAGTATATGATTATTAATTACTCTTTCAACAACTTCTATTATGAACAAAAAAATTGAATTTTTCATAGGACCACTTAGACCTTCGGAATGAGATGCACAATTAAATACTACCTATTGTCCTTATGAGACACAGTAGTTTAAAATGTCGGAGGCAATATCTTGGGTAACCACAAGAATGCGTAGACAGCTTATGCAAGTAAAGTTATCTTCTTCTCCCAATGTTCTTATTATGCACTATTTATTTACTTGGATTCAATTTATCTGACCATCTTCATGGAGACTTATCCAACAGGAAAAATTTCCCTCTTCTTTCGTTTTTACTCTTCCTCGTTCGGCTCCACAGTCCATTTAATTGAATAACTTTAAACTCAATACTCAATAGTGCACAAAAGTTTAGCTTAATCATGGGGAATTAAAATGTAGACAGCATCCGTTTCTGCCTGCGTCTTTTGATGCTGCGTCACATGGAGCCGCAGCAAGAAAATCTAAATTTCATTTGCTCCACAATATCAATATCAGGTCAAAATAAAAATTAAAATTATAGATGATAAAAAAGAGCGATGAAATAGGCTCAAGGTGTGAATGGTACAATTGTATTGTACGTTAAAGGGTGTACCTTCTTGGTCAGTAAAATAATAGGGTACTTAACCTTTGACTTTTAAAAGGGTAGTTTGCTTTGAAAACCAGAGCTGCCAAAACCTAGCACAAACTTTAAAGGACCTAGAAATTTTAATACTCCAAAACCTAACACAAACTTTAAACGACCTAGAAATTTTAATACTCCCTCTATTTCTTAATATAAAACCACTTTGAGGGGATGAATTTCGTTCTAAATATAAAACTATTTTCTATTTGTTCCAAACATTTTCTTAAATTATTCATACTAATTCTCTTTAGTGTGGTGTGATATCCATATAGTCGACACCACCTAGTTGGAATAAGACTTTGTTGTTGTTGATGTTGTTTATTCTTACTTATGCTCTTTAAGAGTAATAAATAAGCATCAAGGGATTGAGGGTGAAGATAAAAAGGTGGATAAGGGTGCATTGGTAATTCATGCAAATTTAACTAAATTAAGTAATATCTTTAATCTAATAAAATTAAGTAAATAAGTCTTATACAGTTATAGTTGTTAGTTAGGTTAGAAAGTGGTTATAATGGATAATTAAACTAGAGAATCTCCCAGTCCTAGTCATTCTCGATTAGAATTAAACCAAACACACATGGATTCAAGGTTTAAACCATCAAAACCAGCAACTAGGAGAGGTAGATAGTTAAGAATTGCAATAAACACTCGCATGTGAAACCTTGGAAGACAAAAACTTTAAGTCTTTAACTACTACTCATCGTAACCCAATAAAACTTCCCTTGTTGTCTTACCCATGTGATAAAAAAATACATGTGCTTTTGTATTCTTGTTCTCCGTTGGCAAAGATAAAAATCTTGTTCACCTAAAACCAATATATATACATTATATAATATAGAAAAAATAAAAGAAAATAAAAGGACAAGAAGTGAGGTTTAGAAGCTTTAGAATCCACAAGGTCTCATACTTCTATAAATTGGAAGCATAAACCAATCAACCACCTGTAGCCTGAGCAAAGAGAAACTAAGAGAAACACCATTTATTTTCCATGGAGCCAAAGAAATCTAACAAGATCAGAGATATTGTTAGGCTTCAACAGATCCTTAAGAAATGGAGAAAGCAAGCCAACTCTTCAAAAACCAGTGGCAGCACTAGCAGTAAAAGCATCAAGTTTCTGAAGAGGACACTTTCTATATCTGAACGTGAAGGAGGATCAAGCAATGTTGTTCCAAAAGGCTATCTTGCTGTTTGTGTTGGGGAAGAACTGAAAAGGTTCATTATACCTACTGAATATTTAAGCCATCAAGCATTTCATGTGTTACTGAGAGAAGCAGAAGAAGAATTTGGGTTTCAACAGGCTGGTGTTCTGAGAATCCCTTGTGCAGTGTCAGTTTTTGAATGTATCTTGAAGATGGTGCAGCAGGGAAAGAAGGACCAATTTAGCACTCAAGAATGTAGACTTAAAGTTGAAGAAATTTTGGGACACTGCTCATTAGAACACCAGCTTGCTTACTCTCACCATCCTCAGAGTCCAATGTGCAGATAGTCTCTAAAAAGATTTTGAAAGGCTTAATTACTTTTGTTTTTTTGCCTTTTTCTTTTTCTCCTACTCATGGAGGCCAATCAATGTAAGAGATTGTGAGCAAGAGAGATTTAGATGATGTGTAAGAGTAACAATTTGGGAATTTATGAATAGATCTTCCATTGTCTAAATTTATTTTTATTCTCTAGTGCACAAGAGTTGTTTTAATTCTCTGATACTTATGAAATATGTCTAGTAACTCTTATCTGCATCTATCATTCACTACTGGAAATAAGGTCTTTCACGACCACAATATTGGGTTTTTCACGACCAGAAATAGGTGGTCGTGGAATCCCGCGTCGTAAAAAAGTGTGTTTTTCACGACCACATTTTTGTGGTCGTGATAGGTAGCACCTATCACGACCACACTCTCAAGAGTATGGTCGTGATAGGTGTTTTGGAGGCACTTAAAAAGGTGCCTCCCAAACCCCTATCACGACCACACTTTGGGAGAGTGTGGTCGTGATAGGTGTCTGGGACACCTATCACGACCACACTCTCCCAGAGTGTGGTCGTGATAGGTCTTTGGGAGACCTATCACGACCACACTCTGGGAGAGTGTGGTCGTGATAGGCGTCTGGGAGAGTGTGGTCGTGATAGGTCTTTGGGAGGCACCTTATTAGGTGCCTCCCAAATACATATCACGACCACATTGACGCAAATGTGGACGTGAAAGGGTTTTTTTTTTTTATTTTATAAATTCATTTTATAGCCATCTGCATTCCAGATCATTTACAAACCACTTTCAATACCATACTACTGCACAATACAGAATACCAGAGCAATTGCAAAAACGTATCCCATAAATATTACCTTACTTAGACAACAAAATACAAAAGGCATAATCTAAGTTTTATATCTTTGCCTTACTAGTAATAAGTTCAAAATTTAGCTACAACAATCTAAGCCTATACAATTTCTGCCTCACATAGTGATTAAAAATTCTGCAGGTGCGTTTCGTACAAAGTCAATATCCTCATCTTGTTTAAACGAGTCAGTACTAAGTCCATAAAGTCCCTCCAAAAGCTGCAACATAATTAAACAATATTAAAAAAGACAAGGAAAGTACCACTTACAATTAGAAATCACTATTTTCTTGGAGATATATGTTAGAAGCGTGCATACCTTTTGGAATTTCCTCCCTTGCTTAATTTGATCTTGATATACAATATCCAGCATGTATTTGCAGACATAATATCCGCACTCTACAGCGCCCCGCTGTCTTGGACACTGATAAATCACAGATAATATCAGCAATATCATGGTAGTTCGGGTATGGCTAAAAGCAATATAAATGAAAATGAATATAAAAATTGCTTTTACCTTTACGTTTATAACATTAATCGAAGTCTGACTAGCTGTGTAATAATCAGTATCTTGAGCATCATGCCATTTTAAAATTCCTCTTCAAAAGAGACAAAATCATAACTAATGTTATATATAGTATAAAGATATATTATTATCAACCATAAAAGTAAAAAAAAAGAGAGAAACTTACTTGTGGAAGACTTTTCTGTGATCGTCGCTAATAAATCCCTCTAAAGAGTCAAACCAAAAAATCCTGAACTCTTTCGGGCAAAGTATAGCCAGAGTCCAATGTCCACTGAAAGATATAAGTGAAAATAAATGTTAATTAAACTAAGACATAACATTTAATATTGTGTAAAAGATAACTCATTACCAATTCAAAACGGGGGCGAAATAAAGAGTGCCGCAATCAAGGCCCATCTGCAGCTCGACGTAAGATTGCATCTCCCAAAAATGAGTCTTCTTACTCCTTTTAAGTACTTTCAAGGCGTTTTCATCATAAGCCAGTCTAGAAGGGCATAGAAACCGGCAAAACTTTTCCTTTGGGGTTCTTTGGCATAAACTGTGACAGTACCTATTAGACATGGCGAAATTGATTAGAACTTAAAGACTCATTACAATATTCAACTATATTGATAAAAATATGACACACTTACCAGACGGCCAAATCAAGCCAGCTTTGCTCAAGCTCTTCCATCATCAAGAACTCCTTAACGTCTCGAGAACCTTGCAACCAAATCTTCTCCTCTGCTAGTGGATTGACGACTCCAGCAGGTATTAAAAGATTACGCTCAAATCCTGGTTGCATCGTCCACAGCAGATTCAGATATGGGTACTTCTCACCGTTAAAATTCTGAAAATAAGAAACACATCAACTTTACACACATATATCAATAACATTGTTAATAAAGGTCAATTCATAGACAACTTGAGTACCTGTGGGAGAAGAATTGGTGGTTGAGCTTCTTGAGCAGTTTCTTGAGCAGTATCGAACACAAGCCTTTTAGGCCAAACAATAAAGCCCTTCATTGCTTGCCCTAAAGTTGTGACCTCTTTAGTACGAAATGGAACACGTGTCATTTCTTAGCCCTTTATCACGGAAATGACTGTCACTTTTACTTGATCATCCCGGATAGACCTGTTATGAATGGTGGTGTGATTTGGGTACTTGAGAGCCTTAGCAACAGGGTGTAGGGAAGGCTCGTCAAGATGTAAGTAGCACTCCTCGTAGTAGTCATCAAGAGGATCAGGTGCACTTGGCTCACTCATTGTTGAAGTTGTTCTTTGGGAAGCTTGAAGAGCCTCTAACTGTGATGTAAGATATTCAAACCTCGATTGCCATTGGCTCTCCCGTTCGTCCATCCGTTCGTCCACCCGTGCATTCACCATTGCATCAAGCTCCTCAGTGGACATTTTAGGTCGAGACACCACTCGTTTTTTGGGCCCAAAAAATTCCTTTGCCCCAACTCTCCCAGAAACTCCTACAACTCGGCTAGGGTTGTCTAATCTCCCTAGCGAAGTTGCTAGGATGTCCATTCTGGGGTCCTGCGGTGTCCAAGACCCCTGAGAAGATTGCTCATCCAGTTCATTCTGTTACAAAAGTGAACAAACATTGATTAATATACAATAATATCCTACGTAAGTGTTTAAATACAATTTATATAGCACTCACAATTCGGTTTGCCACCGCTTCAGCCTTGTCACTGGTATATTTTCCAGTTGGTCTCTTCCTCCGGGCCGCTGCCCATGTTACATGGCGTTGGAGGTCAGGTAAAGGTTCTAAGACAGTGGAAGATGACTCAGCTTCCATAGATTTCCGCTGCTCCTCCCACTTTTGTTGCCGCTCGGCTTCCACATAATCAGTTATCCAATCATACCCCCCACGGGACATGGTATGATTATACTCATTTTTAGCCCGAATCTCTTGTTGTTTTTTGCTTATCTCCTATGTACCACAATAATAAAATATTAATAATGCAGGTACACAGATTAAAACCAAGTTATGAACTATACATGTATAGTAGATATACCTTAAATGCTTCAGACGTCCGATATTTAACAAACTCATTCCATTTCTCTGGTTCAATATTGGGATATGCTATACATGGATCCTCACCCATTTTAGACCCCCCAAATATGTAGTCCTTGGCAATGTTATATTTGAATTCACTAAACCTTTTTGCAATTTTTTGCCAAACGAACTCTTTAAAATCTTTGGTATCCGGCACATCCCAATATTGCTGCAATGAAAAAACAAATATGATTAGTCACCACAATATCTCACAAATATGGAGTTAAAATACGAATGTACATACATATACATCCAACCAACATTATTGCTTAACATCGTCATTAACGTGTTTCCACTCATTTATTGTGATGTCAACTCTGTTTCTCGCCACTGTTCCAAGATAACTTGAAAATGGCTTTGCAGTTGGCCCTTTAGGCCTATTCTTTTCATCTAGTTCCAAATGGTTTTTCTTCTTATGCTCAACTGTCAGAGCAATCACTTTCGAAAGTTTGGTAGGCCCTCTTTTCTTCATCTTCACAGGGGGTGGTGGGGCCTGCTCATAATACTCTTGCTCGCGATCGGAGTCATTTTCTGCCATTATAACCTGTGAAAGAGGAACAATTACATACATTAGCACAGAACAATTAATAATATTAGATAGATTATTAAATGAAAAACAATAACAATAATCAATACATTTTCTAACATTATGTGTTGTCGTCCCATATGTCCCATATACCCTCAGTATGATCATTCCTGACCGCACAGAAGTCATCATCATCATCATCATCATCTAACAAACTTCTTGTTGTTTTGCCTAATAATTGTATCTCATCATCATCACCATCATTTACTGTGAGAGCACAATCCATTTGATTTCTATTTTGCAAGGCAATGGAAAGCTTAACATTTGTAGGGTCTGATACATAAAACACTTGTTTCGCATGACTAATGTGTATAATATGTATATATTATACACTTGTCTTCATTAAAAAGAATAGAAGACAATTGAACCAATCAGAGGACTATCTATGGCAACCTAAAACAGTCCTAATCAACAACCAAAAACAGCCTCTCCAAGAAACTAGAGTCTATTTGCATGCAATTTTTACTACCCCTTCCAGCAAAGAAAACAAGCTTTTTCCAGCAATTATTGCTAAATAGAGCAGCCCAAAACACTCTTAAAATGTCCAGAATTGTCAACCAAACAGTGTACCAAATTAAGTGCAAATCAGAATTTACCACAAATGCACAAACCAAAAGCTAGCTGAATTTGATATTCAATAATAGAAGCAATATTTAAGCCAGCAAATGAACCAAATATAATCACAATAATCAAAATAACAATTAACAATCTATTACCAAAACCAAATAAAATCAGTAATTCCATTGAGCTTATAAAATCATTCAAACAATATTTCAATGCTTAAAATGTCTTACAGTGGGCACAAACTATATTAAAAAGCAAATACAAAAAATAAAAAAACAAAGAAAATACAATGAGAGAAAAATAAAAAAACAAAAAATAAAAAAAAAACTCACCTTAACTTGGGAGGATGTTGACGCTGAAACAGCAACAGAAGTTGATGTTGAAGATGTAGCGAAAAAACTTAAAGAAACCCAATTAATTTGTCCCCAAAATGCACTGCGAAAAGTAAAAAAAAAAATCAGAGAGTATTATCTTGAAGAGGAGGGAGGAGGAGGGGGAGGGGGAGGAGGGGAGTAAAACTCTCGGCCACTTCTTGATAAGGCGAGAGGGAGGCGATAGAGAGGGAGGCGAGAGGGAGGGAGGAGTGGATCTTACCTGAGAGAGGGCGAGAGGCGAGGGCAGAGGAGAGGGAGGAGAGAGGGCGGAGGCGAGAGGGGAGGCGAGGGCGAGGCGAGGGAGGAGAGAGGGCGAGGCGAGGGCGGCGGCGGTGGTTGGAGAGAGGCGGCGGAGATAATGAGAGAAGAAGTGAGTGCCAAAGTGTGAGAGAAGAAGAGAGAAAGGGAGGCGCAGAGAGTGAGTGCCAAAGTGTTGGAGGGAAATAAAAAAGGGGTTTGGCGCCAGTGGGAAAAAATTGCCCACCTTTCACGACCACACTTGGGTATATGTGGTCGTGGAAGGGTCCCCTTCCACGTCCACACTTATAGTGAGTGTGGACGTGGAAGGGTCCCCTTCCACGTCCACACATATATATGTGTGGACGTGGAAGGGGACCCTTCCACGACCACATATACAAATGTGGTCGTGAAAGATCTCCGCCTGGACAGTTATTTACATGTTATGCCACCGCGTTTTTCATCAACGACCAACATTGGCTTTTTAGTCGTTAATTATGGTCGTGAAAAGCCTATTTTCTAGTAGTGATTCTAAGGCTGGGATGCTGTCATTATGATTTTTCCAACTTCATATCATAACCTCTCCATAACAAGAACATTTCACATCACCAAACAAATATGATACTCCCTCCTCCTAAATATAAATTCTTGTTGGCCTTTTTAGAAAATACTAAGCTAAGTAAATATTTAAAAAATTGATTGGTCTAAATTTCACCTTAAACTAGTTTATTTAATTTGTAAGCTAACATATAATCTATTAATACACATAATTAAGTGGCTCATTGAGTTTCCTTAATTTTTTAAGAAGAAAACTCAACTACATCTTATATTTAAGAACGGTCCACCATGAAACTAGTGATAGTGCATAGTGTTGTCACTTTGGAACAGAGTTAGAATTCAAGATTTAGGTCAATTAAGTCCAATCTGTTTAAATCTTCGAGCAATAGGTCAAACGGCAAGAGAAGAGCAGAGCTTAACCTTGCTTTCAAATGACTTATACCGAGCTTTACAGAACGAAACTACTCCTATTACCAAAAGAGATGAAAATATGGAAAGAAATTCATAAATCGTTCCTTTCTTTCTGAAAAAAATATCAAAGCGACAAAAAATTTTTTTTTTGGAGAAAAGGGTGGAACCATGCATAGTTCCAAAACAGTAATAATTAAATACTCACCCTGAAGTTCAGGCTTCTTTAGTTCAAAGTAGTACATGGGGGAAAAAAGAAGAGTTTATAGATAGATTCACATGGACTAGTTGTCACAAGTACGGTCCATTTAAGTGCAAAGACGTACAAGGAAGGACTCACATCTCCTTCCAGTCTCTTGAGAATCCACCAGCCTCACTGTGATCAATCATAAATGTGAAGTTGAATATTTTATCTTTCAGAATTCCCCCCATAGATCGAGAGTTTTAAAAGTTGACAGTTGGAAAATACCATATGCGAGCAATCCACATTATTGTCCTATGCTGTCATTATTGAAGTAGTACCTCAAGAAGAAAAATATTGAGATTACCATAAGTAAAGACCAGTCAATATCTTCATCACAAGGCAACCCCATGTTAACATGTTTCGATGTTATATGGTTGAAATTTTTTTAATATTACTGTACACTGCCTTCATAGCCATGTTCATCTTTGAATTTTTCGGTGGCATATTCTCAAACATGCATTATGAAGCTCACGTGCAGGCATTCATTTCAGCCATTTTCAGTAAGCATTGAAAAGTTACCCCTCGTAACCTGTAGTATAAGAATTTTTTTTGGAATCTTAAACCGAAAGCAAGGGAGGAATATGGAATCTTGTATCAATTCTAGAACACACCTGTTCACTGAAATATGCCAAAAAGTAAAAAAAGAAAAATGGATCACGTGGTAGGAAGTAATTCTAAATTCGTGAGTATATCAAGAAACTGTGCATCACTAGTGCATGAAAAATTTAAAATTTTATAGAAATGGTGAAGACTACGTACAGTATACATTAGAAGATAAGTACCTTTAGATACAAATTTTAAAGCACAAGCACCCAAATGGCATCAGTTTCAGGATCCACATGTTATAAGCAGCTCAGCATTAAACAAAATTTTTAGAGTTTAAGGAAGAAGAACCAGATGTATTGTTAAGAACATGTACGACCTCTAATATTTTAAAGAAAGCCAACGTCAGGAGAAGATGGGACCATAAGCTGCGTGGTATAGAGAGAATAAGGATCAAGGTGAAGTGGGCCTAAACATCAGTCCATGTGTATATTGGGCAAATGAGAATGGCCATTTCGAGTGGGCTTGTGGGTGGCAGCTCGAATATCCAAAGCGGATTGAGCAATACATATTGTAGGCTCTTGATTCCGCAGGTGATTGCATGTTATCACTTATTAAGTTATTAAGTACCTGGTCAAAATCTTCATTTTTTTTCGGTAGTAAAAAATCTTCATTTTAATCCATGTAAGGGTGTATTAAAATTACAACAATGTCTGCGCATTAAAAAGGCAACTATTTACTAATAGGATTGCATCTTGAAGAGAGGGTTAGTCTCTTACAACATAACAAATTAAAACTTGAATCTCTTATGAGATAAGTGTTCACATTTAGTATCTGACAATGTCTTGAACATGATTGTCTTTAATAAGATATTTATGGATGGAAAAAAGGTGACTATTTGATTAGAGTTTGAGTGTGTATGAATGCAAAAACACCTCTTGACATGAGATTCAGATAAATTGAACCAGATGCGGCCTACATGGCAAGAGAAGCTTATAATTTTGCCCATGAACATCATAGAAACAGCACCGGATGGTTGGCGGGTCTTGCCACTTTCACACAAAAAAATGAAGCAGCCACCCCAGAACAGATTACACAGAAGCACAAATCCCAAGCACATTGTTAAACTCAAGTAATGCTATTCACACCGTTGGAACTAATACTGATACAGACACAGCAGTAAAAAAAATAAAATAAAACAGATTGCCCTCTTTTTATTTTCTCTTTTAAATGGCACAGTAGGTCGATGCAAAACTTAAAACTAATCCTCAATTTGGAGATGCCAGAGTTCCTTATCTCTACCCAAAGTTAAATTTCTTTTGAGTGACAGTCCCGTACATGTATCTTTATTTCCACAACTAAAGCGTGAGCTTCGTCTTTATTGCAACAGTACACTAGTAACCATTTTTAATGAGTCCCCAGCAAGGCAACAACCACTATTTTGCCCCCAAGGGATAAAACTACCACATGCAGATAGACAAACACGCAACGTTCATATCTGCAGATCCCTGCAAGTGGCTCACTGTGCCATCACAATTCTTTAATAAATACAAACGGACACATACCATAAATAAAGGAATAAGATTGTTCAGCAATAAACAATCTTCTGAATATCACGAATTTCACGAGAATCTCTGTCCATGCAGTCCTTGTTAATTTACTCGAATCAGTATCTTCATTGTGGTCTGCATATCCAGGACCTGAATTTCACGAACAGATAAAAATATTATAGTAATCCAAACGTCCCTTCCTCGTCTCAGTTAACACAAGCTGGTATCTTAAAGATTACTTCCTCGACATTGACTTTTTCTGGAAAATCCTAAAAAAACAAAATAAGTTAACTATAAATTGATGTACCTGATTTTTTTCCCTTAAACTAATTTTTTTGACCTATAAAGTAATGGATAATATAAAAATATATCAAATACTCCCTCCGTTCCTAAATATAAAATCACTTTGGGGAAGTGAATAAGTTCCTAAATATAAGATCACTTCCTATTTATCTCAAGTTTTATCCAAACTACCCTTATACTCTCTCTTTTCATTGAAAACCCCTTCTCCTTTTAAAGTTAAGTAATTGGGGAGATTTTGCGAAGATGATCATGTAATTTTATTGTCTTCCTTAATTTCCCCAAATTAACCAAAGTGATCTTATATTTAGGAACGAAGGGAGTATATTATAGTTTAAAAACATACTCCCTCCGGTCCTAAATATAAGACCTAATTGACTTTTTTGAAAAATCCTAAAAAAGAGCAAAATAAGTTAATTATAAATTGATTTACCTAATTTTTTCCCTTAAACTAGTTTATTTTACTTATAATCTAATGGATAATCTAAAAATATATCAAATATGTAATGATTTAATAGATTATTTTGCAACCTTAACGTCTCAAAAAAAAGTTATCTAGGTCCTATATTTAGGACCGGAGGGAGTATTTTATAATCTTAATTTCTCAAAAAACAAGTCAACTAGGTCTTATATTATGTAAAAAGTCAGAATCCCTAGATTCACCACGTTGCACACCTCTTCTTACTTTACTAGCTGACGTGGCCCACGCTCCTCGCTTTTAAAAGCCCACACATACTAACGTTAACGTATACCACTATTACTCTCTCATTGGATTCTCTTTAATAGCTTTATTTCCTTTATCATCATCCTCTGCTTCTCTTTAGATAGTTTTATTCACAACATTACAGTTTATCATCAAGCTCATATCAATGGCGAAGGCTGCTTCTGGAAGAAAGCTTGTGGTAGAGGTATGCAATGCAAAGAATCTGATGCCAAAAGACGGCCAAGGAACTTCAAGTGCATATGCCATTGTTGATTTCGACGGCCAAAGGCGGCGAACAAAGACCAAATCAAGAGATCTGAATCCACAGTGGGATGAGATTCTTGAGTTTATTGTTCATGATACAGATGCTATGGCGTCTGAGATCTTGGAGATTAACCTGTATAACGATAAGAAGACAGGGAAACGAAGCACATTTCTAGGCAAGGTTAAAATATCTGGAAGCACTTTTGTGAAGTCCGGTTCTGAATCGCTTGTGTATTATCCTCTTGAGAAGAGAAGCGTGTTCTCTCAGATTAAAGGTGAGCTTGGAGTTAAGGTTCATTACATCGACGAAGATCCTCCGGAAGATAAATCAGATGAGAAAACTGAAACGCCGGCGCCGGCGCCGGCGACGGAGGAGAAGCCACCGGAGAATGCAGAAAAAGAGGAAGAGGAAAAGAAAGCTGAAGCCAAAGAAGAGGAAAAACCGACGGAAGAAGCGAAACCAGAAGAATCTCCGGCGGAATCAGCTGTAATTCCGGAGCCGCCGGAGGTGGATCCGCCGATAGCTCATGCGGAGAAACCAAAGCAGAAGGAAACTGAAGGCGAGATAGTACAACGTCCTGAGCTCAACGTGAACGACATTGAACTCCGATCTCTAAGCAACGACCGAAGCAGAAGCACTTACGATCTCGTCGATATGATGACATTTCTCTACGTACGTGTTTTGAAGGCCAAATTAGCAAAACCAGAGGCCGGATCGTCTGTGTACGCCAAGCTGGTGATAGGAACACACAGTATAAAGACAAGAAACGAAGCTGAGAAAGATTGGGATCAAGTATTCGCGTTTGACAAAGAAGGTTTGAATTCCACGTCACTAGAAGTATCTGTGTGGTGTGAGGAGAAAAAAGAGGATAATAATGAGATAACAGAAAATTGTGTTGGAAATGTTTCGTTTGATTTACAGGAAGTTCCTAAGAGAGTACCACCAGACAGTCCTCTGGCCCCACAATGGTACACTCTTGAATCAGAAGCCTCGCCGGGAAATGACGTCATGCTCGCCGTGTGGATCGGAACTCAGGCCGATGAGGCATTTCAAGAGGCCTGGCAATCGGATACGGGCGGGTTCATACCCGAGACCCGATCCAAGGTTTACCTATCTCCAAAGCTTTGGTATCTAAGGCTAACGGTTATCCAAACCCAGGATTTGCAAATAGCTTCGGGTGCCGCCGAAACCGAGGCTAAGGCTCGGAAGAATCCAGAACTTTACGTCAAGGCTCAGCTCGGGGCCCAGGTTTTTAAAACAGGTAGGACCTCAGTGGGCCCCTCATCGTCCAGCTCAGCAAACCCAACGTGGAATGAAGATCTTGTATTCGTGGCAGCTGAACCATTTGAGCCTTTCCTATTAGTAACCGTGGAGGATGTGACACGTTCGCAAACAGTGGGCCAGGCAAAGGTACACGTGTCGTCCATCGAGCGGCGGACAGATGATCGGACGGAGCCTAAGTCAAGATGGTTTAATCTTGTAGGAGATGAGAAGCGGCCATACGCGGGAAGGATCCATGTTCGTGTTTGTTTGGAAGGTGGCTATCACGTGATAGATGAGGCCGCTCACGTGACCAGTGATGTGCGAGCCGCAGCTAAACAACTAGCCAAAGCTCCTATAGGAATGCTCGAGGTTGGCATTCGTGAGGCCACTAATTTGCTTCCAGTAAAAACCAAAGACGGTACACGTGGCACCACCGATGCTTACGTGGTTGCTAAATATGGACCCAAGTGGGTCCGGACACGGACCATCTTAGACAGGTTTAATCCACGTTGGAATGAGCAGTACACGTGGGATGTGTACGACCCTTGTACTGTCCTCACAATAGGTGTGTTCGATAATGGAAGGTACATGCATGATGGTGAAGCTGGGAAGCTAATAAACAAAGACGTGAGAATTGGGAAAATTCGAATACGTCTATCCACATTGGACACAAACAGAGTATACGTGAATAGTTACTCACTTGTTGCAATCTTGCCAAACGGTGCGAAGAAGATGGGAGAGATTGAGATTGCCGTGAGGTTTTCATGTTCTTCATGGCTAAGCTTAATGCAGGCCTATGCTAGCCCAATTTTTCCTAGAATGCATTATGTGAAACCATTCGGCCCGGCCCAACAGGATATCTTACGTCACATGGCCATGCGGATTGTGACAGCTCGGCTCGCTCGGTCTGAACCGGCGCTGGGTCAAGAGGTGGTCCAGTTCATGTTGGATTCAGACAACCACGTGTGGAGTATGAGAAGAAGCAAGGCTAATTGGTTCCGAGTCGTGAGTTGTTTGTCACGTGTGGCGGCCATGGCACGGTGGCTTGACGGAATTCGCACGTGGATGCACCCTCCTACGACAATTCTAGTGCATGTGTTGTTATTGGCAATTGTGTTGTGCCCTCATTTGGTGCTCCCCACGGTGTTCATGTATGCCTTCTTGATATTAGTGTTTAGATTCCGTAATCGAAGGAGGGTCCCACATAACATGGATTTAAGGATATCCTACGTGGATGGGGTTAGCTTGGACGAGCTTGATGAAGAGTTTGACGGGTTGCCTAGTACGAGATGTGAAGAGAAAGTTAGGATACGGTATGATAGGCTTCGGGCTTTGGCGGGTAGGGCCCAGACATTGATGGGTGACGTGGCAGCACAAGGGGAGCGTTTGGAGGCACTGTTTAATTGGAGGGACCCACGAGCGACAGGGATTTTTGTGGTGTTTTGTTTAGTGGCGTCATTGGTGTTTTATGTGGTGCCGTTTAAGGGATTTGCTTTAGGGGCTGGGTTTTATTATTTGAGACACCCAAGGTTTAGAGGTGATATGCCTTCTGTTCCTGCTAACTTTTTCAGGAGGCTTCCTTCATATGCTGATCAAATTATGTAGTTTTTTTTATTGGGGGAGGCTGATATTTTTTCATTGGTTTTAATATTAATATTATTCATTTGTTTGTTTTATTTGTTGGTTTGTGTAATTGTGTCGAGGAAATGTTTCATGTAAAGGAAGGAAAAAGTAGTTTGGTGGTATGTGCCAGAAGTTTTAGAAAAGTAGATAGAAGTGACCGTTGATAGTGCACCAATAATTAAGAAAGTGCCAAGTCCCCTGGTAGGTTCATTATAAAAAGTGAATGGTGAGTGACATTGGGGAGGGAAGGAGGCCGTTGGGGCGAATATATTTTAAGAAAGGAGTTAAGGAAATGTTGCTTTTAAGGAAGGTCGGTCGCTGGAGTTAAGGAAAATTGAAAGAGTCATGGGTTTGGAATTTTGGACCACATTAATCTGCCAAACATTTGTAAATTTCTCCCTTTCTAACCAGCTAGGAATCTAACTAAAGTAACCTCATTTCACTTTCGCAATGAGAATAACTTTCCACAGTCTTAATAATGGAGATAGGAAGAACAAAGTCACTGCCTTCCTTTCCTCACTGTCACCACCACCCACCAACTCAATTATTAGCTTTTAGTTCATGAGGAAATAGTGAAAAAAACTGAAGAACATTAAAGCCTCAGTCTCCACCCTCCAAAAAATATTCAACATAAGTTTTTCTTAGCGGAGCTTATTGCAGTTGTTCACTCTACTTTTTTAATATTATATATTTATACCTAATTTCTAGTTTCAAAGCTTATATACAAACCGATGGCTCAAAAGGACTTGTATAACCCTCTCATGAATCCTCTTTACTTTTAAAGTTTTATTTCAATTCACCTTACTACTAATATACACTACCTCAATACTTCAATGGCATTGCATAGCTATGGTAAAAAAATAGCATTCCTTATCCATTATACTGTCGTTAACATCTTAGCCACGCATGTCTTGAAACCTTGATATCACATCTTAATTTGTTTAGTTATGTAAACTTAATTTAGTGCTCCCTCCTTTCCTTAACACTCCTGATTCTAATTAAAGAATAATTTGACTATTTTTGAAGAAATCGATTATGCAAAGCTAATCACTTTAAATTGCTTATAGTTTATTTTTCCTTCAAAACTAATTAATTTTACTTATAAACGAACATATCATTTAATTGTAAGTGGCATATGTTATAATTTAGTTATTTAATTTACTTCCTTAACTTCCACAAGAAGTCTAAGGATCTTATATTTAGGACTAAGCGGAGCATAAATCTATACATATAATTTGATAAGATTAGTTTAATTATTTTAGTTGAATTAGTTAAAATCACATAATATTATATAAACATCGTAAGATTCGTAACTACATCCCTATTTTCTAGGAAAATGACAAATAAAGAACTCCAAATATCTAAAAGAACAAGTAAGGAACTCAAACTTCCAAAAGGACAAATAAATAACTCACATTTCCAAATAGAAAAATTAACAACTAGAACAAACCTATTAACAACTGAAACATACGAATTAACAATTGTCTGGTACCTTAATTGTATTGTTTGAATTGTAAGTTTCTTACTTATCCTTTTGGAAGTTTAATTTCCTTATTTGTACTTTTGGACATTCAGAAGTATTTATATATCATTTTCCCTTTTTTCTACATTCACTCTTTTATTTGTTTATTATAAAATAAAACCATAATAACAAGATAGCCTCTTCAATGGGATTAAAATATTCTTTCAAAAAAGTTTTTGTGGATTTTAATACATATCACTCCCTCTGCTTCTCAATAAAAAACACCAATATTTTTTTTATAAATTAATTAATAAATTAAACACTATTGACGATGAAGAGGAATTGATAAACTCAACACTATATTTTGTCCAAAAAAAAAAAAAAAAACTCAACACTATTGACGCGCGCACACAGAAGGGGTATTGAAATCATTGAGCAAGATGAAGCGCAAGGAGCTGGACGAGGACGAGGACGAGGACGAGGTTGACGATGATTCCTCTCCAACGTTGTTTCTCTCCAATCCATCAAGGAAATTTCAGAGACTGGTTGGTCCCGTCTCATTAATTGCTTTTCCCTAGCTTTACGCATTCCGTTGCAATTTCACTACATACCATTTCTCTATCTTTGTTTTTGATTTGGTAAATGTAAATGTAAAGGATGGTGGGTCTATTTCGGCCATGGAAGAAGATCACAACTTTAATGCTCCTCATTTTGTTGAACAACACCTATCAGTATCACCAGAACTACAGTGGACTAGCAATCCCATGGTGCATACAGATACAGTTGAGACAACACTGCCAAGGAATAATGCCATGGAAGAGAGAGCACTTTTGCCTTATCATACAGATATTTCCCCTTTTCCTAAGTATCCTGCCCTTCAGAATTTCCCAATTGTTGTGCAATCTGACCTCATTCCTGGCTTGAAGGGTAATTGTACAGATTTTAAGTTAGTCCTCTTTATAGTTTTTGGATTTTATCTATTTTCTGTTGTTATAATCTGCTTGCACAAAAAAGCACAATAGTATTTAGCATTGGTTGAAAGTAATTTGCTGCATTGAAGTGATTTATGTGGCTCACTGGTGATATTTTGGATCATAATATGCTAATTTCAATCCAGAGACATTGATTACAGGCAAGTACATATATCAGGTGAGATGAGAAGAATTTTAATGAATAAATTGAGTGCAAACAATACAAGTTTGATTGCATAAACATATATGCTTCTGAAGTAAAATGTAAATACCTATCTTCATGATAGATTCTGTAAGCTCTTGTGCGATTCTATCAGTTTCTCAGTCTTACAGTTAACCTAGAGTCTTCAATTGGTCAGTCTTAGAGTGAACCTAGAATTTTCAAGTGGTCAATTGGACGTAATGTGTGTGTTTATCGAGAGGTCTTAGTGCAGCAACATGTTTGTTTTGCTCTTGTTGTGAGTTTTTGGGTTGATGCCATCTTTAAGAAGCCTATGGTTATTTTTTCTTTTGTGAATTTGCTCTTAGGGAGCCAATATCTGTTCTTTAGGTAAACTACTTGGAATCTCTGCATTGAAAGGAATCTGTTGGTTTATATATATCCCTGTCAAAGACTAATCTCAGTTACTGCATCCTCTGATATGAAGAATGGGTTGCATCTCACAAGATGACATAAACATCGCAATATTCTCGATATATTGTCATTTCTGTTTTGGCACTTTCTAGCTTGACTAGTAGAGCCTTTTTATAAAATACTGTGATTGGAGTCCTGCTAAATCAACTGTGGTGTTGGAATTTGAAGGGCATTACTTTAAAGTTAGAATTAATCCTTTTGGAAAATCTACAACTTGAAGAAGATCAGGTCCAATAATGAGAAGTTATTGCTCATGGCTTCCTGAAATTTGTGGTAACAGGAAAGTATGCTGTAACTGTTTCTAATGACTTCCCAGCAACATTTAAAAGCTAAGATTCCTATCAAATTGCAATGAGTTATAGGACTTGGCAAGTACGATAACTTTCTATTGGAAAATGTTGTTGAGAAATCAATAGGGCAAAGTTCAACATAGATGCAGACATGCAGTGTATGCTTCTCTTTCAGTGATATGATATATTTCATTGGTTCAGTATAGATTATGTATTTCTCACAAATAATTTTTACTTGCTACCGCACTTGAAGAATGAATTGAGGCTACTCATAAGTCTCAGAATGCATGCAACATAAAAGACTGAAGTTTGAATACATTTGAAATAACAGGTGTTTTGGATTTTCTTGAAAGTATATTGAGCCATTGTTGTTTCCATCATTTCCAGATTGCCTATCATCATGGGGTATTTCAAAGTTAGAAAAATCCGAGGAAGATGGGACGACCAAGGAAAAGAGCTCTGAAGGATCAATAGACAATTTGGCCGTTGTCCCTTTTGTTGCATCCCATTCCCAGTGGCCAGTGGTGTGTGAGGGCAGACTTTCAGCTGCTTGTGAACCTTTAGAGGCAGAAGGTCAAATGATGGACATGGATGAACCTCATCTCAGTAGCAGTGAAGATGTAGATATGGAGATTGGTGAAAAGAAACCCCCATGCCTGCAGCAACACCATATGATGCTTAGTCATACTCTCTTGCAGAACACTCTCACTCGAATGATGTGGTGATAGTTTTGGGTTCATATCTAGCTGTTAACCAGGTCACAAGTTTTGTATAGCCATATTCAGACACTTCATCTTATACCATGGCTTTGTTAGAGCACCAGGACTTTGGAGTTCGGATAATTGGATTGGATGGAGCTCTGTGGCTTTATTTATTGGCACGCCATGTGTACACACCTAATGATAATATTAACAAATTGTTCAGCTTGATTTTTCCATGAATATTAGCCAAACAACATACTTCACAATGCCAATGCTAATTCAAGTATGCTTTAGCCTAGATCAAATGTTATGAGGAAATTTCAGTTCAATCTAAGGTCTTTAATGGATTGTATGAGATTTATGAGTTCAAATCCCCGGAGTAGATTTTTCAACACCCCCTGTTTGGGGTCAACTTTACAAAAAATTGGAAAATTAATTATTGCTGTATAAGCAACTTAGTTAAATTAAAATGAATTCCCAATGAATTATGATATAAATCTCACCTTAATTGTTATCCCATTACCCAATAAAAAAATATAATTTTGTCTCGTATATTTCCTTCGCTCTTAAATATAAAATCATCTTGATATTTTTTTTACATTTTTTCAAATTAAGGAAACAAATCAGAACATTAAATTATGTATCACATGAAGTATACTATTATAAATAAGAAAAAAAACTATATAAAAATTTAAATTGATTTATTTTGTAAATATTTCTTTTAAAAAATCAAAACTAATCATAGAAAAGGGTTGGCCAAAAGAATCGTAAAAAAGAGGGAGTATATCGGTTTATGGGTCACATATTCCTATTTTTTGAAAAAAAAAACACTTTGAAAACTTTGCAGTTTTCAATCTTTACAAAGATTGACATGATTGGAAGTACTAATTTCAGGAATGTACTTGAGCTTACTAGACCAGCTTCAGAGATGATCTCAGCAAGTCTGAAGAGCAAAAGCATTTAATCTACGAGTAGTTAAACACCCCTCTTGCCATTATATCTGGCAAGGAGGCTGCCTGAATTACCACTCGATACATCTACATAGAGACTCTCTCTCTCCCTACCAGCACTAAAAAACAAAAGTTTAATTCTCAGTTTCTTCCTTACAAAAAGAAACAACTTCTAGAATACTTCAAAATTAATGGACTGTATCAATCTCACCAGACGAGAATCCATTAGATCCTCGAGAAAAGTATTGGGCGAAAATTGATGAAAATAATATAGGGTGCAATATTCATCTCAAAGGCACGGCAACTATAAGCCAAAGAGAAAAACTCCTGCCCCTTCAAAAATCAAAGCTTTAACTCTAAGAAGAACCGAGGAAAGAACTTGAGGCAGTGCCATCAAGTTACTAAGTAATCAATTGATTATATCAATGTCACCCAAAGAGAATCTATTAGATCCTCGAGAAAAACAAGGGGGGAATTGAAGAAATTGATATAGGGTGCTGCATTCATCTCAAGGGCACGAAATTTATAAGCCAAAGAGCCAAACTTCAGCCCCTTGGACATTGAAATCGAATAAATATAAACCTGCCTCCCAACATAAACCCCAACCGGCTAACCCTAAACAGAAACTCGATTGATTAGATTAAGGATTTATTGTCCTTATATAGAGAGAGAAGACGGCGAAAGGGAGAGGTTTGCTATTTCCTTATTTGGTTAGTATATTGGGCCGGATCTATGATGCTGGCCCATGAAGCTAAATTCAAACTGTCGTGTTCACATTCACAGTGTTGTATTGATGCTTCGTCGCTCTGGAGTACTAGTTCTAAATATAACACGTAGTTGACTTTTTTTTGGAAACATTAAGGATGCAAAATAGGTTATTAACTTATGACATATTTGATTTATTTTTAGATTATCCATTAGTTTATAGGTAAAATAAACTAGTCTAAGGGAAAAAATTAGGTAAATCAATTTATAATTAACTTATTTTGGTTTTTTAGAATTTTCCGAAAAAGTCAATTAGATCTTATATTTAGGACTGGTGAGAGTAATTTCCTAAAAGTTTTGGAGGTTTAATTTGACTTGGCACCATAAAAATAGTAATTAACTAATAAAAAAATTGTAGAGCTTCAGAGCTTGTAAAACACAAACATTTTCCAATTTTTTGTTTTATGGTGGCTGATAATCCAATCTCCTACTAAGCTTCATTTTCCCGCGGGTATCCTTGCACCCGTTTTGGTACCCGCGATGGGCATTAAAACGGGTGGGCCATAAATAGGTTATGATATGAATGAGCAAACTACAAATTAAATAGGTAGCTCATTTAAAATAAACTTAAAAATTAACTAAGAGTGAAATTTAAAAAATTGGGAGTAAAGAAAGATTAAAATGAGTAAAAAAATAAGTGAGACACTAAGGGTAATGTGATTTGATGATAAAAGAAAGAAAAAAGAGTAAACTTTTATAAAAAAAAAAGATATTTTAATCGGGTTACACGCCCGTTTAACATGGTGTTGAGAGAGCATGGGTAGTCCCGTGGGTAGTGGGCATACACTTACCCATATCCGCTTAACTGGAATAGATACGGGTCTGCTCATACCTATGATTGGATATAAATGTGCGGATCTTAAATGGGGGATTTGCTGGCAAGCTTGATAGGTATGAGCATGGTTAAACACCCCTAAATTTAGTGGATTAATAACATTTTATAGTGACTACATAATATGTAACATCCTGGAAAAATTAATATAGGATTAGAGAGTGTTTTGGGAAATAATAAATGGAGAAATTAGGAATTTTGGAATTTTTAAGAATTTTCGGTGATTTTTAGAATATTTTGGAAGTTTTAAGTAATAAGCGTGCAGATAAGTAATTAAGCAATTGAAGATTTTGAAATATAAGGGAATTGTGAGATCCAAAATATTTTGAAGGTTAAGGAGATAGGAGGCTGGTTTAAGTGATTTTAAATTAAAAGGAGTACAATATGGCAAGTTTGGGCTACAAATTTTCATAACACATCCTTATTTCATCCAACCAAACACTCCCTGAGTCCTTTTTCCTTCCTTCCTTATGCTTCAAATCCGACGCACCCCCCTTTTCTTCACCATTTCATCTTCTTCTTCCATACACACACCCACACCAATTTTCTTCATCTCTTCACCACCTTCCTTCCATTAAATGTTGCAAAATCAAGTGGGTTACTCATTGAGCAATGAAACCCGGCCGATCTACTCGTCCCCACACTCACCCTCCTCGTTTTCTTCACGTTTTCCGGCGACAGGGGCGGCGGACGGCGGCGACACGGCGGTGAGTGGTTGGTGGTTCATTTTCTTTCGTTTTTCATGCCACTTTCTTGTTCCAACCTTGTTTTCTTATAGTTTTCTCTTCTTTTATTGGTAAAACTCGGCCAGCCACCTTGAGGTGTCGATTTCCGGCGATTCCGGCGGCGGCCGGCGGCGGTGACACCTCCCTCCTCATTCTTGAACTTTGTAAGTCTTCCCAACCATTTGTGATGTTGTTTTGTAGATAAAGTTCCTTCTTTTGAGTTAGGGTTTTGTGAAAATTTGGGACTTTAGGATTTGCAAACTACCACAAGGATTGTTAAGTGATTAATTGAAGATTTGTGAGGATAATTGATATCTCTTGAAGTTGGAAAATACTTTGGAATTTTTGGGGGAATATTTAGGTATTCTTTAAAGTTGGGGTTTTGATTATAATGACATTTGGGCATGTTAATGCTTTAATATTGACATTGAATTTGAGTATTTTTGGGAGCAATTGGATTTTCTAAAGGAGATTGAACATTTGAGAATTTTTAGTGATGAATGTGATTTTTTGAAGTTAGAGATTACATATACTTGATTCCTTGGGAACTTTAAACAAGAATTTGTGGATATTAAAGTGGTTGAATGGAGATGTTTGGAATGTAATTAAGTTTTTGGTAGCTAGGAAATAGTTTGGGAATTTTGTAGACAATATTTGGACTCTTCGAAGTTGTGATTTGTTAATGAATGATGTTTTGAATAAGTTGGTGGTAGTATAACAGTTTTTGAAGTGATGTAATAATTCTGGAAGGTTGGAATTGTTGGAATTGGTAGTTGGGAGGAAGTTTGATAATTAAAGTGTTGAATAAAGAGGAAATTGATTAGATAAAGATAGGTTGAAGTTTGGTGGAAGGTTTGTGAAGTTAAGAAGTTACTTTAAGTTATAAATTTGATATTGATATGGTGATTTGGTGATTGGTGAGCGTTTTGCAGTTTTATGGGCATTTGTGTTTTCTTTAAAGTTGAGGTTTGTTTATGTGAGCTGTATGGAGTAAATTGAAAGTTAAGAAATGTTAGTGTAAGTGTTATGAAGATGTTAGAGGTATGAAATTGTGTATAGGAGGAAATTTTGGTAGTTAAAGAGTTGGTTGAAAGAGATTTTTGGTATGTAAAAGAGTGTTTGAATGGTGGTGGATTATTTGGGAAAGTTAGGGAGCTATTTGGAATACATAAGGAATATTTTTGAAGAGGTTTAATAAATTTTACATGTTTGGTTGATTTTGGTAAGAGTTAGGGAAAATGGTAAAGTCAATACTTTAAGAACTATAAACAAAGGGTTAAGGGAAATGTGGGGTACAGAAGAATATAGAAAAGTATGGAAGTTAGAAGTAATTGATTACTTCAATAATTGTTTTAGAATTAGTTTGGATTGGTGGTCTAAGTCACTGATATTGTGTCTTGACCATCAGCAGCTCATTGTGCGATTATAGTCGGCAATGCTTCGAGTGGAGCTCGCGGAAAGCAATAACTCAGGATATATACAGTGTTGTTTTTGAGCTTGAACAGGTAATCACGCTTAACTGACTGTGATACTGAGGGTGATGGTAGTTGAGGATTTCTAAAATCCTCTTCTACTTTTATATATATATATATATATTATATATATATATATATGAAATGGGTTCTGATTATTTTATATCTAAACGTGGGCTATAGGGTACCTTTCTAAATAAACTGTACTTTATATGTTTATATAATTATAAATCTTTTGTATGCTGCATGACACTGATTATTAGTACCATCGGCCGATGTAACCATCGATTTGCGCAAATCGATAGGTTAGTTGTACAGGTTCCTCGGATTGTAAAGGAACCAGGGATGTTTTCACATTTTAGAGTGCTCCCTTTTTCATGCTTTCAGATTTGAGACTGGGCACAGTGTCAATCACGTTTATTTTTGTCTATTGAGAGATGGATGTATCTGTACTGTATATATGTGTATATATTATGTGGTTATGCAGGTTTTGAAACTGTGGTACCCTGTAGACGCTCCACTACCCCACTTCTGAGTCTCACAGTGAGTTAAGTAGTGATTAATGAGACATAGTTTTGTCTCACCCCATTCCCTTTATTTTTGCAGGTGATCATGCCCAGAGGTAGTCTGAGAGGAAGGGAAAAAGGGGTCGGCCGGCTGCACTGAGTCAGTGAGTAGGCCGGAGGTAAACCGTAGGGATATATATATTGCCATAAAGTAGGCTGCATCCGCTTCCGCATTTGTTGTGTATTTTGGGTGAAATGTATTGCTAATTGACTGTTTAATTGATTCTGTTAATTGTTGTTTAGTTACTGATATTGTCATAATGTGACAGTTTTGGCTGTATCACACACTTTGTTAGTGTGATGATTGATTATATACTGTATGTGATAATTTGCTACAGAAGGATTGCCTGCTAATGGAAAGGCAATCCCTTTTACTGATTGAGCATTAGCGACGTTTGATTTCGCTTTGTGATGCTGACATGTTAAGTCAGAGAATTGTGTATTTCTGATGTGTTGATTTAATGAAGCTAGTTACTGGTGTTGTTGACACATGCTGTGTTAGGTGATTAAGTCACCATTGTACTGGATAATATTATTAGTTTTACAGGTGAATGGTCATGATCAAGTTAAGGAAATTCTCTTTTCCTAACTTGATTATATTATGTGAATGTTGATTGTTTGTAAGTTAATGGAGGTTGTTTTTCTCATATAACCATGTTAGATGGGCCCCGCTCTAATATGGTTATCGTTTCTGTGTGATATGTGGTTTCTTTTCCTAACCATGTTAGGTGATTCTTTTCTAACATGATTAAATTTGTGTTAATACGTTGATTGTATGAATTGGTTAGGATGATAGTTCTTTTGTTAACCATGTTAGGTGAATCCTTACTAACATGGGTAGTAATTTATTATCCATGATAGTATTGGTATTGAATTAGGAAATTCTTTTCTATCACGGATAATTCATAGATTATTAGGAAAATTCTTTTCTAACTATGATAGTGATATTGATATTGTAGAAAAATCTTTTTCTATCATAGTTAGTAAAGTAAATTATTGGAATTGAAAGTATTATTATTGGTAAATTAGGGATTTAGAAGTTAAATGTTACATAATATAAAATTATATTAAAATATGATTGATGTTTATTAAAAATGATATTAACTATAATAAATTAACGGTTGATTGACCCATACCATGGTTAAATAGCCTGCTAAAAGGGTATTATGGGACTTGATATTATAAGTTCATTGATGGTGATGAGAGAAATTCCATTGTGACTCGTGACACACTGCATTGTTTGTGGTATGGTCAATTCAAAGTAAACACAGGAGTTCTAAAGTGAAATTTTCAATCTAATTTAATGGCTGTACAAAAATTAACTAGCACATGAAATATTAAATTCAAGTTTCTAGTGGTTTTCTAATTCACAAGCCAAATAAGTTTTTAGTTAGTTGCTATTTTTAAAGTGCTAGCAAGTAGCAAGTCAAATATTAAATTTCACATCAAGCATTATATGTGTATTTGTGATTAGTTAAAATACAAATGACCTGATGCATCTTGTTAAAAATTTTTTTTTGATTTTGATAACTAACTAGAAATTCCCGTGCGATGCACATATAGTAATTATTGAAAAACAATTATTTGAAATTATTCATTGATTATTCTTTTAATGTTTACTAATTTAATAGTCAATTATAGCAAATTATTACATTAATAATAATCAGGATCTGTTTATTTTAGAGCGAATTTAAAAATATTGATACAAGAATTTTGAAATTTTAAAACTGAATTCCAACGAAATAAAAGTTGACAATAAAAGGAATTTGGAAAATGGAAACTTATTCTATTTGAATTGTCTTTTTAATTTTAAATAATTAGTTAACCATGTGGTCCAATCATATTGTGACAAGTGGTACAATAGGAATGTTGTCACCACTTTTATTATAGATAATAGATAGGTTTTTTTTTTATCAAAAGATAGTAGATAGACTTCACATCAGGCATTATATGTGAATTTGTTATTAGTCAAAATACAAATAACCTGGTGCATCGTGTTAATGCAATAATTTCTCTGATTTCGATAACAAATTTTATTTTAGAATTTGAAAATTTGAATTATAGTTGGCTTACCCATTATTCATTAATACCCTTTTTTTTATCAAAATTATTCATTAATACCCTAATTAATAATTTATATTATGAGTTTATAATCTCATAATAAAATTATCCATCAAATCATTAATTACCGGTGACGTGAGTAGTGAGCAGTGAGTAGTCACTGTTAGTAATCTGAGCTAAATAAACTAACTAAATATAGAGGAGGAAAAGGCAAAAGAATCCCCGCGCATTTTGGCAAAAATCATACCCATTCCTAACTGAATCTTTTTGTACACGGAACTTATTTTCTTTGTCATCCCTATCCAATATTTTTTCCTATCCTAATCCAAATCCAAATCCAAATCCCTTCCCTTTCTCCTGTATATATATATATATATATATATATATATATATATATTATACATATACACTTCCCATTCTATATTATATGATCACACCAAATTCTCCTTCATCTTGTACACAGAGTTCAATTCACAGAGAAACAATGAGGATCGAACAAGGAAGTGATGCAGTCTCTGCTTCCAGGAAGCACTTGGTGTTCGCTTACTACGTCACCGGCCATGGCTTTGGCCACGCCACTCGCGTCGCCGAGGTTTTTCTCCGATTCTCTCTTCTCTTTCTGTTTCACGTCGCTTTCACCTTAATTCTACTACTTTCACTCTCACATTGCTACGATTTTGTAATTTTCCGTATGTACTACGGAATCATTTTATGGACAAGAATATTCACCTTTTTATTGAGTATTTCTTTTGATCGTCTCTTCTTTTGATTTTTTTTTTTAAATTGGAGTGTGGAATGTACAGGTGGTTCGGCATCTGATTCTGGCAGGGCATGATGTCCACGTGGTCACCGGTGCTCCTGATTTTGTGTTCACCTCTGATATTCAATCTCCTCGCCTTTTCATTCGCAAGGTCACTCTCACTTATCTCAATTCCACTCCAAACTCCAAACACAACAACACATTACTGTTATTTGAGTAAATCTTGTGGAATGTACTCGCTCTGTTCCTAAATATAAAATCACTTCCATAATTTGATTAGATAGATTAGTGATGCTAGTTAAGTTAGTTATTGACACATGATATTACTAATCTACCTAACTATATACATTTATTCTCACTCTCTTGCTTGTTTGTCGAAGATAAGCATTATTAGGCTTTATTTGGGAAAAAAGTTGAGAAAAATTAGAAAGTTGCTTATATTTAGGAACAAATTGAAATATGAAAGTGAAGGAACGGAGGGAGTAATGTAAATGAAATGTGGCTATATCAAAACAAACTGGAATTTGGCTTATATTTTTGGACGATTTTTTTTTTTTGGATTTGTGATTCACTGATTCTCTGTTGTTTTAAAATATTTTGTGAAATGTGAAATTAGGTGCTTTTGGACTGTGGAGCTGTACAGGCTGATGCATTGACGGTTGATCGTCTTGCATCCTTAGAGAAGGTACGGAAGCATTGTACTTTATTTCATGGTTATCATGTATTCTTCCAGTTTGGTCATTTTTTTTCCTCTTATGAATTTATTGTTTTCTATTTTTTTTATAACAAATTTATTGTTTTCTATTTTGCTATGCCAGTATTCTGAAACAGCTGTCAAGCCTCGTGCTTCTATCTTGGAAAAGGAAACTGAGTGGCTAAACTCTATCAAAGCTGACTTAGTGGTACTTTACCATTTTTGGTTTAATTACAAATGAAAGATAATGTTTTATTAGGATCACACTATTATGAAATCCGATTGGAGGAAGAATTGTTTTAGATATGATGGTGAACTGACAAGTAGAACCAAAAGACAAGATTTTGTAACTTCAATTTCTGTTTAGAATTTCAATAGAATATATTTTATTTAGCTGGTCCTCACGGCACTAACATGAGGAAAAACCAGGTCTCTGATGTAGTCCCAGTCGCATGTCGTGCAGCAGCAGATGCTGGAATTCGTTCTGTTTGTGTGACCAATTTCAGGTAACTACTCATGATTGCACGTTAATCGAATGATCATTATTTGCCTTTTCTTTTTTGATTATCTATATTTTCCTGAACTGTGAATAATTAACCTCATTGCATGTGTTTGTAATATCAGCTGGGACTTCATCTATGCAGAATATGTCATGGCTGCTGGGTATCATCATCGTTCAATAGTTTGGCAGGTTAATTTTTACCAAAATTAGCATATTAAAGGATCAAAATTAGCATATTAAAGGATCAAAATTAAAGTATAATCTGAATACAATATCAATATTTCATCTGTACTGTTAATTTTTATTCTGATGTGATTATGATATGGCATAAACTGATCGGATGGATGGAGTGATGAGTTCTTGGATAAATGAACATGAGAAAAACTTTTAAACTGGGAATTGGTGTTACTTCAACTTTTCACTAATGTTGTGTCATATATATTAATATTAGTTTCATAAAATCTGAGACAGATAGCGGAGGACTATTCTCACTGTGAATTCCTGATCCGCCTCCCAGGATATTGCCCAAGTACGCAGGCTCATAATTTCATTCAGTCACCCAACATTTTAGTAATGTTAAATTAGGTTTTTTCTTGGAAATACCTGAGTCAACCTATGGATTCTCTGATATTGTAGTGCCGGCTTTTCGTGATGTTATTGATGTGCCTCTAGTTGTCAGAAGGTTGCATAAATCCCGTAAAGAGGTACTACCTCAAAAGCCTTAGTGAATCTCTTCTATATGACTTTGTTACTCTTAGTCTTCACAATATTTTAATTGCACTATTAAAGGTGAGGAGGGAGCTTGGTGTAGCAGATGATGTGAAGCTAGTCATCCTCAACTTTGGTGGCCAGGTGATTGCTTGAATTTCCTTCGATGTGTAGAACATAATATTTCTAAACTTCATCATCTCTCTACATTCCTGCTCTTTCTTAACATCTAAGAACAAAGTGATGTCATGACCTCATTTACGTCGTTGTTGTTGTTGTGTGTGTGTTTGTTTGACAACTTCTGTCTCTGCGATTGTTCCAGCCATCAGGATGGCACTTGAAGGAGGAGTTCTTACCATCTGGCTGGTTAGGCCTGGTATACAAGAAACTCTTTTGCTCCATATACTTGTCTATTTTAGGTTTTACTTGGCTGTTGTATTCTCTACTATTATTTGGTGATGGGTTGCTGTTGTGAGCCAGGTTTGCGGTGCTTCTGACAGCGAGGATCTTCCACCAAATTTCAAAAAACTTGCCAAAGATGCATATACACCCGACATTATTGCAGCGTCTGACTGTATGCTGGGTTCGTATTAAACTGACATAACCTTGAAAAATCTTTTAGCATCTGACTTAGGACACTTATTGCTTCTCATTTTAGGAAAAATTGGATACGGCACTGCTAGTGAATCCCTGGCATTTAAGTGTCCTTTTGTCTTTGTTCGGAGAGACTATTTCAATGAAGAACCTTTTTTGAGAAATATGCTTGAGGTACTCATACTTCCCATGCTTGTTTATATGAACTTTTGGTTCTTTTCCCCATATCAAAAGCCTTACTTTTATGTAATTTTGTTTGATATGTTTATTTAGCATTATCAAAGTGGTGTTGAAATGATTCGAAGGGATTTACTCACTGGTCATTGGAAACCATATCTTGAACGTGCAATGACTTTGAAACCATGCTATGAAGGTGGCATTAATGGTGGAGAGGTAAATGCTTTTGCTTGCATACTTTGTAACCATGCAACCTGTACTGGGCAAGTTAAATGAGACACTGAAGTTTTTTCATTTTGAATTCCATTGTCACTGTCCTTTTGTGACTGCCTACCTTGTGTATGAATATTTTGTCTTAACCTGACTTCAAATTTCTTCCCTTCCAAGTATTGAGTTTTTGTCATAAATGTCTTGAAAATATAGGTGGCAGCCCACATCCTGCAGGAAACAGCTTTCGGGAAAAATTATGCATCAGACAAGGTAAAGGAAAAATTGTATTTTTTTTATTTTGGAGAAAGAAATCAAACTTACATATTAACTAATGCAAAATATAGCTTAGTGGTGCCAGAAGATTGCGTGATGCTATAATTCTTGGGTACCAACTACAAAGGTCCCCTGGACGAGATATGGCAATCCCAGATTGGTATGCAATTGCTGAAAATCAACTTGGACACTCAGCCCCACCTTCCGATGATGAAAGCTCTATATTCAACTCGTGCGTATCACTTCTTTTTTCATTAATTGATAATTTTTTATGGTATTAGGTAGCCTTGGTAGAATCATCCCAACTATATATATTTTTCAGGCACAACGAAGAGCCTTTTGAGATCCTTCATGGAGATGTTCAAGGTCTTCCAGATACTGTGGCTTTCTTGAAGATGTTATCTGAACTGGATGAAAAACAGACGTCACGTGAGCGCAAGGCTGCTGCTAGTCTCTTCAACTTAGAGGTCTTGTTTATTTAATCAGGATAATTAGTTTTTTGGATATATCTAGCCTCTTCAACTTAAAGGTCTTGTTGATTTCATCTGGATAATTAGTTTTTTCAAGGATATATCCTCTTTTTTCATTTTTAAATTATTGTGTCTCTGTAGCTACATGCAATCTTCTAAAAACAGCATTACTGACTAAATCATTTATTTGTGTGATATGAAATAAACTAATAGGTTCAAATACCCTTGTATGTTGGAACTTATTTCTCTTCCTTCACTTTATAGGAAGAAATTTTTGTGACAAGAGCTCCTGGAAGGTTAGATGTCATGGGAGGAATTGCTGACTACTCCGGAAGCCTTGTCCTGCAGGTTGTCTTTCATTTGCTCAGCATTTAATTTTCAGTCGCATTGTATTTCATATATAATGTTTTTGACTTTATACCATGTGTAGTTCATTGGATTTCATATATAATGTTTTTAACTATGTAAACTTCAAGCTATGAAGTTCATTTTGGTAAATTGAAATATTGTATCCTCTAGAAGATAGAGTCTTTTGGCAGTCCTGCCATGCCAAGTAAAGAAGAATTGTATCGCCCGTTGTTTGGTGACATTACTCCATATTTGGAGCCTGATCTTCATTATTGTGTTATGGGAGGTATATTAAATGAGAAACAGCATTTACTGATGAAGAAATGTCATTTTTGGTAGATTTGTGCAGACTAACAAGGAACACTAAGTTGAGGGGCTTCCGATATATTTGTGGTGAATTTGTTGTTCTTAAATATTGCAAAAGTAAGGGAGAATGTGTTGACAGTTATAGCATTCAAAGCAAGTAATGAAGTCAAAAAGAGATAACATTTCCTTTTAGGATAAAAAGACACTTTACTGATGAGAGATACAATAAAAATAAAAAAAGGGTGACCAAAATATATAAATGTTGAGTAATATCATAACAGAGCAAATCTAGCATGCCAACGTCCATTAATCTATTCAGTGTAGTGTGATAGACACATAAAAAGGGAATATCAAATACTTTTGTTTTTGATGAGTAATGATCAATTCTGAGAATGCCGTTGAGGTAGTGAATTTGTTTCTGAAATTTCTAGACGGTTCCTCACTCCCCTCTTACATCTATTTTTCTTTCATTTTATGTAGATGCCAATAAGAGAAGCATGCCATGTTGCTCTTCAAAGAATCAATCCAACTAAGCATAGGCTATGGAAGCATGCTCAGGCTCGACAGAGTGCCAGAGGGGATAAACCAACTGCTGTTTTGCAAATTGTATGTCCAAAATTATGTGAAATAATTGTTCTTTCAAGACTAGCTGAGGAAGCATGCTTGGGCTGATTCATGATATGTTTTATGAACATTATGAGAAAATGTTATCTACTGAAACAGAAATATTGTTTTATCTATTCTGAGTTTTGGAAATAAAAATGGATCATTTCAATTGATCCTTTTAGTTGATCAATTTCACAACCATTTCAGGTATCATTTGGTTCTGAATTAAGTAATCGAGGCCCAACCTTTGATATGGATTTGTCAGATTTTATGGATGGAGAGAAGCCAATCTCGTACGAAAAAGCAAGGAAATTCTTTGCTCAAGATCCTTCCCAAAAGTAAGTAGCACTTGCACTTGTCTTGGTATGCAATTTTGTCATTCTGTTATATTGATGATTTTTACCACAGGTGGGCAGCATATATAGCTGGAACAATCGTGGTCTTGATGAATGAACTGGGCATACGGTTTGAAGATAGTATTAGCATGCTGGTAGCTATCATTCTCCACCTTAATAGCTTATAATTACAATTGTTGGGCAAAATAAAATATCTCATGGCCGAGACAATTTGCTATGGTTGTCCAAAATATAATTATGATGATTTAGATGTAATTTCTCATGGTATGCTGATATTTGATTCATATGTGTATTATGCATTTTGAGGGAATGATTTAAGGCCTTATACATTAAAAAGGGCATTGAGATGAAATATAGCTGCCTTTCTATCTCCATCTTCTTTATTAACGTCTAAACATTTGAACAAAAACAAACAGGTTTCTTCTGCTGTCCCAGAAGGAAAAGGTGTTTCATCTTCTGCATCTGTGGAGGTTGCAAGCATGTATGCTATAGCAGCTGCTCATGGTAATCAATTGTGTTTTTCCTTGGAACATTTTACTTATTGTTCTTTTGCAGGGGCTAAATTAAACATTGACTAAATAAATTTGTTTTTGTAATTCAGGATTGAATATCAGCCCTAGGAATCTTGCGTTGCTCTGCCAGAAGGTTTGACATTTGCTGCTGCCTAATTAATTACGAATTTGGTGCTAAGAATTTCCTCTAGCATGCATTATCTCTGAAAGGAACCTTTTGTTTTTAAATTTTAACATCTCATTAGGTTGAAAATCACATTGTTGGAGCTCCATGTGGCGTCATGGACCAAATGGCTTCGGCATGTGGTGAAGCCTACAAGCTTCTTGCAATGATTTGCCAGGTGAGCATCTGTTCAAGCTAAACAAAATTCATTTTTTTTATACAGAACAATTTTCATTTTTTATCTTAGTCTTTACCATGATTTTTTACTTACTGCTTGTTTTTGGTGCAGCCTGCAGAAATCGTCGGGCTTGTAGAAATTCCCAGACACATACGGTTCTGGGGTATCGATTCTGGAATAAAACACAGGTAGGTTATATCATCTGAATTTTCCTGTTTCTGTTTTCTAGCCATCAGTTGGGTCCTTTTAATTCTTAATGCCACTTCAAGACATCAGCTGACAGCAATGAAATTTGATTTTTGAATCCATTTTTCATTAGCTTCTTTAGTGTAAAGAAGTTAGGAACAAAAAGATGATTTTTTGGACCCTTTGAATGTTTTTTTTTATGAATCCCTGTGAATGCAATTTACTGGTTGTAGTAAAACTAGATTTTAAGTGCATGCCCAGGATAATTCAAGTAAAGTTCCCACTAATTTATGTTATTCAAGGTTGGATTGAGGTAAGATTTATCACTTGAAGAAGAAAGGATCAATGCTGTTTGCTCAAATATAACCTATAGCTAATGAGCTTATTTCTGATATTCATGGCTGCAACCATGGAAAAGTCAGCTTAATTCTTTGTGAACTGTTCTCTATTCTCTAATGATTTAAAATTACTATAATGAATATCCACAAAACAATAGAGCCTAAATGCTGAATGTAAAGCCATATTGCTTTACTTCAGTATGTGTAGACCGCTTCACTATTCAGAATAATAGTATCTTGTTTTCTAAGTTCTAGAACACTTATGTAGGGAAGATATACAGGATGAAATCGGTGTTATAGAACTTCAGGGCTCTTTGAGGGTAGAAATGTTTGTTTCATTGATTTTTTTAGGAGCTGCATGCTTGCAGCTTTCACGTGGATCTGTTTTACTTCTCTTTCTTATTATTTGGCTAATCATTACTGACCATTAATGATAACAAACACTTTTTTCTCCTTACTCTTTTTTTACTGACCTATCTTTATGCCATCCATGTCAGTGTTGGAGGTGCAGACTATGGGTCAGTCAGAATTGGCACCTTTATGGGTCGGAAAATGATTAAGTCCAGAGCTTCTGAGATATTGGCTGTGACACTTCCAAATGGGTCCAACCACGATGAAGTGGAGAACTATGACATAGAACTGATGAGCAAAGAAGCTTCGTTAGATTACTTATGCAATTTGTCACCTCACCGGTAACACCCCCCTCTTGTCTTGTCGCCGAATTCTAGGAAATATATTTCTCATATGATCCATTCCTGAGGTTTAGTCTCATACTTGTTGCTTGTTTCTTTTTCTTTTTTCTTTTTTCTTTTTTGGTGATATTTTTCCATTCATTGTTGTATCACCACCTTTATATGATGTTGCATCTTTATTCCAAGCTTTGAAATTTGGTGCGACAACACTTGATGTGGCTACCATGGTTGCAAGCGCATCATGCTGCAAATGTGAAATTTTAAAATCATGGCGTTGGATTGCAAATTGCAATAAAACCTTATTTACAATTGCAATGAGGCGTGGTTGTACTGTGGGGGAAATTCATGGTCACAATATATGTTGTATCCTTGCAGCCGCAATAGTGTTGCCTGCGACCTAAACATTAAACAATGCTTCGTATTGTTTACAGATATGAGGGTCTTTATGCTAAGGATTTGCCCGAGTATATTGTTGGTGGGGAATTTTTGGAGAAGTTCACTGATCATAATGATCCTGTCACTCTTATTGATGAAAAGCGTACTTATGCAGTGAGAGCTCCTACAATACACCCCATTTATGAAAATTTCCGTGTCAAGGTACCACTTCATTATCAATTTTTTTTTACAGGCTGACACTAATTTTGACCCTTTTTTGGGGTTTATTAGTCACAAATTTAAAAGAATTTAACTACATAATTCGAGCTCATGATGTAGTGGCCAGTAGTGAATTTACTGCCGAGTCTTGCGGGATTTTTAAAACTTAAGGCTCCAACGAACCAAAAGAGAATCTCCAAATAGTTAAAACAGTGAACTTTGATCTGTCGTTTTTATACACTCCTGTTATTTAAAATTTCCAAATGATATAAATTCTGCAGGCATTCAAAGCACTGTTGACCTCGACATCTTCAGCCGATCAGCTCTCAGCCCTGGGTGAATTGTTATATCAGGTATGATAATGTGCAATTCCAGTTGATATACATGGAAACAGAACTCACTTCTAATCTTCGCATAGCATGAAGATGATTTCTTAATGTCCTTAAGCAAAGTGGGTTTCCTATAATCTAAAGATTTATTTTTTTTCGACTAAAAGCTTTGATTTGCCTTTACAGTGCCACTACAGCTACAGTGCCTGCGGTCTTGGGTCTGATGGGACAGATAGGCTTGTACAGTTGGTTCAAGACTTGCAGCATAGTGCAACATCTTTAATTGAAGGCGGAACATTATGAGGAGCCAAGATCACTGGTGGGGGCTCTGGTGGAACGGTTTGTGTAATTGGTAGGAATTGTCTCAAGAGCAATCAACAAATTTTCGAGGTAATTACATCTTATTATGAATATGAATTAAGCATACTTGATATTACAATCATAACGGGAAAAAATGTTGGAGGCTAATGGCATACTCTGTTTATTGTATTCTTCAATTTCAGGTTCAGCAAAGATACAAAAAAGCCACCGGCTATTTACCCTATATTTTTGAGGGTTCATCACCAGGTGCCTTTAAGTTTGGCTACTTGAAAATACGCCGTCGTGCTCCTTCAAATGGTTGCTGATCAAAGTTCTGCTCTAAATAAATCAACAATTTAGCAGGGAAGAAGTTTGAGCTTTGCTTAACTATGCAAGGACATTTTACGTATCTACATGTCTTTATTTATTGCAGTGACGGGGTCTATTGATTTAGTTGCAAATGGTATTCTTTCTCATAGACATCCCGTATTATTTGTTATTTGCGAATAATAATTTCCTTAATTTATTCTTTAGTATCTAAGAGTAACAGTTGGCCATGACTTACATTTCCATTTGTTTCATGTCATGATAATCTCTAGTTAGAATTTGTTTGTTCAGCCATTACTCAGCAGCTAAACTATGAAAAGCACATCGACCTAACGACAGAAAAATTTAAGCGTGTCAAATAATAAATAAACCAATGGGTAGTTGGTTGAACTGGTAAGTGGGCTACAACCCCCGTAAGGTTGAGAACACGTGTTCGATTCCCAGGAAGCGCTCTCATTGGGAGAGGGGACAACCTTGCCTATGTGGGCAACACTTCTACCCCTCGAGTCTGGATTAAACCGGGCGAAGATTAACAAAAAAAAAATAATAAATAACCAAACTTGTGTTAAACTATTATAGTACTACAGAAATATCAACAAATGCGCTGAGCGAGGAGAGAACTTCGTCTAAATAATCTTAAATCACAAAGACTGATTATTCTTCCTAACTTTCTCTAATATTGTAATACTTTGGAATTTGGATTAGATCGTTGATATTTTTGCCCAATTTTATTCTTCCTAGCTTTTTAACATTGAAAAACTTAACGTGGTTACTGGTTAGCTTGTATGGATGTTATTGTCACTTTTGATCCATTTTAGTTAATACATGCACGGTTTTGAAAAAAAAAAATTGAAGTATTGGGTGCATCTAATTAATTTTGCCCAATCAGCTAATTAATCACAAACAACCCCTTTCTCCTTCTCACAAACAGCTACTTAAAGCCTCATAAGAAGATTAAGTTTATTGAACACGCTTTAAAAATTAGTTAGCATATCATGGTTTTTTACCAATTTATAAAATAATAAAACGTGTAAGATTAAAAAGATTTTATCTTCCAACCAATAACATCAGGAATCAGAATGCAAGATTCAGAGATTTGTTTTTACATTAACATAGTTAAGATGTTTTAGCTTGGATTTTGTCAAGATAAAATTACCCCATTGTTATTTAATAACGTTTTTTAGCTCCCATTTTATCGTCTAGGCATTTGTGGTGTCAAATTAGAAATCAAGAGAAATAAGGATCGAATAAGGCAGTTTTCACATAACAATACAGATCTGTTATGTGATTGAATTTGTGTGGGCTGCTAGGTTGCTTCATTGGAGTGAAAGTTGGATTTGCACCAAACAGAGCTAGTGAGTATAATTAACTTGCTAGTCCATTTTCAGCTAATTGCTTTTTGTTTAACCCTCCGCCAATTGGGCAATTGGCATTTGGCAGCAAACTAAATACGAATAGAAGTGCCGATTGCTTGTTTATAGTTTCATGCAAATCACTCTACCAGACCGTAGGTTCAAAAATAACCAGCGATAATACCAACTTTATCATAACCTCAAGCTGGATTTATAGGCGGTTGTATTAGTTAAAAATACAAATGTATAATAAAGCACAAAATATAAGACATTTCTTTATGGAAAAACTAACAGGTGAAACACTTATGAACAAAAAAGAAACTAACACATGAAACACGTTATGATTGGTCTAAAAGTATGATAAAAGATATCATATGATATCAGTACAGACTCATGTTTGAATTCTGCCATCAGAACTCAATGCTAGTAGACTACGGCATCAGTACAGACTCATGTTTCATCGGAATAGGGTGACAACAACTAGTTGTTGAAGCGTGTGAATTGATAGTGGAAGAGCTGTACGTGGTTTAATGTTAAAAGACACTAAACTAGTAAAAAAGACAGGGTAGGCTAAGAAACGAGTTAAAAAGTTTTATTTTTCCTGGAAAATTCAGTCAGCTCATGAGGTCTCGTCCTAAGCTATTGGTTCTGGAAGTGGATGCAATTGGAGAGATTGGATTGGCAAGTGTGCTCCAACAGCAGCCGTCTCCTTTGGCGGTGTCACATCTACCACCACCCCGAGTACCTTCCTCACTTCATCAGCAAGTTCTATCACCATGTCGTCCTCGTGTCCTGCACATCATTCATCCATATATCATAAACCTCTCACAGCTCTCAATGAACATTAACATTCGTTACAACACACAGATGACTCACCTATATCATGCATGGCCTTCTCTAAAAGGAAGAGATAATCTCTGTTGTTTCCACAAGGGCCATAGGCTGTAGCTATTTGCCTGGATATATAAACAGAACTTAGAAAATAAACACAGGAAAGGATACCACATGATCCTAGAATGGTAATAGCGAATTAAAATACCTAGCCATGTGTTCCAAAGGAGCAGGTCCAAGGTAATATTTGTATGCTTTGTCTGCTGTAGCTGTGAATCTGCATACATTAAAATGGTTCCCTTAGCAATTTCACTATAGAACATACCACACGTTACATTCTAGCTGGATCAAGAGTCAAATAAAGCAATAGGAACAGAATAAAGCACAAGGTTAACTTACACTATAACTCCAGTTAAAGCAGGGGTAACTGAATCTCCTTCCTAAAAGGTTAAAATAAGGATCAATGAAACAGATTAAAGCATAACATAAGCTAACAAGGGCAATGAAATGGTAATCTCACCTTGTAAAAGTCTACAAGGGTCCTTTGGTCGTATTCGCATTCCCTCCGCTCCAAATACTACACAATAAAAAACAGAATGAAAAGGAAAATCTAGAGTGCTCTGTTAAAATCACTAACTTATTCAGGAATGGGTGGCATGCCGCAGATAAACTAATGCTAATTTGATTTTTAAGAATGGACAGAACAAATTCCAAAAACTGTTCCAAAGTTAATGAAGTGACTACCTGCATAGCCTGTTTCTCCTTTTCAGGGCTTCCACGAACACAATATGCAACGCCCCACTGAAATATAGTATAATAAGCAAGCTATAAGAAAAAGGCCAAACACAAAAAAAAATTGCACGGCATAGTCACTTGCACAAACTGCCTAGTGGTCAAATTTTTGTGCATTAACACATGACCATTAGACACAAACCATGAAAAATATAAATGAAACATGTCCTTACGCAAACCGCTCCTTCTTTTTGCTCCAATGCGCAAGTTCTTGCTGGGTTTTCAGGTGTACCCCTGTGATCAATACAGGCTAGAAAAAAAACAAATTACATGCATAAGCAGTCGTTTAAATTCAGTACAAAACCAAAATGGCAGGTACAAAAACAATTAAATACCTACATGATATAACAATGAGCTTACCTAAATCAAAGACACGTCTATAGTCCTTTATGTATCCAACAATCTTTTCATCAAATTCAAATCCCGGGTTCCACACCAATGAACCATAGCCAAAAACCCAAAACACCATGGCTGACTGATTTCTGGAAAAGAAAAAACCACACTATAAATAACAGTCTCATCAAATTCAATGTAGCTTAACTCCTAAATAGTACTCCTTTGTTCCTAAATATATTAAGATCATTTTCACATTTCAGTTTGCTCCGAAATATAAGTAACTTCTAATTTTTGCTCAACTTTTTTTCCAAATAAACCCTCATAATCTTTATCAATAAAAAACAAGCAAGAGTGGGAGAGTGAGAATAAAGGTAAATGATTAGAGTAAATTAGTAATATCACGTGTTAATAACTAACTTAACTAGCATATTAATATAATCAAATTAGGAAAATGATATTATATACAGGAACGGAGGTAGTAATAACAAAACACGTGCCTCCCCATAAAGTAAGTTAAAAATTTCGGCTTACTAATAGCCAATGAATGAATGTAAACGTATAACTGTAAAAGCGTTATGGAAAAGACAAAAGTGTGAAATAAATGTTGGAACCCTAATACGATTGATGAAATCATGGTCATTGTTGAGAGCCACATACAAAAAGCGAGGCATATAATAAGACAGTAACAGTAAACGACAACACAAAGTGAAGTGCATACTGCATAGCAACTTGACTGACTGGTACTACTAATCCTGAAACCCAACAAACAAAAAGAGCTATTAATATTATCATGCTCTAATAATAATTTCAAAAAAATAAATGGCGCCATTTGGAGATGAAGGAATAGCAATAATAGTAATAGTAATAGTAATAGTAATGGATGAAAGGCATGAAGACTTACATTGGGAAGCTAAGCGAACGGGCTTAGCTTTTTAGGGATTACGGGCCGATTATCCCTCACTCTCTCTCCTTCAAAGACCTTCTTCTCTCTTTCTTTCGAAGTTGAAGGTGAGGGATATCTGTTACACCACCTTCCTATTTATAGAGCCACGATGACACCAGAAAATAAAACAAAAGTAAAAGTAAAAGCTTTATGTCCCTGCTTATGTGTTACATTAATTATTTTAATTTAATCGGATCTGTGACCACAGCATTTATATTTTTGACTGCTTTTTTTTTTATATAAATTACAAAAATTAAAATAACCGAATGCATTATAAATAATATATTAAGTGCATTTTGAATTTACTATCATTTACAAAGCATAGTATATATCAACCATAAAATTATATAAAACATAATATATATATATACTACCTCCGGTCTAAATATAGGATCTAATTGACTTTTTTTTGGAGAGATTAAGGTTGCGAAATATGTTATTAAATGATGATATATTTGATAGATTTTTAGATTATCCATTAGTTTATAGGTAAAATAAAATAGTTTAAGGAAAAAATTAGGTAAATCAATTTATAATTAACTTAGTTTGTTTTTTTAAGGATTTTCAGAAAATGTCAATTAGGTCTTATATTTAGGACTGGAGGGAGTATATTATAATATCCAATATTAATTATGTAAAGATCAATGTTTTATATCAAACATAAATATTATTTTAACAAATATATTAAATATAAATTCATTACTTAGAGTTCGATTTCGGATCTAATTTACTCGCCTCATGTGGGCTCTAGAAGCAAACCCTTTATTCTGTTTATGTAAGTAGTATTTACCCAACTTCATTTAGCTGTATGGATACATCACCAAACGTTAAAACTGAAATCATAACTAAGTGATATTTTTTGAGATTATTGTAACTTTTGTTCATATAGTTTGCCTTGATTTTGTGTTTATGGCTCTAATTCAATAGATTGTGGATTCTAAATTAAGTACCCCTTAAATATTAAACATGGTCAAAAGGAACCTATCAATATGCTCTAAATTGTTTCAAATCGTTATAAGCTGATAAGGATCGGATCAAACATTAAAGGAGAATGAACTTCTATGGAAAAAAAATTAAAAGAATTAAGTGATAGAATGAATATAGCTACAATGTTTGAAAACTTGAACATTGTATGATCCCACTAAACGTGATTTGTTTTTAACTTCTCGTTAAAAAATAGAGGATAAGAAGATTTCATCTTTGGGAACCAACGGATAAAGAGAGGAATAGCGGGAGCATAGGATATAGGAAAAAGGGGTAATGCAAAGAAGGAAGGGGACCATGAGATTCAATGGATGTGGACAAAATACAAGTTGCATGGGAGCAAACTGGCATAGTTGGTGGTGTAGGAATTTTTAGAAAGTAGTGGGAAGAGTGATATGGAATCAGAGTTGGCACATAACCGTGTGATTTGAGTTGAATTGAACTGTGACAAAGAAGAAAATACTCCAGTAGGAGTAGACCACAAACCAAGCAATTTCAAGAATTGATGTAGGTTCATTGAACCTGGACGCCATTAGAGGTTAAACACACGATTCCCCTTTTATTTCAATGGACCCAATTTCCCAGTACTCAATCTATGTTCAAACTTCAAAGTAGTCCAGCTTCCTTGGGAGTTGGAACGGTCCTTCTTTTTGTTGTTACTCCATCTAATCGGCGACATAAGATCTTAACTATCAAAACACACTTCTCAGAAAAACATGTGAAAGTTAGTTGAGTGTTTAAAGTTGATGTTTTTTTCTCAATTTTACCTATTTTTATTATGATACTTTTAGAAGAAAGAAATACATAAGCATTAATAAATATGAAGGAGAATTAGAGGCAAAATAGGAATAAGGAAAGAATGTGAATTGCACTCTTATATTTTGTAAAAAAAATCAAAATTATTCAAATTTAGGCTCTTAAACTACAGACCAGATGAAATATTTTTGTAAAAAGAATAATCACAATGAGGTCCCTCATAAGATAAATAATCGCATTTAGGTTTCAAAGAATAGTAAATTTAGTTGAAGTCCCAAAGAACATGAGTAAAATCAAATGACTTGTCATTTAGTTGTAAACGCTACTCTTGAAAATAACAACCCAAAAGGCTAACATTGACAATGAAATGACAAGTCATTTAATATTATATAAGTTAAACTTAATGTCATCATTTTTGTAACATAAATGTGATTAATTATCTTACGAGGGATTTTGTGATTTTCTCTTTTCTAAATCATGGGTTCAAATATCAAATTCACCCCAGAAGCATACTCAAAATCTCAACTCCATCCCATCCTACAAGTTTTTCCAAACTCAATTATGCTCAAGAAGTTATAGATTGAAGCAATGTCACCCTACTTCACTAACTATTAATTTCTAATATTAATTTTGATTAATTTTCTATTGAATATTATGTGACACCGTTAACGCTTCAATTAAATGGTTAAACTTATGTCAATATTAGCAAATTCAATGGAGCATGGCAACATTACTCCATTTTAGGATTTTCACAATGCAATTGAGCTTGAAAAGACTTTTAGGATGGGTTGAGATTTTAGATATAATTTCAGAGTGGATTTGATACTTAACGATAAATTACTAACATGTGTGTTTAATATAAAAGCAATTGATTTTGTTACGAGGGGTTCAAGAGTTTAAGTAAACCATTTAATTATGAATAAATAATAATTCCTTTAGATAATACATAAATTTATACCTCCCAGGCTCACACTAATTCGTTTAAAAATTATTCAATATTAACACAATAAAATAATTTATTTGTCTTTTGTATCCCTTCCAAATGAAGCTGGTTGGGACTTGTGCAACCTCAAGTTCTTAATATTCTAGTATATACTTTTTTTGCTCTTTCCCCTGTATGAAATAATGAAAACTATACAATAAAATCAGGATCGCATTTTATTTCCCCAACTAATTATATTCTACCTCAAGACTTTATCAACGATTACTGCTTGACCATTACAAAATAAGCAAGTAGGGATATGGCAAAATCTTTTGACTTTTAATCTATATTTAATTTTCAAGTCAATTAAATAGGCTTAAGAATTCTCAACATGTGCACTAGGTACTTTTAACGAGTCAAATAAAGGGGAAAATCCCAAATAAATCCCTTCCAATACCCAAAAGGACAAATGAGGAACCTAAACTTTCAAAAAGACCATGAAGGAACTAGCACCTAACTGTCATTTTAAAATTTTGCGAAAAGACAAAATTGCCTCCATCCTAAAACACAAATTACTACCCCACCCCTAAACTCACCCTAACACCCACCCTCTTCTCGCAATTTGTGTTTTAGGATAGGGGCAATTTTGTCTTTTCGCAAAATTTTAAAATGACAAGTAGATGCTGGTTCTCTCATGGTCCTTTTGGAAGTTTAGATTCCTCACCTATCATTTTGGGTATTAGGAGGGACTTATTTGAGATTTTACCAAGGCCTAAACCAGCTGAGGTCGCCATATATACAAACGGGCTTCCTTGTTTTCCGATATCTTCAATGACATCAACAAAAAACTCAACGAGCTAGATTTATTCCATAGTTCTAAACTTCTAGTACCGTCTATTTATCAATTTCCAACATACACCTTCCAACTTCTTTTTTGAATCATGGATTTATAGTTTGGTTTCCACAAAAGAGCTTATTAATTCCGGAAACAAGTGTTGCCACTCCACTTGAATTTGTTACTGACAAATATGAAATGATAAATTAGGATAGAGACAGATTAATTTTTACAATTTTGCTCGAATTCCTCAAACGAGTACTGCCATTCCACTTGCCCCGTTTTATATGAATTAAGATGCAAAACTAATCACTTTAAATTGTTTATATTTATCTTTTTTCCTCAAAATTAATTTATTCTACTCATAAATTAACATATAATGATAATCTAATTATATAGGATTTATGTTATAACTCAATAGTCTAATTTATTTTTTTAACTTCCAAAAAAATCCAAAGAGAACTTAATTAAGGATTAGAGGAGTATAGTATGATAAAGAGATAGAAACTTCCATGAAAAAAGGGAGAAAGACTGAAAGAGAGACCTGTATAAAAAAAAGACTGAAAGAGAACTTCTGCATGTTATTTCGACAATATACAATCTTCTACCAATTAACACAACGATCTTTATCTTTTAATGATACTGGTTGTATATTGATTTCATTTTATATCAAACAATATATCTTAGCATTATAATTAGTTTTGAATAATTAGTGGATGTAAAAAATGCTTTTGTAAGACTGTTGATACTTGATAGTGTAACCCTATAATATTGATCAAATGACATTATCAAAACACGCTAATTATCTACCTTTATTTCCACCCGTCATCACTTGTTTATCATTTATAAGCATCCATAATGATAATATAAGGAAAAGTTTTAGAAAGAGATGATATATTTAGAAACAAATATCATAATTATAGGACTCGGTTTGACTTAGTTTTATTAATAACAACCACCATATTTAATTATAGGGTTGTAGATATGAATTAAATTACATTTAATAAATAAAACAAATAATTAATAATAAACCATAACATAAAAAAGGAATGCATAATCCACGGCACCTTTGTAGCACACATTAAACACTCTCTAAATAGATTATATCATTATACATTAATTAATATATTTAAGAACTGACAGAAGTAATATTTAATTATTTATATTGAAATGTATCAACTATCAAATAACTACCGACCTCTTTTTTCTTGTGTGACAAGTTTTTTTATAGAAAGTGACACCTTGAAAGTTGAAACTAAAGCAAAGAATACGGATATAATCTGATCTTAATATCAGCATATCCGTATATCTCAATAATATCCGTATTTTCAAACTTCTTGGGAATGTCACATTGTTTTTCTATTTTTGGCACCGCTCCCTCCATTTCCCTTCTTCCTCATCCTCCAAGGTACTTCATTCAAACTGCCTATCTAACTATTGCTATATGATTTTGAACTTAAAGGCCACTTCCATGATGGGTTATTTGTTTTCCTAATCAATCAATTTCTTGTTAGCTCTATGCAATTGGATATTTATTTTCTTTTGGTACTTGTCACATAGTTTCATACACAGAATTTTCTGTTTTCTCATCTTTGTTAATAAAAAAGTTGCCTTTGACATGGACCCTTTTTATATACTCTGAAGTAAAGGTGGTTCAAAGCTATTGAAAAGAATTATTGTGCATGCAAGTATGGAAGAACCCTGTTGGTATGTGCTATAGTAAGGATTTCGTATATCTCAAATTGGTCAAAAATGAAAAGGGAAGTTATGTGAGTGTCAATAAATTATTCATAACGTCATTGATGTTATTTTGGGTGATATTATTATTTCCAATAACTCATGTATTACTCTTGATTAATTAGATTTCAATAATAAGACAAGAACATCTAAGGATAGAAACTCAAGAGATCATCTTCAGTTTCAGCAGTCCAATGGCAGGCAAGGATGCTAAAACCAAATTTGTTAACAGTGACGATATTTTGAAGATTTTTGCAGCTGAAGGTGTTGAATTCCTTTTATCTTTTAATGGAAAGGTAGCTTAGCTCTCCCTTTGTTTTTGTGTTTCAGATGATACCAGGCTAATTGATTTGGTAACTTTTAGATTAATCTGCTGCTAAAGGAAGAAGGCTTATTTTTCCTTCCTGATTTAGGGTCATAATTGAATGCTGAATCTGAATGTAGGTACCTGTGTCATCATGCAACGGGAAAAACATCTTTCTATTTTTCTCTGCAAACTGGTGCAGGCCATGTAAAACATTAGTTCCTCTTCTGGTTGAACTTTATGACACATTGAAGAAGGAAGGCAAGAATTTAGAGATCATTTTCATCTCTTTCGATTACGATGAAGATGGTTTTAATGAGCACTTCAAGAGCATGCCATGGCTCGCAGTGCCGTTTGATGCAAATTTGCATAGAAGGCTGATCAATAGGTATCAAGTCCATCGAATTCCATCATTTCTTCCATTATGTTCAGATGGCATAACCATTGAGGAAGACATGATAGGCTGCATTGAAGACTATGGCGCTGAAGCATTCCCTTTCACAAACAAGAGACTGCAACAACTGAAATCCATAGATCAAAGAAAACGAGATGAAGCCAATTTTGAACAACTTTTGGCGCATGAAGGACGCAATTTTCTCATCTATAGGGATGACAAAAAGGTTAAACTTTTTTTTTATTACTATCTATGTGTTTGGATTAACTTATTTTTATTGATTTTGCACTATGTTTTTTGGTTGATGTTTGAAACACCAACTCAGCTTCCAAAATTCCATGTAACACAAATAACACATCCTATATTGTTGCAGGTACTGATATCTAAACTTTCAGGGAAAACCATCGGCCTATATTTTTGTGCTGACTGGTCTCCACCTAGTCGCGCCTTCACTGTCCAACTTACTGATGTATACAACAATCTCAACACTGGAAAGGATCACTGTTTTGAAGTAGTTTTGATCTCAACAGATAGAGATCTCAAGGAATTCAATGTGAACAGAAGCAATATGCCATGGCTAGCTGTACCATACATAGACAAAACACGCCATGATCTTTGTAGAATCTTTGATATAAAAGTAATACCTGCTTTGGTTCTTATTGGGCCAGAGGGCAAAGTCATAAGCATGAATGGGAAGTTTTTGGTGTCCTCTTATGGTGCTGAAGCTTTCCCTTTCACTAATGCACGTATAAGGGAGCTTGAAGCTGCTCTGAGGAAGGAAGGAGAGGCTTTACCACAAGAGGTTGAGATTGTGAAGCATGAGCATGTTCTGAAATTGGATATGGCCAAAGCTTATGTGTGTGATTTCTGTAAAAAACAAGGTAAGTTCTGGGCATTTTCTTGTTATGTTTGTGATTATGATCTTCACCCAAGTTGTGTGGAAAAGGTTAACAAAGATGGAACCTTGTAAAAAAATACTCTCCCTGATCCTTAACTTATCACTTAGTATAGTTCAATTTATCTCCGTTCACGGGTAGATTTTATATTAAAGACCAAACAAACATTCATGAACTTGGGATGATGTCAGGAAGCATGTCTTTTTGAAGTGATTGTATAAGAAACAAACTACAACTTCTGCTTTTGATACTTATATGATGTTGTGACTATAACTTCTGTTTTCGATACTTTTGTATGATGTTGTGAAAGTTAATCTATCTTTGCTGTCTAGTTTTTATTTTTTTTTAAACACTACCCCGTAGTCTGATACCTAATGACAATCGTTTAATTTTGACTCGGGAATAGAAGTAATATCTATATAGATAGGATTGTCACTCTACCAATGAGAGCGCTCTCCTCGTAATTTGAATATGTTCTCATCCTTAGCTCATTTATCACGTTAAGCAACTACCTATTAGTTGTTTTATTTCATTTTTGTTACAAGTCTTACCCTCTAATTCTCAACCACACAAAAAAGTTGTGCATTATAAAAAAGACTTTTGAAAGTTATGTAAAAATTACATGATTGAACACATGGTGGTGATTGATATATGCAAAGAGCTGTTAAATTTAGGTAATTATTTTTTTGAACACATTTTTCGGACCAAACACAACAGCAAAACCAAGTAACGCGGTTGGCAAGCTGAAGTGCGAATGTCCTAAAATTTAGGTAATTATTATATCTGTATGTTTGTGGTGTTTTCAACATTTTTTTACTAGTGGTCATCACATACTAAAACAAATATAAGATCCCATGACATTTTTTTAAGTTAATGGAGCAAACTATAGCACTAAATTATACTCCCTTCAATCCTAGCAAATATAACAAGTAGTATCACTTTTGACATTCAATTCCACCATAATTATAATTATAAGAACCCTCGTCCACTTTGTCTCACATGTTTATCACAAACTACCCTCCCTGTGATTAAAAAACAAAATAAATCACATCCACTGCAAGAAAATGCCTCCCCCTCCATTCTCCACTGATAAGCGAAGAATGCAGCGTGCCTATCTACAGCACATCAACATGATCACCAAAAAGTACGAGTTAATCTCCTCATAATCTATTCTCTTCTCTTCCCCTTTAATTTCAAAAACAGAGGAGAAGCTGATTTCAAAAACAGAGTGGAAATCAATTCCAGAAACAGAGGAGGAGAAACAGCGTAGAAGAAATTGGAGATTGAAAATCTGAGATTTGAGATCAACCACACTAGTGAGAGCGCGAAAGTTTAATTTAAAGGGTATTATTGGAATATTATGTTATAAACTAACTTTAACTTAAATGATTATCTTAATATCTTCAAACGAAGTAATGTGTTGTTTACTTCTTATAATTAGAAGGAAAAAACTTACCTCAAGTACTTGACCTCAATTACATCCATTAAGCCAATAAGAATTTGACACATGTCTAACTAACCTACACCACTTTCATGTGTTATGTGTATGGGGTAGTTGGACATGTGTCAAATTCTTATTGGGTAATGGATGTAATTGAGGTCAAGTACTTGTGGTAAGTTTTTTCCTAATTAGAATTGGAGGGAGTAGTAGTCCATAAGGCCATCTAGATTTCTATACACAATTTTAACTTATTCAAACACTTCATATTATCATCAAGAAATGAGGTGATTGTTCCAAAAATTATGTTTTCTCCCTAAAATTTGTCTATTATTTGAGTTTATCAACGCATACTTCACTAGCTAGTCATCATTGAATACTCTCTTTTCATAATTATAAAATTAAGTTGACATTTTGTCAAAAGATTAAGTATGCAAAATAAATCATTTTAAATTGTTTATATTTATCTTTTCCCCCACAACCAATTTATTTTACTCATAAAATGACATAGATTCTAATTACATGTAACATATGATTAAATTTAGTGAAATACTCCCTCCGGTCCCTAATGTAAGAGCTAGCCGTAAAAAAAACGTTTCTTAAGAAAACATGTGAATGTTAGTTGGGTGTCTGGAGTTAATGCTTCTTTTCAAAAATTGCCCATATTTATTATGGTACTCTTAAGAGAGAGAAATATATAAGCATTAATAAATATGAAAGAGAGTTAGGGGTAAAGTAGGAAAAAATGCATTAAATGAGGAGAGAATATGGTGAGCTCTTACATTAGGGACCAAAATCATTCAAATTTTGGGCTCTTACATTAAGGACCGGAGGGAGTAACTTGTTTTTTATAACCTCCTCACAAAAAGTCAATTTAATTTTATAATTAAGATCCACGGGAGTAGTACCAAAACAATGATAAGAAAAATTTAAGAGACAATCAATTATAAAGATAATGTGAAGACATTCTAAATCAAAACAAATGACAGTGAGATACAACATTGTTATTATGGTCATTATCACTTCGAAATGATGTTATAGTAAACTAAATCAATGTAGACTAATGAACAATTCCAACTTTTCAGTTTCACGAGTTTCCAAAGCTAAAATATTATACAGTATGCTTCGGATACCCGGGGAAGAGTTGGTGTAGCTACAAAATCTAATCCCATTACAACATTGAATTTTGTATTTCACTAGCTACTCGTTCCAGAAAAAGAAGTAAAATTCAAAGACAATTCTTTTCCATTGTTTTTGGCTCCTGTCTACGACCTTTGCATACTTAAAAAAAAAGAGAGAGAACATAGCATCTGTTAATGCAATGCAGTCACTTCAGGCATATACATAAGTTAATGCATGAAGCAGTATAACTTATATCCTTGTTAATACTTTGTATACTTAAATATCCTCTGATTCCTTTGAGAAATCTGGTTCTTGAGGCTTTTGTAACATAGGCATCTCAATATCCATGAGCATCATAGGTTCATTTGCTGAACTTAATCTTGAACTCATGGTATTAAGCACTTGCTGGCTTTGTCCTCCAAGAAGCATTCTATTATTCTTGTACCTTCTCCAAGAAGCCTGAATGAAGCAGGCTGCCCATGTCCTCCAATGGTGCGAGTAGAAACGGAAGGTGTGCTGCAGTTTCTTGCTGTGAAACCGACGAAACTGGTTCGCGACGAACTTGAGATCTTGAGCTTTCAGTGAAAAGGCCTCTACTTGCACAAGGGCTTTCACTGTTCTTGTAGAAGAAGGCAAAGTGGATGTTGGAAGCAATGCCCATGATAGTAACTCTCCTCCACAGAAATCGCCTGGTTTCAATATATTAGAGTTGAAGAAACCTGTCCTTCCACCATTAGTGGTTGAGCTTTCAAGTCTCCCTCTTATTATGAAAAGCATTTCTGTCACTGGATCTCCTTCTCTGACAATATAAGTGCCTTTAGTACTCAAGGAAGAAACCAATCTCTCACATATTGCATCAAGTAGTTGGTCATCCATTTGTGAGAAAAAGGGGACCTGCAAATGCAATTTTAGTTTTCAATTTGTTTGATATGAGAGCCAGCATGCATATAAAATCCTGCTTCTACCAAAAAAAGTTCAAGGACAAACATCCCTCTTAATGGAGGGAATGGTATATCTCCATGAGGGGTGTAGGTCCAATTTAGCTACACAAACCAGAGAGTTCTAGAAGATCATGGAGCTTTAACTATTGTAGCAAAAGCTCAAACTGATAGTAAGGCCTTACCCCAATTCATTTAACTAAACTTGCCCGATTAAACCGATCCATACTCCATAATTGGGATGTATTAGGTGACTACCATGTTGTTGGATATTGTCAAAGAAACAATTTTATATGAGAAATTAAGGACATTTGTTATGAGGGGAAACTCACACGACGAATAAGATCTAAACAAAGGTAACGTTGAATATCTCTACGTAGGTCTTTGGGAAGGCCTCGCAAGATAGATTCCTCATCAGTTCCTTGAGTTGCAAGCCACTTGTAGTGGACAAATCTTCTAACACGTTCTCTCAAATGTCGTGGAAGTTGGCGATGTTCCATCCATCCTTCCATATCACGTCGCTTCAGTCTCCATTGCTCAACTCTCACACTTATAGATTGCAAATATTTCTGCACTAACAGTTTTTGGCCACACACAGAACATGTCATATATAACAAGATTATGTGCATAGTTTTATTACTTGGTGACAAATACCATAGGTTCAAGTGTCAGAATGGTTTTGTATGATACCTGCATGTTTCCTATCAAGTGTGCAAACAGAACTAAACCTAAGAGACATACAAATATTGAAAATGTAGTTTCCCCAATGAACTTGCTTGTAATCAATCCTTGGCCATAGCAACTGAAAGTTTCATCAGAAAGGGAGAAAATTATATTATTAATAAATTCATCTTAATTAATTTGACATTGAATTCCACCTTAGATATTACCTCAGATTCTGCAAGCCCCACCACATACAATAGATGTACTTATGAACAAAGTGTATGGAACTAACGTTGTAGCTTACTGCTGGTTTAAAAATTCCAAACTGGAAACTTTGGCTGTTTGATGGATTGCAGTTACTAAACACAGAAGTAGCATTGACCCATTTTAAGCGATCATCATTGTTTGAAGTTCTGCAATTCAAGTATTTGATAGCACATTGACTCTCACTTGTGCATTCAGATTTCCAACAAGTAATATTCCTTTCAAACGAGAACAAATACCATGATGCTCCCAACACCTACGTGTGATCACATTATTATTTTTAATTAAAAATTTATTACGTGAAAGTTGAAGTTATTTATAAAAGTCTGCAATTGAAGTTAACTGACGTACATGGCTAGCCAACAAGTAAAGTAGAAGGTTATAAGCAGCTCCTGCCCAAGCTGTCTTTGTTACTACCCCAACAGCTTTGATAATTTGGGACCTTAATGGGAAAATCAAATATAATCTGGGAAAATATTGTAGCAAAATGATGAGTAGAAGACCATTGTTGGTGTGATCAGCATGAGAGCTTCTAATAAGCCAAATCAAGATCTGCCATTCAAGAAATAAAATAAAATAAATAACACATAGTTTTAGAATAGTTTCTCTACAATAAGAAGAATTTAAAATTTCATCTTTATATGTTCATAACATTTCAAAATGTTACTTAATTTATTTTATATAGATTCTAATGACCACAAGGAAGAAAAAACAAGTGTTTAAGATGTTGTGTCATTTTAAAGCACAAGGCGAGTTAGGTAAAATAGAATTGGAGTATACTTAAATAAACAAGTTCCTAGCATCCATTTTGTCAAATTCTCCAATCACAATTGATAATTGATGGCGTCCTATTTATTTTATATAAATTAATAGATAAATTGTTATATGTGAATAATAGGCACATGATCATATAACATAATTGGAGAACTTGACAAAATTGATATAAACACAAAGTATTTTTCAAATGAATAATATCGTTATTTTTGCCAAGGTCAAATGAATAATATCAACCAAGTCTAACTCAGGAATTCTAATTAACCAAACTAATTTTTACACCGAGTCTTGATATACCTGAGGAAGAGGAGGTGTGGCTATAAGATCAATGATGAATTCTGATCTCAAATACCGTTTGGCAATCAACCATGGATCCATAACAAGTTCACCCCTTCCAAAAACCCTTGAATGTGGGTCTACATAGGCTGTTCTGAACTTTACGAGCATGTTCATAAGATAGAAAATATCAACTATTGTACGGAAACACGTCAGAATAATTGCCAAACTCAAATGAGTAGTTATACATGATGACACTCCATCATTTTCTGATTTGGGCACATATAAAAACAGAGGATCAATAAACAGTGCTAGTATACAAGAACCAAGGAAAACCCGGTCCCACAACAAATATGCCTCACTTCCAGGATCAAAAATCATCACCACCACCTTAGTCTTCTTTTTCTTCCTATGTTCATGTTTTTCTGGTAATACCATGTACTTTCCAGGTGAAGGAGTTGACTTTAGCTTGGAAGGTTCTTTGTTCTGTTCACTATAGATGGAAAACCAGCAAATATTTTTAGTTTTCTAAGCAAAAAGATGAGAGCTGATTGTGGGAACAATGGGAAATAGAGAATATGAGAATGGATGATAATTTACCCAAGTGACTTGTCTTTTTTGAACTTCATCATGTGTTGAATGAATTCAGGCCATGTTAGATGAACAAAACATGCTGTATGATTTCTGCTGGAGAATACAATTACAAAGGAAAGCTTAGAGTTTCAGATTTTAGAAGGAAGTGAATGAATCAAAGAGGTGGATTTGACTTTTTCTGGGATGGATAAACAAAGGAGTATGAAATCAGATTATCAGCTTTATGGATATGTTTTTGGAAATATTAAAGTACGTGAGGATTTGGAAGATATGAACAAAGACAGATTATGAGTTATAAAATTGCGCGGTCAAAACAGTTGCTTGCAAAATACGGCTTCTCTAGCACACTCATTTTTTAATTAATCTTTCGTAGTCTATATTGGTTAGTAGACTTTTGTTATGGGTAGTTTCTACCTGAGGAACACAATTTTCCCATTAACTGACATGCTTTTCACAATCAAATACACACAGTCACACAGAATGAGTCTTATCTTTTAAGGTTAAGAAATCTTTTTTATTAATTAAATTTTAAAGAGATGCACGTGTTTGATTCTTTGACTCGTGGTGGATGGAAGAAGCATGATATTTTCTAAAATATGATGGAAAATGATTATTCCATTTTGTAGCACCCCTTTTTTTTGCTATATCATACTTATGCTTCAATAACTTGATTTCTTCCATAAAGTCCATGCACGAGTGGGTCCAAGCTTCTAGCATTAGAAGCCAAAACGATGGGATGTGAATATTTCACTAGTAGGTGACTTGTTTTCTTTCCGGTTCTAATTATAAAACCATTTTAATTTTTTCAATTAAGGATGCAGAATTAATAATTTTAAAATATTTATAATTATCGTTTTTTCCTCAAAACCAATTCATTCTACTCATAAACTAACATATAATCTAATTACATGTGTTATGTGTTATATTTTAGTGGTTTAATTTGTTTCCTTAACTTTCGCAAAAAAGTGAAAATGTCTTATAATTGGGACTAGAAAGAGTACTAAAAGTTATGAATGCTTCACAATTTCATGCCATATACCCCAAGAAATTCACTTATTAGTCGTAGAGAATTGCCAGCCTATTTTAATGAGCAAATTATAAAAATTAGAAGTGCAACTAAGTCTATTTTATTTTTGTTCTGAAGTTTTTTGTTTGATCGGCGATTTGTGATTATATAGGCCCAATAATAGAATAATATTACACCAAACTAATAAATGATATGCAATTGGTGTTGCTCTGTAAAGTTCAAGTTGAATAGAAACTTAATGGTAAAAAAAAGGTTGAATAGAGACTGAATCTTATTTACAAGGATGCCGGATTTAGTAAAACAGGTCGTGGATATGCTTGCCAGAAGTTGTACAACACTCATCAATGGATTTTTTTTTTTTGGTTAAATAGAAGCTAAAGAACACACATATCATAAATACAGACCTCTCTTGTTGCAAAATACAATGTATTTTATCCTTTTGAAAAGCTTGTATAGCCATTCTGAACTAATCATCATCTGCTTCCACTGAGAAGTCTGGATCTTCAGGCTTTTGCAACTTAGGCATTTCAAGATCCTTAATCCTTTGAGTTCCTCTTCTTGTGTTTGCAGCAAACCTTGAAGCAAGTATAGTGACACCTAATGAATTCACACTTGAACTCACATAACTAGGCTTCTCCTCTTCACATCTCATTACATCATAAGTAGTAAATGATTGACATTCCTTCAAACTAAGGCTCTCTGCTAGCTTCCTCTTCTTGTACCTTCTCCATGCAGCTTGAATGAAGCAGGCTGCCCATGTCCTCCAATGGTGAGAGTAGAAACGAAAGGTATGCTGCAGCTTCTTGCTGTGAAGACGGCGAAACTGATTCGCAACAAACTTAAGATCCTCAGCTCTAAGTGCAAAGGCTTCAACTTCCATGAGTGTTTTGACTGTTCTAGTAGAGGAGGGAAAATTGGAAGTAGATTTTGGAACTAATGCCCATGCTAGTAGCTCTTCTCCACAGAAATCACCAGGCCTTAATGTAATTGAGTTGAAGAAACCTGTTCTGCCTCCATTTGTAGTTGAGCTTTCAAGTCTTCCTCTTATGATGAAAAGCATCGCTGTGACTGGATCTCCTTCTCTCACAATGTAAGTGCCTTGAGTACTCAAGGATGAAACCAATCTCTCACATATTGCATCAAGTAACTGGTCATCCATTTGTGAGAAAAAAGGGACCTGAAAATTTTGGACAAAGACACTGCCAGAGTTATTTGCTATAGTTTAAGTAGTAATAGTTTTTATTTCATCAGTTAACAGAAGGATTTGTATTCTTGAAGATCAAAACATGCAAATCATGACATGTGAGTTATTAAAGAAAAAAGTTGTTGCAAAGAATAAGATATAGTTTGTTGTTAGGAGGAACTCACACGTCGAACAAGGTCTAGGCAAAGGTGGCGTTGAATATCTCTACGCAAGTCTATGGGAAGACCTTGCAAGATATATTCTTCATCAACTCCTCGAGTTGTGAGCCACTTGTATTGGACAAATCTTCTAACACGTTCTCTTATATTTTGTGGGAGCTGACGGTGTTTCATCCATTCTTCGGTGTCACGTCGCTTAAGCCTCCATTCCTCAAGCCTTACAGTGATAGATTGCAGATATGTCTGCATTAATCTTTGTCATAAGCAATTGAGTGGCGTGTTATGTAGCAAGTTCTATGTTTGGTTTTTTTTAAATGTGACAAACTTACAGATTGAGCATTTAGAGAATTGTGCTTCAGAGTTAAAATGATTAATGTTTGTATTATGATGGAAAGTCCTATGTACCTGCATGTTTCCAATCAAGTGCGCAAACAAAACTAGACCAAGGATAGCTATAAGTATGGCAAATGTAGTTTCCCCAATGAATGTGCTTGTACTCAAACTCTGGCCATATGAACTGCAAAATTCAGACATAAAGAGGTTAATCAAATGTTTGGAAATAAGAAGCTTCCAAAGATAGCATTTTAGAAATAATTAGTAGAGAAACTATCTCCATATGAGATTTTAGAAATAATGGTATACCGCGCCTTGCGCGGTGGGAGTGACTGCTAGTTTATGTCAATATTTCCATCTTTTTGGCTGATAATAGGAATATTTGAACTTATGATACTATTCCACACGCTACCCTATTTGTTACCACTTGAGCTAATCTCAAATGAATATACATAAATATAGAAAGATGTATTAGTATTCGAAACACAGAAAAATCACAGCTAGAATCGAACCTCAAATTTTGCAGGCCCCACCATAGACAAAAGAGATACTTCTCCAAAAACTGTGAGGAAACAACATTGTTTTCAACTGCACGTCCAAAAATGCCATACTGGAAGCTGATGTCATTATTTGGGTTACAGTTATCAAACACAGAAGTGGTCTTTACCCACTTCAGGCGATCATCATTGCTCAAACTGCTGCAATCCAAGTATTGGAGATCACATTTCACGGGGAGAGTTTCATTCTTGCATTGTGATTTCCAACATGTGGCATTCCTCTCAATTGACAACAAGTACCATGATGCCCCCAACACCTACAAATAACAGTAGTTGTAAATATGTAAAATTGGTCAAACGCTGAGAGACAACAAAAACATGGGAATCACAAAAGTATAAGTATACTTATACTTTCCCTTATAAAAATCACTGGTTGAAGTTAATTAACATACATGGCTAGCCAACATGTAAAGTAAAAGATTATAAGCAGCTCCAGCCCAAGCTGTCTTTGTGACTACACCAGTGGCTTTAATAATCTGAGAACTTAAGGGGAAAATCAAATATAATCTGGGAACATATTGAATCAGAACAATCAGAACAAGAGCATTGTTGGTGTGATCAGCATGAGAGCTTCTAATTCCAGGCATTATAAACCAAATCATGATCTGCCATTCAACAAACACCAAACACAAAAACACACAACATAAACAGCAAAGACGTTAGAGTGACAATAACTAAACATATTAAACCCAGTGATCAAATAAACCACCAAAAGTTCTACACACACTGGATTTTAAGTTCTGATACCTGAGGAAGAGGTAGTGTAGCTACAAGATCAATGAAGAATTTCTTTGACATTAAATAGCGTGATGCAATCAACCTTGGATCCATGACTAACTCGCCCCTTCCAAAAATCCTTGAACTTGGTGATATATAAGCTGTTCTGAACTTTATGAGCATGTTGAGCATATAAAAAATATCAGCCATTGTCCGGAAACATGTGAGTACAATTCCAATGTTCAGATCAGTAGCCATGCAAGCTGATTTTTCATCATTTGCCACTGAGGGAAGGTAGAAAAAAAGTGGATCAACAAATAGAGCCACAATGCAAGAACATAGGAAAACCCGGTTCCACTGCAAATAAATGTCACTTCCAGGATCAAAGATTCTCTTCTTCCATGGTTCATGGTTTTCTGGGAATACCTTAAACTTTCCCAAAGAAGGAATTCTCAAGTTACTTTTGTTCTTATCACAACTCACAGGTTTGCCTTCAGAGTTTACAGCTGCATGTACCTTGTATACTGACCATGGCTTTTCCAAAGAAAGCTCTAGTTTCTGTTTACCATCATCGTAAAACCTGAAAATTCATCAACACACTAAGCTAAAAGATGCCATCTTATATAATGTGAATGAGGATAAACTAAACAGAGAATGTGATAGAGAATTCACCTAACTAGCTTCTCATTTTTAAGCTCCATTGTTTGTTGATTCTTAAGAACATTTTCTAATGCTCATGTCTCTTATGAACCGTTCTTCTCAGCTCAACACAAGTATTTATGACCATATATATGGACTTGACTTTGTTGTGGCAACAAAGAAATGGACAAAATGGCCTCCCACCAACACAGCTAAGATGGTAAGCCATATTCATATTATAATGCGTATTGGAAATATAACAGTCAATGAGGAACGTGGGAACCTTGACATACTGTATCATGATCAAGGTTAGACTTTTTTTGAAAAAAAAAAATTAAGTGAATTTTTCTTTCGGTAATTTTTGGCCAGAAAATGTGATGTACTGTACGTATTAAAATATGTTTGGTCTAGCCCGGGGCATAGCTTGATGGTTTGAAGTGGATCCCAAGGTGTGGATCCCGCCATTTAGCCTAAAAGTGCCAACTTCGAACCCCGGGAAGTCAGTCACTCCGTTTACAGAAATCCCGGTTGGCGACTCAGGATTAGTCTGCACCTGAAGGGTGTGAGACACCGGGGGGAAGCAATTAAAAAAAAAAATGTTTGGTCCGGTGGTTATATTATTTTATTTCTAGGACTAGGAGTAGGATACTCTCCACGTATGCACACCCGCCAAGTCAAAGTATCATTAACAAAGCGACAAATGGAGAGCAAGAATCTTAATCTTGCAAATAGAAGCATCTTCTCCTTAAATTTATCAAAATGCAAATATTGCCGTAAGTTATATTCGAATATTATAATTTTCAACTCTAAAAATAAGAAGCACAGATTACTGCATGTCAGGAATTAATGAAAATTAGTGCATTGTGTTTGGAAGAAAATGAAGGTATATATTGGTTTTTGTTATTTTTATTGATTTAAATATGTTTTAAATTGTTATTGTTGTTAATATAATACCTCTTTTAATCCCTAATATAAACAAGAATAAGAGATTTAGTTCGGAATATATTTGAACTCCCAAAATTAGAATTTTGAATAAAATATTTTTACTTGTTTCAATCCACGTGATGAAATTGACCAAACAAACCTTGTAATTGAAATGTATTTAAGTGAAAACAACACTTACTTATTATAAATAACTTTTCCATAATTTCGTGAGTTAGTAGCTTCGTATTCAACTCTCTTGGCATGCCCATTGTTCATTTGTGTTATACTAACTAAAGTGAGGGTGAAGAAGGCTAGTTATCTAAAATAGTTCCCCTTACTGGTCAAAAGTAAAATATCCATTAATTTCTTTTTTGAAGTTAAAGAAATAAATTAAACAACTATATTAGACCATATACCATATGTAATTATATTATAGGTTAGTTTATAAGTGGATTAAATTAATTTTGAGGGAAAAAATATAACTATTATAACCACACAAAAAAGGAAAATATAACTAGAAACAATTCAAATGGATAAATTTTACATTCTTAATTTCTCCAAAATAATAAATGTTGTTTTATAATTAGGACGAAAGGAAATAGTAAATTTGACTATTGAACAAATGGATTATACTCCATAGTAGTAAAGAATACTTATTTTCCTTTTCTGTAATATATATCAGTGAATGCAAAGTGAGCAAAAATGTGTAAAATAAATGAGTAATGAATAAAAACAAGAAGTTCATCAAGCATACCTATAATAAATGATTCCAACATAGTTTTATTGGAATGTGTAAGAATGTTGACTATGTCTTATAATAGGGACCATATGAAATAACACCACTTTGACTTTTAAGAATTAAGAAAACAAATTAGATCACTAAATCATAACTTATGTCATATATAATTAAATTATATCCTACTTGAGTAGAATTAACTATTAATGAATTAAACAATTTACTATAGCTAATTTTACATCCTTAATTCAATCAAAAGGTCAAAATAATCTGATAATTAAGACCAAAGGGAGTATATAAGTTGACATACATAATTATAAATAGTTTTAGGGCGAAGACGACAAATTCTCATTACGTAGAGTGAACTACATAGACTATATGTCATTGCATTCTACGACTAACCAACCCTTTGGTATATTATTCATCAATAGATTTCGTTCTATGAGTTCCCAAGGGATACCCTTTGGTCCCCATTTTCTCAACGGGCATCAAGTTGTGAACCTTCAATTTTTTTTTAATTTTAACCTTCAAATTGAAGAAACAACTGCAAAATTATTTTCCACACAAACCTAAAGAAATGAGAAAGCATACTAAATAAATCTTTGATGCCATCTTGTTTGCAATAAATAAAATATACTACTAGTAATTCCAAAGTTGGTGTGCTGAAATTGTGTGGACAAAAGTCACCAATTTAAACGGAACGTGAATACTCTTTCAGGTCCAGATTACACCAACAAACACAAATTTTAGTTGCAATTATAAGGACCCAACTACCACATTAATTACTTCTCTACCACTTTCACCTTATCATTAATGTATATTTAAAGTTATAGCTAATATATCATTGAATAAGGATAAAATCGAAAAAAATGGTGAATTCAAAGTAAGTCCAACAAACCAATTACCATCCTTAGTTCGTGAGAGTGAGAAATAGTTATTGCCAATGCATGAAAGAAATAGTTATTGCCAATGAGGGGGGAATTTCAATTCCAATTTGTTTTTCGTATTAAAAATGTATGCTGCAGTTAACTGCCCTTGTGGGTAACATTTGCAATAAAAAGTTTTTGAATCGAAATAATTGAGTTGCACGTGCAATATTGTATCGTTGCTAGTGAGTGGCACCGTGCATATCAAGATAATTCAGGAGCTCTAAGCAAATACAATACTCCAACATAAAAATACTCGACTCCCTGTACTGCATAGATGGAGTGACACCGTTCATCTTACCCCTCATTACTCAGCTAATAACTCACCACCAAACCATAAGATTTTCCTCATTGATTGAGGTCAAATAAAATTTGAAGAACAAAAAAGCTTGATACAACCAACAACATACACAGCAGGAAGAACCCAAGGCAGCTGCCGATCACATGATTTTCAAATACTCAATCAGGGGAAGCTTTTCAAATCTGATGATGTGATCAACAAAAATCAAGTTCATATAAGTCCAAGACCACAGGGTAACATGTTAGATTCAATGAATTGTGGGGGAAGGTAAAATATCAATGCCTATTCAATGAGTCCTGCAAACTGAGGATAAACTTTCCATGAAAATGGCGGCAAGTTGCAAACTGATTAATCCAGCTCAAAATGATTTGGAAAGATGACATGATGACACCCCCGGTGATAAAAAGGTAGGGTTTATTTAAATTCTTTTATGAGAGAATGGAGGATATGGTCCATGTTGAATGCATAAAAAAAACAAAAATTAATGTTGTTATGCCCCCATCTCTTATATATGTCAAAAAACCCCTTTAATCTTAACCTTCATCTTCAATATTGCAATGTAACATAAGGCAGGAAAAAACCCACAAGCCCAACTTCTGTAGAACAGATGGAATACCTGTCACTGCCAGAAGCATTTGATGCAGGCCATCAACCCTTTTAATTTTAAATAAAAAGAAATGCCAATAGAGTTTGAGGTGCAGAAATCACAAGTGAGGAGACTCAAACAGAAGCATGCAGCCGGATGAGACCCCAAAACTATTCAAAATTGAAGATCCCAGAGAAGGGCAGCCAGGAACGATATCCCAGAGAATGCAGAAGCACAAAACCAATGAAGCAGTACCAGAAGATACCTCAACAAAACAAAACAAGCATAAATTTTAGCAAGATCTAATACTCTTGACAATGTGATACAACTACCAGAAAAATACTCTATTACCTGTATCGAAACTACATGCGTCCTGCATAGATTAAAGAACACAAGCTGAGAAATCAAGAAAGTAACTAGTCCAATCCAAGAGTAGGATGTTCAGGGCATTGCCCATCTAAACAGACTTGAACTGCAGTGCAAGCACACTAGTTTAACAAAATTTCAACATTCACTTTAAAACAGTTTGCCAACTCCTTAAAATCAGCTTCTGCTCCGGCGATGATCCCTTGCACCATTTCTGCATATTAGTAAAGCACCATATCACCAATGTGAAATATACAATGATAACCATGATCACTGCAAAGACCGCTCATTAACATATATGAAAACACTAAACCGAGGAAAACCTTCAATATGAATATGAATGCTTGTAATCTCTTTTCTAAGAAAAAGAAAACAACCCAGATAAATATAACCTTATTTCTTCTCAAGAACTTGTAACAATTGATGAGCAGTAAAGTGAGGTAAGATCAAGCATGTATAGCGAGAACACCCAAGATCAAACATTTGAAATTCATTAGTAAGGATAAATAAAACCATTGAAACAAGCATTACTCATGTCAAAGTATTGAATGTTCAATAATAAAAAATCTGTTAGTTGTACAAGTTAACATTCACCTAAGAGGAAACAGGCATAAAAAATATCAATGCTTACCCAACAAAACAATATCCATTAAGTCCAAAGAAACAGAAACTTACCCATTAGCATATGGTAGCTCCTCACGTGCACGATAAGGAGGTGACCTGCTGTAGCTGCGTCCACGAGGTGATATGCTACGACGCCTAGGAGACCTGCCACGAGGACTATAGCTCCTGCTTCATATAAATTAATAATGTCAAACGAAACACAGTATAAGTTAGGCTGTATAAGCTTGAGCTCAGAGTTATCAGTATCAACTTTTTGACATTTTTCAATGTTCATCACAATCATTGAATCAAATTCATATTAACTTCGATAAGATCATTGAAAATACAGTTGAACAAATGATAGATACAGGATGCTCAACTAAGAACATGGCAAGATTCCAAAATCAAATAAAAAATGACACCACATCATAGTTTGGGTAAGTGCACACATAAAAGACTGAGATAGCAATCTAACCTTCGCCCATAACTTGGGCTCCTGCGAAATCGTGGTGGACTGCGACTGCGGCTGCGGCGTCTTCCTGAACCACCACGCATGCGACACTCGCGAGCAAAATGACCAGGCTCACCACACTCATAACACTTCAAATCAGAACCACCTGAACGACCACGACCGCCTCCACCTCCACGCCCTCCACCACCACCTCTAGAATTGTGGGAAAGCTCTACCCTCCAACCATTCTTACCTACTCAAGGAAATAAAAATTAGAGAGTAAATAAGAAACAAAAAAAAGTAATAAATCTATAGACATTTATGGAGTAAATCAAAAACAAACAACCATATCTTCTACTTTGATTATAAGACTATTAAGTCAATTTGAAAAATAAAAATACGGTATTAAGGTAACTCCCTGACACAATCATTGGTTCAATGAGCATAGGTATCACTCACATGGCCCATGGACATATCAACCTATTAGAGCTCAAACTGTTCATAAAAAGGTACTTTTGACACAGGCAGCACTCACATCTCCCATAGATAAAACAAACGCATTATGTAACAGATGTGTAGCATTGCCCTAACCATCCAAACCAGTGCAATCTCTCAAATCAGCAGTCTTTGATGAAGACTGGCAGAAAAACCATTACTGCAGGACTGCTTGCAGAAGAGAATTGCAAGTAGGAAGTATAAGGGAGCATCTGCTAGCGCGGCCTATAGCTTCCTCAAATGAAAAAGAAGACTTAAATAGGAGGTCGAGGAAAACCCTTCAACATATCAACAAGAAATCAGCTAGCCCAATGAACAAAACGTTCAAAGAAATCCGAAAATTAGATTTGACTTAAACTTACCATCTAATTCCCTAATAGCATCCTGTGCATCTCTGCGGTCATCAAAGTCAATAAAAGCATAACCAGGAGGCCTCCTAGCAACCCACACGCTGCACAAATAAAATTCACGAGGCTACTTTAAAACCCAATAATGAAACGTAAATTCCAGAAACAACTCACCAACATAAAACTTGAAAAAAAAATGAAATTTGAAAATTGAGAAGTTAAATTGAGTATGCAAAACAACAGAGCGAATAGATATCAATATACTCCGTATAAAGTTCACATCTTTGATTATACTACACCATTATATGCTAAAAAGTCACTTACTTTGTCAAAATTAAAAGAAAAACGAATTGAAAAATCAGGAATTGGCAGTGAAGCTACCTGCGAATAACTCCAAAAACACGGAATTCATCTTCAAGGTCTCTCTCAGTGACTCTTGAATCCAAATTGCCAACATAGACACGAGACATGGCTTCAGCCTTTCAGAAAAACCTGACGCAACACACAAACAACGCGAATTAAACAAAACGTCAGAAATCAGGCAAATTTTCGCAACAAAAAGGCATGAACTTGTGTTACTCCTGAAGAAGAAAACAATAGCATAAAAGAGAAAGCGTGAAGGGAACGAAAACAAAGACACGCGCTTAAATGGACATTAGGAAGTACGCGAGGCACAAAACCTGAAGGAATTGTAAAGAAGCGAGATCTGAAGATGAAGAGGAAGAAACCCTAGACTAGACTCAGCCGCCTCTCACTTCTGTTTGTCCTAGGATTAATATCGAGGCAGCAGAAAAATATCACAACAACCTTTCCAACACCACTATTTATTTATTTATAATTATAATTATAATTATAATTATAATGCTCTCGTCTTCAATTTTTATTTTTAAAAACAGTTTTTTTTTTTTGGAAATCTCAAAAAATCCCCAATAAGGAATTAATGTGCTCAAATTTGGGGTGTGTGGTTGAGTGGCAAGGACTCATTCACCTTTAACCAATTGTCTGGGGTTAGATCTTTGGTTTTTGGTGTGGAGAAGCATTAAATATCCCAGACCAGCTATCCCACCATTGAGGTGCCTACAAATCAGCGGGATTTGTCTCTCACTTATCGAGTGAGGGATACCTTGACCATGAATAAAAAAAAGGAATTAATGTGCTAATTAACAATTAACAAATGTAAAATGTAGAGGGTACGCATATAAAATATATAAAATATAGGTGCAGCAATATCCAATTAATGGAGTGTTAAAGATCATTTTATTTAGGGTCAATTGACACAACAAACAAATAAATCTATGAAATATGCGAGAACAATTAAAAAGTACTGGGTCAAAAATAATTTAAAAGCCCTCTCTTTGTCCCAATATATAATTCAATGTTTGCAAAATCCCGATATTTGAGAAAAACGTTGAAAATTCTTGAAAGCAATCAATATATATGGGACATATTTTTCCCCAAATTTGCCTCTATTTATGAAGAAGATGATAAGTAGGATGTGGTGTTTAAGTGAGAAAAAAATGAGACTGTGTGTATAAGGAACATAAGAGTGAGTGTTGTCAATAAAAGATAAAACTAAAAAAAATTAAATTGTTAGATAAAAAAGCAACATTAGCTCATATTTTAGGACAGACCCTCTCCCAAAACACGAGCTTATATTATGAGATAAAGAGAGTTATTTTGGCTAACACCATCAAATTTTGACTAATAACCACTAAAAAGTTGTCACGTGTCCACAAGTTATTGACTACAATCATCTAACCATACTTGAGAAAAATAAAAAATTTAATAGTATTGGCCAAAATGATAATTTTAATAATTGTTAATTGGTCCTATGATCGATACGATTGATACTTACATAGTTGTTCATTTGTTAAAATGATATTTAAAATATTAATAATCGAGCTCTTATATGTTCTTGTTCTTGTATGTATATTAACTTTTTAAAATGGATAAATTTAAAATCGGCTCAACAAATATTTCTGACTGACTGACTGACTCAACACTCAACAGTGTCCGCCCGATGATATGATTATACAAAAAAAGGGGCTACCTTGAATTAAGGCTAAATAGATGGAACAACACCAAAATTGAGTTTCCAAAGAACAAAAGAATTGTGATTTCCTAAACCTATATAATCATACAACCTGCTCTCAGTATTCGTCCCATGACTTCTCTGAGGAACAGTCCTTGTAAATTGTAATATAATCAAAGGTGAAATGTATCAGGCTCTTTGTTCACTACCCAGATTCACTTTTGCTTCAATGTTGTCAGCTGTCTGCACTCTGCACTCTTTCCAACATTTGTATCTTCACTTACAAATAATACAGAGGAAGAAAAGAGAAAGATGCTGTACATCTAATTCCTATTTTTTCTTTTTTGACCTTTTACATCAAATTCCTATTAGAGGGAATCAATTAAACCCACTCTTATGAGATAGGCACCAAAAAAAATTGGCCAATCAATAATACAAATCCAATACTTGACTGATCATCAGCTAAACAAGGGATTCTCATTTTAAACCACAAAAAAGGCAAGCAGTGTGTGCATAACGGCCCAATAGAGTAGAATCCCAAGTCGCAAAGCAGGTTGTCTCATCAGAGCTCGATCACATGATACCCTGCAAAAAATTGAAAGCAAGATAAATACTAAAGTCACTGGTGTTCTTTAAAGGAAAACTATTTATCAAACCAATACAATGAGGAGGAGTAAGCCTACCACAAGCCATCAATCATGTCAGTCAAAGGTCTGGTTAATCTTGGGAATGGGACAATTTTTGATGAAGTGAGTGGCTTAAATCCATGTACTGTGGTACAAAGAAGAAACCAGAAGAATTTATGAGAAACTGCATTCTGTCTAAATTAAAAACAAACAATCGATTGAGTAGCGCAGGATTACCTTTGTCCTCTTCTTCATCTTCTATCCTATTAGTACTGCCAGGGTCTATATCTACGGCAATGGCAACATGATTATTATTACCCTTGCGTAGACTTCGAACTTGAGAAGTTGCAGAAGTTCCTGCTGTTGTCCACTTGTTGATCTGCTTAAAAGTCAATCAATATTCAAAAGAAATCAACCTTCGTGCATGAGACATGAAGACAGTAGAATTATATTAGTTGAAGCTAACAAGTCTCACTGCTTCCTTTTCATCCCAGACGCATGCTCTATTCTTTTATATATATTGCATATTAAGTAACCAGAGTGAAATGGTGTGTGATAATAGTAGATTCCTTCTCCACAATCAAAATTAGAAATATGTAAAGAGAAGATTTTTGCCTCACCACAGGTTCAACTTCCACGATTTCTGATCTTGTGATAGCCTGCTCTCCAGACTCTTCCACGCCCTCAAGCAAATTTAGTCGTGATTCTTTATCATGCAAAGACTTCTGTAGAGCTTCAGCTTTGTGGGTTAATTCTTCTACCTTCCTACTTTGTACTTGCAACATTGCATCCTTACTATCTGCAACTGCCCTTAAATTCCCTATTTCTGATAACAAGGATATGAGCTTCTTATGAAGTACCTCTTTGTATTCATCAACCTGGCTATTACCCTTCACTTCAGGATGCATATCATGCATTCCATCTTGAGTGACCATCCTGTCAACCCACGTCAAAAACTCAAGCATCTCATCGGAACTTCTCTTGTTATTTTGTGATGCAAGGAGATCATCGGTACATCTGGTAACTTCTTGCCTTAGGAAAGAAATCTCAGAATCCCGTTCTTGCAGTTGGGATTGTAAATTTTCAACCTCCACAAGGAGACTTGAAGAAAGGTGGTGAAGCTCATCGAACTTGGTTACAGTTATGGAAAGCTTTTTTGAAATCTTACCATTAGAAATTTCAAGATTCTCAATTTCCAGATTCTTCTGCTGAACAACCTTTTCAAGTTCCACAATCTTTTTCGTCAATTCTTCCATCTGCACCTCTTCCTCATCCAGAGCTAGTGTCAGTGCCTCAATTTCTGCAGTAAATCCACAAGTTCCAAAATAGCAGTAAGCACAATTGCTTCCGCGCGCACATTTAGTAAAGTTTAACCAAAAACACAAATAATCGGATAAAACTCACCTTGGTCTTTGCCAGACAACAAATCCACATGACATCTGATTTTCTCCTCTAACTCACTAGTTGTTACTAGTTTATCCTGCAGAGCATTCACCTTCTGCTCCAGTATCTTCCTTTCAGCCTCAATCTCATCAATCTGTTTAACTAAATGTTGCTCTCCCATCTTTGAAGATTGGAGTTCTTCCAAATAACGGTTCGCAGAACCTTCAGCAGCCTTGATCTGATTTACAAGATCCGTGCAAATCCTGTCCCTTTGAACATCCTTCTCCTGAAGTTCTCTCTGAAAATTTGTTATAGTAACCTTCATTTCCTTTTCGTTAGCATCCAGAGTTTTAGTTTTCATACTAACAAACTCATTTGCAGCCATCAGTAATCTATCTGCTAGAGTCTTGATATATTCCACAGATAGTAAACCAGCCTCGCCACTGGAAGGGTGTATTCCATCCTCAAATGCTGTTGACTGGAAATTAGTCCCAAGATCAGATGTTGACCCGTTAGCAATCAGATCAGCCTTTCCATTTTCAATTACAGCAATCGAATTGGCACATGCTTGATAAAGGTGAGAAATATTCCCACGCAAAGCAACAAGCTCCCCATCTTTTTCACTGAGTTCTTTCTCCAAGGCTTCACAGGATTGTCTTTGGGACATCATATCCCTTTGAATGCTCATCACTAGTTCAGATAATGATTTACCCTGTTCCTGTGCCAAACTTAAATGTGTGTGTATGCTTTCCTTAAGAGATTCAACCTCAACCAATAACTTTTGCAGTTGAAGCCCAAGGAGGCGGCAATTGTCAATCAAGCTTTTATCGTCAATATGGTCAATAGTCTCTGACCAAGGGCTCACAGATACAAAGCTCTTCTGAAGAAGAAATACAATTATTTAAATAAGATAAAAAAATCAATAATATATGCAAATCAAAATGAAGTACTCTTTCCGTCCCACAATATAAGCATCAAATAACGACTTCATTATATTCGAAAAAACTATTAAAAGTAACAAGCAATTAATATGTCAGAAACATATTTTTTTCTCAATTCCAGCCGTATTTATTTACGAGGATAAGTGAGATTGTGATTGGGTTAGAAAAAAATGAAAGACTATGTGTACTGGGGAGATGAGAGAGAGTATTATCAACAAAGTAAAAGTGAAAAAAATATATCATAAATGCCAAGACAAAAGGGAAATGAAACTTATATTATGGACACACATTCTCCCAAAAGTGATGCTTATATTATGGGACGGAGGGAATATTAAATTATTTCATGCACGGGAAATAATGATATGAGAAAACCAGATTCAACATATTATGAAGAAAAACTTTAAGCTAACAACATAAGAAATATTTAAAACAAAGAAAGATGTGGTCAAACACAATAAATATGTACAGAATCTGCAAATCCTGAAGCAAACCATTAGTAACAGATATCTCAAGTACTCAGTTTGTTATGCCATAAAAAGTCTGCATTAATTTACAGTGACTAAATATAAAAAACATGTTTGAATAGCACCGCTTATGACATTTTCTATCTCTCGTCCTCAACTCCTCATTCCAGATGCAAGACATTTGATGTAGACTATAGTGAAAACGAAAAACATCTATGCGAGAAAATATAACAAAAGATTAACTAAGTGGACATCCATATTGTAAAAGTACCTGATCAACAGATGACATGCCCAAAATACCATCATGTCCCCTAGCAACAGATGCATCAACGACATTGGCAGCATTTTTGGCTTTCATGCACGACTCAAGACCAACCTTTAGACTTCGGAAAGATTCCGAATTAACAAAAAAAGCACTGGCCATTAACTTGACATTGTCACTGAAGCCTTCGTGAAGTTGGCTCAAGCTAGATTTCAATCCCATGATCTCAGCAGACAGGCTCTTCCTTTCTTCCATGTGCAAAGTTGATAACTTTTCAAGATGAGAAATCACTTCCAGTTTGTCAGCCTCGGCTAAATCCCTTTCCTTTCTTGTATCCATAAGTTCACCAGCAACTTTTGCAAGCTCTTCCTGGAATGCATCATTCCTCTCTTGAACTTCATTCAACTCAGCAAGGAGGAGTTCTGCTGCCTTTTTAGATTTCATGGACTCTTGCTCAAGAGAAGCCACAGTAGTATGCAAACCAGAGCATAGCTTCCCAACCCATTCCAGCTTGTTTACAGGCTCACTTCTCTCAGATGCGTTCTCATGTTTAAAAGCTTCTACACTATCTGCATAACTGGACAAATCTTTGAACTTCACTGCAAGAGCATTTCCCCAGTTGTTGTTCTCAGTCTTCAAGCACTCCATCTCCTTAGTCATCTCTTCAATTGTTTGCTTTAGGCTGTCTCGTTGTTGAACCAGCATCTTCCCTTTCCTGACTGCAATATTTAACTTCTCTCTAGCTGATGCTGACTTCTGTTCCTCCTGGTTAAGCTTCCCCTGCAACTCCTCAGCTCTTTTAGTTAAAGCTTCAACTTCACCAGATAAAGCTTTTTGGTTGTCCAAATACCTATCTCTCTCCTCCTTCACACGTGTCACTTCATGAAAAGCCTCTTCCAGATCTTTCTTCAAACTATCAATAGCTGTCTTCTTCATATTATCAATATCTTCGCTTCTTGCCTCATTAAGCGCAGCATTAGCTTCTTGTGTATGCTGTCCATCAACTGCATCGCCATTTCCTGGTTTTGTTTCTGACAGAGATGTATGATTCTCTAAGAGCTTTCTCAACTGTATTTCTAAGGAATCAATGCTCTCCTTGCCAGAAACCAAATGTTCTGCACCAAAGTCCTGTAAGGCATCACCAATTAAATCATGCATTTCTCTGATCCTGCCCTCAATGGCAAGCATTTGCTCTTCAATGGCAGATTTCTGTTTCAATTTCTCCTCCAAGCCAGTTACATCAGCAGATAGCTTTTCCTTCCCAAGTTCAGCTTCCATTGTCTGCAATGATAGTTTCTCACATTCCTGCAACAGTGACTCCACTCTGTCAGAAAGATGCTTCCTCTCAGAGGTAGCAACTTTGAGATCTTCCTGAAGAGCAGACACTCTCCTTTGAGACTCTTCAAGATCAGCATTTAGCAATCCGCAATAGCTATCATATTGTTCAACCTTAAGCTGCAGAGAATCTCTATAATGATTAGCCTCAACAAGTGCTCTTCCTAACCACTCAATCTTATCCACTGTCTCTATAGACCGCAAATGTGAAGGCATGTCAATCTTGTCTACAAGCTCTTCCCACATCTGCACTAGTCTGTTTCTTTCCATTAATGACTGCTCCAGCATTTCATTTTGTTCAGCCAACACATAGTACTTACTCTGTAACTCCTCAAAGTTTTCTCTAGAATCTTCCCCAGTATCAGATTGTTGCTGAACATCTTTCCAGGAATCTGTGACAACAAAGCCAGCATCAGAGATTGAACCTCCTTCAGCTGCAATCTTTTGATCTGAATCATTCAGGGGCAACAAGTTTCCAGAAGCTGCCCTAGCCAACCAGTCAATCTTCTCAATAAGGTCTCTTGAATGAAACTGCTCTGGCAGATCTAGGTCTTCCAAAATCTCTTCAATCCTCTGGAGTAAGGAATCTTTATGAAGAAATGACTCTCTTAAGGCATTAGCTGAATTACGAATATACGAAAGCTCAGATTCCAGAGCCTCCACACGTTCACCAGCCTCTGCATAGGTCTTAAGTTTAGCTTCAATCTCATGAATTCTAGAATCTTTCAACTGCAGCTCCTGCAAGCATCTCTCCAATTCACTGGATGTTTCTGCCAAGGACTGTTTCAGGCCATCCCGCTGCACAACCAAGCCTTTGCCCTTGGTAACAGCTATGCTAAGTTTCCCCCTTACTGAGGATAACCGCTGTTCTGATTGCTCAAGCTCTCTAGTCTTCACACTCAATTCAGAAGAAACAGCAACATGAGTTTCCTCGGCCTGACGTAAGCTTTCTCTCAAAATAAGTATTTCATTTTCATGCTCAGTACACACGGTTTCTAGATCATGTATCTTTTCCTGCATTTCAGATAATTCCGCCACCTTGATTCCGTAGCCTTCTTTAGCCATGTTTTCCTGGAGTTCAGATTCTCTGGTTTTCTGAACAAGAGTTGCTACTAATGATTCTAAACATGAGATAGGTTCTTTTTTCATTTTGATCTTCAACTCATCCACTTCCAATACACCCTCCACTTCTTCAACTAACCTGCTAACTACATCTAAATCAAGACACTTCATGTTCAGTCCCTCCGATTCTTGTTCCTTGTGCATCAAATCTGACTTGATCTCTCTGGTTATAGACTCAAGTTCCAACCTCCTATTCAGTATGTCCCCAAGAGAATTCATGATGGCCTCAAAAATACTGTAGTTCAGTAAATCAGGCAATGGCTCATCTTCTTTATCTGTCTTATTCTCACCTGTAGACCCACAGTGCTCATGGACAAGCTTCCTCAGGTCACTGTATATTTTATTCAAGGTAATAATAGTCAATTCATTCGTCCCATGAAGCTCATTACATCTCGCACTCATTTCTTCATTTTCAGTGCTCACTGCTCCTTGTTCTGCATAAGCAATTTCAAGTTTCTTCTGAAGATCTGCAATCATTTCAGTGGCTGCCTTGACAGAAACTGCAAACCGATCACTGACATTCACACTACTGTAACTTCCAGTTGAGGTTGTTAAAGAAAAACTTTCTCTAACAGATTCATCCAGCTTCGCAGCTATTTCAATGATCTCGGCCAAAGTAGTATTCCAACCTTGCTCAAGTAGCATGACCCTCTCTATCAACTCCTTCTGACAATTTTCCAGCTGACTACCAACAATAGAAGCCATGTCATTTGTAATTTGTTGCACCTCACATAAATCAATACGCAATTGACTGATTTTCAACTCGCTTTTTTCAAGCTCCGCACATACTATACTGTTTTTGGCTTTGCAAGAGAGGTTTTCTTCCTTTAACATTCTGCAGAATTCCTCAAGATCATTGTTCTTTTCTTGAATGTCACCCAGATGTTGCATTACAGCTTCATATTGCACTGAAAGTTCAATGTTGGATGCTTCCACATCTGAACAATGTTGTTGCAAAGTTTCATCTTGGTGTTTGTCACCAATTTCTTCCATTTTAGCTTTGTATACATTCAAAGTACTATTGACAGAGGTATTTTCTTTGATAAGTTGTTCAAGCTGTGCCTTGGTGTCTTCAAGTTCAACTTCAAATCTCATCCTTTCCACCATTTCTAAAGATAACTGATCTTGAAGAGAAGCAATCACAGATGAGAGCACATGAGATTCAAGAACAAGAGATTGTTTGTCCTCTTCAAGCTTCTCTCGCTGATCAGATGATAATACCATGCTCCTGTTCAAGTCTGAAATCTCTAATTGTAGACTTGCCACTAAATCTTTACTTTCAACAGACTCTACTGACAGATTGCCAATCTCATGGGTTAGATGCTCAACTTTGGTTTCCGTTTTGTCCCTATTCTCAATTGCTGATGACAGCCTTGTATTTAGGTTAGAATTTTCAGCTCTTAATCCTTCAACTAAACTCTTTAGGTCAGTCAATTCGGTTGACAAATTATTACTTTCAACTAGATGAAACTCCCTTTCACCCTCAAGTTTATTTTTCTCTCCAACCATCAAAGAAAGTGTTTCACTCATGACTTTGTTTTCCGTTTGCAGAGCTGTGACCAAGCCTATGGAGTCAATCAGCTGTGTGGACAGATCCTCTGAATCCCTTTGAGTCAATTCTAAGCTGTTCTCCAACTCAGCTACTCTAGCAGAAAGCGCTTCAGCCTTAGCTAGGGCAGAGTTGAATTGGTTCTGCAGTTCTACACTCTTGCTTACAACATCATGTAATTCAGTCTGACAAGTAGCAAGCTCTTCTGCAAGGAGATGATTCTTATCATTGACTTCATTATGTGAAGCTCGGAGGTGAGACAGTTCATCAATCAACAGACAACGTTGACTATCAGATTCCTGTTGAAGCTCCAGTTGTTCCGTCAGTTGCAAAGTGAGTACATCATTCTTTAAGTTTGATAGAAACAATTCTTCTTTGACTCTCTCAAATGATTCTAGAAAGGAAAAATCTTGTAATGCTGCACTTCTGACTGCAGGATCTACATTAGAAACTGTATTTCTAGACTTAAGCAAACAGTGGTAATCTACTTCACTAAGCCCATTTATAATTTCTGTCAGCTGAACGAGGTTGACTGAGTTCACATCAGAAATAGGAGAGATACCCGGTGTTTCTGAGTTTTCTTCACAAGCTCCTGCTGACAATTCATGGATTTTGACCTCAGCTACAGATACAGCAGGAGCATGCCACTGGTTAGGCTCCTCTTGAAGTCCCTTGTCCTCCCCTCTATTGGCCAATTCTTCATGAGTCAGACCTGAAAATATTTCTACCATAGGGTTATTCAAATCTTTTTCAGTCATTGCATCTTCGAAGCCTTTAGAAGATGCTAACAAGTTATCTGAAATGATGTCCATCAAAGAAGATGCTTCGACCGCCTTACCTATTTGGTCTGCTTCATAAGATTCAACCCCAGTTCCAGTCTGCCTTAGAGCAATCCCAGAAAGAACCTGACCATTCTCACTGACCTCAGACAAAGGAGTCTTCACATGACCATCAATTTCAGCAGCACAGCTTTGAACTGAATTGTTAACCTCTAAACCATCAGCATCCTGCATTGTCCCTAACAAGCAACAAATGAGATCATAATTAAATATAAAATACACAAAATAGTTTTCCCAGCCAAATCTAATAGAACCCTATTATCCAGAAGAAAAATAAAAGTCATGGTCCTGAATCAAATAAAGAAAGGTAAGAGAAGAGCACAACCTACATCTATTACCTGATCTTCACTCGTTAGCAACGGGGATGTGCTGAAAATTTTCTCTGATGAAACCAAAGCCTCTTTCCTCTCCTCACCCTCTCTTTCTATTGTAGTAGCACCAGACTCTGCGGCTGCAACTGAAGTAGCTGAGGACAAGTTAACCGGTGTAGTAGACGTATGATCGTCCATTGCTCCACCTTCAAAATTAACCTCTCCCATATTGGTAACAGCATCCTGACTATTTTCCCCCTCATTTAGGACAGCCAACTGAGAATCATCTTTGGCTGCTCCCTGATCCTGAATTTCTGACTCGACACTAGAAGCCAATTCTGCTTTGATATTTGCCTCATGCGCAACATTCACTGACGATGAATCAACAAACGGGGCATCAACCTCAGGAGTTGATGAATTCACCATAGACTGCAGCCCCGATGAATCAGTGACACTCAAATTAGAATCAGTGCCAACCTCAACCTCCTCATCAACATTGTGAGATGATGCTGCTGACACTGGAACGCTAGTTGTAGCATCAGCATCTGACTCGTGCTGCTCAAGTTTGCTCGACTTTTTTGAATTCTTTCCAACACTACTACTGCCTTTACCATCCTTCTTTTGACGAAATTGTTGAAGCTGACAATTCAAAATAATAATAAAAATTATGAACTGCAAGCCTTCACCCCCGCTCCTTACACCTATAGTTCAGAGATCTAATCTAATTATTACTAAATACTCTCTCCGTTCCTAAATACAATATCACTTTCAAATTTCAATTTCTTCCTAAATATAAAATCATTTTCTAATTTTTTCCATTTTTTCACAAATTAACCCTGATCATGTTTATCTATAGTAACAAGCAAGAGAGGGAAAGTGGAGATAAAGGTATATGGTTAAGATAAATTGGTAATATCATGTGTCAATAACTAACTTAACAAACATCCTTAATCTACTCAAATTAGGGAAAGTGATCTCATATTCAGGAACGGAGGGAGTGATTCCATATCGACATTTTTTCGGGTGGAGGGTAAGCATTCCAATTTCAAGGCAAAACAATGATACCAATAATGTTAACTGAAACAATAAAATTCAATATAATCATATCAATGGTCCCATTTCCTACGCAACAAAAGTCTCAATATACACTTTATATATTTCATTATTGCCATGTTAAAGTATAATCCAAAACTATAATAAAACAACATTGCAAATATATATATATATATATATATATATATATATATATATATATATATATATATGTATATATATATATATGTATATATATATATGTATATATATTTACCCTTTTTCTGCCGGCTGCAAGCAGATCGGTGCGATTCTTGTTTTTATCCATCGGAGGCAACCGATTCTAACTTCCAGCTCTGACGGCTCGAATCAGAGAAGAAAAATCAAGCTTCCATTTAGATCCTCTTACTCTGCAGATAAAAATAATATGATTAAGTTAAAACTATGAACAAGGTGATCAAATTCAATCAAAAGATTTGTAAGAGAAGATTTGCACGAGTGGTAAAGGACCTTAATTATAGAATTATAGAATTGAATGTATATTGGTAAATGAATCCAGCAACCGAACAATAAATCGATATGCAAAGGAAAAATAAAACACCTTGGATTGATGATTTTGTGAATTGGCGTGAAGTGGAAGAAGATGGTACGGATTTATTGTGTCGTGCGCGTTTGAATTGAGATTGCGAAGGCCAACGAACAAACCTTTTATTTTATTTTTCTTTTCTTTTGGTTTCTGCTGCTGGTGAAACTGTGCTTTCTCTTCTGGTCGCTTTATTAATCAAAACCATCAATTTTCTTCAACTTTTCTATTTTCTATTATGAAATGTAGCTATGTGTAAATCATATTGACAATTTTCTTCAACTTTCTTTTTTTTTTTATGAAAAAAGTTTAGGTGAGTTGGGTCTCAGGGCTCACCAGGGTCAGGCAGGTCTCAGAGCTTAAATAGCGCTTACAGAGGTACTTATCGCCCACCAATAAGTTCTTCACATAGACAGGATTCAAACCCACAACCACATAGTTATAAGTCAAGCACCTTTACCAAATGGACCAACCTTTGTTGGTATTTTCTTAAGCTTTCTTTGAATGAAGCTGCGAGTTATATTTTTTTATGCAAATGAAAAGAAAGAAAATGGGAAAAAGACAAATAAAGTTTTCCCAATTGGTAAAAGGACAAATTGAGTCATAAGCACCTAATACACATTAACAAATTTGTGAGAAAAGACTCAAATGTCCTTAACAATTTGAGATTAGAGAGGGTGGAGTGGGAATCAAATAATGTGTTTTGTGAGGGTGGGGTAAGTGTGTGTTTTTAAGGGTATTTGAGTCATTTGCCCAAATTTGTTAATGTGTATTAAGTGCTTATGACCCAACTAGTTCTTTTTACAATTTAGCAACTTCAATTGTCCTTTTACCAATTGAGAAGACTTTATTTATCTTTTTCCCAAAGAAAATTACAACATAAAAGGCAAACAAGCAAAAACACAATTCGCCAATTTTTTTATGTTTACATCCTCCCATTTTTATAATAGGTGCACGTGTTAAAATGAATTTGTTTGTTAAGGTCTACTTTTTTTTGCCAGATTGTTAAAGTCTACTTGAAGGATATTAATTAATGATTGTTTTGCAACTTTAGCTAATTTTAACTTTTATTGGGAAGAGTGAAATATGGGAGAGATATGAGAATAATTTATAATGTTAATAGAAATTTTGAAAAATAATGATATTAAAAAATTTATCAATATATGACATGTTAGTTATCAGACCAACGGTTTCATTTTGTTTTGGTATGTAACAAGTAATTGTATTTGACTTATAATGTAAAATAAAATGGTATATTTAAAATAACTTCCTTTAAAGTCAATAAATATAAGTACTCCCTTCGTTCCTAAATATAAGATCACTTTGGTTAATTTGCGGAGATTAAGAGATACAATAAAATTACATGATCTTCCCAAAATCCCCTCAATTACTTAACTTTAAAAGGAGGAGGGATTTTCAATGAAAAGATGAAGTATATGGGTAGTCTGGGCAAAACTTGAGATAAAATAGGAAGTGATCTTATATTTAGAAACTTATCCACTTCCCCAAAGTGATCTTATATTTAGGAACGGAGGGAGTATGTCAGAATAAACATTTTTCTCATGTAAGGTTAGAAAAATAGTGGAGAGGGGTATGAAAAGAATTCACTGTAATAAAAACTGAAATTTGACTTTGAAATCAAGTGAAGATGAATACGGTAAAAATGCATTGAATATTTATACAAACTTTTAGTGAATCCTTCTTTTACATAACATATGACATACAAGTAATGCCCTTTTCAATCATATCATTAGGTATTCGAGTATCCGATTACTCAATTCTCAGGTTTGTGGACCTTTCACAATACAAGTGTCTCCTCTAAAACTTCAATTTGAGACTGTGATCCATCAGAATCTTACTTCGTCTGGCCAATTCGAGCATGTCACCTAGTTCTATGAACAATTATAAAAATATTTACAAATTGTCTACTAACAGAGTTATCACATGGTAGGATTTGGAATTGCAACCTTATGATCATAAGCCAACTTATTTATCCCCACACACACATATATGGTAAGTTGGTAACAGTGCAACCAAACATGTTGGTGGAGCATTGTCTTCTAAGCGATGGAGAGGCGGGTGGAACAGGGATGGTTGAAGACATCATGTTTTTTGGTCCTTCGAAAAACAAAATGGCATAAAGTTTCACCATGGAAATATCAAAATTGTAATGCAAATCTTGGTGTTCGTCAAAATGGTGTTAGTGTTTTGAAATTTGTAATTTGTAATTGTAATGTACTAATTTGGAATGTAATTGAGTGACCCGGGCAGCAGCCTAACTACTTCTGTTACTCGAACGATCCAATTGTAATGTAACCAGTTAAAGAGAGTACTGTTAATGCAATTGGGCTATGCAGAGAGGAAATTCAAGTGACCCAGTATTCCATTTTCTCGAGCTACTTATCTGAAAATGGGCTTCAAAACCTGCAGAGTAAAATTGGGCCATAAATCCATAAAATATCAGCACTACAACACAACTACACAACACAATGTTGTATGGGAATACAATAAAATCTATATATCGGTTTATTTTTTGCTCTGAAAGACTTCCCTAAGAGCACTATTAAAGTGTCAAATGGAATCAATTTTGCCTTTTACTGCTCAAGTATTGACTGACAATGTCAGCTTTTTAAATTATCGATATGAATTTTTTTAACTAGACAGAACAATTGTTATATTCTGAAGCTTTAAAGGCAAATTCATATTTATCACAGATGGATTTTAGCTTTTATTTTGTTGCTGTTGTTTTGCTCTTTTTTGTCATAAAAACCACACACAACCATAATAACCATCATAATTTCGGTGGGACATCAACTCATCTTGATCCTTATGAAGTAGGAGAGGCTCTATTTTCGTCAATGCATTTAGTAAGATAGATAGATTAACTCTGGATTTTATTTTTCTATTTTCAAACCCTAATTATTAATCAAATACTCACACGTGCCTTACTTCTTTAAATTAGTCGCCTCTTATTGTAATATATCAAGTGCTGTGGAGACCAAAACCAAAAGTTTTTTTGTTTAATTTGCTTACGATGAGTGCGTTTACTAGTTTCTTGTTATTTATTCACCTCATGCACCATTAATTATAATTGCAAGCTTATTTCTAAATGCTTCAACCATTTTATGTATTCGCCTCATGCACCATAAAATAAAACTGTGCGCTTACATCTAAATATTTCAACCATCTTATGCACTTATGGTAAAAAAAAACATCTTATGCACTCACCTCGAGCACCATAAATTATGAGTGCAAAATTATTCCTGAACGCTTAAATCATAATTGCAAATAGGATGTTGTCTTTTCTAAGACGCTAAAACTTTGTTCTCAACCAATCACCGTAACAAAACTATCTGCTGAATTCAGTATTACTGTGGCGCTCGAAGGCATTAACGTCAAGGGGTGTGATTAAATTACAGTTTTGAATTTAAAAATATTTTTTTCGTAGCAGTAGTTGTATGATTTCACGCAGGTTTTGACAAATTGTTCGAAAAATATTATTAATTTAATAATTAAACCAAAAGAAAACAAAAGGCGTGGGAATCTTCATGTGATGGGGACTTCAACTTGCACAAGGAACAATCTGATTAATTAATCCCATGGTGGACGACACATAATAATGACGGTTGGTTAAATTAAAAATCATTTGGGTCAACGTCTTTATGCGAATAATCAAAGATATCGTAAATTATAATTTTACGACGACGGTGGACAAATGGAGCACCTATCAATACAAATGTGCTATTAATATATTAAGTAAACGAGTTTATTTTTATTTTATATCACAATTAAGTCAGACTTTTGTGCCTGAGATTCTTGAGTGCGCTCTAAGAATCTTGACAATGTTGCAGCATAATTTAAAAAAGGAATTACGAATAATCTAGGAAAAGATAGATTAAGAAGCGTCGCATTTAACACCACAGACAGAGTGGGAGATGTTTTATTGGAGATGTTTTATTGGCTAGACAATGCGTAATTAGGAATCAAATCTTCACCCATATCATTCAAGAATGTTGTCTTGCAGTAATAAAATAATTAATTCACAAACTTCTCATTATGTAACCTCGTAATATCGAGCTACCCCCTCTTGTCCTAAATATCATATTAATTATATAGAAGATATACTTTTGAACCAGAGGGGGTTCTATGTTAGCAATAACTTAAAATGGACCTGCACTTGAGAATTAGTAGCACATTTACATGTTAAAAGAAACGGTTAGATTGGCATGATATATAATTATATATGAGGTAAAAGACGGTTTTTGGAGGCAACATTATATATCTTGGGGTTTTTTTTTTTACCAATATACTCCCTTCGTTCCTAAATATAAGATCACTTTTGCTAATTTGGGGAGATTAAGGAAGACAATAAAGTTACATAATCTACCTAAAATACCCCTCACTTGAATTTAGAAGACAAATACTTGTACAACTTTTTTTTCGACACTGTTCATCAACCCCAAATTTGGGTCCTCTCACGCGATAGAACATTCTGATAAGTCTTCTTTTCCGACACTGTTCATCAAATTTTGAAATACTTCAATTTGATTAAATTTGTTTGTTAGATCCCATAAAAATGGTATTCACATGAGAAATCTTCATATCGATCTCAACACAAATCAAAACAAAGAAGCACAGAAGAATTCAAGTTGTTCAAAACTATAAATGTGAACGAAATTGAAGAGTGCAGGGGAATTTGAACGCTGATCGGCGAACTATGATGAATTTCTATTCTATTTGCAAGACAATGAGTTTATTCTTGATTATTACAGATCTGAATGGCTTTTCACGCACATTTTATCGAATGCCTTCACCTCTTTCTTCTTCTCCATCGATCGACTTTGCTGTATCCGCGAAGAAGGAGATCTTGTTGATATTCAGATCTGGAGAAGATGGAGAGAGAGGGAAGGCAACAGATTTGGAAAAGTGATGAGGCGGTGGAGATTTGATGTTATGGTTCATATCTTGTTGATTTGAGAGAAAAGTGAGGGTTAAGGAGTATAGGGGTAATTTGGACAAAAATTGACACAAAATGTAAAGTGATCTTATATTTAGGAACTAATCCACCTCTCCAAAGTGATCTTATATTTAGGAACGAGGGAGTATCTTGGATTCAAAACTAAGAATGACCATTAGAAAGCAATACGTACGTGTTGTCTGCAAGTGATTAATTGACTAATTTATTTAACCATACGAAAGGGAAAAACTCTTCCAATCAAAATCAGTGTTCTCCGCGACTCTGCCAATAGACGCACGAAATCAATTCGGGAATAGTAATTCCTGATTTTTCCTTAAATTAACCATATACTGTATATTTTACGTGTAAAATTAAAGAGATCTGTATTTTTTTTACGAGGATGTGAAGGAAGATACTCTATATATCCTTTTTTTTTTCACTATACTAATATCTTTTTTTGACGAGATGTTAAAGAAGATACCATATCTTTTTTCATATGAATGCATGCGTGTCCGATCAATATATATCAATAGAAAAAATAAATCAGAGATAGCACACAATCTTGTATGATCCAATTAATTTAATGGCATGAATTTGGCAAGACACACAATAATGCGTGGCATGATTTCACGCCCTAAAAAATAATTGCCCACTCGAACGACAAGGAGTATATTTAAAATCAGAGAATGATTAATATTTATCGTATTTAAAGCTAATATATTAAGCGCATTGATCGTAATCATCTTCAAATTAACTTCGGTACACACTCTAGCTAAGAGATAAAGTAAAAAGACTATCCAACCCTTTATCTGGAAGAAAATCATCGTATTCAAAGGTCAAAGCTAAGAAACTGTAATTAAATGATATCAATCCCGCTGATATAAAGGGGGGCTATCAATATTTTATATTAAAAATATTAAATGATGCATTTGGTATAAAGAAAATCGTGTTTACGTACATTCCGCTAAAAACAGACTGAAAATGCATTTAAATTAAAATTTCAAGAGTGTGTTTAATTTATAATGTATGATAACATTGCTTTGGCTGAGAGATTTTTTTCAAGAGTAAAAATGGTAAAACAGCAAGTATTTAAAAAAACTGACACGGTATGCCCGGGGGGCTTAGCTTGATGGTTTGAAGAGGATCCTCAAGGTGTGGATCCCGCCATTTAGCCCAAAGGTGCCAAGTTCGAACCCCCGGGAAGTCAGTCACCCCGTTTACGGGAATCCCGGCTGGCGACTCCGGATTAGTCTGCACCCGAAGGGTGTGGGACACCGGGGGAAGCAATTCAAAAAAAAAAAAAAACTGACACGGTATATGCCCAGTTTCTTACTCTCCAGACAATGGTTCTACTTTAGTAGTTATCCAAACATTACATCTTTTTTGTATAAAAAACATCACATCTCTTCACAATCTATTGTAACATACTACTTTCTGGGTTATAGACAATAATTTCATCAAAAAATTATTTTTCATCAGACTTCATTTTCTATTAAAAATCGAAATTAACTCAATATAATCTCTCTAAAAATTATTAACAAGCTTTTTATGGCAATTATTCAAGTAATAATGGTCACTTGGGTGTCATCTTAACCTTTAAAAAATACTCTCTTCATCCCATAATACAAATTCTTTTTAACCTAATTGTAGTTTCTTAAAAAAAATAAGTTAATATTAAATAAAAAACAATGATTATTGTGCCACAAATATTTTTTTCACAAAAAAACCTTACTTATGAATGAGTAAGAGAGTGGATAATTCCAATCACACATCGCTTAACTAAGTGAAGATGGGGGAAAGTCTATATGTGTGGACAAAATAGAGAGTTTTCTTGTCATATTCCACAATTTAAAGGGACAATTTCATTGAATTATGAGATGGGGGTCTTGACCTTCAACCCTCTCCTAAAATTTGCATACCAAGAGGGTGGATAATTAGCATAAAAAAAGAGAGAGTGTGGATAATTACGAAAATAAGATGAAATAGAATGTGCAGGAGAAATTAATGTATATGTAAAATGGGAAAAATCATTTAATACTCAAACAGAGTCAAGAGTCAAGTAGTAGAACCTTACATTTTTGGACAAGGTCATTCAAAAAAAGTATACCTTATATTATTAAAGGACAAGGTTACTTATCTAGCCCATTCCCAACATTTTTCAAACACACCAGAGAAATCATTAAACCTCATTGATTTTTATACCTTGAAATTCGAAAGCTTATTACCAGTTTCATTTTCATCTAATACTCATTCCATTGCACGAGAATTGAAAATGAAATCAACACATAATAAAAAGGTACAATTATACATTCACACACTCAAGTGCAATTGCGCTGGCAAATATTTGCTGGATTTCTCCAACACAAGTGGCCAAGTTCACGAGCCATTTTTATGTTAATTAATAACTGCCTTGATAATGGTAGTATAATCATTTTTTTTCCTTATATGTTCCTTATTATTCAAATCAAATATTTAAAGTCGAGATCCAATATTTTTTTTCCTAAAAATACTGGATATTTGTTGTCCAAAAAACTAGATGATTTATAGTCATATTGATAAATTATAGTAACTTACATTATAAGTTTTAATTTGATCTTTTGTTTTTTTTTAACGTAAACAATGATTTCCCGAAAAATGAATTAAACCAGACAGTAATTTCCCGAAAAATGATATTGATAAATGACTCCGGCTGTATCCACGTGGTAATTTAATTTATCTGCTTTGAGGGATTCCATATTTAGGAATTAAAAAAAAGGAAAGAAATATTGTAGGACTAGTAGTCAACTCTTCCCAACAATAATGGCCAACAGATTTTAATCATAAGATCTGACCGCTCAGGTTGCATCCAATAAGTACCAGCTACAGGAGGTGATGGTGAATTGGTGATGAGTAAGGTGAATTCATTAAACCATTAAATTAAAAGGAAAGAAGAAAAACAAAGGAATGTCACCAATTTGTCCGATTAACTTTATTCATAAAGTGATTAAAACTATAATTATCATTAAGGTGCTACATACTATTCCTTGTGGACCTTATTTTAAGCACCAATCAAACAATTTTCACATACTAATAAAATTGTTTAAATATAAGTGTAATCATAAAAATGTTATATAAATATAATTTTAATCATGAATGCAATCCAGAAGGAAAGAAATACGAATACTATCATGATTACTATGATTAGTCAGTGGTTTGATTTTAATAAGGCAGCAAAGTCCAATTAAGATATAGGAAAAATTTGGTTTACCAGGTCCGTCTACAATATTTTTTTCAACGTGGTGATGGGAAAATGCATTTATTTTATCACGCAAGATAACCTTTGGGCCACGACTAAATACATCTTAAGCACAAGGTGAATTGACTCTTCGTTTTTTAATATTTTATATGGACAAATAATCGACTTTTATGAAATGTTAACTTCCCCCACCAATTCTTCTTGATCTGTCAACTATTTTTACTCCAGTCTAGTTTAAATAAAAAAATGGTTGCTCCAATAAAGCGAGAAATTGAAGGGAGGGGTGAGTCAATTAAGGAAATGTTCCCTTTCTTTTTTTCCAGGAAGGAAATGTTCATTTATACGTAGGAGTAAATACAACGCGGAAAGCAACCATAGCACTGTATAAAAAAGAAGCAACAATAGCAAGGTTAATTAGAAGCTGTTTCAACTTTCAACTCATTTAACTTGCGCGCACATATATATTATAGCCTTTAACGGTATAACAATATACTCCATTAAGTTCAATTACTGATACACAACATATTTAAGGGCTGGTACTATTACAAATTAAAAATAAATTTTGGTTTTAATATTTTTAACCTTTTTATATGTGAACATGCAATCAACACGATTTTTATATCATATCAACATATTTCTGAGAAAATGATGTTCAAATTTTGAGGTTTATATTATGGCTTTCTTTTCTAATGTGAGTGTCATCTTTAATTCTCTATAACTCAACTTGAATACTAAAGGAGTCTAGTGTGGTTAATGGTTATACATAACAATTATTACTACTGTTAGTTTTATCAATTTTTTGTTCCTACCGTACCTATAATTATGATTCATTGACCATAATGCAACGAGAGAATGTGAGAATTGATGACTGAAGGAAATGATTATTGTGTCCCGGCCAGACTCTCAGTAAAAACCCAACATATTTAATAATTTAACTGACACGTTTGTACTACTAGTGCTGTTTTATAATCATAACCAATGATCAAAAGGCGTAGTATTTTTCTAAACTTGAGTGTGTGGTTGAGTGGTAAGGACTCATTCACCCTTAACCAGTTGTCTGGAGTTCGATTCTTGGCGTTGGGTATAGAGAATCATTAAATCTCCCAGGCTAGCCGTCCCACCCTTTGAGATGCCTATAAATCAGCGGAGGATTAGTCTCTCACTTGTCGAGTGGGATGTCTTGATCATGGATTAAAAAAGGGCGTAGTATTTCTCATCCCATAAAATTCATGTCCCACATGGCAATTAATTTGTTCTTTTTTCCCTATTATAAACTCCTTGCTCAGTCCCCACAAGGGAGGCCCTCGCATTCACTCTCGAAAGTCATTTTTGGAATACAATTCACACTGACCTTTTATAATATTTCCTTAAATACTAATATAAGAGTATAAGATTTGAGTGATTTTAGTATAAAATATAAGAGTCCACCTTATATTCTCTATTCATTTATTGTATTTTTTATTACATCATTCATTGTATTTTTCTTACTTTATTCTTAACTCTTTTTTTATATTTTTAGTAGTGCTTATGTATCTCTTTTTCTTAATAGTATCATAATAAGATAAACACTATTAAAAATAACTTTAAAATATTTTTTAAGAAACATGTTAAGACGACTTAAGTACTTATTTCTTATATTACAGATCAATTAGAGTAATCAATCAAAACTTTTAATTCACCTATAGTCCTCTACTCCTCATTCCTCGATCTATTTCTTAAGTTTCTTTCATGATGTAGGGGCCCACGCTAATTCATTAAAAAAAGAACAACATATCAGTATATTACCCATAATTCAATAGGCCCAGCAGCAATTTTCTGATGCCCTTGACCTTAACCAATCATATTCGGCCAAGCCAACTCACTAATTCCTGTAACCAATTCCTCTTAATTTAGTAAAAATAAAAACTCCCTTTTTTGCCAATAATAAAAACTCCTTTTACTCTTATGACTGTGGTCCATATCTGAATGTGAGTGTGCTTGGTGAGTTTTGTTTTCTGATTTCCGGTGGCTGTGGGACAGCCATCGAGCCACCATGAAGGTTGAAACAGAGCTCTATCTAGGTTTGAGGGGTCCTATGGTAGAGCCTTTGCAGTCCTAGACACCCCTAGTAAGTGTTAGAAGTAGTATGTGTGTCTTGTTTTTAATATTTCTTAGATGTGTGATTTGTTATCTATGGTTTTGCCTGCTATTGTGGGTTAATTTTGTCTGTGTTGGATGTTGGCTGAGTCCTAAAATAATCTGTACCTCAATGAAGTTTGACACAAACTTCATTGACCCCCTCACCTTCCTGGAGGTGAGATTAAAGCTGCTGATATGCAGCATTTGCATCAAAGTCGGTGGGCTCGGGAGAGGAAGTCTTTGTACTACCACCTTCTATTGCACCCTCATCACTTGATCATGATAGGATGGAAGTTCAATCCCTTCACCTTTTACCTGCATTGGTTAGGTATCAGCATTAGTATTTGGAGTCTGTTGTGTCAATGTTGCCTAGATCTTTTGATGGTAGCTAGTGTGTTGGCTTGTATGTATTTGTGCTGGTGTCTCCAAGGATGGATGCTGAGTGCCAAATGTGTCTGTATTTTGTGCTCTGTTTTGAGTATTAGTGTTTGTACTGTGCAGTGTTTTAAAACCCAGACCGGCCCGACCGGTCGAACCAGAAAACTCGGGAACCGGAGGCAAGGCCGGTCCGGAAGGGGATCAGCCCGGCAAGGGATCAAAACAGCATATTCCAGGGCCAACCCAGCTGGTCGAACCGGAAACCGGGACCAGGAACCGGGACCTGTTGAATTTGTTATAAGAGAACGCATAGGTGGTTCCCTTTTATACATCCTCTGTACTCTTCCTCTTCTTGTCATACTCGATGTGGGACTTCCGAAATTCATTATCAATAGCTAAATCCCACCTCCCTTCTAAAACCCCATCTAAACAATGCCCTCCTTCTTTCCGTCTTCTTATGCTCCCAGCTCTCCACTAGTTGTTGTATATTTGTTTCACCCAAAATTAAATAAACTAATTGAATATTTGAATATTTAATATCAAGTTTTATGTTAAAATTATTTGTGGAACTTGTAATTTCACCTTATATGCTTATACTTACTTTTAATATTCTGAATGATTTTAATTGTATTGATTAAAGGATTGTCAGAAATTATTGATGAACATTCTCCATTTTGATGTACTATACTTTGGAAACATTAAAATTTTTGTTAAAATACTCTTATAATTTAATATTAATGTTGGTTTGCTGTTATTAATTAATATATTTTTAATTATTTTAATGTGGCAGGTTGAACCACTGATTGACCCTCGGTTGAACCTTTAACCCTTGACCCTCTGCCTTAGCCGGATCGACCACCGGTCCGGATTTTAATACCTTGGTACTGTGTTTCTATATCAATGATAGTATTATCCTTCTGGCCAAAAAAAAAAAAAACTCCTCTTACTCACCAATACAACATCCAATCGGTTTTGTCTTAGAGAGCAAATAAACCAAATAAACGGAAGCGTTATATAGTATACATATATAATTTATGTCTAATTTCCTCATTCTCTTTAATAGTCAGTGATGTGATGGTATTAGAAGACAGTTGATTATCCAACAAAAGTTTGTTTGATCGACGAAGGGATTTTGTTACGTGGTGACAATAAGGTCCTTGGTTTAAAACTCATTGATTTGAGTGTTTTGAGCGCCTTATTAGACATGATTCCACAAGTATCTATATAAAGACTTTATTTTCCTTCGTTTTGAATTTAGATATATGAAGCACACATCTGACCTATGAATTTGCTTCATTCATAAGATCAAACTCTCAACTACTTACTTAAAAGACAATATTACTTACAACCATCGTCAACTCGCTAGATTTAATCACTTTATGACTATATTAATTTGTATTTGATCAACTATTCTTTAGACCCAAGTTACTAAAACTTGTTATTTGATTTAGTCATAAATATAAAACACATTTACCGAATTTAATTAGACAAGGATGATATTATTGTTTCAATATAGTGTATTTTTTCTTAAAAAATTAAATAATGTTTTCCTGTTCTCTCCCGATCTCTTACTAGTGGATGATCATCATTCATAAAGTTAATCTTAAAAAATAAACAAAAATGAAATTGAATGTTATAATCATGACCAAAATTAACTCTTTAATAGTGGCATAACATCTTCTTGTTAAGTAGTAGACTATGAGTTCGATCCCGTTTATAACTTCAAGCCGATAATACTTGCAACCTAAATAAAAAAAAAACTCCTTAGATTAGTCCAAATATTTAAGACTAATGATTTTTTTTCCTTTCTAAAAAGCTGATTCTCACAACCTCCCTCAATCAACTTAATCACGTTAATCATTTCCTTATAGAGAGATGGTTCACATAAACACGCAGAATAAAGCTGACAACGATTTCATAAAAATATACCTAAAGAAAAAACACAAAAAATCTTCAAAAATCATCCTCATTGAAAACACCAATTCGAGTCAAACCCAACTCTCTCTCTCTCTCTCTCTCTCTCTCTCTCTCTCTCCATAACCCGGTCATCCGGTAACCCAAATCCTCAATATATCTCTCCCACCTAGCCTCTCCTTCCTTTACTCTCTAGTCTCTCCCTCCCCCAAATCTCCTTCCTCTCCCACCTCCCATGTCCCTCTAACAAAATTTCACTTCTCATTCTCAATATCTCTCCTTTTTCTCTCCTTGGTCTCTGATCTGATGGCTGTGGAGCTCATGGGGTTCCCCAAACAAAAAATCGACGAACAGAAAGCCATCCAGGAGGCTGCAGCAGAAGGCCTCAAAGGCATGCAACACCTGATCCACCTCCTCTCACACAACCAACAACAACACCAACAACAAGACTACACCAATCTCACCCATCTAACTGTCTCCAACTTCAAAAAAGTAATCTCCCTCTTGAACCGAACCGGCCACGCGCGCTTCAGACGCGCCCCCATCCACGCGCCGCCCTCCCAACCCTCCTCCTCCGCACCCATCCCCCAACCGCACTCATTTCATCCCTTTGCCTCATCCCCGGCGAAAGTCCCTCCTCCGGCTATCCCAACCCCGGCGAGTGTACCCCACGCGCCGACTAGCTTGACGCTGGATTTCACGAGGCCGAATACCATTGTGAGCTCGAATAAGAGTAAAGCTTTGGAGTTTGAGTTTTCTAAGGAAACGTTTAGTGTTTCATCGAATTCTTCGTTTATGTCGTCGGCTATTACCGGTGATGGTAGTGTTTCTAACGGTAGGAATGGTTCGTCTTTGTTGTTGACACCGGCGGCGGCGGCGGTTTCCGGTGGAAAGCCACCGCTTTCATCTGGGCCGTTTAAGAAGAGATGTCATGATCATCACCGTGATCGCTCCGATGATGCCTCTGGCTCTGGGAAATGTCACTGTGTTAAGCGAAGGTACAAAGTTAAGCTTTTTCAGTTATCTTTCTTTTCTTTTTTGCTTTTCAGTTTTTTTGCAGAGTCCTTTTCTTTTTTCATCTCTCTCCACGTTTGTTTCTTTTGTTTGTCTGTGTTGACGAGTCAACTCAGTAAACGGTTACTAATGGAAAAGAAGTTAGTAGTCACATGGGGTTTTTGTTCTGGTCTATGTAGATAAATATGTCATTTTATAAAAAAGCTATAGTACGTGATATATTTGTAATTATTTTACCTTACATCAGAAAGCTTTGATTTTGGGAAATTTGTACTTTTTTGACCAGATGGAAAATTTGCAGTGAATTTTATTTAATTTGACAAAATAAAGGTGGTGGAGGTCTGGTGGACTGAGTCGTGTGAGGACGAGTGGGGAAAATGGAGTCAACGATTTTGGGTAATGGTGCAGTTAAAGTCATTAAAAAAATAGAACACGCGTGATGAAAGTGACAAGACATTGGGTTCTGTTTTTATGCTGTTTATGAAGAAAATTTCAAAACTTACCTAAATAAATGTTAGAAAAAAACTTGCCTAAATAATAACCTCTTGTCGTTACCTTCCTTTTCTTTGACTGTTGACCTTCCTAATCACACACACCCTATAGGCTACAGCTCATCTTAGCTCCAACCCAGCAGCATATACATAAATTTTTAATTAATTTGTTTGATATATAATTAATAACTAATAATTTTTTAATTACAGGAAAAATAGGGTGAAGAAGACGGTGAGGGTGCCGGCAATAAGTTCAAAGATAGCGGACATTCCTCCGGACGAATTCTCGTGGAGGAAGTACGGACAGAAGCCGATCAAGGGCTCACCATACCCACGGTAAGAACGTGACCTTAATTAATGGCCGTTGATTTGGTTACACGTGGCAAGTTGTCTGACGTTGATTTGTGAACAGAGGGTACTACAAGTGCAGCACAGTGAGGGGGTGTCCAGCTAGGAAGCACGTGGAGCGAGCGACCGATGATCCGACGATGCTGATTGTGACGTACGAGGGGGAGCACCGACATGTGATTCAGGGTGCGATGCAGGAGAACATGGCCGGGAATGTGGGTTTGGTGTTTGAGTCAACGTGAGAAGATGGTGGTGGTGATGGAACACCGAACAAGATTTTAGAGCAGATATGACTTTTATTTTATTTTCTTTTGTTTTTGCTTTTTTTTGTGGGGTAGGTGATAAGGAAAAGGAGGGAAAGGGGCTGGATTGTAAATTTGGTTTTTGGTTTAGAAAATTATGAATATGATATGATGATAGAGTTGAAAATTTGGGATCTCAATGTGTAGATGTAGAATCATGAATCATTATTAGTTATTTAATTGCAGCACTAATGTTTTAAAATTAATTAATTAATTCAATTGCTACATGCAAATTGGAAAGAAGTGGGTATCTAATGCTAGTTTAGTGGACTTAGTTGATGGAGATTGCCACTCTATTCTATTTTATTCACCAGTTGTCCGAAGTGGAAATTGTTTTTTTTTCCGGTGGGGTGATGTAATGGGCGTTCTAGAAAGGAAGATATTTTTTTTATCATGGAAGTAGGTTCTCCGTGTTTCTTATGAACAAAGTTTAATGATGTTGGTTTTATAATTTTGACTTTTTGAGTGATGACGAACTCAGAATAAATGGAAACCTGAGCTGCAAACAAATAGAAAATGAAGGAAAATATTGGATATGGGAAGAACAAGAAAGAAATTGGTACTTTGTTTTGTGTTGTGTTGGGTTTTTCTTGTCTTTGAACCTAAGTTAAGTAATGTCAGGGAATCAAAACAAGGATGTTGACTTGTCCACTTGCGTCTGCTTTCAGTTCTCTTGGCATGCAAACCAAGTTTGCTATGTCAAGTCTCTAGCCAAACCTCGTTACTTTTTAAATGTTCGTCACTTTTTGTGTTTTTTTCCTATAAATATAAAATAATTCAGTGACCCAAAAGTACTACGACTTCTTATCTTATAAACCTAGTTGTTAGGGTTTGTCTCTCCTTTCATTTTGGTTTTATCCTTTGACGTGGTCCATCTAATTCCGTTTTTCAACTCTTTCAATTGCAGCAAAGCAAAGTTTGTGTAGTTTACCAGATTGTTTTTGGTCAATATAAATGTTATTAGGTATAGAGTTTTTAAGCGTGTTTTTTCCGCTTACCACTTTAGAGTATTTTGTCATTTACTTTGCAAGGAACATGAGTTATTTTTGACGTTAATGGATAATTTTACATGTGAAAAATGTGGCCTCGGAAATCTGTAACTATAGTTTGACAAAAATAGTTGAATTCAGCCATTTCTAAGAAAACATTTTTTCCTATATTATTTTTGTTTTACCATGTGCAAGATGGTTGTTACAAAAATAGGCCCCTCTAGATGGTTGTGATGGGCCTACATATGGTTGAAATGATCTGGATATTTTGAATTAGACCAAACCATCGTCACTACTATGGCTTTAGTACCAAAAAGTCAAATAATTTGTCTGCGCAAAAGAATAAGGACCCACTTATGATTGACTAATCGAATTAAGGGTTAAAAATTATATATATTCATGTTTTCTGTGGAAATGAATTATCTCTTCTCACTATAAAAAATGGTTTAATTTCCCCACCACACACGGTGGGCATGGTGAGTTTGGAGGATTGACGGTATAAAAATGACTTTTTTTTTTTAATTTCACCCTTTAAAAGTAAAATTGAATACAAGTCAAACTGTATAATGTGATTTATGATTAGATTTGGGATGGTAGAAGTACATTTTTACAATATGACTTTTTACAGATATATTTGGATGGGGTAATTAATTAGAGGTCCCCCACAAGGGAGTTAATACTGGAAAAGTCCCAAAAGTTGAAAATATTAATGCAGGGTCCCAAGGGACCTCACATTAATATATTTGAAATGTGAAAAGACAGTTTTACCCCCTAGCCTTAAAAACAATTACCCCTCCCTCCTCCCCCTACCCCCACCCCTTCCTCCTCCCTCCTCTCCCCCCCACCCTCCGCCCCCCCACCCCCAGCCTCCTGCCTCCTCTCTCCTCCTCCCCACATCGGCCCCCACCCCCCACCCCACCCCCTCCCCAGCGCCCCCCCTCCCCCACCCCACCCTCCCCAGCGCCCCCCCTCCCCCACCCCACCCTCCCCAGCGCCCCCACCCTCCCCCACCCCCCACCCCACCCCCTCCCCAGCGCCTCCCCACCCCACCCTCCCCAGCGCCCCCCCTCCCCCACCCCACCCTCCCCAGCGCCCCCCTCCCCCACCCCACCCTCCCCAGCGCCCCCACCCTCCCCCACCCCCCACCCCACCCCCTCCCCAGCGCCTCCCCACCCCACCCTCCCCAGCGCCCCCACCCCCCACCCCACCCCCTCCCCAGCGCCACCCTCCCCAGCGCCCCCCCTCCCCAGCGCCCCCACCCTCCCCCACCCCCCTCCCTCCTCGCACCATTTCCTCGCACCAGTTTTTGGGAGGGGGTGGGGGGCCGAAGAGGGAGGGGGGAGGGGTGGGGGTGGGGTGCCGAAGAGGGAGGGGGGAGGGGTGGGGGTGGGGGCCGAACTGGGAGGGGGGAGGGGGTGTGGGGAGGGGGTGGGGTGGGGGTGGGGGGCCGATGTGGGTGGGGTGGGGGTGGGGGCCGATGTGGGGAGGGGGTGGGGTGAGGGGTGGGGGAGGGTGGGGGCGCTGGGGAGGGTGGGGTGGGGGAGGGGGGGCGCTGGGGAGGGTGGGGTGGGGGAGGGGGGGCGCTGGGGAGGGTGGGGTGGGGAGGCGCTGGGGAGGGGGTGGGGTGGGGGGTGGGGGAGGGTGGGGGCGCTGGGGAGGGTGGGGTGGGGGAGGGGGGGCGCTGGGGAGGGTGGGGTGGGGGAGGGGGGGCGCTGGGGAGGGGGTGGGGTGGGGGGTGGGGGCCGATGTGGGGAGGAGGAGAGAGGAGGCAGGAGGCTGGGGGTGGGGGGGCGGAGGGTGGGGGGGAGAGGAGGGAGGAGGAAGGGGTGGGGGTAGGGGGAGGAGGGAGGGGTAATTGTTTTTAAGGCTAGGGGGTAAAACTGTCTTTTCACATTTCAAATATATTAATGTGAGGTCCCTTGGGACTCTGCATTAATATTTTCAACTTTTGGGACTTTTCCAGTATTAACTCCCTTGTGGGGGACCTCTAATTAAATTTCCCTATTTGGATTTGCAAGTTAGGAAGTTAGTGATTAAAAGAACATAAATCTTAATGAACAATATGTATATATTACAAATATATTTTGTCTCATGTTTTATATGGAAGGTTAGAATAGAAAATATGAACTTAGTTAAATGTATTTAATAAAGAAAAAATTATAGCGTATAAATAATAGCAATATGCAATTGGAAAGTGACGTCATTATACTCTTTCTTATCCTAATTCTTAGTAAATAATGCATATTTTACCACGGTGGCTTTTTTCAACGTATAGAAGCCAAAAAAAAAATTGAGCTTCAGCTTGAATGTAAACTTTGTATCAGAAACAGTTTTATTTTTAAACTATAATAATCCAAAACGTTCGGTCAAAAATGGCTTATAAGTTATAACGTTGAGCCGCACATTTGAACCACCAAACAATCAAGTTTGAAGGTATAAACAGTGTCTTTGGTAACCACTGTGGTCTGGAGGGCTCCAAAAGCATAGCCCAACCATACAAGTTATATTTTTTCTTTTAATTGATGTTTTACTTTCACAATGGATAAGAAGTTTTAGAGTATATATGTAAGGGTGAGTTCTTTTATTTTGGATTAAAATCATTCAAATTTTAGACTCTTAATTAAATTATGTACTAGAGGGAGTATTTTACTACAACTTTGTCCACTGCCATTTTTAAGCTATTTTGATATTGTTAAATTCTAAGGAATCTGTTGTTAACGTAATGATTTTTGGTATAACGTCTGTTTGAAGGGAAAGTTAGTTTGCCATTATATTCAAAGTTAAAGGAAGTGGCTTGTTCTCATGATTGGGATTGAATGATTGATGTGTTGTTTCAATTTTATAGGCTGGATTTTGGTATTTTTGTCCGTGGGCGACAAGGAGATATTTCGATTCTTTTTTATCAAAAAATAACTCATTTACACAATCCGTTTATATTACAACGCGGCAATCAATTACACATACGACCTGATAATTAATGCGTCTATTTTTTTTTCTTTATGCGCATAATATAATACTACCTCCGGTCCTAAATATAGGACTTAGATGACTTTTTTTTGGAGATGTTAAGGTTGTAAAATAGTCTATTAAATCATGATATATTTGATATATTTTTAGATTATCCATTAGTTTATAAGTAAAATAAACTAGTTTAAGGGAAAAAATTAGGTAAATCAATTTATAATTAACTTATTTTGCTTTTTTTCAGGATTTTTCAAAGAAGTCAATTAGGTCTTATATTTAGGACCGGGAGTATTTCCTAAACATAGTGGTGGAAATTCTGTGGCACTGGCACATACCAATGGATGATTAAACTCAACATACAGTTAATTAAGTATCCTAACCAGTCAATCAAATTCGTTTCTCTTCCCACTACCCATCCTCCTGCTCCATGAAATGGCCTCCATGACATGGCCACCTCAGTTTTATTTATTATCACTACTTCAGTAGTATTCTATTTTTCTACTATCCGGGTTAAAACAAAAGAAATTGGCCAACATTTATTAATTATCATCATCTCATAAATCATAAAACTCACGTGTATAAATATAATCATGAACGATGAAAGTAAAAGGGAGTGTGAGAAACGTGTTCCAAGTTCAAAGTTCATTGACAGGAGATTATCGGGGAACGGGTTCTCTAGAATCCGTTCTCTCAGTATCCCTCCTCATCCTCTCACATTGGTCCTCATGTGAGCCACTCAGATTCATTTAAGAGCTCATAATTTATCACTTATCCGGTTAGAAACAAAAAAAAAAAACAGTATTAGAATATAAAATAAATGAAGAAGTTTTATTTTTAAAAACATTTTAGCTTAAAAATTTCAACTATCTAGACCTATTTCATTTCAATAAAAGGATCTATAAGAGATACAGATTTATCCAGTTAACTATAAAATTATTCTACAGTTAACTAGATAAGTCTGTATCTCTTATAGATCCTTCTATTGAAATGAAATAGGTTTACATAGTTAAAATTAATAGGTGTAGATAGTTGAAATTTTTTATGCTAAAAAAATTTCAAAAATAAAAAAATTAAAAGTTTTTCATTTATTTTATATTATAATACAATTTTTTATTTTTAATGGTACATGTGGCAAATTATGAGCTCTTAAATGAATCTAAGTGGCCCCACATGAGGATCCATGTGAGAGGATGAGGAGGGATGCTGAGAGAACGGATTCTGAGAGAACCCGTTCCCAGATTATCGTCTCATAAATCTTAAACTCACGTGTGTGGTGCTGTGTTTCATACATTATGTTCGTGTGCACGTGCTTCCCCAACACGTGTTTCTCATATTCATCCTTCTCACGTGAACTGTGATCAACCTGATGTAGATATGTATGAATATACCCGTATATTTAAAAATTTGGGGAGATTATGTGAAGATAAATACATACATACATATTTAAAGGATATTTTCACCATAAATTTTATTTACCTGCATTTTCAAAACTCAAACCCAACATGTCTAAAAATAATGAGTTGAGACACATTCTTAGGACTTATTTGCATTAACACTTGGGAAGCTTTGTCACATGAGTTGAGACAAAATACTCGTAACACATAAATTCCATATTCAATGAATTGCATTGAAAAGGCAGTTTCTAGCACAAATTCAAACATGTCATGCGCCCAACTTTGGTTTTCTCATCCAAAGGTTAACATTTACATTGGGTAAAACACTAAATTTTAAAAGTTTATTGATATACAATATCCCTTTAAAACTTAATTGTGCCAAACATTCATGAGCCAACACTTTATTGGATAAAAGACACCTTAACCTTAAAAATGTACTAAAACATGTGATTGATGACCTCCTTAGAATCCCCTCTTTCCTAAAAAAAACTGTGGCCATATAATGTCAATATAGTAATGAATTAGCGTCTTCCTTTGTCATATAATGTCATTATAGTAATGAATTAGCTTATTCCTTTGTTACTTCTCATTTTCACCTTATTTTTACCCCCAAATCATGTTATTATGAGGTGAATTCTTCTATATTTGTTTGTATCAATAATTTTTACATAAAACAAGTGACATTTTAATATCGCATGAGTAAAAAATGGTCAAGTATTAAATTCTAGATGATTTTTCAAATATAGAAAAATATACCCGCAAATGACACAATTCTGGGGTTTTAACAATATTGATATGAGAAGGAATAAGATAACAATGAAAAATCATGTAATTGATGATGGAAGAATACAAACAATTTACCTAACCAACTTGGGTAGATTAATCAATCTCTCATATGAGGTGATGATCATCCCTCACTCGAGGTGATAGATTTACACTCACTAACTCTTTTTAGGATTTTGAGGTAAGATACCAAGTTAACCCTCATTCCTTCATATGGATCCTCTTAATCTCACACAATTTAATATTCAGATTAGGACCTTTTATATTAAAATAGGACCACTAACCAACACTTAAAAGGGGAATTAATTAAAGATCCCTTGCATGACACTAAATATAAAAAAGGTCGTTGGATTTGACTTCTCTTAACATGCAATGAACAAGACTTTAAGTGGTTTCCAATAAATCTGCTTCACTCCAATTAGTGGTACTAGTATATGACAAGGCCCAATTAACAGAACCTTAGCCCAATTTCTCTGTAACCCAATAACATGTAAGGCGCCAAAAAAAAAAGCGCATCGTCACTCAAAGCAGATTTTCATGGCGAGCACCATATCATTTCTCAATCCTTCGTCTATTCCTAACCTGATTCGCACGAGAGTGAAAACACAGACGAGTAGACTCAGCTCACGTTCAATGAGTCAACTCGCTTCCGTGTCACCACCCAACGATTCCGTTACTTCGTCTAAAGATGACACGTCACAGGCTGAAATCGCCGATGTGACCGTACAGTATGTGGTTCTCCGGCGAGACCTGATTGACACGTGGCCACTCGGAAGTGTGGTCACACAAGGCTGCCACGCGTCTGTGTCTGCTGTTTGGAATAATAAAGATGATCCTCACACCGTTGATTATTGTAGTCCCGAGAAAATTGATTCTATGCATAAGGTGTGGTTTATTGTTTTTTTTTCTTATTTGTGGTATATTAGGTGTACTTTGCTGATAGGAATTTTGTTTTGTGCTTATCTTTTAATTTGTTTTTTGTTTGGGTGATTAGCTGCAATTTTGATTTAATGTGGGATCTTCTCATGAGTTAACCTAATCGTAGGGAAAGAATGAATGTGTAATTTTGACTTTTGGAGTGGCTATCGACTGAGCTGGAAGCTCATTGTTGTGTTGACACTAATAAAGCTAAATAAGTTAGTTATAAACTTGTTAATTGAATTTATAAACTAACACACACACACAATATAATATATTATAATAAAAATGTACATGATGATTAAGGGTTCATTAAACCTCCTTAAAAAAGTGTCAACTAATGAGTATATTAGGCAGCCTTACCTATGCTTTATGCATAGAAGCTGATTGGAACCCACGACCTCAGACCCACAACAAGCTAGTTTACTGAGACAAGCCGACCCTTCTTCATTAAACATCCTTGATTTCTAAAAAAAATTTAATGGATGTCATGTTTAGGAATGTAATAATGGAATAATAAGTAGGAGTTACTTCAGCTTTGTATAGGTGAACTTGATTCAGTTCTGATTCGTGAGCTAGAAATGGGCGGCTAGTGATATGAATATTCTTTGAACTTGAGATAATAGTAACGATGAAGTATGGACTATGAAGGTAGGTTTTAATGTGCCTCAAAAGTGATGGAGGACTGTGATTGTATTGAAGATTGATCATTGTGTACATGATGGCATAAATGACAATACTAATTGTGCGAAATTGGGGGATTTAAAGTGAAGGAAAGGATTGTATCTTGTCTTTGTTTTTTATTGGGAGGCATTATATGCAATCTAGATGGTGGTATTGCCGTATTGATTTTATTATATACTGATGCTTATACGCTTAAACTTTCCCATTGAACCTTGAAGCGAGAGACTGAATGCTAACTAATCGATTGATTGTGTATGTCGAATATAAAGGTCCAGCGTGAAGTTAACAAGGCCAAAGTGTCAAAGATGATAGATTTGAAAGAATATTAGAGATTTTGGCATCTAAAGAAAATTAGATTTGAAAGAAAATTTACTGGCGGCAGCGGCAATAGAGCTGAAGTGTAAAAGCTGATTTTCTTTGTTTTTTTTTGGACAGACGTAAAAGTTGAATATGCTATCGCTTTAAAATTTTTCCTCACTGAGTTTATTATTTAAATGCAGGTCACACTTGAAGTGAAAGGAGAAACTCAGATTTTAAACTTGTCCGAGAAGCTCACATCTGGTGGCATTGTTCATAAGTTATGGATCGAACAACCTGAAAACATACCAACATGCCTTGCAACAAAACCTTATCCAAAATCAATGGTATCTTCGTATTTTAAGAAGTTGAAGCTTTGCAAGTGATGCCATGTTTAATATCATCCCATTTTTGTCCAACTACTCGGCCATATTCTATTATTCTGCCAAACAGATTTCAAATGAAGCAACTGATTATCGAGTCCATTAGCAATGTAGACATTATAATTCTTTTTGACATATGGTTACAATGCTGACCTTCATTGTTGTAAACTTAGTCAAGTCCTCTTATTTTCTTAATGAAGGATTGAACTCAAATAAGACGATGATTCTTCACTGGTTATAGGCGGCGGTTTTTATGTGTCAACTTTCTATAGTAACCTATTATATGCATTAATGTGACAAAAGACTATACAATGTGTACATCCATATATAAGTGAAAAATAACGTCACAACATTTCTCATCGTTTAATTCACGATCATATTAATTCATGCAATATTTTGGCTGGACAATCTGTAACAATGAGGCACTCCTACGTTAAATATAAGGATAAGGCTTACTTAATTAGGATGAACTTGATGGTCAATAACACTCTGAAACGCCCCAGCCAATGCTCTCACCCTATTCTTCTTTGTCTCCATCAACTTGATTGTTGTCTCTTTGATCGCATTTACACTTTCCTGAGACTTTCTACCTGCTTTTGCTTTTGGCGGTGTTGACTCTGTCTTGACCTTTTCAACTTCAGTCTTGGGCACAAGTTCTCCACCGTCAGTCTTAGCTTCACGTATTCTTGCCTCCTCTCCAATTGTTTGTAATGTCTTTTCCTCATTGTTGTTCTCACTATTTTCAGCTCTTAAAACTGCACCTTCCTTTTCCTTTTCTTTGACCTCAACATCTCCATCAGTTGCTGGCTGCTCTTCCGGGTGTCTCCAATTGTTGCTTTCCCCTTGACTTGTACTCTCACAGTTTGTTTTTTCTTCTTGTGGCTCCCCTTTTGCTTCCTCTACCTCAGAAATAGAAACTAGCTCACCCAGCGGTGCACTATGTATTTCCCTCTCACCATCAACTTGAATTTGAGGCTGATCAGGCTCAACCTTCTCATGCTGTTCATGTTGCTCAGTAGTGTCAACATGGGGTGGAATCTTATATACCTTATCAACATCTTGATGTCCATCATCTTCCACCTTCAATGCTCCACTCCCTTGTTCTGTAACTGGCGGTACTGTTTCAAGTCTAGGGGTTTCTTCACCAGCATCAGAACTTTCTGGAGTATATGTTGAGCTAACAGGAGCAGAAACCACCTTCTTCTTGGTGGCAGGAACAGTCTTCTTGGGATTTGTTCCCTTCTTAGATAATGCTGGTTTGGGTTTTGCAGTACTGGGCGTACTTGAGGGTATCTTAGAAATGGGTTTGGGTTTTGCAGCACTGAGCGTACTTGAGGGTATCTTAGAGATGGGTTTGGGTTTTGCAGCACTGAGCGTACTTGAGGGTATCTTAGAGATGGGTTTGGGTTTTGTAGCACTGGGCGTACTTGAGGGTATCTTTGAAATGGGTTTGGGTTTTGCAGCCCTGAGCGTACTTGAGGGTATCTTAGAAATGGGTTTGGGAGGGATAGTAGGTTTAGGTGGTGGATATGGAGATGGAGTTGGATCGGATGATGTTCGGAGAAGTGGTTGTATTCTGTAAGGAGGAACAAATGAGACAATTATCTTCTGAGGGGGCCTTGAAGAGGAGAGTTCCCTGATAGTCTTGGGTTTTGATGAAATGGAAGCTGATGCTGGCATTTCATGAGAGGACATTCTGTTTAAACTAGGCTTCTGAGAAACATAACCATTCTTGAGTTGCCTCAATGAATGGGGTTGAGACCCAGAAAGAGAGCTTGTTTTAGGCTTCACATAATAACTTGAGATTTGTGTCTCTGATGTTTTGGCATTGTGATTTTTTAAGCTGCTTCTGGAGGCTGCTTTTGTGATCTCTATGAGGATCCTAGTGGGGCTCCTTGTCTTAGGTGTGCTTTCAGAACTGGACAGCGGGCCCCTCTTCACCTTTTCAAATATACTGCTCTCTTTTGCTCTTGCTCTTGTTATTGATATTGCCATATCGTCTTTTATATTTGCGTATCTCACTCCTCAATTCTTATATTTCCCACAAACACAAGTTCCAGGGAAAAAAAAGGTGCCTTTATGGTTGCAATTTAGGAAGCAATATAGCTATGGATTAATGACATGTGACGATGATTGTGTTGCACGTCTTCTGTGAAGAACCAATTCCCAGGATTTGATTGGGAAGCTAAGATTAAAAGGAAAGAGAAAGCGTAAATCAGAGATTAACAACGAGAAGAAGGCTGAGATGAGATAACGTACATTGATAAAAGGAATCAAAAGTTGACTGGCATGTGCAAAATGAAGAGTGGGACAGATAAGATTAAAAATCAAATGCTTGTTTGAGAGGCGTGGGTGATTAGTCCACCCTTTTAAGACGCCCATTTATTAGGTTATTCACTAAATATATCGCTTCTATCTCTGTTTTTTCATGTTGTAAGTAACAAAATTCAGGCATGGCCAGCCAGCTTGTGTGCCTATTCTATATCTTAACTCTTCCTTTCACTTCTATTTGGACCAAACACGTTTTTACTTGTTTGATTGATATAATCCTTCATAAGCAATGTCATTCCATACCATATATGCATGTGTGTGTGTGTATAACATTAAAGAGTGGAGCAACACATACTTGTTATTTTTTGTTGATGACAGGTGGCATACAGAAAAAAATATGCAGCTAATTGGTGTTGCCAGATCATCATTCTGAACTTTTTTTATAAGGACAACTCTATCTTGACCATAAATTCCTGTCAACTAATTTTAGTCTGTAGGTATTTCTGTTGATATGCAAATGATCAGCCTGTAGATATTTCTGATGATGAACAGCGATTCTAATTTAAGAAGTTTATACCTGTTTTTTCCTGCTTGCCAATTCATAGTCACCGGAATTTCATAGACTAAGGTTTTATATGATTATATTTATTCATTCGAGCTAAGCCTCGTGGTATCCTATATTTTAAATAATGAATTTGACCTTCTCATGTGTCATGGTAGTCTTGAAGTATCTAAATTTAAACTGTCTATATTACAAAAAATTAATAAATTTGATTTAAATGTCTTTATCATTAATATAAATAAATATTGATAATCTTCCTCTTCAATATTTTGCGCGCAACTCTTTTCTGACTTTTTTCCTCATCCTGTCCCGCAGATGATCATGAAGGCCTTCCTATCCAATTAAATATTAGGCTGAGATTTAACTATTTTGGATAATCTTTTCATCGACTTGTGTGGGGCTCAAATTTTAGTGTTCGTTCTTGCTTATGAAAAGAAAAGTTTCTTATTGCTTTTTTTATAAGAGCTTCTTTTTTTTATTGATAAACATTTGTTTCTTAACTCTTGAAATCCATAATATTTTTCTAGGTTTATTTTTATCACAGACACACTCACGCACATATATATGGAGGGGGAATATAGAATTTATGGGCCTCGAGTGTGGTCCAAATGGATGGGCGATGTTCATTTGGATCATTAATTAAGTTATCTAAATCTAAAATTGATAATAAGAAAACAAAGGGAAAAAAAGATGGCCAAGAAAGAAGAAGCAGTAAATAAGAACAAATACTAAAAGTTAAAAAAACGTTACATCACAAGTGCTTGTGGTTCACAAAATACCTTCACCAATCCCCTCCTTTCCGTACGCATGGCTGCTTCCCAGCCTTTCATGATTCAATTTTTTTGATAGCCTTTTTTTATTTAAATTTAAGATGGAAGAAGACAAATAAATACACCTCAAAAATTTTTTTTGCCACAAAATACACCTCAAATTTTAAAAGTCAAGAAAGGTATCATAACTAAAATCTGGGCACCTCAAATTTTAAAAGTCAAGAAAGGTATCATAACCAAAATCTGGGCAGATTGATTTAAAATCTTTCATGAACGTTCCTCCAGTGGTTAATAACGTTATTGTGAGCGAAATTAATTGGAGTGGTCGATACTATCGTACTCGGTTTATTAACATTTACCTTTTTTTGCGTAGGGTTATTAACATTCATTAATGTGAGTAGAGTTGATGTTAAATTTTAATTGTTTGAAGGGGTTAACGCTTTCACTCAAATAATTAACAGTCTTATTAAAGAGGTTAATGTCATCACTCAAATAATTAACAGTCTTATTGGGGTGGTTAATGTTTTCACTTAAATAATTAATCGACTTATAGGAGTGGTTAATGCTCCAATTCTTTTATCCCAAATTGGGAACGATCCCTCCTCTTGTGTCTTTTCTCATTTTTATTTTAGAAATGTCTTTTCTCATAATGAGTAGTTTAATAAATATTTATTTGTTTTTTCATACTTAAAAATCCCTGCCTTCTATTATGGGAAGGCGATATTATTTGCGATGGATGAATATTGGTCATAAAGCATTAAATTAATTAGACTCAATAAAGATTTGAATTTGACATAATATCATTCCTTTTAATTGTTGTGCAACTATAACATGTCTCGTATTCACGATATATTCAATAAACATGTTATAGGTTGTAGGCCGCCTAAAGGGTTTGACCTATTCTCACCCCTAGCATGCACCAATCAAATAAGTTGTTAGAAAATACTTATAAATATTACTTAATGGTTCAAAGATGTCTATATACATTACAGAATATCTCTTAGATGCCACCTCTGTTAAAGATACCAAATTGTGTTTAAGTTCTAATAGTGGGTCCCACTCAAATGTGACGATTTACTTGGTTTATATGTTTTTGTTTGAGGAAAGGCTATCAAATACATAAAAAAGGAATAGGTTTTTGAAATTTAGTTGGGGAAATCTTAGATAAGTGAAAGTTGAATTTCTAAATCATTTTAACTAGTTGAATAATAGGATAGACTAGTGGAGTAATGTCATTAATTACTCAAAACCCCCTTTTTGATATTTTAAAATTCAACTTTATTTATTTGAGATTTCCCCAATTTAATTTGAATACATTTTATTGATCGTGTATGAGCTTTTTTGGCTGAAGTATATTTTGATCACTTATGATTGTATAAAATTTCAATTTAATTTTTTATGTTTTGAAATTACACTTTTAGTCATCTCTTGATAACACTGATAATTTCACTTAGATGAAAATATTAACTTCACAATTTTAAATGGTTAACCTAAGATTAAAATATATAAAAAAAATGCTTAAATCAAAATGTTTTAGTGTAATTATTCATATATTTTAAAATGTATCATTTTTTAATCCATTTAATTATGAAATAATTTTTTAGATTTAAGTGAAATTGAAGGTGTTAACAAAAAAAGGACTAAAAATGTACCTTTCAAATATAAATGATTAAATTGAAACTTGATGCCAATATAAGGAATCAAAACTATACTCAAGTCAGCTTGTTTTTCTTAAACGTTAATATTTTTATGATTAAATTCTAAGTAATGAGTATATAACCATATATGTTGTGTATGTTTTGATTGTATTTAAATTTCAAGGGTAGCTAACTACTCAAACATAACAAATATAGAAATTTTTGAGGATTTACCATACCTATCATGTAAGGGCTACTTCCTAATGTATATAAACATATTTAAGTAATTTGGTAACATATATAGATTTTTTAAATTTTTTTAATGTGTTGTAAGGTAACTTACACACACACACAACACACACACGAGTATAGTTGACCTTGTGCCCTATGAGATGTATGATAACCCGTCAAATAATTAAGCTTTTCGTTTGTTTTCCATTCGTCGTGATACCTGCCCGCCCGCCTGCCTTCACTTTGATGACCACCTTTAAAGAAATAAAATTAAAAATCCTGTTTTGAGAAAAAAAAAATAGTTAAATGCCGCTTTATTTTTTTTATGTGGTGTTTATCCTTTTATAATCTGACTTCCTCATATCAATAATTGTTATTACGTTATATGATTTTAGCCCTGTTTTGTATAAATCAAAGAATAGTAATTCATTACAGTTGATAGGCATAATTAACTTTAGCCTCCCCCGGTAACCTCATTCATGCCAATAAGAAAGTTGGATTATTTGAGAGAAAAAAAAGTTAAAAAACGACATGGATGGTTTAGAAAATATAACAATGCAAGGCAGCAGACGACGATAACAAGAAACGTGAATCTTGGAGTTGTAGAGTATACGGGATTTGGAAGGGCAACGAGGAAATAATTTTTGTTATAATATTTTGAGAAATATAATATGCAAGAAAAAGAATAAGAAATTTTTATGAGAAACTTATTGTCATACTTCATTAATATTTGTAAGTTCAACCCAATTTTTTTCCTTTACCCGTCCCCTTCCCATCCCTCATGCACTCATGCCAAACACTGAAAAATATCAAGGTCGATAGAAAAATATTTTGTTTCCTTAATACTATCTACCAAAAAAGTCAACTGATTTATCAAACATATATCAATGGAAAAATATATTAATAGAAGAATATATCAAATATGTCAATTTCTACAAAAAAAAATGTTAACTATTTCTTATAATCAACAAGGTAGAGACTAAAGAGTAATTGCAAATAAGAAAGATAACTTTTTATGGAATTTTTCATGATCCACGTAGGTTAATTTTTTTGGCCAACAGATCCTCGTAAGTTATGATCTATCATTGAAAGAGTTATAAATAATCGTTCTTGATTAAGATCCATATAAAGCTCTACAAATTCTAAAATCTTCTGTGATTGATACAAATCTTTATCCTTCAAAGAGTCTTAAATAATCCTCATAGCCCATATTTTGTTAATAAAAATTTAAAATGGAAATAATAATAATAAAAGAAAATCCTCTACTGTATTGGGCAGCACATATTTTTTGACAACACGAAAACAAATTAAATGACATAAAACTATAGTAATAAAAAATAACATCAAAAAATCTTTCATTGATCTTATGGTAGACAATATTATTTGATAAGATAAACATTTGGGCATGTTTGGATGTAAAAAAAGGTCATGAGGGAAAGTGAAAATGGGGAAACTGTAGAGGTTTTTTTTAATAATTTACATATATTCTGTAGTCCACAAGCTTTCTCTCTAAATCTCACACTTACACTTGATAAGATTATAATTTTAATTCATTATATTTACTGGTATATCTTTTTGTTTGATCAATCATTATATTAATACTATATCATAATCATAATTATAATATAATGATATGAGAAGGAAACAAAAGGGGCCCACATAGGATGCTTTGGTCCACAACAAAATGAAAATGAATTGAATCCCACTTTACTGACTTTGCCATAAGGTTCTTATTAGGATAACCAAAACCGTCTCATTTTGACTCTTCCCCTTCATTCCTCACTAAACACGTAGGACGGCCCCTTTGTTTATTTCCTTTTATTTTTTATCCAATTTTTTCCTTTATTAAAAGAATTCTTTATTTATTCATATATATTTTACACGTAAATTTCTTTATTAATTATTCACATTCCTTAATTCACTAGGACTTTTCCTTTCCGTATTTATAGTATATATTTACAGTACCTCGGATCTTTCACACATTCACACGTATTCGCCTCTCTCTTTTCCCTCTCCCTCCTTTCTTCTTCCCCTCATTCTCTCTGCTTCAAAAGTACAGCAACTACAGTAATATCAATAAGAACAAGCTATACATACAAAAAGTTCGATTTTTTACACAGGTGTGCATAAAAAGTTCAAATTTTTACGCTTCCCCTTTTGAATTCTCCTTGTTCTCTGTTTCTAGTATGATTCTCTCTGTTCATATGTATTCCGTTTCTCAAATATATTACACATATATGACTTAACACCATATCATATCATCCCACTTGTTCCTTATGTTGCTTCTCTTAACGTCTTTTGTTACACTGTATCAAGTTATCAACGTTATTGGTATCTTTACTTTTGCTTACTGCTTTGTAAATTTTCTGTTTTTTCTTCTTCCCTCTTTTTTGTTGTGGATTTTGATGAATTTTATGGCTTGGCGGATTTTTGTTTTGATTGGCCATGGAATATGGAATTCTGGTTTGTTTTTATTTTCTATTGTTTTTTTTGGGTGGAACTTTTGGCGACCTTTTAGCTTCTTTTTCAGCGTTAGAATCGCAGTTTCTGTAGTTTTTATTGCTAGGTGAGAATTGAAGCCCTTTAATAACGAAGCCGACCCTATGTTTTTGCAACTAATAGTGCCACGTGGCAATCAGCCTTCTCTTCTCCCTCTTTTTCCTCTGTTACTGTGTCACTCTGTCTCTATAATATTCCTTTATTCCTATTTATAGCTAAGAGAAACAAGGTTTTTTTCCATGTATAATGAATATATAAGTTCACTTCACTTTGTTTTCATGTGTCACTGAACATTATACTAGTATATTATATACAGGTAAAACAGGAAATTTGTTAGATTTTAATGGGAAATTAATGATCTTTAAGGAATTAGACTTTTTCGTTCGCGCCTGGTAACGATGTGATCGAATCATGCACAGATATGTGCATGTATATGTTCAATTGTTCATTGCTCCTTTCATAGTAATTGTATTTCAAGTAAAAATTTTGATCATCATACTATAAGTGAATATTAAGACGTGTAAATTTGGGAATAATCAGATTTGATTAAGTGTTAATCCCTCTAGTTTGGTAGATTTGAAGTTGTGACTTTTGAATGGTGGCGGTTTTTTAATCTTGGAATTGGATGTTATCTTTCTATATCTGTGCATGCTTGTTTTGGAAGCTGTTTGCATGGTCTATGTTAGGATGGTTACAAATTTAATAGCTCAAGTTGGCTTCTTTTCTAAAGTTTTGAGTATTAGATTTATGCTTCAGGATTTTATCTAAAAATATCCCATCAGGCTTCCTAATTTTGGCTTCTGTGACTTTAAAGTTATCATCTGATATATTCATCTGGTTTTTCTTCTTTTATCATGTAAATTTTGAAGATATACTTCCTTATTATTAATATTAAATGATTGACTTATTACCCCAGCCATAACGCTAAAAACCTAAAAAAATTAGCTCATTTTAAACTTTGGAATACTATATGGATTCAGTGCATGTACTTTGATGTCGTTCAGTTTCCTTTAATATGTCTTGATTGATCGTGCTTTTGTCTCATATAAAAAGTATTGATAGAGAACTTGCCCCTTCCATGATGGAATCCATAATTAATTATAATTGTTTTGATTTTGTACTTCATGGTTTCCAAACGTATGCATCTTTCTTCTACAAATCATGTAGGTATCATGTTACCTGTGCTTACTTTTATTGATATTTCTTACTTAGATATCTGCACTGATAAGATACTTCCATATAAGTTTATGCTAATTTGAGACATTGTGCTTATTTGTTGCAGATTTGAAAAACAATAGATGGATAAACATGTTGGTAAAAGAGCCGTTGAAAGGACTGTAGCTTCCAAAAAGGGAGTGCCCCAATATCTTGGTTTGAGAAGTGCTACGAGTGCCAAGGATCAAAGTGTTCATTTATGTAGCCGACCTAATTGCAGCAGCAGGATTTACTCTTCTTTAATTGCTGAGAATGGTTCCTGTGTGAAAGGGAAATCTTTGAAGCCTTCAACACGATCCTCTTTAAGTGGCAAGGAACCAGTTGGAAGATCCCCTAGAACTTTCTCTGGAACTAGTAATTTAAGAAAGTCCCCCAAAGAGCCTCGGCGAACACTATCCTCTAAGGTAGAGACAGATTCTTCTGAAACTGGCAGCCTGCAGAATGAACCTGAACAAGGACATGCAGAACCAGGTAAGGTGATGATGGAAGAAGCAGCTGTCACTGGTGTCATTGTAAAAACAAGTTCACGAAGGAATTCTCTTGAACCTGGTTTGCATGGTCAAGGAACTAAAAGCAGTGGCTCAAAGACACATGCTGGTACCAGTCGATATAATTTGAGGAACACCAAGAGCAACTCAACATGCTCCACAGATTGTTCTTCTTCAGATTCAATCTTGGAGAGAATTCAGAGAGGGGATGATATGATGAAGAGAAGAAATTGTGAAAGGGAAGGTAGTTCCACTGTCAGAGGGAAAAAGTTGAGTGGAACTTTATTGGAAGGACAGAGTTCTGGTTCTGGAAGTGGCATATCTATTTCTGGTCCAAGAAGTTCAAGAAATATTCATCCTCACAGTGACAACAATACAGCAGAATTTGATACTGCCCATACCGCAACAAGTCAGAGTAGAAGAAGGCACGGAAGCAATTTTGATCAGGTAAATTTCCGTGCAAAACATGGTGGTGTATTTTTTCTGTTTATCAGTCCTACTTGGGGTAAGCTTACAACTAACTTGTTCTTCCATACTTCTGTACAGGTATTATCAGCATTTGAGAAGATGGAAAAAGATGAAGAGCTGACAAAGGAGGTATTTCTTGATGCTGTATTCAACGTGGGAACTTAAATTAGCTCATTCATCTGACATTTTCTTCTTTTGTGTTTGGCAGGAAATTGAACTGTTAGAGACAAGTTCCCTCCTGAATGGATTATACTTGCCTGATCGGCACAGAGACATGCGTATGGATATTGATGATATGACATATGAGGTTTGATGATGCCATAGTAATCCTACTATTATGTTTATGATTCAATTTTCTTATTTTACGATGCTTTTGATGTACTGCTGGCTTGAATAAGATTAGTTTTAAAATGGCATATGATTAATCATATATAGTGAAGGAAGTGTTGCTCATGGAAAGAGTGATACACATTCAACCATCTAGTAATTAGTATAAATGATTAATTGAGTGAGTGATATGGTCTTGAGAAAGGATGTTTGTTGACTCTTTGCCAGATGTTATAGAATTGAACTATTTCAAGTGAGTACAAAGTTCTTAAGAATATGAGCTATCATGATAACTTATCAAATTTTTTCTTACCAATGATAGGAACTATTGGCCCTGGGAGAAAGGATTGGTACTGTGAGCACAGCTTTGCCAGAGGAAGCACTGTCAGAATGCCTTGAGAGAAGCATCTATCAGTCTAGACCGTCAGATAATTACATGGAGAGCAGCAATATTAATAACGATGACACCAAATGCAGCATCTGCCAGGTATTTTCCTCAATTCTACCAAATCTTTATTCAAAAGAATTATGCTCACTTTGCTCAACTCATCCGAAAATTGGATGATGCAATGAAGCATCACATCTGCAAGGATGTGACTTGAAAAATTGTAATTGAAAAAGGGTACAATTAGCATTTAGTTATATGACTCATGTGAAAAGTCTCCAACTTTTGCACACCCCAAATGAATTTATTTAGGCTAGTTATTAATGTTAATGCTATTATGTGAAAAGATGTAAAAGAATGTACATATTTCTGGAATTTTAGGATGAATATTTGGTTGGAGATGAATTGGGGAGTTTGAAGTGTAAGCATGGATATCATGTGGATTGCATACAACAATGGCTTCGCCTCAAGAATTGGTGCCCTACCTGCAAAGGATCAGTTGCACTTTCAGATTCATCTGATACCTCTATAAACAGACTTGATCAGTGAGCTGGGATAGCTGTTTTCTTTTTCTTTTTATTTTTGTTTTGAATTTTTAGCTTTTCCTCCCTCTTGCTATTTTTTTGGTACACTTTATAGGTGTTAATTACTTGGTCATTTCTTATTGGCCATATGTGTACATAGCCATTATCTTCATCCTGGTCAGTGACACAAGGCACTGGCTTGATGACACTGTGGAACCTCTTTTAAAGTGTCCCATCTTGATAATAAAGCTTCATTTGAAATACTTGTTCTTTGACAGATTTTCCTACTAAGTTCTCAGTCTAGCTTCTGCAGTGTAAAAGATTTCATATTTATGTTTAAACTTGAAATTATCCCAAGAAATAGTGAACATTCCATCTTTTGACTTTGTTATTTAGATGCTATATGTTGTGATGTTGATATTAGGATATTAACATAATGAAACGGTTGTAAGTTCAATAATGGTTTCTACAGATGGTAAAAAAAATATATAATGGTTTGTACAATTAATTTTTCTCCTAACACAAAATTAAAATGAAAATCTACAAGTTATGGATAGCCGCAGAAATGTTGGGAGTGTTCTCACCATCACCGCAAAGTTTTAGAGAAACGAAGTATAATTATTTTCTAATCGCAAATAGATGGGCTTATTTTTCATTAAAGGTCATAACGGATAGTAGGATACTCTAACTAACTAGCAAGAGAAATGACATCCAAACTGTTGAATGCAATGAAAAGTTCGTTTTGAGGTTTTAATTATTGATGGCTAGCTTCCTTTAAAAGGATAGTCAAATAATAAATCATTAACCATATTACATCAATTAGTGACTTGTTTAAATGTCCTTAATCTATTTTTAATAGGGCAATAGATTGCCTGTTCACCTTTTATCTTAATTTACTTTTCACAATACTTATTTTAAAATAACAGATTTTCACAGACTTGTGACACTATCCAATATAGATCATGACTTGTCACAATGGTTTGGCCCAAAAATTGATGCAGTAGGACTGCACGATACGTTTTTTTGGGATTTTCTGAATATTTTTGTAACTTTGGTTACATCAGTTTCCTAAATTTATTTTAATAAGATTTTCCAAATTGAAGTTGATATTACACTGTTCCAACCATCAAGTAAACGTTCAGTTGCTTTTCTGTTCTCTCAATACATTGTTAAGAAATGTCAATATCCTTTTTTTTTTGCCACGAAGAAATGTCAATATCCAAGATGCATATGGCCACTGCGTTTCCATTAAGCGACCGAGAGGTTTAGTGATTTAGATACATACTAACAATATCCACATGGTGACAGATCGAACATGAAATTCTTATATGTAACTAGATCATAATCCCTGCATTGCATGACAAACTGATTGGAAGCCTCACTGCTTGTTAACAGTATAAATCCTAATAGCTACCATGTTTTTATGTGTATTGCTATTGATTTTTATACTTTAGCAACTTATAATTTAGCTGCTCTCATAGGAGAGAAAATTGTGTCAATTCATCGCAGACCGAACTAGTAGTAAAACTTCAAATGAATAATATATCTCAATAAGCATTCACTAAGTGCCTTCAATAACACAAATGTGCTGAGAATTTCAAGGCTGTCATACACTTTATATTTATTGTCATCAAAATTGATGTGCTCTGTGAGGTACAGATTACAGATCCGCATGACAATATTAAGGGACAAAACACTAATTCAGGGAAGTTTGAATATAAGTTAATGTGTTATTGATATCGAGTTCCAATCAATCCTTAGATTCTAAAAAAATACATACACAGCAACTTTGCAGCTTTATACATGTGAGAATTCCCCAAACCCAAAAGCCACAATAGTAACCCTGCAAAACTTTCTTACTTTCCTTTCTCAACAACTTTAAACTAAACAAAAAGAAAAAAAAACCTCGATATCTCTAAGGAAGGCAAACAAAAGCCAACACCAATGCTAAGCATACAACAGTGTAACCAACTGGGCTCTTGGTTGGTACCCTGGTTACAGCTAAATAAATTTCTGACCCATTCAGGCCCTCTAAATAGCAAAGACTAAGCAAGTTGGAGCTGAAGCCCAGTATTTTAACCTGGAACTTTTGGTTCATCTGGTTCATATTGGCCATGAGAATGGCAAAGCAACTGTGAAGGCTGATGATCACCAATCATTGTTGAGCCATTCGAACCAGAAGATTGACGTAAAAAGCAAAAAATCTTTACGGAAGCGTTATTCCTCCAAAGTGTGCATCGAAATTTTTTCCAACTGCAATGGCCAATCTTCTCCAAGTTGCTGTGGATTTAGCTCCATGGCAACCTTAAAATCTACGAAAGATACCGAGCATGGTGGTCTGTGATCAGGCAAAGGTTCTGTTGATCCACTAGCATTCTGCATATGCATATTATTACTTGGCCACATACCATTGATGACCTTACCCTGAATCTGCTGTTTCTGGGAAGGGGTCTTCCTCAATTCGTTTGCAGATCTCGATTCTACCAAGCCAACACACGACTTAATTAGACGTTTCAAATAAACATCCACCATATTATTCATTGTATTAGCACATTCCATGGAAACACTTCCAAGACCCTGTACTGCAGCAATCTGCTCCATGCGCCTTCTCAACGTTTCAGTGTCAGACAAGCAGCCACTGTCATAACAGCTAAGAAAATCACCTGTGCTAACCACCGGTAACGCTTTGCGTGCTCCACCCTCACTTGCTGGGCAGTATGGAATTCCAAGTGGTGCTAGCAGGGGACTTCTGTCGAAATGAGTTGACTGCTCTACTTCTTCACCATCTTCAACAGCTGATAACCTGCCTGGAACTTTTCCATGAACTCTTGGTATTTCAGCTGAACGCTCGATTGCACCCCTTCTTTCGTTCTCAGGTTGCTCAGCAACTGCTTGGAGTTGCTGTAATGGTCTCTGATAATCACACGGAGTAAGTGTTCCATTCTCCATATCAACCTTAATACCACTGTCTTCGGTACCAAGGGACTGATGTGAAAGAGCATCGACCTTCCCATTTGGTCCAAGTGGACTGGGTCTATCCTTGTTCTTCCGATCACGTATCCCAGACCTCATCTTACGCGGGGACACTGGTAAAACCCCATTTGACCAAATGGATGCATTTTGACTTTGATTTTGGAAGCTAGAACTACTTTGTTCATGCCCATCTTCTCTACCAGGTGATAAGGTTGTCAGTATTCCAGATTTCGAGGGAACTGACGACTGAATTGGAGGAGGTGTCTTGGCTTGGCATGCATTCTTCAAGATTGATCTCATGAAATGGTTGTGTAAGGGAAGATTCTCCCTCCCAAGTAACCGAAAACAATGCTTATCAAACTCATTCTTGCTCAACTTCTGACTCAAAAACTTGTTCAAGCAATTGAAGTACCGTTTCAACTTATCACCACCAATCCGCTTCGCAATTTGCACTTTTATTTCCCCCAAATCAATTCTTGAGCTCTGCAGGGGTTGCATTTTTCTATAGACAGATTCATACAATACCTAAAAATTCACAAAAACAAAACACCAACCATAACCCCAATTTGAGTCAACTCACAATTATTTCTGTTTCCAAAGAATTCCAAACTCCCCCTCCCCCATATCATAAAATAAATATAAACTGCTAGTTGCTCTGTGTACTATAACATCCAAATCCACAATTTATGCTAATTAAGTCACCCAATAGAAACTTCCAATTCTGAACCAGAAAAAAGGCTGCTCTTAAGCAAGAAAACCCCCAAAATTCAGGCACCACTAGAAAAGACAATGCAGAGCCAAATCTTAAATTCCCAACAGCAAAACCCTAAAATCAAACCACAGTATAACTCACAAGCTCCAAGCACAAAATCCCACAAATCAAACTCAATCAAAACCCTAAGCTTGAATAATCAAACTAACGTCCAAAACACCATACTCCTCACAAACACCAACAAGCAAACATTACATCACTGAACCACTTCAAAATCTCATTTTTCAACCAAATTAAAACTGCTTTCAACTTCAAAATCCGAAATTCGAAGTTGGGTATATGAGATCAGTGAGATAAACAGAATTACAATGGAAGGAAGCACAATGAAGAACAAAGCTTAAAGCTTTCGACTTTAAGCGAAAAAACAAAAGGGTTTACACATTGATTGATCTCTCACCTTGTAGAAGCTGAAGAATTGAATAGAAATCGAATCTCACTGTAAACTTTGAAGCTTTCTGTTTCTTCGAGCTACACCACAACGCTCTGTTTAATCTCTCTTTGTTTTTCTTTTCTTTTGAATTTTTCAATCGAAATTTTGAAAATTTCTGGGATTGAAGCTTTGGCTTTTGCAGATTTTTGATGAACTTCTCTCTCTGAAGCTCGATCTTACTAATCCCTTTTTCTTTCTTTCTTTCTTTCTTGTTTTTTTTTTTGCTCTCGTCTTTCTTCTCGGTCTTCCTGTTCCCTAATAAAAAAAAATACTTATTTATTTTATTTGCAATTTTGCTTAAGTGTAATTTGTTATTTGAATTTTGAATTTAGCAAATTATCAGCCAAATTAGTTATTTGACTTAGTTCTATCTTTTCAATTTCAAATATATTTAATTAATAGAGTGAAAGATCTTTGGTGTTATTCTATTTAATTAATTATTTTTCTTCCCGAAAAAAGATAAAAAGAAATGTGGTTCAGTTAGTTTCCATGCATGTTTGTGCCAAAACTGTTTCATCTGGTTAGTTAAAGTACAACAGGCGACCAAGAAGCTGGGAACAATATAACTCGCGGGAAAAAGTGTGTTTATATATATATATATATATATATATATATATATATTCAGTGTTGTTATCAGTGGAAATTATAGGAATAGAAAAATTTATATTTAAAAAAACGACTATGTGATTTGATATAGCTGGGGACACAAACATGATGAAGGGGTGATTAGTTTGTTCAAAGTGAATTCATTGATTTGGACCTTTCTGTTTTTAACAGATATGAATTTTTTGTGTGCCAAAATTTTGGATTCAAGTACTCTAAAGTGATAAGACTTAAGAGCATTATGCACTTTATGGGATATCTCCCTCTGGCACATACTCACAGAATTTAAAAGAATCATATAATCTTTGCCAAAAAGGGGAGGAGAAGAAGAGGAACCTGGAGTTTATAGGTGTTGCAGTTATTTTTATTCAATATATGTTGAGCCTGAAATTTCATTATTTAACAAAGTAGTAACTGTTGATTTATTTATTTGAACTTTCATATGGTTTTGTACTATAATTTAAATAAATTAGCATATCAAAAATATATTTTTCTTATATGTTATACGTGATAGATCTTCTATTTGATCAAACTATAATACCTTTCTTTTTGATAAAAAAACTATAATACCTTTCTTTAACAAACTATAATACCTTAAAAGAATAATTGGCCTTTGAACAAAAAAAAAAGAATAGTTGGCCAAAAAAATACCTTTATAAGAATAAGATGCAAGGAGTTTTTATCACTTACAATTACAAATGAAATGTACTAATCAACTGTTCCAACGCTCTGCTAGGGGATATATATGATGGATGTTAGTTTAGAAAACATTGTGAGGATATCAAATTAATGTGAAGAACAATACTCTCTATGTTCTACATTATAAGAGATAGTAAATCAAGTCACACAAACAAATCAAATCACACAAACCAATCACTTATAGTTTATTCATTTATTATATGTAGAATTGATTGTGCATTTTTTTTATGGAGGAGTGTTGAGAATAATTCTTTTTGGTCTGAAGTGTTGAGAATAATTCAAATTATTCATTGTTGAATTATTCTCAACACTCCCCATAATTTTGATACAATTTTTTTTATTTAGCCTCTATACTGTAAGTATATATTTCATTTACCGCCCTCTTTATATTAAAACCTTTTCAACGGTTAAAATTGAAATTAAAATTTGATAAAAAAAGGCTGTATTTTTTTTTGACCAAAAAAAAAAAAAAGGCCCAACGTGACCTTAACCAACTAGTTCACTAGTTTAAAAGGCGTTCAATAGTTCACTAGGCAGAGCTTATTTTGTTCCCTTTTCCCCAATAACAGGCCTCTAATATTTCGGTCATGTGCTATTTTAATGGCCGGGTCACTTTTTTTTTTTTAAAAAAAAAAATAGGCTGGGTTTTTTTGAGTTTAGTTTGATGGTGTTTAATATTTCTGAATGAGGGAAAAAAAGAGAGAAAAGAGATTGGCGTGCAATTTACAATGATATGACTCGTGATATACCCTCTTCTGCACTAAATGAGGAATGAGTAATCAGAAATATGTTATTGGGCATATTGTTAAGTAATAGAGTATATGTTTTGGGGCAGAATTTTTTTTTTCTCAAAAATGGCAAGGTGAATTTAGTTTGCCAACTTACTTATGACGAATCATATTTTTTTTATATAAATTACATTACTAAACTAAGTAACATTAGGAAGTCCACAACGGTCTTCCTGGAGTAGACTCCAGAGTTCTGGCTAAATTTGATAGACAATATGAAGTCGCATATTAGCATTAAGAGCTCTTTTGGCTAAAAAGTTTGATAGAGCATGCTCACCCTTGAGACCAAAGAGAGTACAACAACCTAATCTCGAGCAATTAACTCCTTTACACGTTGAATGAGTAAGTAATATTGATGTTGAGTAGAAATGTCATGATTAATAATGTGAAAATTTTCCGCTGCATCCATTTCCAAAAGAACATCACGAATGTCTTTTTCCCATGCAAATTCAAGCCCAATAACCAGAATCTCAACGCCCATGTTATCTCCCCCTTGATTTTTGAACAAGAGCTTATCATGACAATTACCAAGATGATCCTATAAAATTACTCCACAACCCAAACCTCCTCATGAAGAAAATGAATCATCAATATTAAGCTTAAGACTGCCTAGAGGTGAAGGAGGAGCAAAGGGGTCATAAACAAGACATTTATTTAAACAAGTTCTTTTCAACCTCAGAAGCTTAGAACAAATTTCCCGACATTAAATTACACTTGAAAATCAGATTAATGTTAATATCTCATTTATCTTCAAAAATTAAGGAATTTCTTCATTTCCAAATAAGACAACATAAAGTAGTAAACTTTGCTCGCCAATTATCACCACCAAAATCACGTGGTCTAAGAATATATTCATATAAAACCACTCTTTCAAATCCCAACTTCAACATTGTTCCATAACTTTTTAATGGTCAAAATTAATGGTAAAAAAACTACTATCTGTGAATTTCAAACGGACTAAATTTTGAGAGGAGTCCACTTCAATCTCGTCTTCAAGTTACATGAATTTTTAATATTGATACATTAAGGATAACACAAATAACACATCAATTTTTCTTTTTCCTTTTCTACTTTAGTGAGGGAATTTTTTTCACCATGAGTAATTAATACTCCCTCCGGTCCTATATATAAGACCTAATTCACTTTTTTGGAAAATCCTAAAAAAACAAAATAAGTTAATTATAAATTGATGATTTACCTAATACTATTTCCCTTAGACTAGTATATTTTGCCTATAAACTAATAGATAATCTAAAAATATATCAAATATGTCCTAATTTAATAACCTATTTCGCAACATTAATCTCTCCAAATAAAGTTATCTAGGTCTTATATTATTTAGGAGCGGAGGTAGTATTAACATTGATATATATTTGCATCCACTCTCAAGTTTTATCACACATGTGTGTCAGTGTCACAGTCAATTCATGGAAGATAGTCCATAAATTGCGTAATGTTGATATTGATTATTGTATTACTACTTTGGAAATAAACTCCTAATATAAAAATAAACTCCTAATATTATTCGGAAGTTGTAAGATTTTAGTTGAGGAGACACAGAAGAGAAGAGGTTTATGAGGTGAGTTTGGAAAAAACGCAATGGAGAGCGACACCGATGAATCCCTTCGGAAGAGAAAACAGCCTTTTCCTTTTCCCAGTGATTCCACTCGCAAGGTTCTTCCTTTTCTCTTTCCCCTTTTACCCTTCACTCTCAATTTCACTTTCTTCCTTCTCACTCTCACACACAACTTCGCCAATTGCTTGAAATTCATCCATTTGTATATTCTGATTCTGATTACCCACACTCACTATTATATGATCAAACCTACCGTTTGTCGCATGAAGTATGATGACTTCAGTTGATAGTAGGAATTCTTGCGAAATTCTGTATAATATATGGGAAGCAAAGTTAAATTGATGTTTGTTTAACTTATATATACTTCTTTGACCTAATTTTGTGGACAGTCTTGGAATCCATACTCCCCGTTGTGTAAGCGATGATGGCCTTTGATTTGGTTCTTGATGTTTTGCATAGTAAAAGTGTGCTTTAATTTATCCATCATGAAGTTAATTGTTTGATGACATTAACCATGGATTTTGGCCTCTAATGACTTGATTGTGTTAAATCAGAATTTTGTGCAAGAGGATGGCAATCAATTGGAGAGTACACGGGCTAGATGTAAGTGTGTGTTTTCAGCAGTTTCCTTCAATTTGGTGATTGACTTAGAAGTTTGTCTTATTGTTTCATGACAGTTGCAAGCTTGCTCAAAAGGCATGAAGAATTGAATGAGCGTCTTTCTAGGTACTGAGATTCTGGAGGTTGATTAAATTTTTGGGTTCAACTTGTCCTTCAAAAATTATCATCACACATGTTGCAAGTTCATTCATGATCACTTTTTGCCCTCTTAACTTTTGAAGTTTCAGTCGATTGGAGTGAAATTTGAGAGTGGTTTATGAGCTAATCATATATATGTTGATTTAAATACAAAATTATTTTGCCAATTATTACAGTTAGTTTTTTCCCATGATTTTACTTAATCATCCAAAGATTATTTCTGTTCATTCACTATTGATTTTTTGATTAACAAGTAAATAAATTCATTGCTTCTTTTTTGAAATAAAAAAAAGACATTACGCTTTTGCCTTTTGCCAGCAAATAGGATGATTATCCTAGAATGCTCATCTAGTGCTGTATTCAGTAGTGATGCTTTTTTTTGGATGTGTTCCTGGGTTTATAGGGACTCTGACAAGATCATATATGAGCGTCTACAGAAGGAGTTTCAAGCTGCTCGAGCTTCTCAAACTGAAGGTGACATTGACTTTAATTTTACCTAGATTCTTTAAGTCTTTAACCACGGAAATTTATGAGATGTGAATCTAGGTTAGTTTGCCTAAGTATGCTCATGTGACTGCTTACTTGTTTGTCTTTATTCCCCTGTGGAGTTGCTCACCTGCACTATCAGCCACTCATCAATTTTGGTACGTGCACAAATTTGATTTCCTTTTTTACTTTTGATAGAGGTAAGCTTAGATGGCGAACAATGGAATGATGGTCTATTAGCAACAATAAGAGAGCGGGTACAACCTTGTTGACTTGTTTATCTTTAGATATTTGATTTCAGTAGTCTCCTTGATAATCAAAGTTGATGTTTAAACTATGTATGTTCAGATGCTTGACGTGTTGATGCATGCTTTATTTAGGTTCATATGGAGGTAGATAGGAAGGCAGTGTCTGGAGATGCTAACGGATTGGAGAGCCCTGAGGAAAAAATTACATATAAAATTGGAAACAAGGCAAGTAATATTCTCGTGATGCATGTTTAAATCATGCGGCATTTGATGAGACTTTTAATCACTTTTAACTGTTTTTTCGGGGAAAAAAAAACAAAGCGGTTATTTTCACCTTATATTTAAGGATGGAGGGAGTATAAGCTAGCATACTGGAATGCCTTTATAAAAATAATATGTTTTGTACCTTGTGTCTATTATTTGATATTGGTTTAGTTTTTTGAAGCAGGTTATTTGCTGCTTGGAAGGCGCTAGAATTGGTATACAATATGAGACATCTTTTGCTGGTAATTAGGATTTAATCATTTTTTAGTTTCTTGCTAAATTTTAATGAACCAGGCTTCATCGACATTTTGTTTTAGCACTGACACCGAATACTAAGGGGAGGCCAGATCTCTCTCCATTGCCCTTCCATCTGTGTCTTTGTGAAGCGTTGATGACATATTTTAATGTATTGGCAGGAGAATCATGTGAGTTGTACCATTGTGTGCTTGAAAGCAAGTCATTTCTGGAAAAGATGACTGTTCTTGAACACACAGTTCCATTTTTTCTGCCCTTACGCGAAGCAGAAAATGATCTCCTTACATCAAATGCAATGGTTGGTAATTTACTGTGTTGACTTTTCCTGTTTAGTTTCCAATATTCTGAGCATTGGCTCTAACGATCTGCTTTCAGACATTCATAGATCATATCGGAGATCTTCTGCAAGCATATATAGATAGACGAGAACAGGTAGACTACCCATGTATGTCTTTACTAAGTAATCATTGGGAGAAACTTTGATACTGATCGCCATATCCACTTATAAGTCACTCATGCAGTTAGAAAAGTGAACAAACTTAATAGTAATTTATATCATGCCAATTCAACGATATGTGCACATTTATTTGGTTTGTTGACGCAGGTTCGACTTATCAAGGAATTGTATGGAAATCAAATTGGAGAACTGTATCATAGCCTTCCTTACCACATGATTGAATTTGCATTGGACGATTTTGATTGGTGAGGATATGTCTTACTGTGATCTGATACTAAGAATCTGTGAATAAAAAATGTGTTAAAAAACAAATTCTCTTTATGCAGCAAGGTAACCGTTAGCCTTAGATACGCGGATCTCATCTCTGTGTTTCCAACTCGAACAAGAGTTTTAGCATGGCCAATGCACCAATCCAAGAAAGACACTCCTGCTACAACGAAGGAGGATGGGCTGCCTGGAATTAACTCTACCGTTCGCCTAACCTATGCCGAAGATGCCCTGCGAACCATGAGTTTACCAGAAGGTAACTTAATTTAATTTTTTTTTGGCTTTGCAGCTTATGTGTTAATCAGAGTATTTACATCCTGCTTCCTGGTTCCAGCGTATGCAGAGATTGTGCTGAATCTACCACAAGCTCTTCAGCAGATGTTTAACGAAACAACAAATTCCTAGAGCTTTGCTTTCAGTCTGCATCTGTGCAGACCTTTTGGGGTAGATAATGTTGAGTAGCAAAAAAAAAAAAAAAAAAAATTCTTACAGACTCTTAGGTGGATTTGAATAGAGCTGATTTTTATGTTATTTTGGCATGTGATGTGTGATATCTCAATACCTACTTTGGTTTGCTGTATTGCTAGCTGGGTAGGCTATTGGATCCATATTCTCCATCAAACTAAGATGTAATTAAAATTATGTGTTTTGTTAATTATAGCTTTTCTTTCAGTTTTCATTCATTGCATGGCAAGGCATGAGATTTGTTTTAGGAGTTTCAACCAGGGAATGGAGGTGGCTTTTCATATGATTAACGTTAAGGAGTTTATTAATTACTTAACTCGTCCATGTTACTTTACAGCTGGGGTAGATTAAAATACTATGTACGTAGTGTGGAATCTCTTAATTCCGGTCAAAAATTTTAGATATGGGCTACGTACATAGTGGGGAAAACGTAGCCTATGCTAATGGACAGTTGCCATCTACCTAATTTACTTGATTAAAGTACGGAAAATGGCATTCAAAGACCCTAAAATAGTAATGACTATTAAAGATCTTTAAATTTTTAAAAAGGATAATAATCCTTGGTTGCAATTAAACTTTTCAGGATTTTTTTCTATCACCCATCTTTGATATACTTTTATTTTTTAATATTCATTTTTTCAAAAAAAAAAATCAATTATCAGCTTAAATGTTTTTACAATAAAAAAGATTTAAATATAAGCATTGTAAAGTGGCCATAAATTATTTTTTTTTTTGATGAAAAAAGTAGCCATAAATGATTAAGAACGGGATCAAATGGTAGAAACTTCAAAAGAGTGATACATTTTAAACTTCTTGAATGTTTTAAAAAACTTTTATTTTTTGCATATGCATCCAATATCTCATGCCAAATTCTATGTCATGGGGAATTAAATTGACCCAGAATAATTCAGATTCGGGGCGAGTGAGACCTTTTTAGATGACAACCTCTACAATACGAGTTTTAACACTATTTCAAGTTCAAGCTCAAATTCGAGAAATCTTGGTTAAATTGGATCAACACCTTTACTAGTTGATCTAAGTGCTCAGAATACCTTTACTAATTGATCTAAGTGGTCGGTAGTAAAATGTTTTTATAAGTTTTGATAGTGGATTAGCTAATTTAACAAGTCTGTTGCTACTATTTCTTATTTACAAGTGATCTTTGGCCATTTACAATTCAGCTTGAGCAATTTACAACCAAAGATTCCTAGGACTTGGATAATTCGACGTACTTTACTTTTGGAGTCTCAGCATGCGTCTCCTGTCTGTTTTGTGTCAGTTTTTGAGAGAAAGAGACGGTTGAGGAAGCCACATGGCAAAGTGGACAGTGTCACTCTTCCATTTGTTAAGCTATTTGATAATGGAATTTCTATCACTAAGTGCTGCAAACACCTTTAAAAGTAGTGAATGCACCTTGTGGCAGTTAAGCATGCTTTTTATTTAAAAGGAAAAATATACTAGTACATCTTATGCCAACTTAATGACAGTTTTGTCCGATTCGTAATATTCCAAGGTTATGTACAAACCAACCAACTTCATTTGGAGGAATACAACAAAAAGAACAAGTAAAATAAGATATGGTATTATGGTTATCCACGCTATGTACTTTATAACGCACTTGGCGATATTTCACCAATCCAAGAACTTCCATTGCAACCTATTCACAATAATTATGTAGCACCATAGCCATGAGTGCTGTGTGAGATATTATTAAAACATTTGCATGTTCTCCTAGAGTAAACACTGTTGGTATTTAGTTCTTGATATTTTCTTGCAAATTCTTAGCCTTCTAAGATTCTCTCCAGGAAAAGAATCTGACTATTTAAGGGTGCATTGGTGTAGCTATAAGTCGAAAACCAACAAATGAAAATAATGAGTAGCTTCGTTTTGTTTCTTGGTAGCCTGCTTTTTCTGCAGCTCATAGCTGCAAGTTTTGGCCAACTTAAAGTGGACTATTACAGAAACACATGTCCAAATGTTGAATCAATAGTTCGAGCTGCAGTTGAAAAGAAATTCCAGCAGACATTTGTGACTGCACCTGCTACTCTTAGGCTTTTCTTCCATGATTGCTTTGTCAGGGTCAGCAAAGCATGCTTTATTTTTCTCTTCTCCTTCTTCATTCATCTATCTAACTCTTTTGGAAATATCTCCTTGAAACCTTTAACTTTGTGCATGTGTATAGGGATGTGATGCTTCTGTGATTCTGGCTGAGAGAAATGGTGCAGCAGAGAAGGACAATTCTATTGATCTATCATTGGCCGGTGATGGGTTTGACACTGTAATCAAAGCCAAGGAGGCAGTTGATAGTGTCTCTGGATGTAGAAATAAGGTTTCGTGTGCTGATATATTGGCATTGGCCACAAGGGATGTCATTTCACTGGTATATTTAGATACTCTTTTGCTATTTTGGAACATTATTAACTAAAACAAGAAACAAAACTAAGAAATTTGTATACTTTAAATCCAAGTCATAGTCAGTGACTGAGTTATTAGTCTTTGCAAGGGTGTACTATAACATTCTGATTATGAGTACAATATTACTTGTTTGCAGACAGGAGGACCATCATATTCTGTAGAGCTGGGAAGGCTTGATGGGAGAATCTCCACTAAAGCAAGTGTGAGACACCATCTTCCTCATGCTAATTTTGAATTAGCAGAGCTGAAAGCAATGTTTGCTTCACATGGTCTCACTCTTACTGATCTAGTTGCTCTGTCAGGTAATCTATTTGTACTGTAAAAGAGGTACTAATTGGATGCAGAAAATAAGATGTAAACTGAAATGGATTGTTGTTACAGGAGCACATACTATAGGTTTCTCTCACTGTAGTCAATTCTCTAAGCGCATTTACAAGTTCAGCAGCAAGAACAGAATTGATCCAACACTTAATTTGGATTATGCAAAGCAACTCAAGGAAATGTGTCCAGCAAATGTAGACCCTAGATTTGCCATAAGCTTGGACCCCATTTCACCTCAGGTATTTGATAATCAGTATTTCAAGAATCTTGTGCTAGGCAAAGGACTCTTAACATCTGATCAAACTTTGTTTACTGATACAAGATCAAGGAAGTTGGTTAGCTTGTTTGCATCCAACAGCAAAGCTTTTGAACGGGCTTTTGTAACTGCCATCACAAAACTAGGACGGGTTGGGGTTAAAACAGGAAACCAGGGTGAAATTAGGCAAGATTGTACCAGGGTCAATTAGATCACTCTTCTTCATTCTTTACCCTTTTTCTTTACAATTTATCAATGCTTTGTTTCATTTTAATTTTGTACTAGATCGTATCATAAGGAATTTTTCCATTTATCATACAAGCTTTACACCATAGATTATATTATAGCTGCCTTTTGAGACCATTAGCCAAGACAACAAGAGTTATGAATGTTGAAGTAAGTAGAGTGACAAAACTTGAGCGAATTATGCATGTGCACACCTTAAAAATTGTAAATAATGACTAATAAAATTATTAAGAAACAGCAATAGAAGGAGGTGTAATGTGATCTTAATAGCATTAGTACTGCGTACAGCAGAAAGGATGTAGGTAAAAGTAAAACCCTTCCATAACATTGGTATTATTTTGGTACCAAAAGTTAAAGGGAGCTCTTGCAAATATCCACTAGATCACACTAGTGATTTCCCTACAAGGAAAGAAAATAAAAGAAAAAACACTGTTTCTAATATAAATAAAAAAGATTAACTCAAGCTTTTCTTCGTCATTATATTGGTTATATTAGCTGTTGGACAAGCGCACATATTTCTTTGATTCTCATGGCTTCAAAGCTCTTTATTACACGGTATAATGCTGCTGAATTGTATCAATGTCAAGTCCCTTAAGCTTCACCACTGATTCAACGTGTCCCTTAAGAGTGTGTAGCTCCCTTAGCCTGTAAGACCAATTTTAAAAGATCCAAATACACAAACAAGAAAATCTCAAGTTAATACATAATACACCTTATGAAGATTAAGCTTGAAGCTAAGCAAGTTATAGGGTTACCTTGCAACCTCAGCTCGTCGCTTGGCTTGTTCAGCAATCTCAGAAAGCTCCCTGTAGCTATTTTTGTCATTGAAAAGGTTTGCAGTTTCTGGTGGCTGAAGACCATGAAGAGTTCTCTGTGCAGTTGCCCACTGTGCTTCCCTTTCTTCTTTCCCATAATCTTTCTTGGTAGTGAAGGCAGTCTGAGATTACAAAAAGCATGATAATCAAACTTACAGTCATGAACACCAGATTACACGCATATCAGAGAAAAATGAAAAAAAAAAAAAGCTACCTTGTTCTCCAAGATATTATCCCAAGCCTTCCCACTGAGACCATAGCGAATAGCAAATTTGAGTAAATCAAGAGGGATATATGTCACTATACTGTATAGCCAAATAACACCTGCCCATCCCCATCCCATTCCCTTAATCCTTGCAAATTCCCAGTGTGCATACACAGCAATCAAAGTTGCTACCTGCAAATCACATAATGGATGATTTTATCGTAACACAAACATTTAAAAAAAATGATGTTTTTGACAAACATTAAAGAGAGGCTGCATCAAAGTTTCAATCTTGAAGTTACCAGCTGAGCAATCATGAAAGCTCCGAGAAGCAGGAGACCAGGTCTTTCAACATAGGACCAGCTACGAGACCTAGTGACAAAAATCAAGGCCTGGCTTATAATACTGACTTGTAGGTACAAGGCTGCCATTGTTTCATTAGGCCTGTGTCTCAGAGACATCACACCAAACTTGTCCTGGAGAAGAAAGATACAATAACTCTTATAGCTTGAATGGCTGGATATGTGATAATATAATCTTTTAAAAGAGTAAAAGATGAAGTTGTGGTATTACCGAGAAGAAGTTAGTATCATATATAGCCCAGAAAAATACAACTGTCATCAGTGCCAAGTAACCTCCAAGCACAACCCCAGTAGCAAATATCTCCTTCAGCTTCCAACTGTCAGGCTGAGGGGATGGCTTCACACGATCCTTGGATATTGTCATAATGGTTCCTGAGGTTTTTGTGTTAATCAAAGATATCTGACGGATAGTTCTATATCATTTGTTAAGATATTGACCAGAAGCTTACCGTCATTTAGTATGGCAATAATCAGAACCATGAAGGGTGCAAAATCAAACTTCCAGATCAACGCTATAAACAAGAAACCAAACTGCAAAAATAACAACAATCAGCATAAATGACAAGAATTCTCTGCAATTATTAGTGTGAAAATATTACGATGTGAACATATTTGCATACTTACCACAATACGAATAGTGATGGAAACAGCATAGATCTGAAACATTCAGTAAAAAGAAAACATGTCACATTTTACATGCTTATATATCAAAGAGTGGATAAGATGTAATAGAATGAGTTAGGCAAGGAAGGTAAACTAACAGTGTAGTTCTTCATCCTCTGGAAAATAGCCCTGCTGGTGAGCACTGCACTGACAATAACACTCAAACCAGGTTCAGTGAGGACAATGTCAGAAGCACTCCTAGCAGCATCAGTAGCATCAGCAACAGCAATTCCAATATCTGCTCTCTTCAATGCAGGCGCATCATTCACACCATCTCCTGTCATTCCACATATATGCTTCCTGTCTTGCAGTCTTTTCACTATTTCATACTTGTGCTCTAATAACAAATGCCAAAAACAAGAGAAAAAAAGGCAACACATCAAATAATGTTGGAAGAATGTTTCAAGATTATATTTACATGTACACATGCATAGATACATATGGTCAGAGTACTTACCAGGAAAGACTCCTGCAAATCCATCAGCCTTCTCAATCAATTCATCGACCGGAAGAGCTGAAACAGTAGCATCCTTGTCTCCTCCCAGCAATGAAGAAGATGGGTACATGTTTGTTCCCATTCCAAGCCTTCGTCCAGTTTCCTTGGCAATGGCAAGCTGATCACCTATTGAACAAGACAACAATAAATTCTCATTCTATTTCAAGCTACAAAGATGTCTCAGCCTTCTTGGAGAAACATATCCTAACTAACATCCTTACACGCTGAAAAGAAAATTTAAAAACAAAATCTCTGATCTTACCAGTGATCATCTTGACATTAACACCAAGGTGTAGAGCTCTTCTGATGGTCTCAGCACTGTCATGCCTAGGAGGATCAAATAGAGGTAACAAGCCAATAAATTGCCATGGTGCCCCTGCAGCATCTTTTGACTTTTCTGGCACTTCCTGGAGACAAATAATCAAAGCAACACCAGTAAGGGAGGGATGTTCCATATTAAGTAGAAAAGTTCATTAAAATCAATAAGACTAGCTGAGCAAACCTGTCTTGCAACACCTAAAGAACGAAGTCCACGCTCAGCAAACTTGTCAATACATGTGTGAACCCTCTTCCTCACATCCTCTTTGCTGTTGCAAAGATTCAAAATCTGTACAAACAAAAAACCATGATTAAAATTTCTGAATAAACCTAACTATTTCTCATATTGTTTGCCAGTGACACCCTTCTTTACCTGCTCAGGAGCACCTTTACTAGCCCTATGCCAGTTTCCATCAGAATCAATATATGTAAGAGCAGTCCTCTTGTCCACGGGATTAAATGGCAGAAAATGAACCTCCCTGATTCCAGCTCGAGCCTAGCAAACTCAATATAGTTAGAAAAATAAGAACTTTGGGGTAAAACTTTTAATAAAAGCTTAAAAGAAGGCTTTTTGGGTATTCTATATATACCTCCTTTGGATCAGCTAGCATGCCAACAATTGCAGCATCTATGGCATCCTGATTCTCAGTTCTGGATGCCCTTGCTGCAAGAAGGATCACAAACTCCTTCTCCACACCTTTAGCAAACACCTCAATCAAGTTCCTATCAACAGTTAGCTTATTCAGAGTGAGAGTTCCAGTCTTATCACTACACAAAACATCCATTCCTGCCATTTCCTCAATAGCAGTCATCCTCTTAGTGATAGCACCTTGTTGAGACAACCTATGAGAACCGATAGCCATAGTGACTGACAAGACAGTAGGCATGGCAATCGGAATTCCTCCGATCAAAAGAACCAAAAGGTTGTCGATTCCATCCCTATACTTTCGATGCTGGATCGGGTACATCACTACGAGCTCAATCACTATCCCAACAGCAATTGAGCAAATACAGAAATTACCAATTGCTGTGAGGACTTTCTGGAAGTGACCAACTTGGTTAGTACTATCCACCAAATGAGCTGCTTTACCAAAGAAAGTGTGAACTCCAGTGGCAATCACAACCGCTTCAATCTCTCCCTTTTTCACAGTTGATCCAGAGAACACTTCATCTGAAGGGTGCTTAGTCACAGGAAGAGACTCCCCAGTTAAAGCAGACTGATCAACACTTAAAGGATCACCCTCCAAAAGACGTGCATCAGCTGGGATAATATCTCCTAGCTTGATGCTTACTATATCTCCAGGCACTAAAATTGCAGCATCTTGTTCACTCCATCTACCATCTCTCAGAACCTGCAAATACAAACAAAGAAAAGTTTATTAAACTAAAACATCCATGAAGAAGTCCTAGGAAGAAAAGTAAATGGATGTGTTATGTGTATATGAATATATGACCTTGGTCTTGGGAGCTAAGCCAGCCATAAGTGCAGCGGCAGCATTTCCAGCATTGTTTTCTTCAATGAAACTGATTGTGGAGTTGACAAGGAGAAGAACAATGATACCAACAAAGTCTTGCCAATCTGGGGGTCTTCCTCCTCCATTGGCCAAAGCAATGGCCATGATGGCAGCAGCTTCCATGACCCATGAGAGAGGGTTCCACATGAAACCAAGGAACTTCAAAAGTTTGCTTTCCTGTTTCCATGTTACAAGATTTTTAGATGGATGTCATTCACTTGCTTGCTTTCACATATAAACAAGTAGTGAGATTACTATTATCATGAGAATTATTAAAGGTGTGATACCTTTTTCTCTTCCAATTTGTTTGGACCAAACACTTGAAGCCGATTGGCTCCTTCGTCTGATGTTAGACCTGTTCTTGAACATTTCAGCTGCTCAAACACTTCCTCTATTGGAATTTTTTCCTGCTCACCACAACATGATTAATATTTGTTTGTCATCAACAAGAGCAGGAAGAATCTGCTTCCCATGTATGTCCGGTTTTTTTAGACAAATAATCATTCTTTCATAATGATATGTATTTTTAAGTTATGTATAATTCAGTGATGGCAGATCAAGTCCTATAAATCTCGGGTGACTTAGCAAATATCAAAGTTTAAGTTCTGTACGTAAAAGCTGCATCACAATCATACGTATAATATGGTTATGATTTGGAAACTTAATAAAGGCGGGTAATATTAATATCAACGGTGGTGTGAAACACACGGTGTAGGAGGCGCGTGGACAAAGGCAGAGAAAGAAGCGTGCGTGCAAAAACCGCTAATTCTTATTCTTTTGCAACACGTGGCAGCATGCACTGTACTACTAAACAGTGGAATTACGCATTTAATTAATAAGAAAAATAATAATGTTGCAGATAAAAATTTGACTAGCATGAATTATGTCTCAAAAATAAAATCTATAACGACAAAACATTTATAAATAAGCCGTGTGATTTTTTTTATTATTAAGCCGTATCAAATTGAAACAAACACCACGGTAAAGTGATTAGTTTTGGTAAAGTGAAATCAGTAGTTATATAAAAGTGATGAATGTTAATACAAAAGAAAGAAACAGAAAATGTCAATTTTCTATCAAAGAATATAATGGTGTGATATCTTTTACTTGAGAGGTGAAGGAAGCAGGAAAAAATATTCATGAAAAAGAGTAGTGCTTGTTTGATGGTTAGTTAGTAGTGAAAATAATAGTATGAATATAGGAAATAGGAAAAGCGTGAAATATCAAAGGCTCTGGAGAAAAAAACAAGTTGTTTATGATTATGTTAAAGATAATAGAGGAAGAAAAGAAGATTGCTCATTGATATATAACACATATGCTTATAAGAAAAAACCATATAGAGGGAGAGAAAGAGAGAGTAATACCAAATCGACGCTCTCATTTTTGATCTCGTCGAGAGAGATGGCCTTGTCGGCAGGCATGGTGAGATGGAGGAACGAACAAAGAGAAAAAGAATAGATACAGAAATGGAGGGAATGATAGGCGTGTGAGTATGTCTTTATATATATATTCAACAAGTTAACTTTGCGCCTTACGGTTTTGTATGCTACTTTTAGTTTTACCTCCTAAATCCTAACTTTTCCACTAACTGTCATAGTGTTGTACTGTTGCTCCTATCTCTAGGGTCCCACCCCTTCCACTTTTCCTTTTTATAAGTTTTATTTACTCCTCAATATGAATAAAAACTAGAATACTTAGATGTTTATCCCATTGGGTGAGTTACGTACACCAACGTTTACTGACCAAAAGATTTTACTCTATAATATCATCAATTATTTGCTTTATTTGGTCTTTATCATCTACCTCTTTAACATGTTCGTCATCCTTTAAACGTGACCAAAACTTCCCATACATTAATTTTGACTATCTTATCTTCAATCAATGTCACTCCAACTCCCTACCATATATGAATATCATGAATTGAATTTTCATTAACATGATCAAACATTATCTATCTCATCATCTTCATAAATAAATAAACGCCATTGTTACTTTACTATGGACAATTGTATATTAAGTTCATTAACATCCCAAGACGAGAGAAAATTAATATTATTAGAAAGTCTCAATGAGTGACAGGTGAAAAAAAAAAAAACAACGACAACTTATTAATATACACTTGTCTAAATAGTATTGATTTTCTCTTTGATAGATTTCTCAATACAATTGTCTGTCCATGTTTGTTCCGTTTACTAGAGTACTTTGAGTGACCAATTGCCAGCATACGCGCTTCGCCCTTAATCAGGGCAGGGACTCCACGGAATTAACCTTATTTCTATTATTGTTTATTTTTCACTCCCATGTCGTATTTTCTTAACAGCATCCTCTTTGTGGCCATGCAGAGTAACGTGGCATCATGCGACAGGTTAAATATGATGGTGATTTCGCAATAAACATGCAGAGTAACGTGGCATCATGCGACAGGTTAAATACATGTTTATTAGTTATATTTATTATGTTCATGTTTCTAATCAAATCAAACCTTACTGTTTGTGATATCTTTATCTGTAATGGTCTCATAAAATTTTGATATTTCATCGATATGATTTCTTATTATTAAAACATTCCATAAGATCTTGTAAACAAACATGCTTAAGTTTTGCTTTGTGCATGGGAAAAAATATGTTATGTTTTCTAATCCGACTACCAATCAATTATACTTTTTAAGGTTAAACATGAGTTATCATAGGTTAAACGTAATTCAATTGTTTAAACAAATTACTATGACCAGTCGATTCATTCACTTAACAATAATTCTTAGATAAATTTGAATAGATTATTTTCACTTCAAACATTTAAATTTTAACTTTTGTGTGTATTTTATTTATATATGCCATTTATTTATAGATTATTTTAATTTTTATTTCTTTTGTTGCAAATCTCCACATTAACGTTAAGGCATTTTCTGTTTATTTACAAGGAATATTCCAAAATTTCCACGTGCAACCCTTTATATATCAATACCAATTAGTGCTACCATATTTTTTGTATTTTTCCTATTGACAATATATTAAAATTAGAAAGATGATTTTGACGCCAATTAACAACAATAGTGCAGAGATGAGAATATGATAGCCAGAAATAAGAAAAGCAGCTGAAAGAACACGATGCGTGCCATTATCTTAAGCTCTTACCAATTAATTGCAATAATGCAAATGAAAATATATTAAACTCCACTGCCATTATCAATCTTATTTAACATCACATATGTAAGTGTGTCATGGAACTCTTGTTATTGAATATATGCATGCATGACGACAGGATATATCTCTACGCACACGTCCCTTTTTTAGTTTCTTTTAATTAATTATATGCCTTAGATGTCTTAATTTATATGCGAATAAACACAAAAAAACAAAAAAGAAACTTAATATACATGCATGTTTACATGTTATATAAAATATTTACAATAATCTGTTTTGCTACTCTTTAATTTCTTTTTCTTGGTCTGTCATGCTCTTGATTATTTTTAATTTATTTTCGGCACTCTCAACCCCTTAAACAAATTCTGATGAATAAAGTCATGAACGATTTTTATCACTCTGTAGAGCGAATTTATCTTCTTCGTTCTATATGTTACTCTCTCCGGTCCTAATTACAAGTCGCCTTTGACTTTTTTTGGAGATGTTAAAGTTACAAAATATGTTATTAAATTATGACATATTTGATAAATTTTTATATTAGTCATTAGTTTATAGGTTAAACAAACTAATTTAGGGGAAAAAATTAGTTAAATCAATTTATGATTGACTTATTTTGTTTTTTTAGAATTTTTCAAAAAAGTCAAAGGCGACTTATAATTAGGACCGGAGTGAGTAATATACTTCTGATCATCTACGAAACTCGCTCCTTCCTGGCTATTCTTTTCTTCTACCGTACAACTTCTCCCAAAATCCTAACAGATAGATGTTGTATGTATAACCATTTTGTGTTGTGATTCGATTAAGATCCCACGCATACACACACATTTTGCCTTCAAGGGAAAGAAAGGTACGTGGGAAATAAACGCAATTAAATGAACAACAACAATAATACTCACAAATACAACTATAAACACCACTACTTATTTGCTTTGACAGCATTTAAAACAACAAGATGACGGGGAAAAAAAGCAGGATTGGAAGAGGAGTCGAGACCTTTAGCACGTGCATATACACCTTCGTAGCCAAAAGCAACTATTATATCGTGCCTTTCACAATCATGATGATACAATTTGTATTTATTATTCATATTTTTTCCTTCTTAAATTATTCATCACACATATTGTCCAATATGCAGGCAAGCAAGATGCTTACTTATCCTTAGCCGTTATCATATTAAAATCCCTAACAGTATTAAATTATACATTATTAGCCAAATAAACTTTTAAACACCTCCTATTCATTAATAAAAGAGAGAATTAACATCACATAACCTACGCAAAAAATGAATTACTGCATTATACAGCGTGTAATTTATTATAAGAGCAAGTAGCTGGCGTTCACTTTTAGTCCAAATTTTTTTTTCTTATTTTATCTTGTATATTTATTGTTTTTATCTAAACTAATTTGTCTTATTTATAATATATTATAAATATAGTGTTGGGCACAACAGTACAAGTTTTCTAGAAAACCTTCGTAAGTAATGATACGATTATAAGTAATTTATTTATTTTCTTTAAAATCTCTAAATTAGTTAATTGTGTTTTCATTTGTACAATTAAATGGTTTAATTAATGTATCAGTTCGATCTCAAACTAGTTAACTGTGCGTTACAATGGGCAATGGGTATCTTATCTACATTTTATTAAAAACTTAAAATCATACTGCGTGCCGTCACTAATATGTGTTTTGAAGAAAGTCAGAGTTGGAAATAAGAGATGCGAAGTGCAATTCATTTTTTTTTGGGACTGAAAAAGTGCAATTCAATTCATTTTTTAATTTTTCTCGAATCTTAACCTACTCTCTTATGATTCGGTTGTTGTTTTCTGCTTCACGCTATTTTTTACTATTATGTTTATTTATCTTCTAAAAGAAGGGGCACGTGTCAATATCTTGTCGCTAGAGGTAGAAAGGTTTCGTTCATCCACTTTGTTCCTATTCTCAATGTTCATCTCTTTATTATGTTCCTATTCCCAATGCCCACACCGCAGATTGGTAATTTGCCTTTTTTTTTCCGGGAAAAGTGTATATCGTTCAAGAAATTAAAATGATTATTTAAACTCACTAATACATGTAAGGGAGGATTGCCCCTATATTTTAAGTAAGAGATTTAATATCATCTATAGGTTTATTGATAACTCCTTAGTTATTCTAAGCAAAAAAAAATAACTCCTTCAGTTATTAACAAAAACTATTTTAGCTGCTAATAGAAGCCATTGTTATTAACAACTCGAGACTTTTATAAAATTAAGTCTCTTACTTGAAACTATAGTATGCAATGATCCTATCATATAATCTAGTTCTTATTTATATTACCAAGCACCTATATGAGAAGTTTTTAATCCTATCTACAAAGCAATAAATGTTAGCAATATATTGTTCTAAATGTAAACCACCTATATACCATTAGAAAACTAATAATTTATTTTATGGAATTGAATGTTTGACGATGAATTTTCGCTAAATCTTATTTGTAGGACCTAACTCTCTGTCGTCAAATTATTTGCCATACTGGAACATGAACTGTGAATTCATTTAATTAGCTTGTTCAGTTTTTTTTTGTGGAGAGTATATGTAGTACCATTATGAAATTTACTGTCCAAAGAACGCAAGTACAGAACATACTATTTTAGAGACACATATAATCTTTCTTGCACACGTCAAGAGCATATATATAAGTCCTAAGTCTTAACCCATTCACATAATATACTAAACATATTTATTCAACTTATCAATTAGATTAAAAATATCTTGTTGAAATGGCATGACATTATATGAAAACACATTAAACACCCACCTTTATTCACACTTTCCATTACTATTATTAAGGATGCCAATAAGATTAAATCGAGCCAATATTGAGAAAACGTAAAAACAAATCTTATAATTGAAAACAAACTTACCTTCCATATATGTTTTACATACATTTAGGAAGGAAAACGGATAGAGTTCATAACCGTATAGTAGTCCATGTATTTAATATAATAACCGAGTAGTTTTATTTGACAAAACTAAAAGGTTAAAAGTTTTATGATTATATATACTATATAGATTTATTAGAAAATCTTCTGTCATATATAGATTTATTAATTAAGTAACACAAATAACTTTTGAAATGAATTATTAATATATAAGCACCCTAAAGTGATTTATTTACTTTTTTTAGTATTCTTAAATAAAACCAATATAAAAGGAGGTAGTGCATTATCTTTCGTCCATTTCTTTTGCCAGATATTTTTTTCTTCTGCTAGATTTAAATAAATAAGTAGTATTACAAAATATAGGTTGATGATTGTCCACTATATGCGAATGAGATTTCGGTGAATTGAGTTTGAAAGATGGGCGACCAATCTGCATTGGAAGGGGCAATTTAAAAGTGGATTCCATCAATATAATAACATACAGTACAATTTTTTTATATTTGTAAAAGATTCTAATTAATCATGTCAAGTCATGGTATGGTCCGGGATAATAATAATAATACAAATGCATCCACCAAGAAGTAGAGCTGAAATGAATCCCCAATTTTCGCAAGTGAAGTCGAAAAAGCTGGTGCAAGTGTGATTGTGCGTGTACGTGCTTTGTTCCCTTTTTTCATCCAAAATCAAATTTGCAACTTGGTGGCTCTAATGATTAAATATTAGCATCTTTAAGATTTTCTGGGACAAACGAAGGGGACACTATAATCGGGAGTAGTCAATAGCTATTCCTGATTTATTTTGTTCAACATACAAAATTAAAAATAAAGACAACCCATAATCTCGAATAATTAATGGACATTTTTTTGCTGTTAAAGCTAAGCTTGGTGAAAGAGGAATTACTTTACATAGTTTTTGTTGGTTTGTGTTGGAAGCGGCAACATAATCTTGTCACACGCTGCACCTTCGTTACTCCTTTATATTATTAAGATTATTCTCTGACCAAAAATTTAAATTGATTGAAAAGCTTTTGTTAAAATCGTTGTGGTTTAAATTTTTATTGGAATGAAATAAGTGGAAAACAAAAGAGGACGGTGGATTATGAAAAAATGGAAACGGAGGATAAAAAGTGGTCACTCACGCACTTCTAAGAACCCAATCATGGATGCCTTCCCTCATGCTATTTTTAAGAAACTAAGTAAATCAAACAAACATACCATATAAAGTCTAACATCAAGATTTTAATATGATCATACACATTAAAAAAAAGTTAAGCATGAGTGATTAGAATTAAGTTTTATATTACTACATACTACACTGCAAAACTTGTATGTTTATCGTTTTCCCATTATAAATTACATGGTCTTTTTGCATGTACTCTTTTCGAGTACCCCATCCAATTCAAATTAAATTATTTCATTAATAATACAAATCAATGACATAAATAACTATCACTAAGCACTCCCTCTAATCTTAATTATAAGAGATAGGTGACTTTTAAAAAAAAAACAAGCATGCAAAATATAGCACTTTAAATTGTTTATATTTATCTTATTTTTCTCAAAACTAATTTATTTACGTATAAAATATCATATAATTTAATTACGTATATGTAACATATATTTATAGAGAGAGATAAAATGTGATAGAGATTTAAATACATACGTTAAGTTATGATTTTTTTTCTCTTTTTACTGCACATTTTATAAATGGCAGGCCTATGAAATTGTACATCAAACTGTACGGAAGAAAAAGAGGAGATCGATGTGTTTGAGTTTGAGGTAGGATCGCATCACATGGTGATCATCAAACTTATTCCATTCCCATATCCGTGAAACATTGACTTGCCTTAAAACACAGTTTATCTCATCCACCAACCAACCAAAGCTAAGGCACGGAATGTGATAGATACTCATAAAACACAAATCAACGAAGCTTCATTTGAATATAAGAATAGTGTACTTAGAGCTTGTGATTTGAATTATTTTGCTCTCCTTTTGTTTTACCTTATCACGACCGAATATTAGTTAACATCTTCAGCTGATCTGATCCCATGATTTTGGTCTAGGTTTCGAAAGACAAGACACAAAGGCATGATCATCATGATTTATCAAGCTCGGTCACAAGAAAGGGTTAATTGAGAAAACTAATAATGATCCCTTTTGAACATTATTTAGGTGGTGCACAACTTGTAATGTACGATAGGAAGCTTATAGAAGAAGGTTGTGAGTAGTGGAAGGCATGAGAAGATAAGAACCACTGCACAACGAAAGACAACAGAGAGAGAATATAATAGAGGAAGCAATGGTTGAGGATTGATGAGATGGTCCTGAGTTTTGGGGTACCCTAATCCGCACAAAGTTGCAATGTGGGGGCCCTCTCTTTTTAGACCCACTTCATGGAATAAATAAACCCAAAGAGAAAAGCCACACACACACACACACATAAGAGAATAAATACGGCTCCTCTTGCTGCTAAAGTCAGTTCCTTTTTTGTTTTGGGTAGGTACGTATTGGTATTGGTGTCAAAGATGAGTTGAATGGAGTATAGTCATGCAATTTGAGAGGCACTAAAATTGCTTGATTTAGTTATAGTGAGCTAATTATGATCACCAAGCTGTGTGGTAATTCAAAGATTCTGAATTGACAGGCACAAGCATGGCATGGATCATGGATGGTGTTAGCAGAATGGGATGCAGTGGGTCAGACAGGACACATATACATTAGAATTCTGAATGAGATAATTTTTGAAAATGATTTGAAACCCATGTTTTTTTAATTTTATAACTTTTGGATCACTTACATAAAATATATCTAATGATTTTTTTTTTATAATTACCAGGCATCCGAACAACCAATCAGTTATAATTGAGACTTTATAAAACATTTCTCCAAGTCTTTTTTAACAAGGTGAAATGTAAACTTGGTTCACCTGTCCTATGGTTTAGTGGACTAGTTAAATTGCTTTGGGCAATTTGAGACACGTGTCGCTGTGTGTTAGGCACTTGAAAATTAAAATACAGTTGAAACCATCACCAGACAGTAACTTCCACTTGTGGCATCACTCATCACAATTTGTGATAACTTCGAATCACTTTTGATGCTGTTATATATTCCACTGCCTTATTTCTCAACCTACCTTCCTCTCCTAATGTGCTCTCTCTATTCTCTTTTTTAATAAAGAAAATAAATCATATAAGCACATGTGACATGTAGTTTTGAAAAAGATTCATCACAGTCGTGGCATGAACACATATGTATCAATCTGTTTACTAGGAAGAGCAACTTCGAGATCACTGTGGAGCTCCAAGACAAAATGAAGATGGAGACACATAAGCATTCTGGAAAACAGCTATATATGATGAACAAGTACATGAACGTGAGGAGTTCACGGCAAAAGAGAAATAGGAAAGTCAGAGTAAAGTAAAGTAGAGAGAGTACATGTTGAGGGGTTATGAAAGTTACATGCATGCAAGAGAGGTTCTGGAAAATGAAATGAGAAGAGACCTGTGTGGTTGAGAGACTGTTGAGTTGAACCAAACATGTTTACAAGTGTAATAGAGAGATAAATTGGGGGAAAAAGATGTCAAAAGCTAAGGAACAATTTCTGTGGGGATAGATGGGGATAGAGGTAGTGGATTTTTTATTCATGTTTGGTGCCATATCTTTGTCACTACAATCTATGTTATCTTCCCGAATCAATAAGCCTGCAAATTACAAACATTTTTTTTTAAAAAAAGGATAAAGGCAAACAAACAAGAACAACCATATCTTTTTTTTTTTTTTGGACATAAAGAACAACCATATCTTTAATCACACATTTTATTTCACCACATAGAGATTAGATGCAGTTCAAAATAGCCTTTTTGTGTATACCCTAGTTGCCTAGTTGGAGCATTTCAATGATCATTCTACAAAAATGGAAACAAAAGTCAAAACGTCAAGCTGTTTTACATTGTTAATTTCTATATTCTTAAGCCAATTATGGAGTTAGTAATTGTATATGATTTTTAACCATAATGTGGCGCGCACACACACACATTTTTCTCTACATTATACGTATAGTTTTATTGAAAATGCATTAACAAAAATTATTACAAAATAAATCTTACCAAATCTAAAGCCAAATACAATGAATATATGATTTTCTTTCGGTTGGTAATATAAGATGCTAGATTTCTCTTTCATGGTTATTCTGTGTGTGCCTTTATTCTTTCTTCTTAAATCCGATTCACATGACATGATGACATATTGACAGCTTTATAGACCATTAGATGAAAGATTCTTGCTTTCCGTCTATATTAGGCATTTAGGCCTAAGATTCTTGAAATGACATGATTTACATAAAGCCACTACAGGCCATGCACCAGAATAAAGGTTTTTGGTAAAATAAGAGATCAAATCAAACCGGTAACCATTTGCGGAGCGAAGCCCACTTCAAGATGCTACCAAATCGACGTCTCAAGCTTCATTCAGTTCCTCCCACACCTTTTGAATTAAAGAACTACTCGTATTTATTTAATTTGATTAACTTAATGGTGTTAATAAAATTTATTAAAATCATATAATATTACCAAAACATTCTAACAGCACTTTCTTATTCTTACCCTCCCTCTCTTATTTGTTGTTGAGGGGTATTACTAGAAAGGTTTCAAGAAAAATGTTAGGAAAAAAAATAGGAGATCTTCTAATTAAGAACAAACTCACCTCCTTAACATATGTCCCATATTTGAAAATGGTGGGAGTAAAGCATTCATATTTTTTTTCCCATAAAAATCAAACTTAGTGGCAGAACTTTTTAAGCAGGAGCCAATGCCATAACGGCAAGTAGCCAATTGCATATGGTACTCATGGGCTCGTTCTATAACAAAGGATTGGATGAAATTTTCTTTATAGGCAAGATATCATTTTTTATTCTCAAGCTAATATTTGAATTTAATATCATTATATGTACCAAGAAGGTGGGATGACAATCATAACCGCTAAGCCAGACAGAAAAATATCGTTGCCAAACCAACCATTTAGAATCAGAATTAGTTCAAAATGATCAAAGAACTTGAGATTTTTCCGCTAACAGATGTCCATACATAATTTAAATAAAAAGGAAAATTATCAGATTCCAGTGCAATCAAAAGTTAAACTTGAGGTAACAGTATGAAGAGCTTCAGTGCTAATAAATGCAGCACCATTTGCAAAAGAACAGTCTGTTGTTGATTTGCCTAGTTAATAGTAGTACCATATTCCTTCCATATTATCCCCCTAAAAGAAGAAAAACAATTAAATGGGCGGTTTTGAGAAAGCAGCGGTGGAAATTTTATACATTAAAAAAAGCAGAAGAGAAGACACATTAGATGATGAGCTAGATTCAGCAGAGGATGTATAGGAATCACCAAAAAGGAATAAAAAGAATGCAACTCTCCATGATGCCAGAATCAGCTTTCAATCATTGGTTCAGGGTCAGATGCTTCAGTAGTGGATTTGTTTGCATGACGAACAGAGTTGAATAAGAAGTCCTTGATGACCTATATATACATAAGGGGTAATGTAAGAACCCAAGGATTGAACATACAGTTTCAAGGGGCAAACTGTTTCAAGTTTTCAACTCACCTGTGACATCAAACCATGTACTTGCTCCACAGTAATTTTTGCGCTGTCACGAGTAATCTTAGCAAGTGGAGACTCTTCCTGCATTTGATAGACATATCAGCAATCAGCATATTATATGAAAACAGGTAAAAGGAAGCACATAGAAAGGGGAGTAAGAGGAAGTGAATGATGTAAATATCGGCAATGAGTTCAGGTATGGTGACCATCATATTGAAAGGAAAAAATCAACTTTATATGGCACATTGGGGAAGCCATGCCTGTCTAAAAAACATACTTTCCAGTCTATAGTGGTTGAATGGTAGCATGTTCAGCAAAAGAATCTGGTACACTCAAACAAATTGGACTAACATATTTAAATTTAAAGTCATTTTGAGTGTACTTAAGAGAACACAGAGAAAACCCGTTGTTTCAATAAATCTTCGGAAAGATGCAAATACCCTCGACCAATCAGCCTACGTGATTTCCATCCCAATGTCTCTTTACATGTCAGTTTCCCATGTCTTGTTTTAATAGTTTAAATTTTTACAGCAAACATTCAGATGCAAACCAACTGGAGCACGCCATATGGAAAATAAAAGAGTCTGATCTGATATCTCAGCCCATGGCCTTCATAAGAGAACAGAGCAGAAGCATCCAAATTTCGAAGGGGAAATTTCAAAGAGTATTTTATGATTTCAGAAGTTTAAGTGGTTAGTCTATGCAAGATTTACTGAAAATACAGACCAGTTTAACAGCACTAAAAAAATGAGACCTTGAAAACCAAAGAAATTCTATGATGTAAAGCTAAAAACATAAGATGTGTGAGCGTCCCTTTAGAAAGTATAGTGATTTAGGGTTTAGTATAGTGCTTTAGTTTCTCAGACTCGAATATCTTCTACTCTGTGCACTGTATGGGCATAACAAAAAAAGGGAAATTAAGCGAGCACACACGCACACACACAAACACAAACACACACATATATATCCAACACAATCCTGTATATCAATCTCCTCTATATATGCCAAGATGTAATGCTGCGTTTGAAGTAAATTTTTAAAGTGGAATGTGATTTCTGATCCCAATCACATGATATGGTTTCAATGTGAAAATATCATGAGGTGTGGCTTAAATCCAAAGTCAAAACAGCAACTATGATGATTATTATCCATCCTATTGCTAAGATATTTATGAAAGGCCATTGAGGATTGGCAAGGATAGAAACAATAACTTGATCTTGGGCTCTCAAGTTGAGCATAGAATATCATTTCAATGGGAAGATAAACATCTAACCATGTTTTCGCACAACAAAAATTGGAGGGTAAATAAACATGAGGGGAAAAAAATGAGTAATGCAGTCTTTATATCAGTTTGAACTAATACTTGACTTCCAACAAACAAGATATACTGCCACGTATAGAAAGCATGAAATTAGAGGCACTTACTCCTTTCTTCTTTTGAGGAGGACCTATTATTGACCCAAAGCGTGGGTGTGCCAACTGATTTTCTGCTTGTTCCAGCTTCTCAGCTGCAACAATGAAATTTAGCAACCAATTATTTATAATTAAATGATGACATCCATATGACATTTCTGAGCACAAGTATAGAAATATGATAATTCAGTATAGGGACAGAAGAGCTGAAACCAAAGAAATTTAAGCAATAGCATGCAACATAACAATACCTAGATCTGATATTTGTCCAGCGACATAATCTCCATTATTCAATAATGGAGAAGATGACAGTGTATTCACCCAATATTTGTTCCACAAAAGATCCAAGAGATGTGAATCAAGCGAAGACTTAAAGTAGGTAATATCCAACGAATAGTACTGCAAAAGCACACAAGCTGAGTTAATAAAAGAAAAAGACGAACATGTGTTCTTCAAAGACGCGGACAGGACAGAAGAATAACCTGTTTACAGTGAACACCAAAGTCTTCAATCTTGTTTAAAGGGATGGTTTGGTACTCAGAGACAGGCTCATCTGGAGGCTTATAACCTTCTGGGTATGTCCTGAATGCTCCAATATCAACTTTCCCAGCAGAAATAGTCCTAGTTGGATCAATGACAACAGCGAGAAAGGGCTCTTGAAATTGCTGGTTCAGCATCTGTGTAGACACATCAATGCCAGAAAGCCAGCATCCATAACCAGGGTGAGAATGATACCATCCCACAACATTCTCCAAACGCCCAGCCTACACGAGGATCTACTTCGTTAGTTAACTCCAGAAAAGCTCAACTATTGACACAGATCCCCCAAATTACACAGTTTCAATGGAAATCTTCTGCTTGTGGTTATTCTTTCGTTTTATATTGTTTTGCCTAGGGAAAACAATACAAAACCAAAGATAATTCTTAAAGTTGCAACCTTTACCATGAAATAGGGTTTCCTATATTCCAATGAATCCATAGAACTTCATTCTAAGTTCTAAGTAACCCAGAAAGCCAACAAATTGATAGAGCAAACAAAAAGTAAAAGGGAACAAACATGGGCACTAAAAATCACAAACCTGCTAGTTAGTGTATGAACAATCAACCACGGTAAACAATAATAGGAAAACAGTATAAAACCAAAGACAATTCTAAAAGCTGCAACCTTTACCATATACTAGGGTTCCCCATATTCCAATGAATCCACAGAACTCCATTCTAAATAACCCACAAAGATAATTCTTTCTAAAAGACAACAACTTTACCAAAAAGCACCCCAAAAGTGACAACCTTTACCATGAATTAGGCTTTTCCAACAAACCCAGAAAAGAATAAAAAAGCAAACCTGCTTGTTGGTCTGAGAATAATCAACCATATACTCATAGGCATCAGCCTGGGCATTAACACGAGTTTCAGTGCCTTCAACAGGCAAAGCAAAGGCGTCCATGACAATGATGGCATCGCCATCAGTCTTGCCCTGCATGAGGCCCATGACTTCGATGGTGCCGCCAGAGCGCGCGTGGACAACCATCTTGAGGAGAGCGAGGGCGGAGATCTTGACGCGCTTGAAGTAGTGGGGATCGTTCACCCACGGCTTGCTTCGCTGAAACTCGCTCTGCCCTGCCTCCTCGTAGTAGAAGATTGCGTCGGAGGCTGCTTGGCTTTCGCTTGTGGTGGTGGGAGTGTCCATTGGGATTATGTTGTTTTCCAGTTCCCACGTTTGGCGGGCCACCATCGACGATGAGTTCGGGAAAAGATCCATGCTTTCTTTCTCTCACCACTTTCACTCTCACTCTCACACAGTGTGTGTTTTGGAGGAAACAATGATATGAATTGAGGAGGGGATAGGGATTGTATATGTATATTTATGTTTATGTATGCCCTATTCCCAAAATCTCCAGGTTTAGTGCTAAATCCTGAGTTTTGGTTGGGAATGGGAAAAGAAGATTTCTTTTGTTTATTTTTTAAAAGTCGCTATAATCCTAAATTCATGAGATTACTTTCACATTTTAATCTGTTCCTTAATATAATATCACTTTCTATTTTTCCTATATTTTTCTCATAGTATTTATCAATAATAAACAAAGAAGTGATGGAGGGTGAGATAAAGGTATATGGTTTAGGCAAATTGGTAATATCATTTGATAATAACTATCTTGACTAACATTTTTAATCTAATCAAATTATTTAAGTTTGTTTTTATACAATAAATACTCCCCCGTTTCTAAATAGTATAAGATTACTTTCATATTTCAAATATTTCAATTTATTTCTAAATATAAGATTACTTTCTAATTTTTCTCAACTTTTCCCCAAATTAATACTTGTCAATAATAGACAAGTAAGAGATGAAGAGTGTAAATTGGTAATATCATGTGTTAATGATTAACTTAACTAACATCTTTATTTTAATCAAATTAGGAAAGTGATCTTATATTTAGGAACGAAAGTAGTAATAATATCTTCATTTCTAAATATAAGATCAGTTTTCCCAAATTGATTATATTTATGATGTTAGTTAAATTAGTTATTAATACATAATATTATCAATTTATTCGAACTATATACCTTAAGTTTCACTCTCCCTCTCGCTCGTTAGTTGTTATTATAGATACGCATATTAGGGTTAATTTAGAAAAATATTAAAAAATGACCTTATATTTATGAACAAAATGAAATTTGAAATTGATGTTATATATGTATATAGATTTCTCGAAACTTATCCTGAAAAGTAATTTCACTAAACCACTTTCAAGATCTAAAAATAAAATTTCTTTTAGCCAAAGAATGACTCGAGTTTCGGATTGAGATTTTGAAAGCCCATTCAAACAATAAAAAGGAATCATTTCAAAAAATAAACTGTAGAAAAATTGTTTCCTATAAAACTTTACTTCTAGAATATAGAAGTGTTTGTCTGGTTAAAATATTTCCCTGTTCTAATTTTGGAACCTAAGAGTGTGTTTGGTTATGTGAAAGAAAGTAAAGAATTAGAAAGGGAAAGGGTAAGAGATGGAAAGTAGGGGTAATGATGAGAGAGAAAAGTTTGTGAGCCCCATGATAATTGTGAGATGCAGAGAGAACCTGTGGGCCCCGGCATATATGTAAATGACCATATTACCCTTAGCTTTTTAATTATTTACACCCACTTTCTTTCATTTCTTGCCACCAAACAAGCCATAAGTTTTACACCAATCTTAGGGGCAAGAAACAAAAAGCATAGCAGTTTGCAACTCATTCAGAGAACTAAGTGATGCAAAACTAGAGCCAGGTATTCTAGCTTAATTTTCTAAAACGAACAAAATTCGACTTTGATGACGCATTTAACCAATTTTCACAGCAAATGCATATACATATCTAATTTCCCCGTGGCACTTAATCACCGAGTAGAACAGGGAGGAGGGGCCAAGAAAATGCAGCCCAAGAAATATGTTGACTCCTAAACATTAATTTTGCAAACTAATTGATCTACCAATGCACAACACAATCTCTACATTCTAAGCTAACAATAAGTTACAAATTACTATGACACACATGATACAACCTCCCCAATCACTTGGAAACCTTGCCTTTGCCTCTGCCGCTGCTTCGGTTGTATCTGCTGCTAATTCTTCTACCCTTTTGCTTCTCAGCATCACTCCTCTTGTTCACCGCCGTGTCCATTTTTGGGGCTACCTTGGAATGTTCCAGCTCAAACTCGTTTTGTAAACTTGAACTGTCCTGCGAGCCAAGGGCGACACCATCATCTTCATTGGGTGCAACAACAGTGTTGTTTGCAGTCACATCAGGAACCTTAGATATTCTTTCATCGCCTGATCCAACTGTATCGCTTTTGTCATCCAATGCTTTATCTTTTTGTTTGCTACCCTGCCCTGCATTACTATAAAGCATGGAAATAAAAAAAAATTAGTTCGTTTTTTCACCAAAAGGACAAACTGGCCAGCAAATGTTCTCAGACATGTGAACAAGAAATTCACTGATTTTCTTGGAATGATTTTTCAAGTTAGTCAAATACTTTTCTATTTAATTAATTGAGTGGAGGTGCAAATGAGAATCGTTTATTGTTTGTGAAGCGTACACATTGATAACCATTACTAACATAACATGATCTATAATAAAAAAATTAAGGTATCATATATTTACCTGGGTCGTGAAGAAGGGAAGCCATTTGGTGACGCATCTACTCCTGCCTTTTCTTTGAGTACTGAAGCTGCATTCAGAAGAAGGATGAAAATCTAATGTTGGGAAATGCTCTTAAAAAGGATTGGCTAAGTACTTTAAATCAGGAAGATTTCAAGTAATCCTCCAACACTACATGCCTCTGACAAATACATGTGAAGTCATGTAAAAAACTAGCAACTATATTTGGAAACGGGTCATCCAGAAAATGTAAACCACGTTCATTGAAGAAAAGAAGATAACACCTCTAGTTTCTTTCACTGAATCTGTCCCAGAGTTCACCTCATTCATAATACTCTTGCCATTCACTCCAACCATGCGTCCATTCCTATCAGCATCAAATATAATATATACACTATTAAGAACTTCAAAAGCAAATCGTAATCACTCAATAGTTCATACAGACAATGAAACCAAATAAAAAATAAGTCAAAATGGGATGAGGATATAAAATAATATCAGAAACTAGAAAGTGAAATGTTAATCTGATGAAAACTTGATATCAAACTATTGAGAAAAGAGAAACAAAAAGCGTGAAAAATATATTCTAACCTTTTTGTTATCGAACCATCTGATGACCTTAGATTATACCCAGAAATTGTTCTCTCTCTCCAGTCATCCTGTGAGTCTGCATAGCATGATTTTTTAATATGCACATCAAAGCTTCTACCGGGGGGAAATGAAAACTGTGGGCATACATAAGTGTTTCATCTGTTGTTTATAGTACACGCACAGGACCAAAAACCACAATATTCCTAATTACAAACTTCTTTTACCACAGCGCTGAGATGAAGATGAACATTCACTTGTGATGCCATAGTTTAAGCCAATTTGAAATCAAACGGTATAAAGGAATCAATACATTTGGAACAGATAAGAAATTTAAATGGGTAAAATAGCAGTAGCACTTATTTACCTTCAGTTTGTTGTAAATTTGCTTGAGAGCCCTAATACAAACGGAAAAAAATAATCAGGATATTTGTTACTGTTATGAATGTCATCAGGATGCTTTTTTTTGGGGGGGGGGGGGGTGCTTCACCTGATTTTGTTCTGCATTAATATCAGACTGCAAACTCTCAAGATGAAAATCATCACCTTCCCTCTCCAAATCTGACAGCAAAAACACAAAAACAAATGTTTTAGATGTGAACAAGTAATCCATAAGTCCATATGTGTGCAGAGGGAGAATATCAATTATCAAGTTTCTGCACGCCTTTGTAATTTTGTTTTTTTTTTTTTAAAAAAATGAATGCCACTGAACAGATCAATGGGCTTCCTCCAGAAGAAGAATCATACCAGCATTGTTTTCAATAGCTGAGGGATCCACGTTTTTTTTAGATTCCACAACCGTCAAATCAATTTTTGGGGACGGAAGTGAATTAAGCATCTGCTCAGTTGCCCTGGAACGTACTCTTCGTAATTCATCACGAATACTCCATGAACCAGTAGCTGGAGAATTCCTTTTCCACTGCATCCCATAATCAGTACATAAATCACGGCATAAGGAGGATGTTCTGACATTTAACTCCAATAACACAGTCATGAACATAAACAATAAAAGCCCGGTTATGATTGACAAACACCCACAAAGAACTTCCTAGACAAAGCTATATTATTCATATGGTGCTAAAACCAACCTACAAGAATAGGTTTGTCTTGCCCTCAATTTAACGTCCATTCGGATACAAAATGGCAGTTCATCAATTTCAGCACTAATGACTATTCTGCTGTATCTATATCTCTTATAATGAGAGAATCTGTTCAAGAAATGGGGACTCATTATCTTAGTTGAGAATCAATGCCAATCAACAAAATCAAGCAAAAAAACCAGTCTAAATAAGTGCAACACAAGCCCTTCCAGTCATAAAAAAAGCAACAAGAACATGATATAAACATAATTTGAATGAAAAAAAAAAACAGCCAATTGCACCTTGGTAGACAATGCAGAATAGCCACTGACTGGATATGGGGTTCCTTCTCTTGAGAGCTGAAATCCAATTGGTGTCAAAGGCTTACTATGATCTCCAGAAGGAGATGACCATGGTGGGAGTGAGCGCATATATGACTTAGCCACATCAACGGGTGATCCTTCATCTTGGAGAGCCTGCAGACCAGTCATATACATTGGTAAAACTTGACAACCCAACGAGAAGGAGGAAGCATGCGTAAGCATAACAATATATTTCGTTACCAAGTGAAAAATAATACTACACTAACTTGTGGTGAAGTGATGATATCTGAATTGTGGCTTCCAAAACATAATTCTGAATTTGAATCTAATCTAGACTTCTTCTCCTCTAAATATTTCTTTGCCTCCATAACAGCAGCACTGCCGAGTTCGGGTGAATCTGTGGTGGAAAACACAAGGTCAGGTGACAAATATCTTCTACAAGACAAGAGTTGTGTGGTAGACTTTACCAAGTGCAAGAGACCTATTGAGCATATCCCATTCATCTTCATTTGCAGAAGTATCTACCACTCTTGATCTAATTATTCTAATAAATCGATCACATTCTTCCCTGTTCAAATATCAACCTCTTTCAAAACCTCATATGATGAGCAACTAAAGCAAACAGTATTAAAACCATAAAAAGTTCAATCTTTCAGCACCTTGAGAATGTCTCACGCATAATTAGCCGCTCAATGGCATGCTTGTTTCTGCTTTTCCAAATTACTTGTTGGGGATCCTTCAAAGATGCATCGATCACATCGAATGTCGCATCAATAACAATTGTTTTAAGTAAAAACATCTTATGCACAATGCTCTTGTAAAAAACCAGAATATTGATGCCAAAAAAAAAATCCCTCCAGCAATATGGAAAAAGGTTGTATGAAGTATTTTCATACCAAATTTCCAATCCACTCCCGAAATGAACATTAATTATTTCAATGCATCAGTTACTATATTTTTCTTTACTTCAGTGTGACACAGGATTATAATCATTCATTTAAAGAAAGTGGGAAATAGAGAAGGAGACACATAAACAGAGAAGACTAGAGGAATCAAGAACTGAACAAATCAGTATGGTAGAGAGGGAGTGAAGAGGGAACACACTAAACCATCACATTTGTCTAAACAACTCAAGTTTCAAATCTGATTTTACAATAGGGTAGTAGACATCTATTCATAAGACTTAGAGAGCTACCTCCTAATCACCTCTAATGGCTATATCATCCTAGCCAACTAACTAACTCTAAACAACCATATTCAGAATTACAAAAAGACTATATAGTCCACCAAGCTATTGAATGTCCATATGCGTGTACGTGTGTATGTGGAGCAACATGTATAGGACAATAACATTTCAATAATACGCTACTTGTGGTATGTACAGATTACTGCAAGTGACTGCATGCATGTGCATAAATAAAAGCAGTTGGACTTCAAAAATAGAAAGGCACAAACGTATAATACCTTATCACCATCATCTTCAGTGTTAGCAGTACCAATTTCATCCTCTACAGCAATAAACAGCGCAGACACATTATAAAAGGTTCAAAATAAAAGTAACGCTCTTTATTTAATAAAATAAAACACGAATGTTGAGTAACAATAACTTAGACTTAATAAGACAAAAAAGAAAGATAGGAAGACATAAAACCCTAGAATTGAAGGAAGAGAAAATGGAAGAACGTTTACCGGAAGAGGAATGGTCGTCGTCGTCGTCGGAGGAGGAGGAGTCGTCGTCGGAGTCTAAGTCGAAGACGTTGGATAAGAGTTTACCGGCGCCACAAGCAATGGAGCGAGTAGGAGAGAGAACGAAGCGAGAGAGCCAGTTAGGGCTACGGGAGGGCGTAGGGCGGGCGTAGGGGGTGTTGGGAGCGGCGGCGCGGCGTGGCCGGAGAATTTTGCCGCCGGATCGGGGCTCCGGGAGACGGCGAGATCTGGAAATGGAGGCCATGGGAAGTGGTTTTATCACTTTATCTGTCTATCTATGTGATTCTTCAACAACTAAAAACTTTTTGCTCTCTTTGTCTGAAAGAGAAGAAACAAGAAGCAAGAAATGCTTTTAAGTTTTAACTATAACTATTCTTCGTTTGATAGTTGGAGCGGTTATCATCGCTTTATTCACAAATCAAAATTTCACTTCACATTCCTCTCGTGTTTCTTTTTATCTCTATATATGTATTTCTTTTTCATTTTCATTTTCATTTTCATTTTTGTCTTCTTCTTTGTTCCACCCAATTTAAATTTTTTATTGTTTAATAATTGATGATGATGATGATGCTTTGTGGTCTGTACTAGTCTACTTTGGTTCCAGGGCTTATTTCAGTCAGTCTCTGCGCTCTGTATAATGTCTACGAGTTTAATGTGAAACGATCCTGAAAATCATCAAAGTACCAAAATTAAGTAACTTTTTTTGGGGCAAAAAATTTTATTATTACTGCATTTATTCCCCTTTTATGTCTTCTTGAAGTCTTTTGAAAGAGGTTTGTTTATGTTGGAAAATGGAAATCAATAAAATTAATTACCTTATAAATTTCTACATTCATTTTTTTTTTGGAAAATTAATTTGAGGTCCCCCACAAGGGACTTAATACTAGAAAAATCCTAAAAGTTGAAAAAATTAATGTAGGGTCCCTAGGGACCTCACTTTAATATATTTCAAATGTTCAAAGACCAAACCGCCCTTGGCTACTTAATACACATCCACTCTCTTGCTTTCATCTGTCATTTGCCTTTTCGTCACTCTCACAACTAAACAAGAAATCCTTGCCCTCAATCTCCTTCTCATCTCACAATCTCATTCACAGACAAGTGTTTCTGGTTTTCCCTCTCTTCGTCTCATCTCACAATCTCCCTCTCTTCGTCTCTCTCACGACCAACCATAAAAATCGAATCGGACATGATTGGATTCCTCAAAGTCTGAAGCTTTGATCCCAATCTTTAAGTTGCTTGCAAAGGTAATATTCATAAATTGCTTTGTTTTCACGTGCATTCTCATTCTCTCAATCTCAGAGGAAAAATAGCTCAGTAGTGTATTACATTTGGGAAAGTATGGTTGTGATTGAAGCAACCATCAAGTTCATTACTTTATTTCGTCTTTGCAATATGATTTGGGCAAACTGTAACCTGGATTTCAATTAAAAATTAAAAAATAATGAATGTTTGCTTTTGCAAAAGAGGCACGTGTCCTAGATTAAAAGTTTTCTTCTTAGATTGTGGGGTTACTTGAACTAATAAGTAATAAAAGGTCAGTTGGCTGTTAATTTTGGTTTTCCTTACTTAAAGTTAATATGTGTATCTTGATTTGAGAGACCTTGATTATATTTATCTTTGTAGATATACTCTTGTAGAGGCTGATTCTCAATAAAAATCTATAGCTTTATTTAAAGTGAATTTGAGAGGGAAGGAGAGCTTTGGGGATTAGGCTAAGGAAGATGATTGATATGAGGTTTCAATCTGTTCTTCATTTTAGAGAACCATTTATATTGATTTGGTAGGACAGTAGTATCACAACCATGCTGAACAATCATCAACCCTTTAAATATCAACCACACCTTACAATTCCATTGTGTCACTTGGTGTTTTTATAGCCCAATTAATGTTGAAACACCTAACTTTAATTATTTTAACTTAAGATGATTAAGGACATGACCAAATTAAATTTATTATTCACAGAGAGCTATTTATCCTATGAATGGGATTTCGAATCGCAACCTTAATTAATTTTTTAGACTGCCATGATACTTATGGAAATAAAGATAGATGTGTCACTGCTGCAATATACAACTATACAATGCAGCTCAGATCATATGAAGGCGATAGTTCTGTTTCAAAATGTAAGCATTTGAGGGAAGAAGATTTTGGGTTTAACTTTCTCATTCAGTAATAATCAATTTTATTTTATGTGAACTATTCTTCTTTTCTCAATTACAGACAATTTGACTGAGGCTCTTTTGTTCTTGTCACATTTTATTGGGGATACTCATCAGGTTTGTTCTTATTCTTGTCAGATCTGGTACAAGAATGTTGAAAAATTACAGCTTTGGACCCTGCAAGATCTAGCAAATTACCTACAATTTTTAATATAGGATCTAATTTGTTTCAAGGACTATAGATAGTGCATGAAATGGAAGGAAATTAAATGGTAACATGTTTCAGTATCTTTTGGTTGAACTCTTTGTATTTCTTAGATCAATTTACAAATTATTGTACATGTATAGGTAAGAACATAATTTGCTTTCACTTGCTTATTCTTGTCATCCAAATTTTAAAGCATGTCCTAATTCTCATTTTCTGGTGCAGCCCTTACATCTTGGTTTCCTTGGAGACTTAGGTGGGAACTCAATAAAACTTAAATGGTAGGACAATGGAACAAATCTTCATCACGTAAGTGTTGGTTTCATGTCTTCATATATGGATCAGGATGAGATGAAATATAGTTGTGGGATCAAGTAAGTGTTGGTTTCATGTCTTCACATTGTAGATAAAGTATCATTAGTGAAAGGTTCATGATTTATATGCTTTTGAACTTGTGTTAATTACACTGCAACCAAGCTCTCTTCTTCACATTCTTTTTCTTGTTTATCTATTTGTTATAAGGATTGTGCAGCCTGTTTACTTATTAATGCTACTGAAATTCTAATAAATTTGGTTTTGATCTAGGTATGGGATGACATGATTATTGGTTCTGCTATGAAAAGGTTCTATAAATCAGATCTTTCAAATATGGGCCATTCAGTAGAAAATGACAGTAAAGTGTTACAACTTTCATTCTATCTTCTCTCATTCTGATTATTGGAAGCATTTTCTCTTTTTCTCTCATTCTATATTCTCTTTTTCTCTCTACTTCTCCTAGATTTCTACTTCTTTCTTTAACTCCCCACCATAATCTTATTCAAATGATTCTCATTTGGTGCTACAACTTTCATTTTTTTCACATTGTGCAGGTTTTTCATTATTGAATCTCTACTGACAGAGAAAATGCTATCCACGCCCCAAAGTTTGATCAAACCAATCTCTGCAAATAGTTGTGGCCTGCAGATTCACATGTTATGTATAAGTCACAATCTACTTACTAGGTTAGAGGACAAACACAAGGAAGATGTAGAAAATAGATGTTAAGTTTTAAAGTGACAATGTATGTGGTCACAATGGATGTTAATTTTCATAGTGATAATGTATTTCATCCATTTGTTACAAAATTATGAGGGTTGTGCACAAGGTGTATAAATTGTTGTTATTGACAACTTGTATATTAACAACTATGTTTTGAAACAAGTGTTTGTGTTTTAAAACTGTTGTTAACAACTATGTTGAATTCTTGTATATTATGACAATATATAGTTGTTGGTCATTCGTAAAATGTGTTTCCAAACTCGTCCATGACTAGCAGTTGTTTTCAAGGGAAACAATGTGCAATACATAGTTAATGGCTAGGGCAAAATGACAAGTTAATGGGCACACATGACAACTCTTTGGGCTAAACTTGACAAATTAATGGGCACGTGTGACAACTAGTTGGGCAGGTATAACAAGTTAATGGCCAATACTCTTAAGTTAATGGGTAGGGCAAAGTGATAAGTTAATGGGCACGCGTGACAACATTTTGGGCAAAACTTGTCAAGTTAATGGGCAGGCGTGACAACTTTTTGGGCACAACTTGACAAGTTAATGGGCAAGCGTGACAACTTTTTGGGCAAAACATGACAAGTTAATGGGCACGCATAACAACTGTTTGGGCGAAACTTGACAAGTTAATGGGCACCTGTGCCAACTAGTTGGTCAGGTGTAACAAGTTAATGGTCAATACTCTTAAGTTAATAGGCGGGGCAAAGTGACTAGTTAATAGGCAGCCGTGACAACTATTTGGGCAAAACCTGACAAGTTAATGGGCAGGTGTGACAACTCTTTGGGCAAAATTTGACAAGTTAATTAATGGGTACGCGTGACAACTCTTTGGGTAAAACGTGACAAGTTAATGGACACGCATGACAACTGTTTGGGCGAAACTTGACAAGTTAATAGGCACGTGTGACAACTAGTTGGCCAGGTGTAACAAGTTAATGACTAATACTCTTAAGTGAATGGGCAAGACAAAATGACAAATTAATGGGCACGCGTGACAACTCTTTGGGCAAACCTGACAAGTTAATGGGTGAACGTGACAACTCTTTGGGCAAAACCTGACAAGTCAATGGTACGCGTGACAACTCGTTGGGCAAAACCTGATAAGTAAATGGGCACGCGTGACAACGCCTTGGGCAAAAAATGACCTTGATCGCTGCCCATAAACTTGTTACACTTGCTTATTACCTCGTTATCTGTTACTCATATTATATCGTTATTCGTTGCTCATATACTTGTTACGCGAGCTCATTACCTTATAATTCGCTGCCCATAAAGGTTTTCAAGAGGACAATTCATTTTCATTTGCGTGCAAAAATACTATATGAAAGAAAGTAAATGATTTATGATCGGTACTCAATAACTTGTTACGCACGGTCAAAAACTTGTTACTGACAGCACAAAGGTCGTTAATCATTAAACTTGTTATTACGTGAGATGTTATTTGATGGCCATAAACTTTTTAGCCTTGCTCATGAACTCGTTATTTGCTGGTCATACACTTGTTACTCTTGCTCATGACTTTGTTATTACAAGATTGTTATTACATGACCTATTATTTTCTACTATTATATTAAAATTCACACTGCTAACTTATGCAAAGTGTGTAACAAAGAGGAAGAACCTAAAAAATTCAATTCCATTGACTCGTTTGTACAAAACAAAAGAAATCAACAATTACAAACTTGATAGTTGTTATGCAATGACCTTACACTTGATAGTTAACTTTGCCATTTAATATAATCAGCTCAAATCAGAATAAAGTACAAGAAATCAACAATGGAAGAGATTCTGATCTATCCAACGCACATACAGATAAATCTGAATTCAAAATAAATATCAATGTCGTAAGTTCACAACTCAACACATGTTTGGTACAAATTTTCCAATGGCGAAAATTAATGCACACTCAACTCAACTAAGGCTATCTAAGCTACAAAGATTTTAATTTATAGATGGGCAAATTGCATAGACAACTCATTTGCACTTTTGCATTTGCTCCCAAGTTGCAGCTGTAAAACATCAATCAATTCCTAAGTTTAACACTTCTTCCTATTCATTTCATCTGAACCTGCCCAAAGTAGAAAACATCAACATCAACAAATTAATAATACTGATTCATTTCCCTCCTCTCTCTATATTTGACATAGCATAATTGCTAGTCAACATTTATATGCCAACCACAAGAACAAGATTCATATGTGCAAAAGATGATTATTGATGAACATGTGAAACATAAATAGATTTAATCATAGCAGACTAGAAAAAAGAATATTTTTTTGCAATTGAGTAGCCATTAGAGAGATACTTTAACAGAATCTGAGCTCTGAAAATCCCAACAAAAATCCTTGAAACTCTTAATCTAAATCACTACAGGAAAACTCAGCTTAAATCAGATCCTCAAATGGTTGAAAGAGAAAACCCACAAAATTTCTTACCCTTCAAAAACAAAATTAAAGGGAGTAATTTTCAGACAAACAAAATCCCAAGTCTACATTTTTTCTCTGACCAAGAGAAAATCGGGTTGGGGTATGGAACCGTAAGGGCCAGAGCTGAAAATTCAGAACATGAATTCAGAACAAAAAGATAATCACTTCATTAGGAACAAAAAGATAATACAAATGGGGGCCAGAGCTGAAAATTCAGAACATAAATTAAAACACCAAGGAACATGAAGTTAATTATAAAAGTACCAAAATTAAACAGGTTAAATAAGCCAGCATAACTAATTCAACATGTTTAATGTGCAATCACAATTCAATTTACAAGTGAATGACCTCATGATTGCAATAAACTGATTTAAATCATAACCTCATCAACAGAGAAGGAAATTCTGAGTTAATTAGCCACTACAATCACATAGGTCACTTTGTTAATAACAGTTCCACACACAGGGTTCATAGCCAAAATTATTAAGCCATATTCCAACTTAAATGCATAGCAGCACAATGGAAGTTTTATCCTTCACGAACAATAAAAATTATCCCAACCCTTTCCACAAACAAAGAATACAGGAACAAAGAAAATAAAAGAGAAACTCAATTTTCTTGACATACCAAATTCAACTTCAAATCAGCAAACAAGAATGAACATAGTGCACATATACCTACAAAGAAAAGATAAATTTCTTTTATTTCCTTATCCTGAATCATTAGGAACAAGAAGAAAAGAAAGGAGATGCCAACAACTTTTGGCAATACCCTTCACATTGAAACAAATAAACAAGATAGATGCACATCACTAAGCTTTTGTGCTTAGCTTCACAGAATTCTGTTAAAAAACAACATACAAAAATCATATAGGCCACAAAGGGCAGAACATCAGGCAAGTCAAGAAATTGACCAAAACAGAACATTGAATGTAAAGCAAGAGAGAATTAAAAATCAAAATACAAGTCTGCAAGGTGCAAGCTGCAAAGGTTTCATAAAAAATATTAGAATTAAGAAACTTGAATACAAATTGAACATCTTTCATGACATTCAATGTGAATTTTCCAAACCAAGCAGTTAAGAACACTTTGTTGTTTTCAACTAACACCACCAAAACTGTTCAGCCGAAAAGTGAGAAAACAAGATTAGTCGATCCTCTACAATGAGTGCCCTGGAATCATATCAAATTACCTCTAACTATATACTTATGAATTAGCCATCGAGATTTAAGTTTCAAAGCCTGAAGTAAAATAATCAAGTTGTGCAAGATATTAGAAACCATAGTAATGTTGTTCTTCGTTGTCTCACATATCTAAATTCAACCTCCTCTCTTAAGTAATTAATTACTTTCCCAATAACAAATATCATCATTAATACCAATGTCCCAGAAAAAAGAAATCATGAGCAAGAAATTTGCCATTCAATAAACAAAATTATCTCAACCAAAACCCACTCATTTATCATTCCCAAATCATCCAACAAACTTAGTAACTCCTGGAAGAGTCTATAATCAGCTATTAATTTATTCCAAATCATCCATTCAATACCCCTAAATCATTTAGCTAAATTTCCATCCATATTCCAAAATCATCAAATTCTTCTTTTCATTGAGATTAAAAGTAACATGAAGCCTCCACATTCATGCATACAAAAAACTATAACTATAAAATTTTTTTAACTTCCAGAAATCATAAAGGAAGACCCTTTGAGATTTAAGCTAAACAAACAACAATAAATTAGATCCCATTTAACAGAAAGAAATAAAATGCAGACAAAACCCTAAGCCAATCAAAAAGCACAATCATTTGAATTGATATATACCTCTTACCTTTTCTCAGAGAAAACCCAGAAGCCATTCCTCCAAAAACTTCAAATTGGAAAAGAAGATGCTTTCAATTCAACGTTAGAAGGAAGAAGGAGAAGATTTGGGGAAGAAGCATCGATCGGCGACCAACACTTCAATGTCCACGCTTTCAAATTTGGAGGAGGAAGAAGAAATGCTTTCAATTTGGAGGATCAAGGAGATGAGTTCCTGAATGAGATGAGCGCCAGGGAAGAACGCGAGACAAAGAGATTGAGGGTGGTGGCAGTGGGTTTTTGGTTTCTGTTTATTTTGGGGGTGTCCGGAAATAAGAAGGTGGCTGGCGGCCACAACCTGCGAGAGAGAAAAGAGGCATATGAGAGGTGAAGCAAGAGAGTGAGTGTGTAATAAGAGGGGTGGGGTAAAAGAGACTTTTCACTTTTCAAGTATATTAAAGTGAGGTCCCTTGGGACCCTACATTAATATTTTTAACTTTTGGGACTTTTCTAGTATTAATTCCCTTGTGGGGGACCTCAAATTAATATTCCCCTTTTTGGATAAAAAGATATAAAACAATTACTCAGCAACAATTACTGAGTTTCTACAGTAAAACAACAAACTCAAATCAAAAATCAATAGGCTATGAATCAGATCTGGAGGGTCAACATAGACCAAAAAATCAACATTCATATCTTGAGCTACTCCCGCAAGCATATCAGCAACACGGTTGACATCTCTTGGGCATATCTTAAGGATCACTGTCCATTTCTTTCTCAAAAAACTTTTAATTTCTTGTAAAACCCCGAAATCTGGATGACAAACTGGAATCGTCTTTTGCAAAATATTAACTAATTCATGGCAATCACTCTCAACAATCAAACTTTGAACTTTCTTCTCCCATGTTTTTCTCAACATTCATTTTTAAAATGACATATTTTCTCATACAATGTTGTTTTTATTCATTGATGTTTGTCTATGAAATTATCATATTTGTCTTGCAAAATGACATGATTGTTATGGAAATACTGTTTGGAAAATATGCATATTTGTCTTCTTAAAAATGGCATGTTTTCTTGGAAATACACTCATTTGTAAAAAGAAATCAGCTTATTTGTGTTGATGACACTTTTCATATTTGTTTTACAAATAAAATATGTTTAAAACAAATGGCATGGCAATAAATTATTTTCTTCTTCAAAACTTAATGTCATGTGTACATTTGGGATATAGTGATATTTCCCAATAATGTTTCGGAGGCTATTTAACATTTAAATAGCTATAGATAGATGAGTTAAGTGAAATTCTCCCGTCATTACACAACAAAAATTGTTTAGCTCACCTGGAAAGGGACATCAATTAATTAGATATGGATTTTCTAAGCCTCCATTTTCTAAGCCTCCTCTTATCCCCACCCTTCTTTTCATCTAATGCCTAATAAATTGACATATGTAATACAGAGTATTAAAATTCCTTGAGTCCCCCCCACTCAATCCTCACTTTTCCAACTACTCTTTCTCCTCCATCAACATCTCCCACAACCCCCTCTCCCACCTCACCGTCATCCAACCCCCCATACCCCTCCAACGTACCTTCCTCCACCCCTCCAGCATCATTAATCCCACCATGAATATTCTTTCTGACTTACATGGATCTTCCCATTTCTATTCCCACAACACTTTAATCTTGCCAAAACCAGTTTTTATAGAAGATTTGAAATTTTTTCTAGGGGATTGAAGAATGGAAATAGAAAAATATTTGGAAAGAAGTAATAGGAAGTTATTGGTTGATCCAGCAGATTGGTGTATGTGCATGGGAAAGGGAGGATTTATCGGTGGGGGAAGAAGAATAGAACAGAGCAATGGATCTTGAGAGCAATAACAGTAAAGCTACGACAAGCACAGATCTGAACATGAGAGAGAGAAATGAATGGGAAGTTGTTAGGAATGGGAGAGAGATATGGTGAAGTGGGGTGTAGGAGAGTGTAAACATGTATCTCCTTTTTTGAGGCGTGTGAGCCATTAGATGAAAAGAATGGTGAGGATTAGAGGAGGCTTAGAAAATCCAGATCCCAATTAATTAAAGTTACTGAGCAAAGGATAAAAGTAACTTTTCCACTTTCAATTAATATATTCTAGCTCGTGAAAAGATTTCAATTAAGTAAGGGATTTACCTTAATTAAACGGCCCTTAATGCAACTTTGAATCAATTTTCGCGGTTTCATAAATCCGCTTACAAACAGACTTTAAAGTGTGGGCCAAAATATAGTATAATACGGGCCCATAAAAACAAGAGCTGGGCCGACATTAAAAAAGAGACCTAGTTTAGTGCGCCGTCAATGAAATAACAAAAAAAAGAAAGAAGAAGTCGTCTTCTTCGTCCACCTTCTAGGCTTCTATATATATATTTGGATCGCTCACCACCACCGCCGCCGCCGCCTTAATTCTGCTCACAAAAACAAAATTAAAAACAAATTGAATAATTTGTTGGATATTCATTCATAAAAGCAAGCTTCTCTCTAATCTAATCAATCATATCATGCCTACTTTCACTTGTAATGCTTGCAACAAAGAATTTAGCGACGATGTTGAACAAAAGCTTCATTACAAATCCGACTGGCACCGATACAATCTCAAGCGCAAGGTTAGGATCCTTTCCTTTTTTAAATTCAATTACTTGCTTATGAATTTTTATTTTTCTCACGAGGTTAGGTTATGCCCCTGAATGTTTTTGTTTTCTCCAATTATACAGCTGAAGAGCTTAATCAAAGCTTCATTTTTAGCTGCTTTAGAAAAGCATGTTCAGAACTCAAATTTTTACGTTTGTGTTTTTTATGCGTTGAGAAATTGCATGTATACGCTTTGTGCTTTGTATTCGTATCTTATAAATCTCTAGTATTTGGCATGCCCTTCATGTTATAATTGTTACACCCACTCGTAAGTGTGCAACACAGCTTTCAATTGATGCCAATTTCGTGTAAAGTGTGTTTCTCCATAAGCATGCCCCATTTTATTTTTCCTGCTGATATGCATTGTGTGCTAAATATCTAGGATTTGTTTGGCATGAAGTATTGTCAATGTTTCTTGAATCTCTCTGGAGTAGATTTTGTTAACTTGTTTGAATGTGATGTGCCTAAGTTTGTAAATGATTTATGGTGGTATCATCTCACGCGTGATTTATTTTTTATAACATAAGCTTATTTTCCTTTCCTTTTGTTTTTCTTTAAAGGTGGCTGGTGTTCCCGGGGTGACAGAAGCCCTGTTCATGGCTAAACAATCTGCAGCTGCTAATGAGAAAGATAAAACTGAAACCCCCCTGCTGTATAGTTGTGGCCTTTGTGGAAAAAGCTATAAAAGCTCTAAGGCTCATGCGGAGCATCTGAAATCGCGGGGTCATTTGATGCGGGCATCTCAAGGAAGTAGTGATTCAGATGACAAAGCAATAGTCAGGCCACTATCACAACGCGCAGTGAATAGACCTCTTCCTAGAGGAGAGGTAGACAATGATGAAAGTGAAGGAAGTGAAGATGAATGGGAGGAGGTCGATTCTGAGGATCCTTTGATTAATGATGCTTCAACCTCCATGACTGGTTTGAATGTGAATGAGCATGATGGAGATGTTGATATGGATGAAGACGAAGACGACGATGATTATGGGGATTTTGATCCCTCATGTTGTTTTATGTGTGATCGAAAGCATACTACTATAGAAAGCTGCTTTGTTCACCTGCACAAACAGCATGGATTGTTCATTCCAGATGTTGAGTATTTAAAGGATCCTAAAGGACTGCTTACGTATCTAGGCCTTAAGGTAATTTTAATCACAAGGCTGTTGATGGGTGCCTCTTCTATTTTACATGCTGTGTGAATAAGTCAAAGATAGGAAACACATTTTATTTAATGGATATGCTTAATTTTAATCACAATTGGTTGGTAAGTCAAAGATCAAAAGTAGTATTTAACCTTTGTTTTATTATGCTCAGTGAAGTTTGATTTCATCAACCTTTGCCCCCTTGTTTATTTTCCAGGTCATGAGGGATTATATGTGTCTTTATTGCAATGAAAGATGTCATCCTTTTGACAGCTTGGAAGCAGTTAGGAAACACATGGCAGCCAAAAGTCACTGTAAAGTGCATTATGGTGGCGGCGATGATGATGAGGATGGGGAGTTGGAAGATTTCTATGATTATAGCAGCAGGTATTTTTTTTGTTGGAAATATTTAACTAATTTGGTGTCCCCAGTTCCAATTTTTGTTTTTCTTCCCATGCATTAAGTATGACCTGCTTTTTGCCCTTAATTTTGTTTGCAGTTATGTGGATCAGCAAGGAAATCAACTAGTTGCATCAGGTGAGTCAGCCAACAATGTAGAACTCGGCAGTGGTGGATCAGAACTCATAATTACCAAGAAATCAAATGATGGAATATCAACTAAAACACTTGGTTCTCGCGAATTTTTGCGTTATTATCGTCAAAAGCCTCGCCCATCACCTACAAATAGCATGGCTGTTGCTGCTTCATTGGCTTCAAGGTTTTTTTCTAAACGTTGCCCTCTACTTTTTCCTCAAGTGTTACTTTTTCCTCAAGTATCAAGGAGAACTATTGTCCTATTTATAATTTACTTGCAGGTATAGGAGCATGGGTTTGGCAACTGTACAATCAAGGGAGCATTTGGTGAGGCTGAAAGTGCTGAAGGAAATGAATAGGTCTGGTGTAGATGCAATGCGGTCTAAAATAGCTATGAAAAGTAATGTCATCCGAAACTTGCCAAACAATGTCCCATATTAAACTCCTGCTTCCCATCCCCCCTGTGTTCACCTTGTGACAGTATTTGATCTCAAAGGGGTATGTGTGTGTGTAACTATTAAGTTATGAGCTTGCTTTCTGAAGAAATTGGAGGTTTTGGCTCCACTTGAATATCCGGGATTGGGAATTACACACTGGCATCGACACATATTTAAGCTTAATGAAATTAATGAAATGAGTAATGACATGATGCTTTTACTTATTGGAAGATGTTGATGGCTTTATTATTGCTTTCTTAGGTGCTAGGCTCGTCATTTCCGCTCTTGCTTATAAGGGTATGTCGAAAAACCGAGGTTGGTAAATCAAGGGACGATTTTAGGTTGATTGCTATTAAAATCTAGGGTTAATATAATTTTTTGTCCTGAAATTTCATTCAATTTTGATTTTGTTCTCTAAACTTTCGACTAATTTTGATTATGATCCCTGAGCAAGGCTTAAAAAACTATTACAATTTCGCAAACATGTTATGGATACTCTTTATCCTTTTTATGTGCTACGAACTTGTTGCTACAAGTGTTGTTTTAAAATGATGAGAATTTTGAGGAACTCTTACCCACCCAGCATCTTCTTTGAATATTCCAAGTAATTATAGTGAACTAGTACAGGACCCGCACATATGCGCGGGTTCACTTGTTTATCATTTAATTTATACTCCATTAACTATGACTCTCAATCACTTGTTTAAGGGACAATAGTACTTACCACTAACGTCAACCCGCTAGCTTCCTTCATTAGAGTTTTTTAAAGCAATTATGTGATCATCTAATTATTGAACATATTATGCAATCAAAATGTAACAAATACTAATGAATGAATACATTGCACAATGTTTTTTTAATCAAGTTCTCATAGATTTTTTTCATATGTTTTGTTTTTTTATCAAATTCATATGTTTTGTTGAGAGTAAGATTTTATAATCAGAATATTTTGATAGAAAATGTACATTCCACTTTATTTATACAGGTATTTATTATGTTAATTGGAAAAAAATACTGAGTAACTAAATGTAGAGGTGGTGTTAGTGGGTAGTTATTTTTGGGCAAAGTATTAGTGGATGTGTAAGTAGTTTCATAAGTTACGTTCAGTTGGTGCCAAAAAAAATTAGGAATAGTAAGAGAAATAGTAGGTTATCCAAATAGTTTATGATTAAAAATAAATAAGCAAAACCATGAGAAGTAAGATAGAAAAATAATTTAAAAGGTCATGAAAAAAAAATATTAATTTTGATTATTTTTAAAGGAAATAAAGGAGAGAATTTATAGGAGATATTTAAGGAGATATTATAAATTAGAGAGAAATCTTAACAACGCACTAAAGAATCAAATGTTAGTTTTTTTATCTTAAAATATATAAGCACATTTTTTGTATAAGAATTTATAGGAGATAATTAAGGGATTATAATTTAGAGAAAAATCAGAAAGGATTTAATAAATAATTATATATCAGTTTGTTTTTGCTAAAAATAGATGGAGAGAGAATGTGGTTATGAGCAGTTTTTTTCTAAAAATAGATGGAGTTAGTGGGCGGTTACGTGAATGTTAACAGATGGAGAGAGAGAGAGAGTGTGCTTACGCGGCTTCTTAGAATTCCTGCTTTTAGCCCTCCCTTTATATATAAGATAGATTGAGAAGTCCCTCTCCAACATGTGATCATAAAATAAAGATATCTTATCGTGGAACTTTTTGAGTTTCATCATTTAATCGACCGAGACTGATTCCAACTACATAATTTCCTTGGACTTAATGAACATTTTTATTTCTCATTTCAGAAGACATATATGTCCTCCGTTGGCAATAATCTTTTGACCTATTCAAAAACTGAATGCACAAAACATTTCTTCCTAACGCATATAAAAGAAAGAAGCATTTATTTGCGACAAGAAACAAAGACATTGGTGCACTTAATCCCCAACAAAAGTTGCTTTATTGGCTACAGATATTTCTTGGTTCTTAAATATGAATATAAGATGTGAATATAAAAAAAATATAAATAAGAGATTGGGTTGATTTTTTGTAGAGAAATTAAGGTAGTTGAATGAGTCATTTAACTATAACTTATTTTGTGTAGAAGAAGCATGAGGTAGAATATAAACTAGACCTTTCGAAAAAAAAATATAATTATGGCATCTTTTCAAGACCTTCCGAAATTTTACCTGTCCTCAAATTTTGATGAGTTGTTCTTAGTAACCATCAGAGTTAAACTTAAAACAGAACTCAGGACTCAAAATGCTTGCAAAGAGTAAGGAAATTTAAACTAGACCCCAGTCCTGACCAACTAAATCAGTCTATTTGAAATTTACTATTTTTTATATAGAGAAAAGTCTCAAACGTTTTGGAAGAATAAATCAAGCGCCTAAAAGTGATAGATTCAATCAATCCCAAAGAGTAAAGTCCTTACGGAAGAATTATAAGTGATGGAAACAAGACGGGCCTCATGCATGTGCAGACGATTTGGAGTTGGAGTTGGAGTTGAAGTGTCTTAGACGAACACTCACAGTTGTTTGCCTAGAACTCCCACTTGCCCCTTTGATATAGAAATTTAACTAAGTATTGGTATATATTTCAATTATAGTGCCAATTAATGAACTTCTCAGACCAAATGGAGAAATGTATCTAATTACTGAGGTCACTTATACAAATTAAAACAAGCACTACATTTTTTGTTAAGTTATGAAGCAAATATTATACACATTTGAAAGAAGGCTAACAGCTACTATATAGTTATTATTCTAACATCAACATATCACGATCAATTAGCTATATGTACAAGGAAAAGATGTAAATTAGTTCTATCATAGTCAAGCATCCGAATGCTTGCAGAAACACTAGAAGGTCACAACAATAAAGCAAATTCACAGGCTTTCAATGCCCAGAATTCATCCAGATCGGGAAAACAACTAAAGTAGCCATAAAAAAAAGAAAGAAAGAAAGAAATAACGAAAGGAGCTTAGAGTATGTGACCCACAAGGAAGTCAGCACATCTCATTGAAAATGCAATGAATGTAACCTTGAAATGTAAGCGAGCTTCCCGAATATCACACTGCTTCCCCTAACCTGTGGAACTCTGCCTTTCAGTTTGCTCCACTTCTGTTCAGGTACTGCTAGCAAACTAAAAAAATAAGTACATACATAAAGGGAATGAAGTAAAAATCCTACGAAACCATTGCTTCACAAGTCAACAAGCAAGCTATGCGAGGTCAAATTGTGACACTGACACAGAAATAAGTATTACCAAGCCACTTAACATCAAGAATTTGGGACCTTAGTAAAAAAAAAAGTAAGGAAATGCAGATTATTTATTGGCAATGCATACCTAGTAGTTAGTTGTCATAAAAGCGAGATCGGCGTCTTTGATATCTGAAATGAGGAATACATGATATAGCATCAGCCACGATGGGAACATTAGAAATTCTACAAACTAGGATATAGCATATTGTTCTTCTGATTCAAACATAATATCCCCACATCTATGACCCGTATAACTGCTTCAAAACTGAAGAGTACATCTATAACCAATATGAGTTGCCAATCACATCCATAATGGAAGATTCAAAGTCTCCACACTGAGATGCATAACAGTCATCACAAAAACAGAGAAATGACACATTTAATCACTTGTTCTACTTTGATTGAGGAAGCATGGCACAAATTTGATTATAGTACAAACCATTAGACGTTCTTTACAGAGTCTTTCGTACTGAAATTGCAAGACAGTTACAAATCAAAAGGTCAAAATTATTATTAAATGTTGCAAATGGCAAAGGAGAGTAGAGATGAAGCAGAGCTATTCACCTGCGATGACCGCTGCTGCCCCTTGAATGGCCAACTGTACTAACAAAGTCATCATCAATTTCATCTAGCCTATAATCAGAATACTCAACTGATGCTACAGAACCTTCATCAGAATTTGAAGTATCATAACTTAAACGGCGATTGCCCCTTCTTGTATGACTAACTCTTGATCGCCTTCTGTTTCTGGAACTCCTGAAGTTATCAAAGACCTGATATAAGATACAAGATGTCCACCAATTACCTTCATCTCCAGGGAAGTCTTCAAACTCATCAGTAGTATCATCATCTCCATATTCTATCACATAATCACCCAAAACCACCCCCCGAGGGATTTCTGAATGGATAGTGCTCAAAACATCAACGATCTCAGTGGACTGCTGAAAATTATCCCAATCAAGCTGACGAGCAGGGTCAATTTTTGATGGCCGAGCATGTGGGTGTTCCTGTTGGGCATGCTCTTGCAGCTCCAAGAAACTTCCCATGAATGAGCATTGCTCCTCATCACAACAACGCTTCTTTTTATCCAGAAATCCACGGGCTCCGTCAACAACAACCCACCCAGACACTTCACCTCTACACAGGGGACAACTCAGCTTGCATCGGTCATCAGATACCACTGGCTCTTTATTTTCTATGGAAGTCTCATCAGACACCAAAGAGGACGACATGCCACATGAAATTTTAAAACGATCCAGACAATTTGAGTGTAATTGACTCGTGTCACATATGAAAGGCCGGCATCCTTGATCATAAGATGAACATTGGAGCAGAACACTATTATGAGGAAAATCCAAGCATATTGGGCAAACTACGTCTTCCCAATTGATATCTAACATATACTCCATGTTGTCTAAACCAGCTTGCACAAACTACAACAAGAGGTCTGAAAACCAAAAAACAGGCCACTTTCACGAAATTTGCGCTCGTGTTCCGCAATTCCTCACATAAGATTATATTGCTCAGTTGGTGATAACACTTAGAATTCTATCCGCAACCCAACTAAAATCACATGCAACTAGTTTAGAATGGTATTCCAATAAAGTATTCATGTATCAAAATGAGTGGAAAAATCAACCGTTATAAAGATATAAACAAATTTAGATTCATGATATTACAAAGACAATGATCAGAAACATTAAAAAGAACAGTTATGTAAAAGTCAATATAATGCTTCAGAACACCAAATATCCAGATCATCCATCTCGAAAGTGATGCATCAGATTAATTAAACTACACGGTTTTCTAAACAAAATAATTAAATTCCATAATCAAAACACACCGTCCACATCCAAAACGTAAGCATAAAAATTGAATAAACAATAGAGTGAGTTTAGTGAATAGAAAAGGCAGATACACCAAAGAAACAATCAATAGTAACCAATAAAATCAATAAAACCGAACATAAGAAGAGAGAAAGAAGTGAATAAAGAGTTAAATTATGTTATTGTGAAATCCGATTTCGCTGTTGAGCGAGAAGGAGGGAAAAAGGAAAGGGCGATGAATAGAGTGTGAGCGAGTACAATGAGAATAGGGTGGAGCTTACCGTTGTTGTATGTGAGAATTGATGAGAGAAAATGGAGATTAGATTAGATTAGATTATATTCCGGTGCGGGTGGCGTATGGTAGGTAGGGGTAGGGTCTCTTTCTTCTTCTTCCTCGGCTTCTTTGTTTACTCATGCTCTTTTCCCTCGCCGTCTCAACATATAAAGGCGTCCTGGCTAATTACCTTTAGGCCCCTCCTCTTTCCTATGATTGCCCTTCACCCCAACCCACCCCAAATAAAATGGTCTCCCTTTTTTTTACCAAGAAAAGGTTACTATATACACCCCTATGCTATGGTGTTAAATATTAGAGTTGCTTGATTTCTTGCAGAAATTTATGAAACCAAATGAACCATTTAATTATCAATGGCTAATTAGTTGAGCTGGTAGGTATGTTTCAGCCCGTAAGTGTGAGAACATCATATATGTAATCTCGGGAAACGTTCCCTACCTATGTGGGAAGTGGTACTCCTACCTCTCGAGTCTACATTAGTCGATGGTCAATGTGTGCTGAATTACCGGATGTAAAAATTAACCTCTTAACGTTGTATATTATTTGATCATATATTAGATTATAGGTGAAATAAACTAGTTTAGAGAAAAAAATTAAGGAATATCATTTTTTAAGTAGTCTATTTAGCTTTTTTAGGGTTTTCAAACAATTCAATTTACCCTCATATTTAGGAATAGAGAAACTATGTGTGTACAAATATGACCATGGGTGACTTTTTTAATCATTTTATTATGGATATTAAGAGTAAACAAAATGAAGTTCTATAATATATGGAGCTTGAATATTTGATGGGTGAATGTGAATATATGTTAAAGACAATTACACAAAGTGTGGCTAACACAAAAATTAATTTTGGAGTGCAAATTTACCGATGAACAATATTTTTTGACACATTTGTAAGGGGCAATATTTTTTATTCAAATTTACCAAATGACTTTTGTAACCATTGGAATAAACTTTAAAAACGGTAGAGTGCACAAGTTAAATACGCGATGCGACTTATACATTACAAAAGTACGCAGGCAGGAGTTAGTTTTCCAAAGACGTGTAGCCAACTGCTTGAAATTCCGTGAAGCACTTTTGAGAGTGGGGGGAGATCGTGTGGTTAGTCTATGCAGGAATATCGAGCATGAACTATTAAATAGTTAAATATTAGTGGTAAATTTCAAGGTTTAAAAACCCGGACCGGGGTTTGAACCGGTCGAGGCAAAGGGTCAGAGGGTCAAAGGTTTAACCGAGGGTTGACTCGGGGTCGAACCGGCTACATTAAAATAATATAATTTAAATACTCCCTCCGGTCCTAAATATAGGACCTAGTTGACTTTTTTGAAAAATCCTAAAAAAAGCAAAATAAGTTAATTATAAATTAATTTACCTAATTTTTTCTCTTACACTGTTTATTTTACCTATAAGCTAATAGATAATCTAAAAAGATATCAACTATATCATGTTTTAATAACCTATTTTGCAACCTTAATCTCTCCAAAAAAAAGTCAATTAAGTCTTATATTTAGGACCGGAGGTAGTATAATTTAATAATTAATAACATAATGCACCAACACTAATCATCATCAATGTGTAAAACTTTGAATCTAAAAGAATAATTTTATCTATTCAAAAACATAATACTGATTTTTAAAAAGTTATTTAGAATTTTATTTTTAGCTTGCTTTTATCTAAAATACACAAAGTAAAATGTCATCATCATCATCAACGTAAACCTTATCCCACTCAAAGTGTGGTCGGCTACATGGATCACACGACGCCATATTGCTATGTCCATATTCTTTCCTTAAGATAAACCTTTCACTAACATATCCTTTTAAATAACTTCATCAAGAGTTCTCTTTGGTCTCCCTCTATTTCTTATATACGTCTCCCTTACCATCTACTCCACTATTCTTGCTATCACATCTAATTCTCTTCTTTGAACATGTTCATACCACCTTAAACGATAATCTCTCATTTTCTCTGAAATTGATGTTACCCCAACTCTTTCACTAATGTGATCATTACTAATCCTATCTTTTGATATATACCCACTCATCCCTCTCAACATTTTCATCTCTGTCACATCCATCTTATGTCTTGTTGTTTTGTTTAACTGCCCATCATTAACAGATTACATTAACTGTTTCCTCCTCAATTACCATTTTTATCGATAATAATCTGTCACCACTTCTATAAACCTCAACCACATTCTTCTTCCATACTTCATCCACAACTAAACCTACACCATTCATATGACTCACTTTACCAGTGTACCCAAGTTTATAACCATCAATATCCTTATCCTTTTCACCTACCCATTTATTCTCTTGTAAATATAAAATGTTTATCTTTCTATCCTTCATCACACCTATTATCTCCCAAGCTTTACCTTTTAAGGTTCTAATATTCCACGTACTAAATCTAATCCTACACCTGTTCCCTTACTTCTTTATATATCCCTTCTTCTGTAAAATGCTAGACTATGACATATTGCAAAAATGGTTGTGTGTGTCCATGCTTTAAGATTAGACAAATTTTACGTTGGCTGCCGAAGCCTAACACAACCTACTCTTTTTTATCCGGGCTTAGGACCGGCTATATTATAGGCAGAGTATTACATACAAAAAAAAACATTAATAATAATTAAACTAACACAAATAATAACAAATAAATAAAGCGATAAACAATACACAAAGTAAAATATGAAAAATGTAAAAGAAAAATTAAATATGAGGTGATGTACTGATGGTACAGCTATGAGCCTAGGACCTAGAACCCACTTCTCTCTCACATGATTCATTTTCCTCTTCTTTCACTCTTGAAACTAGGGACTAGACTCGTGAGCCAAAAAAACCAGGGACTAGACGTATGGTTCATCACTTCATTTTACTTTGCTTGTTCCTTTTAAATCTCCTTCTCTCTCAGTTCCGCCCCCTCTCTACCATCTTCTATTTCGACATCATCCCACCACCTTTGATTTTCATTTTTTTTTGATAGAACCTTTGATTTTCATTTATTGTTGTTGTACAAATGAAATGAAATATGAAACTCGGGTTAGTGCGTTGCGAAAGGGGAAATCGGATCCTAAAAAAAAAAGCTAAACCGGGCAAACCTGAACCACCAGTTTTAGGTTCAACCACCCAGGTTCAACCGGAATATTCCGGTTATATGCTTTCCACGGTTTGACTAGTTTTCAGCCCTCTCTTGCCGCCGGTTGACAGGTTTCCAGGTTCGACCGGCCGGGCCGGGTCGGCTTTTAATGCCTTGGTAAATTTAATAATGGTACTTTTATGAATTAAAAAATAATTGGGTTTAAATAAAGGGATGGTAATCGTGTGAATGGTTGAACTTCGTGGCCCGAGGACTGGGTCATGTTTGACTGACTGTAAAAAATGAAAATTAGAAGAAGGCAGGCACATTAGACGAGTTACAGATAAGAGGGCAAAGTTAGTTAATTTTTATAATGGAGGTGGACAATGGGGTCAACGATATGATGGGCATACACACACGTTGGAATATTATATTCAGATTTCAGAGTTCTGACTTTGATTTGCTTGCCGTCTTCTAAAACATCCTGCCGTCTCTACACTTTCTAGTCAATTCCATTTATCAAGTCAAACTTTTTTAATTCTCATCCAGCCTCTCTCCATCCACATTTTAAGCAGGATCAGGTTTTAAAATAGCCAAAGTTCCTTATTTATAAGGCTAAGATGATCTTAATATACCCAAGTGCCTCATTTAAATCTTTAGAAAAAATGAGGCTGTAAATCTATACTTTTTAAGGTAAGTAGTTAAGATGAGTGCATGAATGATAGCAAAAAAAAAAAAATCTACACATAGATAACAAATGATATAGTAGAATTAGAAGTGCAAAGTTGCTCCTGTAAATCCTTGAAGTAGTGACTAGAGAATTCGAATTTTTTTAGACAGTCCACTGGGAGCGTGACATGAATAAAAATTCTAAAACACAACCAACAGGAAGTCGTAGAGTAGCATAAGAATTAAAATGTGATAGATACTTGACTCGGTTAATAAAAAGATTACGATCAGCTACGAATTATATTGATAGTCCCGCCATTTTTCGTGCGAAATGTAAGTAACTCTAGCCCAATCGATCAGCTCATGAATAATATTAACAATTTACAATTGAAAAATACAAACCTTATTCTCAGCAACGCAGAAAGTAAGGTTTACACGATCAAACAATAATCGGTATTACGCAACAAGAACAAGTGAACGTGAAAAGCTGTGAATCTATGAATTATGCACAACTATAAATCATTTTACTAACAAAATGTTATTCCTATATACCTGTGGTAACTTGATACTGTAAACCCTTTATGCTATAGAGTAAAAAAGAAACACGACAGAAGTATACCAACGACTAAATGTCTGTACTCCTTGTGATGGAAGTCCGAGGACTTGGTTATCTATCGGATAAGACTGAATCACTCCAGGAAAGTAGGAGATCTTTGACAAACGATGGGAAGTCTGCATGCAGAATAAACACAGATTAATATTCAGTTTGCCATATGTAGAAAGCCATTCCAGAAAACAATCTAAACTAAGGAAATCCAAGCATTACCTCTTGCTACTTCTAAAGCCACTGAAGGTACGTCTACCTGGTCTTCTACTAGCCTATACACATCAACAAGCTGCACAGACCACAAATCAAAATTCACACAAATCCAAGATCGTAGACCTCTAAGAGAGACGAGAGGATATTTTAGGACCAAACCTCTTCTATATGAAGCTTTGAGTCCTCCGTCAAAGCAAGAAGTAGTTGTCTGCGTATTCCTTCATCAACAAAGAATAGACGAGCTCCATCTTTAATGGTGTCTGTAAGGTCCAGTTTTCTTTCAACTCGCAAGTTGCTTGTTCTTTGCCTGGTTAGATAAACCTTAGGTGAATATTAAATATTGGATGACTCAAAAGTAAGAAACCAAACACACCCTATGGTTTTGGAAATATACAGACATGTCTTTCACTTGCAATGCCGGATTGCTGCTCATCTTGGCCACATTTTCCTTTGCAAGAACAATGAGATTCTCAAGTCGTTTCCACTGGAACATACCATCTTTGAACAGAACCTAACAAGCAACAAGTTGATTTTGATCTACATTAAAATCACCAACAAAGAACTCTTGAACAAAAGCAACATATGAAAGAAACCAGTCTAGTTCTAAAATTAGCATTTTGAACTCCTATTTTAAACTAACCTGTATGAGACGTTCACGTAGAGCTGGATTTGGATCTGTTAAGAGTCTCTTGGCCACATATGGATAGGCAACCTATTTGACATGCAGAATTTGATATTACATTGAAATAAGGTGTGATTAGAAAAATAGAAAGACACGCTCAAACATTTTGGATTACAGAAATGAAGTGCTAGCTCAAACATAATAGATATTCATCTCATTCTTGTCTCTTCTTCTCCCTCTTATGCAGATGCGGACAATACATTTTTACTCATTATATGATATATTTTTACCCATAAACCTTTAGCCTCCTTATCCAGAGTCATTATAGATATATTTGCAGGTTAAAGAGCAATTTGGCCAATTAACTGTTGTCCAAAGGGTAGATAAAACGGGCAATGGGACCAATGGACTTTTAAACTAGGTGGCCAACGCCGTTTACTCTGATCAAACAGAGATACTTTTGTGACAAAAAATGAAGACCCCACTTTAAATTGTCGGCCACACTTAAAAGAAAGTGACGGATGTTTAGTGATTTTTAATGGTTTTAGCCGATCCGATCCCAGTTTGAAAGTCTATTGGTTCCATTGCCCCTTTTTATTGTCAATTGTGCTACTTGCAGCTTGGACAACAGTCAATTAAGCCAAATTGCTCTTTAAACCTATATTTGCTCATCTTAGCTAAGTTAAATGCAGTTTTTACACAGACTTGTATCCTGAAGAACTCAGAAAAATAGGATATTTTACCTCAAGAAATTTGAAGTCAGGCTTCAGAGTAAAACATATGCCTTCTTGAGTCAGTAAAGAACGGATAACCAGTGAGAACCTTTCAGGAATACGAATGGGATAATTGTAAACCAATTGATTAAACTTCCCTGCATCATATTTCGCCGTAGCATCAGTTTACATGAAATCATAATAATTAGAAGCAACAAAACAGGAATAAACTACCTCCCTCCCTCTCCCTCTCACACACATACAAAAACAAATTAGTGCCAAAAAGATGCATCACTACTTAAAAAACATGCTGAGGAATGCTACATCAACTACAGTATCCTCTTGCAATTACTAATTCACCATGAGTCAAAAGTTAATTTGATCGATCAAGTAAGAAAGTCAAATTATCCTGGCAATTCTTAGAGCTGAGTTATACTTCCACAACAAATCACAAAGTACACGGTACAACAAGCTGGTTTTCTTCCTTTACAATATGCCCTCCAGTAAATAAACTCAACCCTGCAAATATCTTTCAATTCTGAATACAAACAGGGGTTCATTAACACAGGTGTAACAAGAGGCAATGTAACCATAAAAAAATATTCCAGACACAATCAGAAAACTAATTTCAAAGAGATGCATCAAAGTTCAGGTTAGATGATCAGATAGAAGCACTGGGTTGGTATAAGTATTGCCTACCAGTGACACTCCGAAAATTAAAATCAGACAGTCCTTTCCCTGCAGAGTTCTGCCAAATCGCTTCTAAAGCTGGAATTATAGGAGTGACATCAATCCCAGGTGATAGGAAGCCTAATCTAGTGAAATCATTAGCCATCTCAGCATAGTCCTCATTTACAGCATGGACAACAGCATCGATTAAAATTTGCTTATTTTGCTGTAGAAAAGGATGCATATTAACATGTCAGCCAAAAGTATATACATTGTTAAGGTTATTATACATCAGCGGATAGCCTGATATTGACATTGCAACATATGCCCAAACACTGGAAAAATAATTACTTTGAAAGAAATATATTTGCTGGTCATTTTGGGAGAGGCGATCAATCAGGAAGAAACTTATAATGATTATTAAGAAGCAGCAACATGACTGGCTATAAGATATTTTTTCCTCTCACATGAAAGCTAAATATGGGTGGAATATAGTAAAAAAATAAAATGCATAGTGCAACGCATGCATTTCAAAGGTGTACCTGTGGGTATATAATGCAATGGCAGGATTCCACATGCATGAAAAAGTTGGTTCCTAAACTTGAAGTGCACTTTACGATCATTTAAAGGACATGCCAGCAAAGAGGTACGAAATGTTGACTCTAAATGTTCAGCATATAAATTACCTGACTAAGAACAGCAACATTTCCGAAGTCCACATATGCAATTCGTCCATCACGCATGGCAAAAATATTTCCAGGATGTGGATCACCATGAAATAATCCAAATTCTAGCAGTTGCCGCAGAGCAGCACTCACACCCACTGTTAGAAACCCATCAATATCAAGACCAGCTTCTTTAACGGCCTGATTCACAAGCAAGAAAACATTGAGTCACAGCAAAAACCCAACAATGTTAATTGTGGCAAACAAATTTAGCAAAGGCATCACAACATCGCCTATCCAATCAAACAAACCTTGGGGTTGGTGCACCTAATACCATCAATCCATTCCATTACTAAGACACGATTACCAGAAAGTTGTTTGTAGACCCGAGGAATTTTGACAGTTGGATCATTTTTAAAATTCTCAATAAAGTCTTCAATGTTACGGGCTTCCTGAAATAACGAAAATAACATTAAAACTTTATCGTTAAATTAAGGTGTACAGAGAAAACAAACTCAAAATGCCATTGGAATAAAATTTCGCTTCTTTGTTTTTTAATACATTCACAGCCACATCATATTTATATTCTGAGGACAAGGCATCCAAGTACCAAGGTATAATCAAGCTCTTCCAAAAGTTTTTCACCAAATTCATCGACTATCAGCTCAGCATTACACCCCAACTTCTGCATACTAATTCCATTTAAGAATGAAGCGAGAGTGCGGAATAGAAAAAGATCTCGATAAATGATGGGCTCTATCTCGGGTCTTTGAACCTGCAAGTATACCCAAAGCTATCTTTAAAAAAGTGAGCATAGATATGCAGCACTCAACATGCAGGAAACCATGCATATAGCTTGATGAGCTATATCTATCAATGCCATCAATAGTGATTTGATTTTGGAGAACAGGAAAATGGGTGGGGGTGTAGTCAAATATTATGCTTGGGTATGAGAACAGAAGTTAAACACGAGAAGAGCTCCACAAAACCTTGATGGCTACATCCTCGCCAGTGGCACGTAAAGTAGCTCTGTAAACTTGACCCAAACTTGCGGCAGCAATTGTTTCTGATGAGATTCTGCTGAAAACAGCTTCAATGGGCTGACCAAGTTCCTCCTCCATAATATCAAATGCAATCTAGAAAATTTTAAGCCACATGTCAGAGATACAATAGCCCAGTAAGCAACAGAATGAACCTGACTTGGTACAAATAAATTCAAATGACAAAACTATTGGAACTCGGTAACAAGTTTTACTTGATTGGGAAATGAGGGCACGTCATCTTGAAGAATGCATAGCTCATTCATATAATCTTCTCTTATAATGTCAGGCCTGTTTGCAAGGACCTGTCAGATCCCAAATAGCTTATAAGTAACTGCTAAATCCAAGCCAAGACCGGCTTGGTCTGTTTATTTGACTGAACCATAACATACCTGACCAGCTTTAATAAAAGAGGGTCCCAAAGCACACAAGAGGTTCCTAAGCTGTCGAGCACGATATGGAACGACCTCCTCATCCCTTCCAACCAAGAAATCATATGCCAAAGTGGACCAGTACAAGCCTAGATTCCAAACTATCTCCACACCCCGCAATATTAGTGACACAATCGCCCCTCTTGATTCAAGTACCTTGTCCCTGACCTAATTACCACCAAGGAAAAATTAGACACAGCTGGTTGCATCAAGTTAGAGTCAACCATGTAACATATCAGACCAAATTAAATACACACTCCACTTTATTCAATCATGAGTTTAACCATATCTCTCATGCACACTTGTCCATTGGTTGTTTGTTTTACGCAATCGCAACCAAATCATCGGTTGTAATGGTCACCAATTGAAAACAAAAATAATAACTCCCTCCATTCCTAAATATAAGACCAATTTTGACTTCTTTCGGAAAATTCTAATAAAACTAAATAAGTTACTTACAAAACTATTTACCAGAATTCTTTCTCTAAACTAAGTTATTTAACATATATGCTAACTTATAATCTAATACTACCTCCGTTCCTAAATATAAGATCACTTTGGCTAATTTGGAGAGATTAAGGAAGGCTTTCTAATGAATTAGGATTACATGATCTTCCCAAAATACCCCTCACTTAAATTTAAAAGACAAATAGGGATTTGAGAGAGAAGTGAGGGAGCTAAGAAGTATAGGGGTAATTTGGACCAAAATTGAGACAAAATAGAAATGATCTTATATTTAGGAACTTATTCACTTCCCCAAAGTGATCTTATATTTAGGGAGGGAGGGAGTAATACACAAAATATATTATGATTAAGCGAGTAAGTCCAAAAAATCAAATAGCATGCCTCTTGGCGGAAAAGCAAACCTAGAGCGAAAAATTCGCACAGCCAAAATCAAAGCGAGGCACAAACATAACTAAAATTTCAAAACATAAAGTAGAAATTGAAAGCTCAAATAGAAAGAAGAAGTAAAGTCATACTATCTGAGGAGAATACTTGCGATAAGGAATGCAGACACCACGCTCAATATCAAGCTGCTCCAACGCACTACTAGAACCTGAACCGCTTTTCACGGAACTAACGTTTCCGTTAGAACCAGCCGCCGCAGCTAAGCTCAGAATTCGCCTCCGCCATAACTTCTTTCCTCTTCTTCCCCTAAGCGAAACAAATGACGTCCGCGACGATCGACTCTCACGATGATGAAGGTCGTAAACTAAGCTGCAAGGTTTTACGTAAAAGGAATTCGTACAAATTGAGTCCATTGATGAAGAAATAGGACTGAGATTTGAAAGCAGAAACCCTAAATTAAAGAAGAGAAGGTCATATTCTATGGTTGAATTGAATTTGCAGGCAGTGATATTGTCTGAAATTAAATTAAGCTTAGAAGTTTTAAGGGAAAAATAATTAGAGGTCCCCCACAAGGGAGTTAATACTGGAAAAATCCCAAAAGTTGAAAATATTAATGTAGGGTCCCAAGGGACCTCACATTAATATATTTGAAAAGTGAAAAGACAGTTTTGCCCCTAGTCTTAAAAAAAATTTACCCCTCCTCCCCCACCCCCACCCACCCTCCCCAGCGCCCCCCCCACCCCACCCTCCCCAGCGACCCCCCCTCCCCCACCCACCCTCCCCAGCGACCCCCCCTCCCCCACCCACCCTCCCCAGCGCCCCCCTCCCCCACCCACCTTCCCCAGCTCCCCCCCCTCCCCCACCCACCCTCCCCAGCGCGAGGAGGAGTGGGGGGTGGGGGCGTGGAGGGAGGAGGGTGGGGGTGGGGGCGAGCTGGAGGGGGAGGGAGGCGGACGGGCAGGGTGGGGGTGGTGGGGGGCGCTGGAGGGGAGGGGCGCTGGGGAGGGTGGGATGGGGGAGGGGGGCGCTGGGGAGGGTGGGGGGGAGCTGGGGAGGGGGTGGGGGAGGGGGGGTCGCTGGGGAGGGTGGGGGAGGGGGGGTTCGCTGGGGAGGGTGGGGTGGCGGGGGGGGGAGCTGGGGAGGGTGGGTGGGGGAGGGGGGGCGTCGCTGGGGAGGGTGGGTGGGGGAGGGGGGGGGTCGCTGGGGAGGGTGGGTGGGGGAGGGGGATGGGGAGGGGGGGGCGCTGGGGAGGGTGGGGTGGGGGGGGCGCTGGGGAGGGTGGGTGGGGGTGGGGGAGGAGGGGTAAATTTTTTTTAAGACTAGGGGCAAAACTGTCTTTTCACTTTTCAAATATATTAATGTGAGGTCCCTTGGGACCCTACATTAATATTTTCAACTTTTGGGATTTTTCCAGTATTAACTCCCTTGTGGGGGACCTCTAATTAATTTTCCCAAGTTTTTATTTTATTTTTTATTTTTATTTTTATTTTATTTTTTTAGGATGAAAGTGGGAGGAGAAGAGAGGATAGCCACAGAAGTTGGTACGCGCGATGTGGTAAGAGAAAGCGCCAAATTTAAAGTTTTATTTATTAGTATCTTTGTAGTGTGAGCTTGTGATTACAGGACTTTGGAGGTTAGGCTACGAAACTGTCCTTATATTCTTATGTTCTTTTGGGCCCAAGGCCCACGGGTATATTGAATTAGCCTCTTGCGTGTACATACTACTATCTAGGCTTCTTGTCTTTTTGTTAGTGCAGTTAATGGAGATTTGCTATCCAAAATCTATGAAGCTGGTTAGTTGGTGCTCCATTTTTTTGGCAGGGATATGTATTATAATTTCATTGCTTTTTAATTAATTTTGGGTGTTTTCAGTTGGTGTTGCTTATAAAAGAACTAATGGAACCAACCTTGTAATATGAGATTCAATTGGATTTAGAGATATTAAGGAGGTGAATAATAAATTAATTTAAAGTATCTACACCAATCTATTTTCTTGATGCCAATTTTTGTTATTTGTAAACCACGACAAATAACAAAAGATTTTATTAGTTGTTGCATATTGAATTATGGATTAAAGGTCGGTTTATTACCATTCACTTAATTAAGTATGGGCATCCATAAAATAAATCAATAATACATCTTGAAAATTAACAAGTGTCTTATAAAAGAACTAAGAAAGGTTGTTGATTGGTGTCCATTAATAAGGATTAGATGAGAAGTATACTGTTGTGTTGAGTCTCATCATATTGACTTAAATTTTTGTCATCGAATAATAAGAATTTGTCATGGAGCCGAGCCGGAATCAAATTAGTCATTTGGTAATGAACCAAGTTAATGGAGAAGTAATTTCAGTTCAAAAAAGTTAATGGAGAAGTATAAGAGGGTGTCAAGGGAGATGACGTGGAACAGCTTGTGGAGACATAGACACGCGTAGGAGTGGGCTTTCACGTGAAGCTCTCCGGACCCATGCGAAAAGGACTAGGAAGCAAAGCATCCTCAAAAGTAACAAATCATTCAGAGGGAGGTATTCAGTTTTGGGAAAGGTACGATGCTTTCACTGCTTTGTTCAAAAATGATTGGTTACAAGATTCTCACTCACTTCCACAACTTGTTTCAAGAATCATGTCTTTGTCGACTCCCACAAATTATTTCCCCCCACAACTGTTCCAAAATTGTATATATTTCATTATAAATTCGTTAGATTAATATTTAACATCATCTCTTTTAATCTGATCTAAAGCCTACCTCATTCAAACTGTTACCAGTATTTTAATTTTTTATTTCATTAAATGATCAACGAATTACATTCAAGTAAAAATAAGGAAAATGGGTGATAAATTATAATTTAACATTACATTGAGCATTGAAATCCCGGGCCATTCGTCAATCAATCTGTCAAATGGAGATGTATCTCAAATTTCCTAGTGAGAAAATAACTTCATCATGTATGCAAAAAATATGGTTTGAACTACTTAAATGAAACATAATATATCTCTCATGTCAATAATGGTTGAGCATATTATGGATAGCAATAAGTGGTCTAAAAAAACTGAATTCGAAGCAAACCAAGAATATACCAATTAGCTCTTTGTTCCATTTTCAAAGTTTTTCTTACGAAATACTGCAGTTTAAAAATTACAAAAGTAAAAGGTTTCGATCGGAATAGAATGTTGTTGTATAACAATACACCAAAAAATAAATTAGAAGCAGAATTAAACAAGGTGGTGGAACATATCTAAGCAAACCTTTTCAAACCATATTTGGCGCACAGAATTAGCTAGGCTGCTTCAACAATCAAATAAATAATGAGGCATTGCAAGTACTCACGCGCGCGCGCGCACATATATATATAGCCCCTTAGCTTGGTCCACCACCCACTTATATTTTAATTTATGCTTTCAGCCTCCAAAATCCTTTATTAATTCATGGTTGCGATCGACGTTTGCATCAATTAACCAATCGAGTACTGAAACGCGTACGGGACATTTTTACTGAGTTGGAATTAATTTTCCACTCATCCATGTATATTCGATCTCCTGCGCATATAGAATGCTGACATGGTACACAATCTGTTAAATTAAACGTCAGCCAATGATGAGAACTCTATTTCTGCTGCATCAATTGAAAATGTAGGTGAAGGCCGTGGAGGCAAGCAATTTACAAGGAGAGGAACTTATTATTGGAAGAAATTAAATAGCCAAATACAATTTGTACTCTGTCGTATGTCCAATGATTGATTCAACATCCATTTATATATTTATAATAAATTATTAGTTAGACAACAAGTTTTCAAAACCACTAAAATCATCTTCTTTAATTTTCTCCACTTTTTTCTAATTACTTTATTGATCAGAAAGTATTAGCAGGGGTAAATTATGATAAAATTGACAAATACATATATCAAAAATATGTTTTGTACTTAGTAATATAAAGTTTAATTTAAGTTTTACATAAAGATATGAGGATTACATATAATAAAACAGTCTGGAACTAATAATATATATGAAAAAGATAATGTTTCAAAAGCAGTCCCCTTTAATTAAAACACCTTCTTGATAGAGTGATTTTCGTTCCACTTTGTTCCCACTCACTCTCAGCCAACCTTAATCAAAAGTGCTTAGGAAATCCACAAATTCTTTGTAGAACATGTTAAATAAAAGGGATATTTATTCATCCCATTATTACTATTAACACTGCTGAATCAAAAAAGTTACAGTCATCACCATCAGAAGCAAATCAAGCAAGCACACTTGTTGCTCTTTAAACATCACTAAATGTTTAGTTTATTCCTCTGGACATATATAGATACATAACTACATATATAGATACATAACTATATATATAGATATAGATAAAGGAAGCCAAACAAACAAACCCTTGCTACTAAAGCTTCCATCATAACACTAAAACTCAAGTAAAAGCGAGCACACACACTCACATGATGAGAGAAAAAACACACCAGAAAAAAGGTAACTGAAGAAACTGACCTTGAAAGAGAAAGAAAACCCAAAACAAGGGCATTCATACTAAGAAGTAGTAGTAGTAGTTGTGTTGCGGATGGATTAGATGTCACGGACATGGAAGACATTGGGATTCTTGATGACAATATCATACATATAGATGGAGTTGAACCTGGAGAAATCTCTGGGAAGAGAAATAAGGTCAATGGAAGAATGCTTGTGAAATTGGTACAAATCAGGATCACCACCATAGTACCTCTCCCAACCCAAACCAGTGAGAATTTGCTCAAGAAAACTGTAAGAAGACACAACTTGACCAGTAGGCAAGTACACAAGTATCTTCTTCCTTGATCCACTTCCCTTTCCCTGGCGGCCATCCGAGGCCTCGGCCTGTGGATTCTCCACCAGTCGGTACACTCCATTCTTAAACACCCACACTCCTGACATTATTATTTTTCTTTATATATGTGTGTGCGTGAATATAAATGTGCAGTGATGATATGTTAAAAAGAGTGTGAGCTGATGAGTGCAGACTTGGGGAGGGGGCTAGGGGTATATATATGTGTTGAGTGTGTGAGGGAATGAGGGGTCACATAAAACAAGAGGGAAATACTGAGGCAGGCTAGTGGGCGAGGGTGAAAAGTTGGGGGGTATAATAGTAATAAAGATAAAGAGTGTGTGTGTGTGTTTTTTTTTTGGGCTGGGAATAAAGGGGGAATCTAGATATTGTGGGGTAGGGTTGGTTTAAATATGAGAGTACATGGATGCCTCCTTTTAAGGGGCTAATGAGATACAAGAACCGGCACTGGGGTTGGGTTTTGTTTCCCCTAGATTCTTCAATATATATGACATCTAATTGAATTTTTTAGAAGGGTTGGGTAGGGTATCTAAGTCACTTACATATAACAAATACAAATGTTGTGCTATTAGATCATATGTTATTAGTTTTAAAGTTAAATAAATTTATTAATCAGTCTATAAGAAATTTATTTGTTTATGTATTGGTGGTGAATTGTTATACTACTTTTTCGTCATAAATATAAGATTGTTTTGACCTTTTTGAATAAATTAAATATGCAAAATTAATCACTTTAAATTGTTTATAGTTATTTTTCTTCCTTAAAACTAATTTATTCTATTCATAGATTGATTTATAATTTAAATACAAGTGCATATATTATATATATAATTTAGTGGTCTTATTTATTTTCTTAACTTATAAAAAAATATTAAAGTGATATCATATTTAGAACTAGAGAAGTATTTATTTAGTTGTGTTTAAGATGACAAAAGGAATCTTCAATATCTAATTATGCAAAAAGTCAATTGTGTTCGTTTGTGCGCGCGAGCGCCCACATAACATACATCACGAGAAGTTCACGTGAAGAGAGTGGGCTTTGATTTAGAGTTATACAGATTTTTCATCGCATCCTGCTCATCATTGCGAATCATTGGCACACAACATGTATTGAACTGAACCCAATTCCTAGTTATTAGTACCAGTACTCCATATTCCTCTCTTCCCACAAATTCAAAATGTGCTCGTTCTAATTAGTGGTAACTTGCATGGTTCTAGATGTCCGGTGACGCTGATATCATTGATGACAAAATAAAACACACACTAACTAATGGGTAGTTGGTTGAGCTGGTAAGTGGGTTACAACTCCCGCAAGGATGAGAACGCATGTTCGAATCCCGGGAAGTGCTCTTATTGGGAGAGGGGACAACCTTGCCCATGTGGGCAACACTCCTACCCTCGAGTCCGGATTAAAGCGGGCGGTGATTCACAAAAAAAAAATAATAAAACACACTATTAATCAACTTTTTAAAAGTTAACTATATATATTAAGCACGGATGAGAATATATGTAGTTAACACTCATATATAGTTATAATTAAATAGCTCATTTAGCTTCGTTAATTTATTCAAAATATGTCGGTTATGTCTTATATTCATAGACATAGAGGAAGAAGTACTAATAATGGATTAATACTCTCTTCGGTCCTAAATATAAGACCTAATTCACTTTTTATGGAAAATCCTTAAAAAAGCAAAATAGGTTAATTATAAATCGATTTACCTAATTTTTCCCTTAAACTAGTTTATTTTACCTATAAACTAATGGATAATCTAAAAATATATCAAATATGTCATCATTAATAACTTAATGCAAGAATTATCTCTATAATAATAGATTAATGCAAGAATTTTGTGATAAGGCGTACTTATAATAGTGTATTCACACATGATACACACATATACATACATATGTATAGTAATAAAGTTGGTGCCTGCATGAATTTAATTTGCTTTGCATGGCCGACAATGGCCAAATATAATGACAACTTAACTTACCCTGATGACCCCGTGAAATTATTATAGTTATTAATTGGTTCTGGAATCTGAATTTATCAATGCTATTCATATGCAATTTCCCAATATAATACTCCTCCTTAGCTTATTAAAGGATCAATAAGCAAGAGAGGAAATGCAGGAATAAAGGTAGACAATTAGAATATTTTCTAATTAATATTACATTATTTCAATTTATTTAATTAATATTCTTAATTTAATCTAATTAAGTAAATGAGGCTTATATTTAAAATTGGGGAGCACATATATATTTGATTTCAAAGAGAGAAGATGAGGTCACAAGGATGGATGACAATTTCGTGTTCTCGTTTATGTAGTGATACTCTTTTTCTTTTTTGATTTGGAAAAAGAAAAGAATCTACGATTGAATACAGCTAGCAAGTACTTAACTTTATTTCGCTCTTTATTCTTTCAACGCCTTACAAAACTCAAGTTTCCTTCCCCACCCATTTTATAGTTTTTTTCCGGATTCTTCACTCCAAACATATTCAGTAACGGCGCAACATTTTTTTTAATTGCTCATTAAAATGACACAGAAAAATGTTGATCTTACATATATCTTGCTTCTCTATAAAGAAAATTCACATTAGAAAATTAAACGATTCCAAAGTTCTAACAAGATAATTCGATTTGATACACTGCACCTTAATTGTTCCATTGGAGAAGACATGTGTGTGTGTGGCTACAACAATTTTTATCTCTGCGCCCACTTTACCTTTTTGGACACATGCTGTTTCTTGAATTTGCAAGGTGGCAGTTGGTGATATTGGTCAACCAATCATATGCCCATAATTAATAGATGATTGAGATGCATGTGAACAAATTTTTCTAGGACGTCATGATTAACAGAGCAGTCATTGTTTCCACACACCATCAAGGTCAATAAATCAGAAATAATTGATAATAATTGATACAGCATTCATAAATATGTTCAATCAAGGACCACAGGGAGTTAATTCACATATGTTGTAAAAATATCATTTTCGTTGTCGGATGAATTAGGGTCAGCTTATATAACATGAAATTCTTTGTTGCTTCAATTTGCTGGGTTCCCCACTTGGGATCACATGGGCATGGTCCTCCACGTTACATACACATTTTAAGAAAAGATATAATTGACAGAAACTAATATATACCCACAACCATATATACTAGATTCAGTTGGAATTTCAAGCTAACCCGATTTAAACGGGCCATTCAGAACCAACCCACTTTCAAATTGGACGACCTGCTTTTAATTCGTCAAAATACAAGTTTACGGTGTAAAAGTGAGATTTCAAGTATGAACTTTTTACAACTCAACCCACTTTTTTTGAGCTGATGTGGTGGAGACTCAACTCATATATATACTTTTAGTCTAACATTGATTTATTCGACGTGGGATTTTGGGTTTCTCAAAATTCACCCTACTTTTTATTTTCCTTCTTTTTATTCGTTTGGGCCGCACTCCTTTTTTGGGTTGATCCTTCAGGTCTGTCTGGTTGTACTCTTTTTTTTCTTTTTTTGGGTCGGTCCTTCAGGTCTGTCTGGGTCATACTCCTTTTTAGGGTCAATCCCTATCTTCATTTTTTTCTCTCTCTTTTTTTTGGGTCGGTCCATTAATCTTTTTTTTGGGCTTTGTGTATTTTTTTTCGTGCGTCCCATTGATTTTTTTTTCTCGTAGCTCTGATACTATGTTGAATTTGTGGTCTAAAAGCCTATGATATGAGTCTTGTCATTCAACATGCAATCATCTAATGTGATTAGAGTCTTTTACTGCTCCTAGAAATCAGAAGAAGAAAAGTTCCAACTTAGATCAGTTCATAACTGTTCAAAGCCAAAAATCTTTGAATGTAGTTGTCCCTAAGAGTAGAGTTATAGCTAAGACTCTTGTTTTTCACTCATCAAAAAAAGTTGTGAAGATAAAGGCGTCTGTAAAACTGAAAAAGACACCCATGAAATTATTTTGTTCTGTAATGAAGAAGAGTTTGAGATTGATTGTGTGAAGAAGAAGAAGAATGAAGGAGCTTCTTCTATGGTGAAAAGAAAATCCTATGTGACGCAGGCCACATTAGTTCTAAGGTCTCTAAGTGTTTTATCAAGGAAGTAAGAGAATACTTTTCTAACACCTAATAAGTAGAAGCTATGATATCTTGTTGAATGACAAGACTCATCATATGCCCTTAGACCCTAAATTCAACACAAAAAAGTTAAAAGTGAACTCATATTCAGTACACAAAAAGTATCTATTTAAGATAGTTTGTTACTATTGTCACGAGATAAGGATCACATTTGACAAGGAGTACAACCAACTGTGCATTGTAAAATATAAAATCTGATCATTAATATGAAAACAGGTATAAACTACTTTTGTGGAGATTGCGGGATCGGGGAGTTAAAGAATTGCTTTATTAGAGCATATGTTAAGTGACTGGATGAAAAACTTTTATATATATATATATATATATATATATATATATATATATATATATATATATATATTATTAGTTCATATGTCAACCAAATTAGTTTAATTTGCATACTAAAAATGATAACTTCATACAGGAAAAACTGATAAAACCTTATATATCTAAGATATCGATTAAAAGTCAACTTAGTTTTTATATTAAACAGTAATAATCTCTACATACCCATACAAGATCTTACAACTTGAATTGATTATTTGTGCCTTCTCCAAGGAACTATATTTAGATTTCTCTCCCTAATAAACTTAATTTTCTCATTTTAATTTATTTCACATACACACGTACACATATTATATTTTCTTTCACCACTCTTACCTTTGATACTCTTTCCTTTGCCTGCTCATGGATGAACGAGGGAACTTTTCTTAAAGAAAGTAATAATAATATCTTTCTCACGTGCATATATTTATTATGGATGGTTTTTTTTATTACGGATAATTAATGTAAATTGTTTTTAAGAAAATCACAAATTGGTTATTAGGAGCCCGAATATAGGGACGTATGGAGTATGAATAAATAGAAATCGATATTTATAAGCAATAAAAAGTTTAGTCAGCCTCACACTTAGCTTGGCAATTCAAGGCAGTGGCATAATTAGCAAGATCATGGCTAGAATATAATTGACAGGCATATAATAAAAAGTTCCATTCAAATTAACTGGTGGTCCAAAACGAAATTTCAAGGGCTACTTTGTGTTGGTATGTTTCTAAGTGTCTCACTTTAGGGTTGCCACAAAAATCGATTGGACACAGACCATAGAGACAACACCCTATGATCGTCCCAGAAATTCTACGTGACAATGTCCCATAAGTCATAACTGTCCCATTTCCAGCTGTGATTTCATTCTCTCCCCTCCAGTTTCAGAAAAAAGAGAGAAACTTTAAATATTTCCCAATTACGAGACTCTCTTGTGCTTTTAATCTGTGTTTGAATTTTACACGACACACCCCAACTCCATCGCCCATAAAAATAGATTCCAATCCCTTCTCATTTGTTGAAGCCAAATGAAAAACAAACAGAGAAACTAAAAAAATAAATAAAAAGGGAAACTTTTCGTGGGGCTATATGTGTCGCCATAAATTCGGCGAGGCACCCACAAAACAATATGGAAAAAATATATGCCTTCGTTAATAAGCACTTGAAAATAACTTTCGTGAGAAAGTTAGGTCCTCTATAGAATCTTCCGATGCCGACATTCTTCATATACATATTCTGCCTTTGCTCCATATATATGACCCTATTCAGAATGTCATTTAACATTTTTTTTTGATAAAAAGATATAAAACAATTACTCAGCAACAATTACTGAGTTTCTACAGTAAGACAACAAACTCAAATCAAAAACCAATAGGCTATGAATCAGATCTGGAGGGTCAACATAGACCAAAAAATCAACATTCATATCTTGAGCTACTCCCGCAAGCATATCAGCAACACAGTTGGCATCTCTTGGGCATATCTTAAGATCACTGTCCATTTCTTTCTCAAAAAACTTTTAATTTCCTGCAAAACCTCGAAATCTGGATGACAAACTGGAATCGTCTTTTGCAAAATATTAACTAATTCATGGCAATCACTCTCAACAATCAAACTTTGAACTTTCTTCTCCCATGATAACTTGAGAGCCCATAAAAAGCCCCAAGCTTCAGCAGACAAAGAAGACTCAATACCAATACGATATTGAAAAGCCTGTATGAAATCCCCATTATGATCTCTCAACACTCCCCCACACGTACAATATCCTGAACTCAAATTTCTTGCTCCATCAATATTGAATTTCAAATACCCATAAGCAGGACATTCCCATCTATCCAAATTATTTTCCTTCAACTCTTGATTCAAAACAGGTCTGCCCCATCCCAAACAAGCATAACTTCGAGCAATTACATTATATTCACCCCACAAATTATTGTTAAAAACAAACTCATTTCTCCTTAGCCAAAGATTTCTACAAATAATGGCAAACCATAACCTAAATTCAAAACCTTGAATTAAGATTCTTTGCCTCATACTCCAATTTAACCATTCATATACATTAGTGAAGTGAAAAAATTGAACTGCAATAGACTGAGGGAGCACTTTCCTCCAAACCTGATCAGAGCCACAACAATCTCTTAAAGCATGAATAAGAGTTTCCTCTGAATCCTTACAGATATCACAAGCACTCGTAGCAGAAATTTTCCTCTCCAACCTCAACTCATTAGTCAAAATTCTATCATGAAGACATAGTCATTTAACATTTTATAAGATGTCATTTAACATTTTATAAGATGCTTGATAGTTTCAATTATAAACATTCATTATTTTTCTTTCAGCTCTATATTTGATAATAAGGGTATGTAGGGAGAAACAGAAGTTAATGTAATGCTGAGATTATAAATTATAAATTAATAAAGGCGGCCATATTAACATATAAAAAAGTTATCTTCGAAGTCACTTAAATTTTCCAACCAATTGAACTAACTAATTTTACTGGTATATGTAAACTAAATCAGAAACTATATAAAATGCACTAAAGAGTAGTATTGAAAAGTTTGGAAAATTTGGCCAAAAAAAAAGTTTGGAAGATAAAGTCTATACCTAAGCCTAGCTTCTGCTAGTTACCTAGTTTTCTGAAACTTGTACTACACTTTACACTGTTTCGCTTCGCTTCTGGAAATATCTCTACGACGCATCTCCATGTCCAATACATCAATATCAGCTCCAGTTGTAACATAACGTACCGTTAAGATTCTTGAAGTTGACACTAATTATTCCAATCTAAAATTCCTTCTCTCTCCTATCAACAGTTTTCCTACATATCATATAATAACGATTTGAGTATCCCACAAGTTTTTGAGATGTAGATATGGTTTTGATTTATTAATTATTAGAAGCCCATTCACAAGGAGACAGTACATATACGGTAATCAGCTATCATATTCGTTAAGCTATGTATTAGGTAGGAAGAGTTCTACTTCTAATTGAAGTGGGTTATATAGCTAGCAGAGATTCTGATTCTTACAGATTTTGATTTATATATATTAGTAGCTAGTAAAAGTTGTATGGATTCAATAAAGAGAAAACCTTTTTCCACTCACTTAGGGTTTAATAGCGATTCGTCCGTTGTTTAAGGGATAGGTACCGCATAAACGAGCCATGATTTAATTTGATATTAATACATCATCGAATTGAATTTGATTCTAAGGATCGATGACATATATTGAACAAAAGAGATAGGCAAGTTAAACATATAAGATTAGAATAACATAATTTGGTTAGGTGAATAATCATTAGGTTATTTATGGTAACTGTATTAGGAACATAGAAATTGAAACTGTTTTTTGTTTATATAAGAGATCTCATACCATGCATATATTTATGTGTGTATATAAATATGGGTAAAGGGTCAAAACTAGCACTGAACTCTTGGCCAATGTACACCCCACATAAAAATGAATTTGGGGTCTCAAAACTAGCACCGTTCAAGTACATTTGTGGCCATCCGTAGCATTTCCGTGAGGTTTAACGGCATTGACCAGGTTTGACTGTCAAGTGGGTGACATGTCATTATGTGGTTAGTGACATGGGACAATGGGAAGATGACATGGCAAATCTAGCTGGAGCTTAAGCCAATGTCACTTAAAAAACCGAATATTCTGGGAATATTCTGGGGGAATTAAAATAAAAGCCCTCACCTTTTTTTTTTGTTTTGGGCGGAAAAAATAAGAGCCCTCACTTAAATATTAAAATAAAAGTGAACTTAAATATTAAAACAAAAGAGCCCCACTTATCAAACACATAAAACAAAACTGAAAAAGCTAAAGGGTTCTAGGGCTGCGACGAAAAGCTTGAGCTGGAGGGCGATTAGGGTTTGCGATCTGAGCTGGATTCGAGGAGGTGGGGTTCAATCGAAGCTGACAAGGAGTTCAGGGCACTTAATCGAAGATGTGGAGGTAGTTGGAAGCTTTGATTTGGAGTTATTTAGTGGTGGTCCACCACAGCGCACTCGTGATACTCGTGGGAGGTAATGACAAACGCAACATACAAAGGTAAGTAAGCTTTTTTGGTGATGGTAATCAATAAAGAAAGTTTTTTTTTTTGCACACTGTGTAATACCATGAAAGGACACAGTTGATTTATTTATTTACATTCTTTGCAGTTGACATGGACGACCACAGTGGAGGAGGGGACCACAATAGGAGGGGACCACACTGTGTATTTGTTAAAGGATGAAGAAGTTGACTGTTTTGTGGTTAGGAGTATTATGAGGGAGCATAATTGTTCTAGAGATTACGATATTGGAAGGGCCACACAGTTTTGGGTTGCGCATAACTTGAAGGAAAGAGTTCAAGACACTCCTCATATGAAAGTGAGGGAGATGAGGGAGGAGATAAAAAGGGTGTGGAATTTGAATGTAAGTTATCAAAAGTGCAAGAGGGCGAGGAAGATAATTAGGGAGGAACTTGATGGTAGTTATGTAGATGAATTTGCAAAGCTCCAGGCATACTGCAATGAGCTGAGGGTGTCAGATCCGGGGACAAATGCCTGGGTAAATGTGAGCAGGGCTGAATTGGAAAATGATAAAAAAGTGTTCAAGAGGATGTATGTCTGCTTCAATGCGGCGAAGGTGTGTTTTTATGCTTTCTACTGTTTAGCTTGTGATGGTTGTGCTTTTCAGTTTTGTTTTTTGGTTTGTTAGGTTTGAATAACATGAATTTTTGTTGTTTAATGATATATTTATAGGTTGGATGGAATGCTGGAATTAGACCCCATATTGGTGTGGACGGGTGTTTTTTAAAGGGGAAGGCAAGAGGTATTTTGCTCACTGCTCTAAGCATGGATGCGAATGATTCATTGTACCCTATTGCGTTTGCATTGGTGGAAATTGAGAATGGTCATAACTGGAGATGGTTCATGGAAGCACTCAAAGCCTCATTGGATCTTGAAAATGGTGCAGCGGTAACGATGATGTCTGACATGCAAAAGGTAAATATTATTGAGAATATTTTGCTGAACGTTAGTTAATAGTTTGGACAGCGGTAACGTTATTATTCTGGTTTGTAACAGGGTTTGGTGCAAGCTGTGAAGGCCTTGCTTCCAGAGGCGGAGCATAGATTTTGTGCAAGGCATGTGTATGCAAATTGGTCCAAGAGATGGACGGGCAGGAAGTTTAGAGACCTATTCTGGGCGTGTGCCTGGAGTACATTCGAGGAGCAGTTCACAGACAAACTCAACGAGCTGAAAAAGGAGAACAATGATGCGGCTCAGGCACTTGTCTCTTATCCAGTGAAGACGTGGGTGCGAGCTTATTTTTCTAACAGATGTTCTTCACAAATGGTTGACAACAACATGGTTGAGAGTCTGAATGCGTGGATCCTTGAGTATAGGAGCATGCCCGTGATCAGGATGTTTGATGGGATAAGGGAGGCATTGATGGATAAGTGGGCCAAGAGTGAGGAGCTGGCAAGAAAATGGCGAACCAGCTTTAGTCCCTCTTGCATGGAGTTTTTTGACATTAACAAGGGGCTAGCTGCGAAGTGTAGAATTAGGTTCAATGGAGATGAAGGGTACGAGGTACGTGAAGGCCGCAATAGGCATACCGTATCACTGAGGAAGAAAATATGTACATGTAGGTTCTGGGACCTCACTGGTATCCCATGCCAGCATGCTATTGCTGTGATGTGGCATGTTCGGATTGAACCAACTACAGAGATTTCTCACTACTACCACAAGGATACTTATCTCAGCACCTATAGGAAGAAGTTTGAGCCAGCTAGGGGGCCTGAGTTCTGGAACACAGAGGAATTTGATGCAGTGTTGCCTCCTCCAGTTACTAAACTGCCTGGTCGCCCATGTGCTAAGAGAAAGAGAACAGAGGAGGCTCATAGAAGGGTTAAGGTAGTCATGAAACCCTTTACTGCCCCTGGTGCGCCAGAAGGAGCTCAAGTTGAAAGAGCTAGCAAGATTGGAAAACCAATTAGGTGCTCTGTTTGTAGGCTAAAGGGGCACAACAAAACAACATGCAAAGAGGTAGCTTTCCATATTTACTGCTGTGTTTTTGCTGTTTTTGCTTTATTTAGCTGGTTTTTGCTTTATTTAGCTTTCCATAATGTTGTTGCTGGTTATTGCTGGGTTTAATGTTGTTGCTGGTTATTTTATATAGGCACCCTCATCCACTTCAAGAAGGACTGGCCGTCCCAGGAATGTGGCAACCCCACCAGCAGCTGCCCCCTCTCAGCCCCAACCACAACCAGCAGCTGGCCTCTCGCCCCAACCACAACCAGCAAGTGGCCTCTCTCAGCCCCAACCACAACTAGCAGCTGGCCTCTCTCAGCCCCAAACACAACCAGCCCCAAGCTCGGCCCCCACTGCCAGATATAGTAGAGTATATCAGCGTAGATCGACACAACATGCAGTGCAGGGCTTTGGCATACACTACACCAAGGATGGGACACCTGTGTATAATGTACTGGTTCTTTGCATGTTAATATAGTTTGTTTTATTGTTATCCTAAGACTTCTGACCCGTAATACTTTGTATTTGTGTTCAACATGTAGCCTGGGGAAATAGGAGAGCAAGTAGCTGAGGGTACAGCTCAGCAATATATGGCCCAGCATCATGACCCGGATCCTCAGATAAAATTCCCAATCCCCAACGAGAAGCAACAGAGGAGGACCATGGGTGCAAGCTCTAGCGGATCACGCGGTACAAGGAAAATCCAATTTAAGGGTGCAGACCCCTCTGTAGGGAAACTACCTGTTAGCCCCCCTGGACTGATGTGGCGGGGACAGCCAGCAATTAGCACCACAGAGCTCCTGCGTATGGGTCAAACAAGGATGATGACAAGGAACATGAAGCAAAACAGCAGGGTGGTGACAAGGAGCATGAACCCCAAGCAAGGATAGATGTTGTGAAGCCTTTAGTATTTTGTATCTATGTAATGGTGGGCATGACTTATATTATGATAGACCCTCCTCTAGTATTTTGTATATTCTGGGTGTGCCAATTAGTGTACTTTAACATGGCCATCTAGACTTGACTTTATCATGGCTTTATTTTGGAAATTCCATCTAGGTTTGGTTTAATTATGGATGTCTAAATCCATATGCCATGTACTTGAAATGGTGGCTAAGGCATGGCTTATTTTTGGATGCCTTAGGCATGACTATTATGGCCATTTCTATGTACTTGTATGGTTAACTTTATTATGAATGGGTTGCATATATGCCTTAACTCCATATAATATGCACCTTTATTGTTGACGTACTTATGAATGCCTTAGATCCATATACTATGAATGCCTTAATTAGCTTACATAATTAGCTTACAAATATGAATGGATATACTATGAATGTAACACTTGTAAAAGTATACTATATTTTCAATTACCACAAATCGCAAGATAATGTATGCTTCCATCTAATACCATATCAAAAGGTTACATAAAAGTTACCATTGCAGTACATCCATATGATCCAATCTAAGCTTACATTAACATATATAAGTCACTACCATGACTCAAAACATAACTTACATTTGCCTAAATAATTTTTCCCTTAAAGCTACATAACTTGCCCCTACTGCCCCTGACACATTTGGGCAATAAAAATGACAATGAAACAAACCCAACTACATACAAGCAGTCCTCTCCACTTCTTGGTCTTCATCTTCCACGCCTCACATTCATGCTCCTTCCCTCTCTGCATGCGCTTCATCTTTTTCACCTCAACATGTATTGCCTCAAGTTCATCAAGGAACCTTTGTCCCTGATCTCCAACCCTTTTCAGTATGCGGTTTTCATCATACAAATGATCAATATCGTCCAAGAGCTCAAGAATGACACTGTTTGGTCTACTATCAAACTTCCCATCATGCCAAGTAAAAAACCCACAATTCTTGTGCTGCAAAAACACATTTATGAAGTTTTAATCCATCAATCAACACAAAACATTTAACATAACCCCAATCTAATTTCATGCCTACCCAAAACCAAAACATTTAACCAACCTATATATTTTACCCTAAACCCAATAGGAACACTAAAACATTTAACCAACCTATATATTTTACCCTAACCACCAAATCAGTATAACATTGGTCAAATGTTACCGTCGGATAATAGGGGCACCCGTAGAACCGCCGGCCTGGGTTTTCATCAGTCCATGAAGTCCAGCGAGGTGCAACAAGCCCATGGCAGCAATGCCTTTCATTGCCTTCATAGTGGTTTTCCCTGCTCGATCCTCTCATCAACACCACCCTTCTTTTACCAGATCCAGTGCTCGAGGCTGAAGATGACGACATTTCCCAGTTCAGATCTTAGGGTTCGCAGGGGAGGAAGGCTTCGATTAGAACTCTAAGGGTGGTGGCCGTTTTTCAGCTTGCGAAGGCGAAGGTGACTAAGGTGAAGGATGGCGAAGAAGGCAAATGAAGAATGAAGAGGGTGGGTGTCCTTTTTATTTAATATATTATGTAATGGGGTAGGTGTCATGTTTAATTGAGTAGATTCAAGTCTCCACCTGCCACCTTGGATGATCTTCCAGCTGTCACAGGACATTAAGCCACATAGGCTATTATTTAACGTCCGTTTAGCTCAACTAACGGAAATGCTACGGATGGCCACAAATGTACTTGAACGGTGCTAGTTTTGAGACCCCAAATTCATTTTTATGTGGGGTGAACATTGGCCAAGAGTTCAGTGCTAGTTTTGACCTTTTACCCTATAAATATTCCTTTGAGAAAGATATATAATATTATTGAGTATTAAAGCTATTGATAAGAGAAGCATCTAATGCCTTATAATAACCAAAGAAAAGAAAAGAAAAATGAGAGAGAGGTCAGAGAATGCTCGCAAAGGTAAGCCAGTAATAGTGGTGCGAAGAAGTGTGGAGGAGCATATATTCCACCATATACTTAATAATTAGTTATTAATTATAATCATAATTTTTTTGAGACTATGATGTGACATTAATTGCGACTGCGCAAGTTATCTCATTCGCATGTTTAGTCGATTACGCAATTAAATAATAACAGACAATTCTGTGATGTGAAATTAACTAAGAGAAAGCTAATCTAGCATAGCTGGATGCATATTATTTATGAATAATTAGTGAAGGATTATCAAAACAAGACCCTACAGCGTAGCTTATACATATGTCATGCTTACTGTTTAGAATCAGATTATGGATTAATTTACGTGTCAATAATTAATTATATATAGAGGGGGCACACAAGAGTTGACAACACATGTATAAATTTGGTGGGGGGGCTGAATGTTGATTGTGTATGTGTGTGTAGGAAAAATATTTAAGTCATTTTTAAATGAGAATCTGAGCACCAAATCAAATTAGAATATAGGTACTATCCTCTTAAAGCAAGGAACTGTCATCAACAAGACATAATTCATCGCATTTATACGTACAATATAATGTACGTACCAGTTAGCTTTATGTTGTTGTCAATTCGTAGACACAATCTTCTACTTTAATTAGAATTTAAACAAAAATGTGCCAATAAAACGATTGTAAATGAAGAAGCTTTTCAGTTCTCTTCTTCTAATTTCCAATTCTCATCCTCTCAGAGAAGAACAGTTCCCCCAACCACATACCAATATGAGAGTTGATTTCAATAGGGCTCAGTTCAACGATAAACTTCAGAAGTTTACAACCATCACAGATAATAAAGACCTAATTTGGGCAGTTCAGATTGCTTATTATTGATTTTTACTTTTTTTAAAAAAAATATTTTAATATATGTATGTGATCTATTATTAAACGTGTAGCTTATGTCCAAAAAATAAAAAACGTGTAGCTATATCAATATGTTAAGCACCCTGCTATTGGTGTATAATAACATCAGTTATCAACACCCACACACACACACACGATAAAAATTAGAGAATTATGAAAAAGACAAAGAAAATAAATTTCAATTTCAAAATCCCAATAACTATTTTTATATAGGTATTAACAACTTCAATATATAGATATTAAACAATAACACTAATCATAAACATTGAAAACACTATTATAATGTTGACAAAAAAACACTAGTACAATGTAAGCATATCTCATCATGCATATTTAAATCCATCAATTTTTTTATTATTATTCTTAAATATATAATTCGATTGACATTTTTTATGAAGAGATTGAGCGAGTTAAATGAGCCAATTAAACATAACAAATTTAATGATATTATTATATCATATGTTAGCTTATAAGTAAAATAAATCAATTTAAAGAAAAATTCAAATAAATCAATGGCAATTTATTTATCTTTCTGAAGATTTTATAAAAAAGTCAACTAGATCCACGTTTAGGAGATGGAGGATGTAAATATTTATTAAAATATTTATAACGTTGACAAATATCCTCGTTTAATTGTGGTGGGTTCAATCCATATGTGCCAACCTATAAAAGACTTAATATTTTCAACCACATATTTTCAACCACAAAAAAAGGGGAAGGAAAAAAGACAGCATCTATAATAACAAGACAGCTGAAATTATCTAACTGAATCCTTAACAACGACATGTTTTTCAAACAAGTTGACGTGGTATTCTTAATTACGTTGTTAGTCTGGATTTCAATCAGAGATTATCTTGAAGAATTCTAGTCATCAAGACAAGAAATAAAAAGATGATAAGAAGTATAAATCAATCACGAAGGAGTTACAAATGTATTGAAGAACACGAAATCAAAAAATTGCATCAACCATTTACTGCACAAGAGTTACATCCTAATAATCATGCCAAACCACTCCTTGCATATAAAAACGAATGAGGAACCAAATAAAACCCCAAAACAAGGAAACATATTTTAATTTATTTTAATGAATTTTAATTAATCACCTTTCTTTTTCTTCCCCTCCCATTCATTCACAATAATGCAACCAAAAGTGAAGCAAAGGCCATGACTATCCCCACCAATCCCATCTCTACATGTGTGGAGCCGCTTCTTGAAATGACGTCATCGGCCGCGGACTCACTCGCCGGCCCCGGAGCATCTGCCGGAGAAGCCACCGGCGCACTACTCGGTGAAGGAGAAGAAGCAGTAGCCTCACCATCATCACCACTATCACCACCACTAGGTGCATCGGCGGCGGCGCCGTCATTACCGGCCGGAGTCCTCGCCGGAGCAACACCGGAAAATCCTTCATCGTCCTGCCTTGCCGGAAAAACGGTACGAGCTCCCGGGGCAGGCCATGGACTCTGAGCATCAATGCCAGGAGGGATGATAGGCTGAGAAACGTGAAGGACAGATATGTGATAAGGTTGAGTGACAATGGTCTTCACAAACTGAGAGTTAAGAGGGGAGCCTTTGACGGCGGAGCCGAAGTAGAAATGGCGGCTGCCGGCGTTGTAGGCGAGGATGAAGCCTTGGTTATAACTGGCAATGCCACTTGATTGAAAGAGAGTTGTCAATGTGGTGCTGTCATTCTTGATGTTCATGAGTTTCTTCTCGTCCAAGTAATCTAGGATTATGTGGGTGCTTATGATGGCTTTGATGGAGTCTTTGGATCTGCCGGAGATGGAAGAGAGTGTTGAGTCGTCGAGGGCTAAGACGGTGACGGTGCCTCGCCGGTTGACGTCACCGGCGAGCTTGTTCTCGGTGATGTATCGATTGAATAATTCGAATTCTGGGAATTGTTCTAACAATCTGGTGATGTTGTAAGCTTGAGTGGAACAAGAGAACGCAAGCATAACAAAGAAGCATAGCAGAAATCTTGTGGGGGCCATGTTTGGAAGCTATTTGTGACTTGTTTTTTTTATAATGAGTGATTATGAAATTATATATGAGAGAAAAAAGGTTTGATAATATTGGAAAATAGTGAGAGGGGTAGGTATGAGTTTAAAAACTGAAACTCTGGTATTTACTATTTTTAGAGCATGATTTTGGGTGGATAAGCTTTGTCTGAAGTTAAAAAGGAGTTATGAGATTAGCTAAAGCTGGCAAGTCGTCGTTCTAAAATTAAGAGTTTTGCTAAATAAATTTTTTAGGCGCACAAATTAAACTAAATCAACTGAACTACTAGAAATGTGAACATTTAGAAAGTACTGGGGTGACGGATACCACATATGAGGATGCACATAAACAAAAAGCTGAATCAGTTTGGCCAAGAGTTATTGACAACCCAAATTATGTGTCATCCTAAACAAAAGTTATAGTTCTAAAAAACTACCCGCATGCTTAATGCTAGTTAGACCTAAACAATGAGAATGCACAATTATGGAGGAAGGTGGGCAGAGTGAGTAAAGCCCCAAAAACCGGTTGGATCAGAAATTTCTCCATCGTCACTTGTTAATCTTGTCAACGATATCTGCTATCACCTGGTCCATGTCTAATTGCTTCATTGGTGTAAACGGACGCTTCATGTCCTGCAAAACACAAGATATTATGTCAACCACTTGGTTAAATTCCAAACATAGAAAGAAACACACAGAGAACAAAATCTTAGGCAGTTTAACATCTAGAATGAACATACATCCAACATCACAAATAATGTGACTTATCCCACCAAGTGTCGATTACAATTATCATTTGGTATCATTATGCTTTATCCACAACAATTTTTTTTGGGCAAATTGTAAACCAAAAAGTTTCAATCAATAACTTCATTGGCGTCTTCTTTGGTATCTTTACCGCTTTTTAGACAGTTTTATGCAATATAATCCACCCTTCTCACCACTAACACCTCTATCAGCCTTATAAATAGCCAAACCATCTCAAATAATCTCCTCGTATTTTATGTTACATGACATGCCAACAGCTTTTCATAAACTGTGCATTACAGGTCATTACAGGTCAGTATGTCCAATCTATTTTTGTATGACCACACATTCGTTTTTTCTTCCTCAGCTTTATGCTCTTGTTTACCCTTTTAAAGCCCAATATTATCTACCATACAACATCGATTGTCTCATAGCAGATTGATAAAAACCAATTTCTAAATATCAACAAAATGTGACTTTACTGCCAAGCTTCTAAATATCCCTCTTACTGTAGGACTTCAAATATATTCTTTACAAATTGTTTAAGCCTCGATAATCAATGACAAGCTACCCTGTATCCTTTCAACGTAATTGATTCACCAGAAACAAATCTAGCCTCAATCGACTATGAGAAAACCCAAGGAAATTTCACCTGAGTGTTGATTGGGGAAAAACATGAATAACATTATTATTGATATGATATTACTAATACAAAGCAGATTTCTAACAGAAAGGTTCTATTAGATACTCCCTCTGGTCCTAAATATAAGCATTTAATTTCCAATTTGCATGAACTTTTCCCCAAGTTATCTATGTTGATGCTTCTCAATAATGAAAAAACAAGCAAGGGAGTGAATAAATGTAGATAGTTAGAATGTTTTGGTAACATCATGCTATTTTAACTCAACTAATATCTTTACTCGAATCAAATTAGGTAAATAAGTCTTTTATATTTAGGCACAGAGGTAACAACAACTATTCAAGTTCTTCATGTTTTATAACCCTATAGAAGTACTTACCAAGAGGCTAATGAACTTCTCACCACCTTCCTGCCGTATTTCAAAGCAACCCCTTCTTGGCTGTTCAAAGCAAGAAATCAATCATCAATAATATGTTAGGTGGACAAAGAAAGACTATTAGAATGACTAAGATACTATATCCTATCATACTTCATAACCATTCCCGTAGTATGGCATAAAGACTATATATACCACAGAATCGGTTACATTTTGATTTTCCACCCTTTGAGTAGACCAAGCATTTTGCTTCAACAAATGTAGTAACAAGACAATGGCAAAATCAACAGTTCTCAGTGTACCTTTTCAGGGTTCAATATCACCAGGACCCCAGCAACACTTTTCTCCAGACCATTTTTCACCTGATTAGCCCTTTGTTTGAATGAATTGCATTGCTTACTAATGAAAGGCAAGATCAAGAATATCAATATTTTTCAAAAACCAAGGAAATCAATCAAATTCAACTAAAACATGCACGAAAAACTCAAATTTCTTTGAAACTTGACAGCTAGTAGCTGATCAAGAATTCCTCAATCCACCGGATGACTCAAAGGAAAGTCAAGAACACAAGGGAAAAAATCTGTCTTGAACATAACAACAACACTCTTAAGACTATCCACAAAAAAATCATCATATAACATTATCACGAACCTTCAAACATCAACCAATTTAGTACAACAACAAAAAAGATTTCATCTTCATGAGCACCTAACTAAGAAACAAAACCAAGGCATAAAATTTCACAACAATACAACCCAATAATAAATATACAAATCAAGATCAGTCAAGAAACCAAATTTTCATGCCAAGAACAAAAAAAAACCTCACACTCCTCTTCATAAAAAAACACCACAAAAGCCATTCACCAAAACCCAAACAGCAAGCAACAAACTTTACTAGAAAAAGAACAACAAAACAAAAATCCCAAAACAAAGGGAACAAGTATATTATATTATCATATACCAGTGCTCAATGATGACGTTACACTTAGAGCCATTCTCAGAAGCAGTGACAGAGTCAACTTTAGCCTTAGCTTCCTTCTTCTTTCCCTTAACGGCGGCTACTTTGGGCTTCTTTTCCGGCAAGTCAGACACAGAAACAGAGCTGTCTTTAGCGTTTCGCTTCAGGGAAGCCCGGGTCACCCTAACAGAAACGGCGGGCTTTTCAGTCTCAGTCTTAGGTTTTCTGGGAGCCATTTCAGCAAACAACAAACCCTAGAGAAAGAGAGAAATCAAAAGAGAATAATAAAGGTAAAGTTTTGAAGATATTTGGGTGGTATGTATATTATGTACCTGTGACTGTGGGAGTGGCAGCAGAAGTGGGAAATGAAGAGATGTTATGAAATGAAATAACCCGCGATATTCAATTTGAACGGACGGTTGTGATTTGGGATTGGGGTTTTGTGGAAGATCTTGGTCGTTCGTTATCGGGTGGCTGTACTTTATGCCTGAATTGGATGTCGAATGGTCTCATCCCATTGCGTATGAATTATGACAAGCCTGTCCATTTCCCTCCATTTATTTAGATCTAACGGTGTATATTTATTCATTAGTTTTTATCTAATACTCCTAACTTTTTAAAAACATAGTACTCCATGTGATATTAATGCAAAATGACAAATAAATACCTCCGAATGTACAAAAGGATAAGTAAGGGACTCAAACTTTAAAAAAAAAGTAAGGAACTTTGAATTTCAAAAGGACAGTTAAAAAACAAGTCAATTGTTAATTGATATGCTCAAGTTGTTCATATGTATGTTCTAGTTGTTAATTTTTTGATTTAAAATCTGAGTTCTTTACTTATACTTTTGGGAGTTTGAGTTCCTACTTTGTTCTTTTAGATATTCGGAAGTTTTTATTTATCATTTTAACTAATATTAAATAGTATCTCGAGTCCATGATATGAGAGTGCAAAATTCGAATCATTTTGTTCAAAAATATAAGAGCGCATCATTTAATACTCACATATTTTACTCATAACTCTATTTCATATATATTAATGTTTATATATTTCTCTATAATAATAGTATCATAATAAATAGGGGCAAATTGAAAAAAAATATTGAATTAACTTCAGCCACTCAACTGATGTGTGTTTTCTTAATAAGCGTATTTTGGTGGCTGAAATTTTAGAAGGACTAAAGGGAGTACATATTTTTATAACAATGTTGGATCAAAATTAATATTTTTTAAACACAGTTCGATAATCCAGGCTTATTGGCAACAAACTAATCCGTACTTGAGGGGGTAGGAGTTTTGCCCACATACGCGTTGTCTCTTCTCCCAGTGAGAGGACTTTCCGGAATCCGAACACAAGTTCTCATTCATACAGGGGTTTTAGTCCACTTCCAATATAACCAACTACGGACTACCAATTGGTAGATCAAAACTAAATTTTATATCATTATATTTAGTCATGACACTTATTTTATTTAAGTCTTTTTTAAAAATATTGGAGAACCATAAGTAAGTTCCCTCAAATAATTTTAAGTATAGAGAGGTAGGGTATCTCAATATAAGAAAGGACATAAGAGAATTATTCTCAAGGACAAGTAAATTTGAGTTATTAACTACTCAAGTAAAGGTATACTTCTAACCACTCCATACAATAAGAACTTATTTATCAGCTTCAACTCCACTTACAATGGTAGAAGTTATTATCACTATATATTAACCACTGCAGGTATGGATATTAAAAAAATTACTTAATCGCTGATTTACTTATTATCCTTAATTGGTACCGATTCCTCTCATCAAGTCTCACATTTCTCTATACTACATTTTTTTTAGCTTTTGAAATTCAGAGATACTTTTTTCCCTGAATTTTCTAAAGTGGAAGTACTCATTAATTAATTCAAGACTTATAATTGTGTTTTGGACAAAAATCCAAGAATTAGGATGGAAGAGAGTGACAATTCATTGCGTACTTACTCTAGACACTACAAACAAGAGGTACCCGCTCCTCTTGTATTCTTCACCGGCCAAGACAATTATAATTTAATAACTTCTCGATCTCATCTTTATTCTGGTGATACGTTGTGGGCAACAATTGTTATGGTCTAGCCGTCTAGTAGCTTGATAGTCGAATACTTTTTCGCTCCTTTTCTATCAAAGTGGACCACCACAGTCAAGACATTAAGCCATTGCTTCCTCTTATTGGGTTCAATTTGTAATGCCTCATTGGACACTCAATTGATTGAAGCGATATCAACAATATTAAACGCCAAGATATTTGAGTGGGCGGAAAATATGGTTTTGACGAAAAATTAGGTAAGAGAGTGAGAAAGATTAAGGCATTAAGCTTTCTTTTTTCTTTTTACCAAAAGGCATTAAGCTTTCACGCACAATCACTGGTGAAGATAAAATGTCATTTTGTAACAAGGGGGTCATAATAGTAACTATGTATTTTGGCGAAAATAAAATATAGTAACCGTGCATGTACAGACCAATCACATGTTCATACTTCATAGTGACAATATACCATATGTATATGAGGTGCATGGAAAATTATGAGCAGCTTATTGAAAAATACAACCGACTAAAACCACCACTAGCCACTACCTTATTGGGAATGTTTCATTGTCTTGTGAGCTCCACAATCACATACAGTAACCTCCTAATCATTTCAACACCTCTATATACAATTTAAATGGTCCCCCGAAAGGAGCTAAATATCACATTCATGCATGTTCTTCAATCACGTCGAGAAAAGTTGAAATTGTACTAACAATATTCTCTCTTCATATCCTTTCCTTTTAAAATTTAAATAGATTTTTAACCAATGAGGAGTGTATGTGTGTGAGCGCGAAATTTTTAAACATGTATGTTGCCTACATGTTGTCCAGTCCTCATGTAGGCTGTTAACAAATGGATCTTTTATAAAACTTTTTAACCTCATGTAGGCAACATTAACAGCCTACATGAGGACTGGACAACAATCAAGACACTGAAGAGGAGGAATCCGTTGAGAGAACACGAGCAACAACTTTAAAGCTTTATCAGCTTCTCATATGGGCTTAAAAGCGTCATCCCACAAGATACACAAGATATGCTATAAAACTTTTTTAAATTTCAATTTATTTCTAAACATAAAACCAATCGATTAAATCTTTACCGTTTTTTACCACTACAATATATATGTGTGTGTTTGCGTGGATGTATGTATGTACATGTGTGTATAAACATCAAATAGTTAATGTAAATTTTAATGATTCGATGAAAAACAATTGAAAATTAAAGGTTTGTTGGAAACCTAGCTATACATTTTAGAAAAGGGTAAAATAAGTTTGAAATTTTATCCACTATTTTTATCTTTAAGTTAATTCTTTTAAATGCTCAACCGTATTAAATTTTCAAAGTAAACCTTAAATTTATTTGTGATTGGTCAGACAACAAATGAAACAACGAACTCAACTCACTTAAAATTTTAAAAATAATTGATGTGCCAAAAGCATGATATCAAAACTTCTTTACATCAAGAGATTTTTGTTTTGATATGATATATTTTTCCTAGTAAAAATAAATTTTATGGCTTGAGTATCAAATAAAATCCCAAGACACCAATCCAAGCTCACCATGAAAGTAATAGCTGAGAAAAACTTAATAGTCTCCTCTAGTAAGATATTGGACAACAACATACTTAATAGTCTCCTCTAGTAAGATATTGGACAACAACATACTTAATAATGACGGCGAAAATAATAATCTAGGCATAACTGCTTTTATCACGGGATCCCAAAAGCATAAACAGACCACCTTTAAACCGTACAAACATATTGGACAACAACATACTTAATAGTCCCCTCTAGTCAGATGAAAACTCCTCCTCCTCAATTTTCATCTTTAAGATTCAATGTGAATAATCACCATAAAGTGGAAATGTTGAGATCGAATCAGCTGCTACATATCTTCTTCCTTGAGAGATTTTGGCAACTGCTTCCGGAAATGCATGCAAGACTCTTGCACGGCGAATCTTATCAAGTTCAGAATGTTACGTTGTAAAATTGGAGAAAAGGTGCATCAATCTATCCAAAGTTTGAGGGTGAAAAATCCTGGCAAACAGAAAGCAAGGTCGTTTTGAACCATTCCAAATGCAAGGTGTGGTCAACGCTGATTTCTGCAGAGTCATGTAATAAGATTGAAAATCACTATAGTATCATTATATTGCTTGTTTCCACAAAAAAAGAAAAATCACTATCACAATATATCAAGCATTGAAACTTGTAAATACCTTTGAATCACTTGTATAATGTACACTTTCATCAATTGACTGCGAAGAATGAGATATGTCTTTGAGCAGGATAATAGATAAATGAAGGGAGGGAAGAAAGTGACATTTTACTTTCTAGAATCTAACACACACACACACACACACATGATCAAGTCACGTACCGATATCTTGTTCAGAAGTCTAGAAGTAACATCATGAACCCTGAATAATCTAGGATGCCATTTTCCCTTGGACCAATCTACGTATGTTACTGACCAGTTTGCTATTCCACTTGGATCAAACATCTGAGCACAAACCAAATAAATTGGAAAGGAAACTAGATTTGGTTGTTTCAAGTAATAATGAGAAAAGATTGTGTGCACTAACATTAAAAAATGTTGGCAGATATTGCTCACTGGAGTAGCAGTTTCGTCCATTCATTTTTGGCTGCAAAAAGTTTTTGAAAAATAAATAGTTAATGATTTTCGATCAGTCCAAGAACTCCATCAAACATGATATACTTATTATTTATTGGTAAAATAATAGTACCCTGCAATGCAACTTGAACTTTGTGAAGTAAAGACTGTCAGCCATAATCATTATAGCATGCTTCCGTTTCATTGAAAACCACTGCAACATAGAATTAATCACAGAAAACAAAAATTTATCAGAAATGAATAAGGTTCTTTTGATATGCCACATAGATCAGTTTCTAATTGAGTACTCTTTTATCTATCCAAAATAACTACTTTGAATCTTTGATCAAAAGTTCCGAATTTTAAAGGCAACATACTTGTGATCCTTTTCGAAAATCTTTCATATGTACTTCAGGCAGCATATGCTCTATATACCTGCCATTTCCATGAGGACCAGGATCCACAAAACTGTTTTGTAGGGGGCAGAGAAGAAAGATAGAGAAAGATCAGGTCAAGTTTTCATCAAACAAGTCTGCAGCAACAAAAATTGAATTGTGAAAAGTTGCCTTTGCTTTGTCTTACCTTTCAATAAAGCTGACATTTGCTAACAACAAGTAATTATACACAAATTCAAAGCTACGAACCGGTATGCAACTGAAAACACATTAAAATGTAAAATATAATTAATTAGACTAAGTCTTCAAAGTAAGCATCGCTTATCAAAAAGCAACCAGATAGCTACAAAACCTTTCAGACAGCAAAACAAAATGTTGGTTATTAGGATCTAAAAGCGCATTTGCCAAAAGTCTCCTTTCTGCCTCAACGGCTGAAATTGTTCCCCAACGTACCTGTTAGAATTTTGAAGTAGGTTTTAAGAATTAGATTCTTTCCTTCTTTGTTATAAAACCATTAACACCTAAGCATCATGAAATAAATACTTAAGAAACATATCTGCAAGTTTACTTCAGCGTTTGTAAAACAGGTCTTGCTCTCAAAACAACATCAGATGAAATTAGTCTCATAAATGGAAGTTTCATAAAACTCATTAACACTATCAGAAAATCACAACATTCATATGATAATGTCTTCAAATCCAACCAATTGGCGTATGACACTAACAGCAAGATATTTCATCTCTTCACATATACTGAAATTAGTTTCAGATGAAAACAACTTAAACTAATAATTTCAAGCTGTCAGGGAAAGAACAAGTAATCTATAGTCAAAGCATGTGCACCCCATACCGGTTTACTACGAATTTCTCTACCGACAAAATAGCGGCTCTGATGTACTGGCTTTTCTTTTGGTGTGTGCACATAAACAGAGAATTTGCCTTCATGACCCTGCACTTGTTGTTACTAGAATTAACATAAGTAGATCATAAATATAACTATATAGCATTTACATAAAATGAAATGCAAAGTGAAGTCTAAAAAGCATGTATATTTCAATGTTTTACCCAAGAATGTTCATTCACATAATGCAGCATCTTCTTAGAATAAATCCATCTTCTATTTGCATACACTTCACCCATTCATTTTGAGATTAAGTATTTTCCATGCTAAACTCCATCATGAATTTTTCCCAGTTCTATAAGAGATATGGCGAGGAAATAAGGACAGCTGATTGGGGTGTTATAGAAAAAACTCACCATTCTAACCAACATAATTGAGATCCTTAATTTTTAGTTAAATTAAACAGGTCTTATATTTAGGACGGGAGGGAATAACAACTTATTGTGGCTTATTACTTGATCAAACATGTTGACAATTCAATGAGATAAAAGCCATGGAGGAACACATAGAAGAGTCTTTCTCCGCCCATAAAGTGAGAAAATGGTAATGAAAATGAATACCAATGAAAGTCAACAACTAAACAATAAAAGAAAAGTTAAAGGAATTAGAATGGCATACTTCAAAGAATGTGTCCCAGAGCTTCTCAAAAGGCAATGGACCTGGGGTCAAAAACAAAAAGGCAAGCTTGGGATTTTTTATTTTGATGGGGGAAATGTTGAGAACTTCTTTATTAACAACCCGAGATTCTGCCTCATAATCACTTATTTGAGGCAAAGCATTCGATGAAGGCCGATGATAGGAAAAATAAGTGTATGTAACAAGAAGGAAAATAATCACTATACAAGCTGTTACTACATTCCCAGAATGCCTCCTTGAAAAAGACCTTTTTTTGGCTCCAACCATGATCACAACTTAGAAAGCTTTCTTACACCTCACGGCCATGCATGCATGCATTTACTTTCTTCATGCAATTTGAAGACACAACATTTTTGGGTTATCATATTGAATACCGACCTAACATCTCATTGTTTCTGCGAGGAAAAAAGGCATTTGGAAAAGTTATTATACGTACAAGTGTGGCATTTGGAAAACATGCACGGTTCATTATTAACATCAACGTAGGACCAAAATAAAAATCTTAGCGTTCGGGAATATCAATACCTGTGATCATCCGGGAAATGAAGGAGATAACAATGGATGAATATTCAGGGAGTATGTTTGATAAAGGCTTTTCAAAAGAAGTGTGATTTGTGTATCCTGTCTCATATGTGCTGACACTAGTTTGTTTTTTGTCAAAAACAAACGAGGATGGGGGAGCAAAATTTGGTGCTTTTACCACGTCACAATGCAATAATTTCCCCGTATATTTACGTGTCCATCATCAAACAGGATAATACATAATCCAGTAATTTTATTATACTCCAACAAACAACATATTGGCGTTGTGATAACTCATTACCATACGGGCTAAATAATTCTCCAATCTATTAGATAATAAATAATTATAACAAAATTATGATAGATATCATCATATGATAGAAAAAAAAATATTAATTTTAAAATACGTGCTGTTCTATTTCGGTCGATAATTATGCAAAACAGGGGCCTCCATCAACGAAGTCTAATCCTAGATCAAATGATGCACCGTGCCGAGTGTTTCCCGCTTGAGAGTTAAGTAAAATGCAACAGAAACTCTACCTCTACTGGTAAATAATTCTTTTGCTTACAAATCCAACCACCTTAAATAGATATGACAAGTTTAAAACTAAACGTCAACAAACTAAAAGCATCAAACAAGAAGTTCACAAAAATAAAATGAGCCAAGTCATTAAACATTGGCTCAAATCAGTCCATAAGCTTTCATTTTAGCTCAGAGCTACATCCACGTGGCAGATTATTGAGATGGCAAATTATTTGTGGGGCTAGCCAGGCCCCACTTTGGGAATATCATAGTGCTCACTAAGATTGGCCAAGTACTGATTGAATTCCTGAATTCGATCACGATGTGACTTGCTTGCCATTTTTGCCAGCCTTCGGATCTCTAGTTTTTCAGTTTGCTGGAGAAATCGCCTCTCCGCTGGTGTTAGAATATCATCATATGAAGCTCCCTCATCATTGCTTCCATCTTCTTCAGCTAAACCCGTTGACAACGTATAGCCATCTAACAACCTCCAAAGTGAAGAAAATAGACATAAGCGAAAGTTATTATGTCAAACCAAGACAATCAATGACTCATCAAGAATGTAGACGTCAAAATTTCCCTAGATGATACTAACTCCGATCTTAAAGATAAGATCTAATTGACTTTTTTGTTTGGAGATATTAAGTTTGCGAACTAGCTTATTAAATTATGACATGTTATTTGATGTTTTTAGATTATCCGTTAATTTATAGATAAAATAAACTAGTCTAACGAAAAATCTTAGGTAAATAAGTTATAATTAAATTATTTTGCTTTTTTAGAATTTTCCAAAAAAGTCGGAGTGAGTATTATAAATTGTAAGTCAAATAAAAAGTTTAGAGAAAAATTTATCAAAATCAACTATATAAATAACTTATTTTGCCTTTTCTTTTAGGATTTAGAAAACCATACTCTAAATTATTAGAGCACACTCCACATCGGGCTCACATGTCCAGCCCAAATAGTTGGCCCAAATTCTAATGTAATACAAATCCAGTGCAATGCAAGCCTTATCTAGTCTTTGCCTTAGGGTTTCACATGCTGTACATATATATACTAATGTAATATTGCTGAAACGACAAGAATCAAATGATCAGATTTTCAGTGTCCATTTGTTTTACTGTATTTGCAGTTTTATTCTCTGAAATGGTATCAGAGCTGCCATCTCCAACACGAACATCATCTGTGCCTGAGTAGGGTGTGGAGGTAATATTGAACTAACCACATGACCTCAGAATTCTCAAATCTCAATATTACCTTCACACCCTACTCAGGCACAGATGATGTTCGTGTTGGAGATGGCAGCTCTGATACCATTTCAGAGAATAAAAACTGCAAATACAATAAAGCAAATGGACACTGAAAATCTGATCATTTGATTCTTGCCGTTTCAGCAATATTACATTAGTATATATATGTACAGCATGTGAAACCCTAAGGCAAAGACTAGATAAGGCTTGCATTGCACTGGATTTGTATTACATTAGAATTTGAGCCAACTATTTGGGCTGGACATGTGAGCCCGATGTGGAGTGTGCTCTAATATAAATTAAGGAAGAAAGAAAAAAGAGTTCTATGATCTCACCTTGATTGATGAGAGACAGGTGATGATCGTAAATCTTATGGTGCTTCCTCTTCTTCTTCTTCATTCCATTGGTCTTCACATCCAATGCTTTACCCTTCAGCTTCAATTTCCCAACCACCACCTTCTCGAAATCCGATATCTCTAACATTTGTTTCTGGAAATCAACGCAAATCACAAATAGCAATCGCCATAATCATCTTCCTCGGCGTTTACTTATAGTGAAGAAGGCGAAGGTTCGGGAAATGAGTGGAATGGTCTATTCTAGATTCCTCCATTTCCCGCCAAAACTAACTGTTTTGGGCTCACCCAGGCCCACTCATCTCTTTAAGGTTCTTCTAGGCCCAATGATATGATTATAAAGTCTTCTACTACTAACCAATGTTATAAAGGTCAAACAGGAAGACGAGACATATAAGTCTTTGGGTCATGTTTTAACATAGTCGGATCGCTCAAACTGATTGTCGAACCGATGGTCAAATTGATAGATAACCATCGATGAAATATGAAACAGAAGACAGTTGAACAAATCGATCGTTCGGTTCTTACTACACTGAAGTGTAATGTATCTCTAACCTCACTTTCATGGATTCACAACCTTCACTGGCTTATCTACATCCTAAAATTTAACATGAATAATTCACTATTAGTCATTGATAAATACAAGTATATAAGTATCAAATCAAAAATAAGAGGAAATGACATGAGTCAATAAAAAACAGTAGATCTAATAACAAATAAATAAATTACGCTGTAGTTCATGTAATTGTGTGTCACTTGCATATTTTTAATTTAAATCTATGGAATTAAGATCTAACCAAAATAAAAAAAGTCTTTAAATTAAATAAATTTTATGGAAGGATAGGATGTGTGTTCAAGTGTCGTGGTCTGATGTTCTTCTATGTATTTAAGCATGCTAGGTCATACTAAGCAGTAAGCACTGGTCAGAAAATTTGAAGTTTCGATTTTTAATTTATAATTAATTATTTTCCAAAATGTTTTATAGCCCATTTCAATTTCATTGTCTTTTCAAAGACCGCGATTGATATTGTATGTTTGTGTGATTTAGATTTTTTGCTAACATATAGACACACTTATAGTCCCTCCCTTTTTTATGAAAAATATAGCCAAGGAGGGGGACAGTGGCCGTAAATGCAGCGTGGAGTGGGGTTCTGGTAGATTGACCTGCCACATGGTTCTCAATCTGTTGCCCAGTACCGTGCACTACTGGGAACCTGATTTTTATTTTGTACTATCCTAAATATAGGACTTAATTGACTTTTTTTTGGAGAGATTAAGGTTGCGAAATAGGTTATTAAATGATGACATATTTGATATATTTTTAAAGTATCCATTAGTTTATAGGTAAAATAAACTAGTTTAAGTGAAAAAATTAGGTAAATCAATTTATAATTAACTTATTTTGTTTTTTTAAAGATTTTCTAGAAAAAGTCAATTAGGTCTTATATTTGGGACCGGAGGGAGTATTAATTAAAATGTTTTTTTAATAAAAATTAATTAGAAGTTTAGAAACAGTCCATATGAAATCAAAATGGATTCCCAGGTTTTGGTAGTCAACGCCCGAGTGTCCAATAGTTCTCTCTAGATCCACCAATAATGTTGACCAAGAGGAAATTGGTTTATTCGATAAAAAAAGAGGAAATTGGTTTTCTTTGTCAGCATGAAGAGAAAGTCTATATCTCTGTCTTAAATATTTTACACTATGTATCTACCAATCAAAACATATCTAATAACGTGCACAATGACAATTGCAATGAGTTGCACCATGAGGGTTGAGGGAGGTTGAGGTGTGTGAGCAGGCTAATAGTATAAGGTTGGTTTAGACTTGTACCAAATTGGTCTGACTTGACTTGTATTATTCAAAGAAGATTTGAGTTTGACATATGTTAATAGAGACTATTTTCAGGATTAAGTCTTACTTGTGATCTAGATTGGTCAAACTATTTATTAAGAGACCTGATAAATTAAAAATTAAAAATAGTACAAGTTTAGGGAGGAATGACTATTTTAGGATTAGTCACATTGTTTCAATGAATATATTTAAAAAATTAGAGATATTAAAAAAGTTAAAATAGAGAATATAATTATAATTTTATATTAAAAATTAATATGAAGATAAGATAAGTGTCTCTTTGTTTGAGTGAGTGACTTGTTTCAAACTTGGAATAACGAGTTTTAAGAAATCCCCCATTAGTTAAAGGGGGCCCATTTCCTTAATTTCGAAGCTTCTTTTCTTTTATTTTCTTGGCTTCTTCCCTCTCCTCTCACACGCTCAGCTCAATTCACTTCACCATTTCTTCAGGTTCCCTTCTTTTCCTTTTCTTCTTCAATCTTACTTCTTCCTTTTTCATTAATCTATGCACTATTTTCTTTTCCCTCCATGAATGAATGCAACAAAATCTTTAAACAAACACACATTTTTTTGTTACAAAAGAAACACGCCTTTTATTAATTTATTCAATATTTTTCGTTTCTTATATTTGCGATACTCATCCCGAAATGCTTGTAATCTCCAACTCTAGCCGATTCTTTTCGTTTCTCTTACCTGTTGACTAACGGAGAAACGATTTTGAACTTTTACATATCTACCTTAATCACGTTGATTAACTAAATAAGTTAGTATAGACAATTGATCAATACGCCTGAATTTGATTTGAGGATTTTGAAGCTGTACGGTTGTACAAATCTATGTGGCTTAATTATGTTTTGATCTGATAGGGAATTTTTGAAGGATGTCTGATGACAAAGGAGTTGAGAAAGGAGGAAAGGAGGAGATTATTTCTAAGGCTGATGTCACTAAGAAGAAGAGCAAGGGAATTCTTTCAAGAATTTGGAATGTGATATTTAGATCACGTGGTGATGATTTGGAGAAGAGACTGGAATATATCTCCAAAGAGGAAGCTCTTGTTCTTGCTAGGATGAGTAGGAGATTGCGATCTTGGAGGCGAACAACTCGCCATCTTATTTTGTTTTCTGTTTTCTTTGAGGTGTGTTTTTTGTTTGTTTGCTTTTCAAGAGCTGTAGATGAATAGATGATGAGTGAGAATCAATAGTTCTATGCCTTAAATTTCATAGTGATAGTGACATATAATTCGGATTTTTTTGTTATTGATGCACCATTGATGAAATGTAAATGCGTTATGGCTAAGAATAAGAATGGATTTGAAGTTTACACTAGTATTGGAACTTAATATTATCCAACTGTGAGTTTCCCAAAAAGAAATCCTTTTTGGGTCATATTCAAAATGGAAATTTCTGGATTTTGCGTGATTTGAATTTGCAGGTCATTGCCGTAAGTTATGCTATAATGACAACAAGATTGCAAGATGTCGATTGGAAGACAAGAGTGATCCGGATTTTGCCAATGTTTCTTTTGCCTGCTATATCAACTGCTGCCTATTCAACATTTATCAGCTTTGCCAGGATGTGTGAGTTTTAAAAAGTTTACAACTAAATTATAATAGCTGTTTCAGAGCTAGTATATTGTTTTGCCAGAAAACACAAGTTTTGGATGTATGTTTTTCATTTTATAGTATGGTCAAAATTATTTGTGGCCCTTAATCCGAAGCGAGTAAACAAGTCAAGAGGATGACTTTGTTTTGCTGAAATAATTCTTAAACAGACTGATTGTTATGAGAACAATATCTGTACTCGCCACTTTCAATATAGATGCCGCGCTATATATTCTGGTTTCTATTCAACATTGTGCCAGAAAAACTTCAAAAGCTAGCAAAAGCTTATAATTGAAGATTGACATCTCAAGTTGAGGCTATGTAGTTGGCTTTGTATTCTGTGTGAGAACTGATGCTTATTGAAGAAATTCTGATGTAGCCTTGCAAATACTAATATTTTAATCATACATAAACAGTTGATTATAGTATATTGTGTTATCATTTCAAGTAAGGAGAAAAAATGCTTGAACCAAATTGGTATTAACAGCATGGTCATAGAAATCTGGTACACATTCATAAATTCAGTAAAAGAATGTTACAAATATCTATTATTATTTGATTCCAATAGAATGATGCAGATTCTAGACAAGATATTTTAGTTCATGAGATTTTTGTTTGCAGTTGATCGAAGGGACCAGAAAATTGTTGAAAAACTTCGAGCTGAAAGGCAAGCTAAAATTGACGAGCTCAAAGAGAAGACAAATTTCTACATTACTCAACAGCTCATTCAGGTGATTGTTTGTTGCAAGTCTTCTTATGTAGCGATATCCGTATGTCCCTACATGTTTTATCATTATTAATCGTTGGTGCCCAAAATCATATTTGGAGCAATATTCATCTGCCCATGATAAGAACCAAAATCGTAAGCAAAAGGACACAGTAAATTTAATTTTTTAAACACTCTGGAGTTCAATGACAACTCTTAATTTTAATCAGGGTGAGATTTGTCCACACGTGACCTTCTTGGTCCTTTGTTTTCTCGTTTCCTTGGAATAATTGAGGATCGTATGTCTGATTAGCATGAAAATGAGAGAAACTCTGGCCAATTTATCTATAGAAGTTAAAGTCCTTTTTATGTAATTGTGAGTTATGCCAAGGGCTATTCATGAGTTATGGTTTAGGGTACAGTATGGTAACTGCATTATTCTGTTCCAATTGTGTTATCTAAATTTCATATCATGGTCTCAATGCGTCATTATGATATGGGCTAAAGGCTGTGCCTTGTTGGAAGGTTACTTCAGAGAATATCTTAGCAACTGTTTTTTTTGTCTTCACCTAGCTTGTGCTATATGCAGAAATATGATCCAGACCCAGCAGCAAAGGCAGCGGCTGCAACTGTTTTAGCATCTAAGTTGGGTGCTGATTCAGGATTGAAAGTGCAAGTTGGAGAAGAATCTTTGCACACCGATTCAACAAGAAAGAGTAATGATCATCAAATATTGGGATCCAATGGACTTCGAAGTCGCAAACAAGTAACTTCAAGATCTGGTAGTCCTGGGACAACCGCACCTACCAATTCTAATCAACAATTTGTTGGTTCTGGTGATCAATCTCAAATTCCTAGGCATAGTCATCTTGCAACAGCTGGACATCACCAACTTCATAGTTCGTCCACACATGGTGGGGGGTGGATTGCTCAAATTCTGGCATTGCTCTTGGGTGAGGATCCAAGGCAGTCCTATGCTCTCATATGTGTCAACTGCCATATGCATAATGGTGAGTGGATTTGGATCGGATATTTTCAGCATTTTTAGTATCAATTCTATTTTGGTGGATATTGCTATTATGCTTGTTGTTTGATTTAAATTAATTGGTTTTGATGAATACTGCTTAATACTCTACAGGTCTTGCTCAGAAGGCTGATCTCCCGTATATTACTTACTATTGCCGGCACTGTCATGCCCTGAACAAGCCAAAGCAGTTGGATGAGCACACACCTGGTCTCGGTTCCCAAAATATGGGGCATATAGAGGCAGACGAGGTAGCCCAAAATTCTAGTGCTTCTACAGCGGACAGCATAATTGAAAACAGCAATCCTGTAAAAGCTAGCCTTGAGATTGAGGAAGTATCGAAAAAAGCAAGTTTGGAAGATAAAGTTGGTTGAAAGGTATATCTTTGTGAATTGGACTGTTAATTTTGGATGCCTAACGTCTTGCATCTTATTTGTAGGCACAAGGAGAGAAGCTTTGTGGTTTCTTTCCTTGGATTGGTTTTGTAACCTCAACAGAACTGAGATATATGGCTTTGAAACTCTCTCACATGTTATGATACAGTTTGCATCACACACATCCTTTGCAATTCAAGGCAATTTTGTCATTTTAATGGTTTTTGCCTGGTGTTCTAAATTTCTGACCATAATTCACTTAGTTATATGTTATAAAAGTATACAGTGGAAGTAATTTACAGGAGGAAAGTTAATTGCATAATTCATTTTTTATTCATTCCCTGAAGTTTTCCAGTCACACGTATCCATAAGTTTAAGTTTTGAAATTTTGTAGTGTAATTATAATTCACATAAAAAAATACGACGTGACATTCTGTGATTGAAGAAGATTTTCTATTAACAGCTATTGATAACTTGATACGATATTTAAGGATCTTGATATAAAAATATAAGTTATAATCAACGTGGGTCGTGGGGGATATAATTTAAAATATAAAAAAGAACATATTACTAACATGCAAATAAAATAGGGAGCTGTAGTAGAAAGATGATGAAAAATAGATTGACAAGAGCAGGCTAGGAGAGGAGCTATCTTACAAGCATGTTCATACCCAAAAAAAATATTACAAACATGTTATAGTACAACATGGTTTTCAAGAAGGAAGAGAGAATGGAGGGCATGGGTTGAACCAAAAAAAATCAGTATTCAAGTAATAGGGAGAATATTAATTTGTGGGTGAAAGTAAATATCAAAAGCCCCACCATGTCCTAAACTCAAGCTGACTTCGGAGTATTCTAAAGGCCAACCCAATAGGAGCGTCCTTTACTATTGTGAATTGCAGACGCAGAGGGAGATGTAACGCACCACTCATACCAAACCTGAGAAAAACATCAACAAGTGCCAAATTAATGCTATGAAGTGGAAATAGTTTCAATAATGTTACTATGATAGGATGATGGTTTATTTAAAACATGATTTAATTACATATGGTCACCACCAACCTTTGTTGAACCACAACAGCGCCAAAAATGCACATCTAAAGTAGCGCCCCGACTCACACAAATGGGCTCCCTTAATGGAAAAAATATTGCAAACCTGTAAATGATTTGGAACCCAAGGGAATTTAGTGTCCGGGAGAAAAACATCATTTATCGATTATAAAACTACTGTTTTAACCTTTCGAAATGTCTCTTAAAAGAGAAATAAAATGAATAAATACAGCTCTAGCACTCATCATTCCATGATTTAATTATTAAAAACACAAGAGTAGGGCAGTTACTTTTCACTTCTGGAAAGAATTCTTTCACAAGTTAAAAATTAATATGCACAAAACACATAGGCTAAGGCATCTAAAAATACATAATGTCTTTCTTTTTAAAAAGGATGGCTTTAAAGAATTACTATTTTGAAAAAATGTTGAAAAATAGAACCTGATTTGTCTGAAATCAACTTTATTGTACTAGTTCATTTCATTTCCAAGAGCTAAGTTTCCAATTGGCAACTAGTGACAAAAATGTCCTACATGTAATAAACCGTGAAATAAAATTTTAAGTTAAATGGAAAGAAAAAGGAAATATAAGTTCAATACCAGCTGAACATATTTGGCGTTGCTGTTGAGGGTTCAATTCCAAGATGCACGTCTCTGTAAAGTGTAGCGTCAAAGTAGCCAGCAAACCCTATGGTCAAGAACATGTCAACTTGAAATACAAGCATATATACTGTAACTATATAGAAATTCAAAACGACAAAACATGTGGAAAGAGTTATCAATAAGTTAACCATGGGCAACAGTACACTGAATTTCAACGAAAATTTGTCCTTCTTCACTAGTTATACAAGGAATTGTGACACCCACAGAATCTCAATCCAGCCAAGCAAGAGGCTCATGAGAGACTTCACAAGAATTTGTCACTAACTATCATTTTATATGTCCACACTAAAAGGTCTTTTTTCCCTGACAGCACATACAAGACTGTATGACAACAGATAGGCCGAGCACTGGCACAAATTAAGAATGAAATCCACAAACATCTAGAGCGTGAGCAGAAAGATGTAAAGATGGCTTTGTATCCACAAAAATGAAATTTATATTCTATCACTATCATATATCCAATACAGGCTCGTTTTCTTTCTCTGTATATGAAGTATCAATACTTTATATAACCTTCAATAAGAGCACACGCATTTGATAAAAAAAAAGGAGCAGAAGCGCACCACATACCATGAACCATTGCTGATCCAGTGTCATTAGGTATCAAAAACTGCAATTTCTTATATCGATCGTTGCTTTCTGCCTCTGAGGGTTTTGGATGACTAAATGTAAAAACCTGTCCAAGGTAAGCAATCACAAAAATTAAGGACACCCCACTTATCACAAATTTTTTAGCCGGGAAAGAGAACTCTAACTAAATGTTTACTAAAGATTATTTAGCAAAAGCAAACATGAACCTCAAACAATGTAAGGATCAGATTTCTGAATGAATTGAACAAAAGTATAAAAAAAAAGGCTGCATGAAGAGCCACTCACAGGCTGAGTTGGAGCCAGCCTGGCCACATTGTGTAATTTCACGACATAAGCAGTTTCAAAGTGTGCCATATCTTTATGTGCCTTAACCTGAAAAGTAGTCAACACCATGTTAGATAAAAATATTTTATTTAATGCAAGTAAATTAGTGAAAATACAAGTGATATACATCATTAAATAACTTTGAAGCTGTCACTGGTTGGATGAAACTTGTGTACCTGAAAGGAGTAGTCAACGATGATTAATAAGATCAGCCCAAAAAAATGATGATTAAGAAGAAATCGGTTATTAACATCCACATGAAATTAAAGTTACCTTTCTGACACTGATCTAAAATTACAGGCTACCAAAACCAATAAAGAATTGCTTAAAAGTGAAAAGATAACAACTGGTAACCAAGATATTGCAATGCCAACATAATCGGACCAAAGATTATTTGGCTTCTATCAGCTTCACATGTTCTTTGATTATAACATTATGATAGTATTATGTAACTAGACCACAGAGATTGTGTGTTATGCAGAAGGATTTATACTCACGAAGATGGTATTGATATTCCATCTTCCTTCAAAAACTTCTGGGCTCCATCAAGGCACTCAGGAGACAGCTCATTGTCACCAAAAGAACCTAGCAATTCACTAACCTATATCAAGACAAGGAGAGCATTAAGGATCTAAATAAAAATATTGTGATTTAAACAAATGACCAAAAATGCTAAAATACCAATATATCAGCTTTTTCAGGGGCACTCCAGCAGCGCATGTCACTTGAGACAATGGTAACTATATCTTCCCAGCCCTCTAGCTTAATCAAACTCTGTTGTAACAAAAAAAAGCCTTCTTTAAGATAAAAAAGTTTGAAACATTAAGAAGCTTGAAAACATCCCTATAAGTTATATAGATAATAAATCCATCAACAATAAAAAAAATTCTAAAATTATGAAGGGGAGGGGAAAAAACCAATTCACAGAAACACCCGAACAACACGATGCAATGGCCATCGACATCCATCACAAGAAACTTAAATACACAAAATAAGATGGCATGATCCACAATAAAGAAAAACAATTAACATTCTTTTAGCTAACAGTGCTAAAATAGCAAGTTAATAATGCACTTAGCTGTCCATAAAGCCAAGCGTAATAAATTTTTCATCCATGAATTGAAAAAAGGCATAATATTATTAAATATAAAAAAATCAAACCCTTCCGTGTTGAAACATAAATGATGACAAAAACTACATTGAAAGTAAGCATTTAAGGTTGATAGATGCAAATCACTGTTATTACAAGGAAAATTAGGATTAAGAAATATGCTAAAATTTACTTGGTGCAACAAGTATATAGGGAAAAATAAATGATTAAATCACCATAAAAGAAAGGGAGGAAAACCCTACATGAAGTGTGACAACTGCATTTGGATTCTTTTCCACTGCATATACTTTTAGCTTCCTCCCAGTCTCTTCAGCTGCCTACATATAAACATAAAAATCACTCAATAAATGTTATACGCAATATAAATTCAACAGAAAATCTGAAATATACACCATATCCAAACAAGTGGTGTCCGAACAAGTACAAATACAGACCTCTAGTGATGCCCGAACAAGTGGCCCACGCCCAGCACCAACAACCATTAATACCTGACCACAGGAATTCCGAAAACCATTATATCTGCCTAAACAAAATGAATGAACACCCTCCAGAGCAATGCATGTTAAATAAATCAATATGCACAGAGGATCACAAGAAATCTCACAGTGGTAATTTCAGAAGCCTTTTCATCAGGAACCCTATCCAGCAATGCTTTACATACTGCTCTTTGATACTGCCCAGAAAAAAGGGTAATGGTTAGATATATAGATTAAGTACACAACATAATACAAAATATAATTGAATGCATTACCATACCTGACTGTATTTCACTGTATCTTTCTCAAATGTTTCATAGGTTTGAGCCTCTAGATTATCCATGAGAGGCTGTAAATTATTATAAAAAGCACCTCATCATTCCTCAGAAACAGAAGAAAAATTGCACACAAAGGCCAAAAAAAATTGAAGGATGAGATCAGGAATACTTACTTGCAAGGGTGCCTGTAAAAAGTCCCTGTAACAAAGCTGGCATAAGAGACTGAATGTCAAAAGGAAGATAATAACAGATAATGCCATGCCTTCATTCACAAGGAAAAGTATATACCTCAAAGCGTTCTTGCTCAGGAATAGGATCCATTCTCTGGTATAGATAAGCAACATAGTCCAGATAAGGCTTCAAAGGATGTTTCTCTGTGAAACAAACACTCAAAGCTAAATATTCTTGGCCAAGGACTAATGAACAGATGGAAATAAATACAACACAAACTTGCAACTATGAAACGTGCAAGTGCCATAGAATAACAAGGGTGCTCGTAACCAAATTCAGAATAAATGAAAGCAGCAAACCACACAAAGAGCAACTGACTAATTAATACTGCCCAATGTATGATCTACGACTTTAAGATGGAATGTGGGTGTAGAAATGGACAAAAAACAGCAACTTACCCGCACGAGAAGCATCTAGGTCAACACTAGCTCTTGGATGAACTGATTTTCCAGATATAATTATCTGACCAACATTTCAAGAATTTAAGAACTTAGAGTGGAAAACAGGAGGCTTGAATTTGGTTTTATCCGAAATTATCTGCTAGTAAAGGCTATAGCCTAATAATATCACCAAAAATAGTGGGTAAAACAAGGCTATCCACAAAGCAAGTAAATGTAAATGCTCAAATTGCTATATGCCAATTATTGCTGACTTAAATATTGGGTAAAACAAGATTCAGAGAATTTAGAAAGACTACTTGTGTAGAATGGTTAAAAAAACGTGTAATTAGCATCTGGTGGCGCTTTGAGAGGCATGGATAACCACGAGCATTAGTCAAAAAGCACTGCCAAAAATTTAACACAAATAATTACAATTTCGTTTTGGAATTAGCAGCAGCATATTAAGCTGTATAATAAAACATAAGGTGTCCTTACATCGGTACTTATTATAGCTGATCTAACAGGCTCCCCAAACCAGCGTTCAAGTGAATTTGCTGATGGTAAGGTACTCCTGATAAACAAGAACATAGAGCATATCATGAACAAATTATGACATTGGTGCAACAGTACAACAAGCTCAACAAAATTTAACATGAAACGTGACACGAGGTCAAAGAAGTAATTGCCACGAATTAAGGGCCTGGCTCTGAACCACTCACACAATATCAAGTGCGATGGACAATTGGCTATGGTGTTCACAGAGAAGACGAAATGAATTCCAAGTTTCCCAATAATCAATCTGCAAACCAGAGAACTAAAAAGCTTGAGTGAAAATAAGGCAGACATCAAAATTTTCAAGTTAAGAAAAACTAAGACATACCAAGATCAGAATGTGTAAGCTCTTAACAGTCTTATCCTAAATAAAATTATTTTTAGTTGACTAACACATTTGTTGCCAGATAAAACATGGGCCTATTGTATCTTGTGTTTAAATTAATTTACTTACAAGCTTAGGAGTGGCTATAGTGCTGTATCTCTAGCAGTATAAGAACACCGCAGGATTATCAACCACAATATACAACAATACCACATCAAGGAACACTTCATTCAAAAGGCTAAGAAGGCTCATGAAAAACCAATAACAAAGAACACCCCCCAAGTAAGAAATAATATCAAAATTTATTTTTAAAATTAGAAAAAAGTTGATGTTATACAATGTGGTTTGAATTTTGAATAAACAAAACTAGACATACATGCAAACAGGATTTTGGAATGTACTCACCAAAGTTTCAGAACTGTCACCCGTGGAATCATCATCAGACATGACCAGTGGAATTCTAAGAAACAACTTCATAACAAAGTTACAAAAAATGTGAATGTTAGTAGAGGGGAAATGACATCTTGAAAGAAAACACAAAGGAATCAGCGCAGAATGTTGAGGATGACTAGCACCTGCATATGATTAAGGTTCTGCAAGATTTGATTCACACATCTAGCATAATTAGCACAAGACGCTCCCTTGGGAGCTGGAAGAAGGCAAGCCTGCAAAACATCACAACAAATTAGGGAAGACCATAAGCAATTCAGAGCTATGAAATAGCAAAAGGAAGCAATAAAGGTAGCCAAAACATCAAAATAAAATGCCCACTTACCAAAATTAAATCACAGTGACTCTAAAGTTTAAAGTGAAACAATACAATTCATATATCCTTTCATAGGTCAACAATTTTAACCATATAATTTAATAAATTTAATACTAACGGGTTCACTTGCATCAGGTCAACAACCAATTCCCCGTGTGATTATTTCCCTTCAGTTCTTCAGTTTATAATTTTACACAGAATCATATTTCATTATTGGAAGAAGCTACAGTAGCTAACCAAAGAATGAAACAAGGAAAAGATCATCACGCCATTTTAGCTCAGAAAATTGTGGTTAGTTGAGCATAGCAGAAGTCTCAAGTGGCAAGAGCAAGCATATGAAGAAATCAGAACCAAAGAGGACAAGCATCAAGCAAAATATTGCCTCAAATTGATCGTAGCAAAGCTTACCTGTAATGAGAGGTGAGACGCCCAAGCTACTTCTTGTCTGAGAGTGATTTCTGAATCCGTCCTGAGGGTTTCATCCTCTGAATCCAAATCTATCCATGGGCTAATTTTTCCTGAAGAAATACAATAAACCATTTCAAAAATTTTACACAACTCTAAACTTAATGTAGATTTTACAGGCAGAAAGGCAAACAAAATATATACTCACAAACAAGTGAATAATTTATTATAAATCTTTTAAAGAGAATGAAAAGAGTTACAAATAAACTAAAATGGCAGCTACCAAAGCTGACTAAAAAAATAGGCAACTCAAACCCGTACCCACTACACGAGTACTCCACTGTGAAGGGCTTAAAATTAAGTCTGATCCAGCAAATGGAAGAGCAGCAGACCCAAAACTATCCTTCTTGAACAAGCTTGGGCGATATGCAGGATCCATCTGAATAGAACCATTATAATACCCAAGTCAAAACACACCGTGAGAAACAAGATATCCGTGAACACTTATATTTATAAGACAGTTGCAGCTTAACTTAGAACAACTATGATGCATTAAAATTTGTACTTTGACTAGTTTCATTAAACCAAAACGGCTTACATTTTTCATATACTCTAATTATGAAGAAATGCAGTTTAACACTCCAACCTCATAAGCTCACTGTCCAGAAACTCACCGTAATGGTCTATAAAACACTTCCATTCTAGGTGAGCGGCTAATTGGCCACCACAACAATTGCACGCAACATTTTTCTCTAACTCCAGTATAAATTTGTTACTTCCTCGATTCCTTTTATAACAACTAGTTGACTGTTTTTCTTGAGAAATTAAGGGAGCAAAATCAGTCGCTTAATCATAAGATTAACATATTTTGCGTATTATCAGATTATAAGTAACTTACTTAGTGTTCAATTTAGGTAAATCAACTAGTTCAGTGAAAACTTTAGGCAAATCGCTTTATAAGTAACTTATATAGTTTTTTAGGTCATATATTTAGAACAGATGGAGCAAAATGGCAGTATATGTGGATTCCAAAATAAATAGTACTGTAATGTAACACACATACATACATTCTACAGAACTTTTGTCCTGGAAAGAAATAAATGAAGATAATAATAAGATTTGAAAGAAAAGAAGGCTAGTAAGAGAGAGACCAGAGGAGCGACGACGAAATCGAATCCTCCAGAAACGACGTGATGACTCAGCACATGAGGCATGTGATCGCTGAAGTCAGCCTCGACGCCGCTATAGCGTGATTCAGTTTTATCTCCTTCCCTTTCTCCCAACGGCATTTTCACTAACTATGACAACAGCGAGGCAAGGGCTGTGTGAAAAATGGACAAGTATAGAATGTAGTGTAATGAAAGCAGTGAGAGATTGAGAAGCTAAAAGGTAGTGTAGGTGATAAAAACTCGGAGAAACTGGAAGGCGGGAGAGGAAAAGAATAGCGCGGGTTTAGTTTAGGTAGGGCTTTACACTTTCACGCAACTTATTAATACATCATATCATATACATGTATCTCGCACGGCTAGGGTTTTGGGTTACCGGATCGGGTTAGGCCCGGCCCAGCTGTTTTCCGACTTAAGCTTCAGGGCTCACGAACTGGATCATATGGTAGCACACTTGTAATAATTACATTATACTCCTTCACTCCCTCCTAAATATAAGGTCTAGTTGACTTTTTTGGAAAATCCTAAAAAAGAAAAATAAATTAATTATAAATTGATTTATCTAATTTTTTCCCTTAAACTAGTTTATTTAACCTATAAACTAATGACTAATCTAAAAATATATCAAATATGTCATCATTTAATAACATATATTGTAACCTTAACATCTCCAAAAAAAATCAACTAGGTCTTATTTTTAGGAGTGGAGGGAGTAGATTAATTTATGAATTAAATAAATTAATTTTTGAGGAAAAGGATAATTATTTATATTTTAAAATGATTAATTTTTCATTCATGATTTCTTCAAAACAGTTAGAGTGCCCTTATAACTGAGACTAGGGAGAGTATTATAATTTAGAGATTTATTTACTTTTTAATGAGTTAATTTGGTTTTTTTATTGTGGACAAGAATGAGTATTGACTATTGAGTAGTATTTGGTAGATTTATTGAGGTCTTACACACTAGAGAAAATGGAGATTTTAGCACATTAAAAGTAAAGGATGATGAATTAACAATATCCCTACCAAAAAAAGAATTGACAATATCCAGTGGAGACATGAGTTCTTATATTATTATTAATGTATGAATAATTGTGTCTATTTTTTAGTATAAGCATGTTACGTAACTATCTTCAATATTCAGATAAAAATATATCACATAACAAAAACATGTTACATTTATTGATTAAGTATATACACACACTTGCAAAATTAATTTTTAGGGTGAATGTGTTAATTTAGCAACGAGCCTTTTTATCAAGAGCGCCTAGCACCGTAAACTTTTTTTAGGACCTTAAATACATATGAATTTTGAAATATAAAGCATTTTAACACTAAACTTTGAAATTTAGTGTATTTTTAACTGTCTCTCTAAAATTAACGTGGTTACTTAATAAAAATTGGTATGCACAGATTTGTACATGTGCCATGTTTTATTTCACATCAATCGCTTTCCCAACCTCTTTTAAACACCGGCCACGATCTATCTCTTGTGCCTTCCCTCTGCTTCCTAACTTGATAAAAATGCCCGGTACATCAAAGTTTAGTGTCAAAATGCTCCGAAACTCAAAGTTAATCCTAAAGAAAATTTATAGCGTGAGGCGCTCCTAACAATAAAGTCCTTTGTTTACCAACTAAAAAGGTTAAATCTGCCGTATAAACAAAGTAGTAGTCGCTGAAGAGGGAATTATTTGAGGCCACCATATCTATTTTTTAGACTTTGATGACCCATTGCTTGTGAGCATGATACATAAAAAAAACAACTCCGATAACATTCGTCACGTGGATATGATTTTACCCTCCCACCGAAAAACCCCCAACCAAATAGTGCATAAATGACTTTTTTTGGAGAGATTAAAGTTGCAAAATAGGTTATTAAATTATGACATATTTGATATATTTTTAAATTATTCATTAGTTTATATGTAAAATAAACTAGTCTGAGAGAAAAAATTAGGTAAATCAATTTATAATTAACTTATTTTGGTTTTTTTAGAATTTTTCAAAAAAACTAACTAGGTCTTATATTTAGGACAAGAGGGAGTGCAAAACATGGGTTTATCTTGTAATTAAGATTCAAATCTCAATTTATCATACGTAGCGTCGATGCTTGGACTGGATGATGCATGAAGCTACTAGTACTCAAGTGGCCCACTCCTGTAAGTTATCTTCATAGCCCACCCAAGTAGCCAGAGTTAGAGCAACAAGTGTAATGAACTTGAGCTCTACCAATTTCTTCGACATTCTTAATCATTGACATGTTTGAAAATTGGGAAAAAATAATGATAATTCTAGTTACACGCATAATAATAAATGGCTGTTAATTCTATAAACAGACGGATATTATTAATAATGTTGCATAACTAAAAAGAGAGAAGGAAATCCTACCATGTGAGCTGTTTGGATTAGCACACAATAAGGCATCCTCAGGAGGATTTTAGTGGAGAGTGGCTGTGTGGGGACAAAAGAATTTCTTAAAGCCACTTAAACCTTAAAGTTTTTGACTTTTTTTGAATATACCCTTTAAAAATCACGTAGCTTCCAGACACTTCTAATGGCTCTCACTTCTACAGTTTAAAAGCCTTGAAAAGCTTCTTATTTTTTATTTCATATTTTATCTTTTACAGTAATATTGTTTTCTTAGATATTGTTCAACTAAATTATGACTTATTTATGCAAAGTTGTAACGAGGAAACATCAGGACTCAGAAAAGGAAAAAGGTCTATATTATATGAGTGGTTTGACATGTTGTTTCAGTTTGTCAGGGGCATCTGAAGACCATGGTGTGAAGGAAGGTACTTTGATCTGAGGAAAATTGAAGGCTTTACACTCCAGCAGGGTCACTTCTGTATCATATAGAAATCACATATTATAACTAAGTCGTAAATGACACATATATCCATAATTAACCATATATACTTTTCTTAAGAAAAAAGTCATTACTTTGATGTGTATGATTGCCTGCTTATTGCACAAACAAAAAGAGATGCTCCACCATAACTTCTTTTTCATGCTTCATTGATCATCCTTCTCTCTCTCCTCCATCTTTCCTAAACCACATCACATGCTTAAGCTTAACTAGCACAAATCAAAAGTTCACTGCATCTTCTCTTTGTTTTTCTTCAAATCAGAATTTACCAACGTATTAGTGTAATTTTCCTCATCTCTATTTGTAGTAGTCATCAGAGAACACCTGTCAATTCTGAGAAGCTTCATATATGAAGCAAACAAACACTTGAGCTCTGTCTTGAAGTTGTCCAGCTTTTTATTTCTGGAGGTATATAGCTAGTTGTACAGCAAAGCTGTTTTTGTTGTATTTATCTGGTGTTATTATAGTCACTGTTATTTATTGAAAAGATTGGTAGAAACGATGGTGATGATGGGAAGGGTGAGATTTGGTGGGGTTATTATTGTGGCTTTGTTGTGTAGTGTGGTGATGGTGGGGATAGTGAGTGGGATTGGTGTGAACTGGGGGACACAGTCAACACACCCTTTGCCACCATCAACAATGGTAAAATTGCTCAAAGACAATGGAATTCAGAAGGTGAAGCTGTTTGATGCAGATTCAGATATTCTGGATGCTCTAAAGAAGTCAGGGATGCAAGTGATGGTGGGTATTCCTAATGACATGCTCGCTTCACTTGCCAGTAGTGTCCAAGCTGCTGAAAAGTGGGTCTCCAAAAACGTTTCCTCTCACGTTTCTTCTGGTGGAGTAGACATCAGGTAAACTCATACCCCTTTTGCTAATCACTAAACCAGTCATCGCTTCATCATATTGCAACTTATAGTAATTTTTTTTTTTTAAAACTGAAACTTAATAAGTAGTAATTATTTCAGCACATACTCCTTTTCCTCGTCTTGATGGAACTTGTTTGGTCATATTATGTGTCGACACATAAATGTACAAATTCCACCTCAGTTATCTGCTGAACAAAACAAAAGGTTGATGTGTTATCTTGACTTGAAAGTCTTTTTTCCATTGAAAACTAACAGTAACACTGCTTCATCAAGAGTTGAATCGATAATATACTAAACTTCAGTCCTGCTGTAGATACACTAAATGATATGATTATAGAGGTATATGTAATGGGACTTGAAGGTACCTGTTTAGGACGATAATAACTAAGAACACATTTTAAGTGTCTTTGATGCGTTGTCAGATATTTGAAACTTGAAAGCTCCTCCTGAACCCTGTGTGACTCTGCTATTGTCCATGTCAATGTTCACTGCAAATATCCAAGTTTTCTTACCGATTATTTCTCTTAATAATTTTTGCAAGGTATGCTGCAGTGGGGAATGAACCTTTCTTGTCAACATATAATGGCACCTTTGAATCTACAACTCTTCCAGCTCTTCAAAACATCCAATCAGCTCTCATCAAATCTGGTTTGGCCAATCAGGTGAAAGTCACTGTCCCTCTAAATGCTGATGTGTATCAGAGTTCATCAGACAAGCCATCCGATGGAGACTTCCGGCCGGACATTCATGACCTTATGTTGAAGATTGTCAAGTTCTTGAGTGACAATGGAGCCCCATTTACTGTCAACATCTACCCATTCATCAGCCTGTACAAAGACTCAAACTTTCCAGTTGATTATGCCTTCTTCAACGGCTATCAGACCCCCATAAACGACAATGGAAAGATATATGACAATGTGTTTGATGCCAACCATGACACACTTGTTTGGGCATTGCAGAAAAATGGGTTTGGAAACTTGCCCATAATTGTGGGAGAGATTGGTTGGCCTACAGATGGAGACAGAAATGGAAATCTTCAGAATGCTCAGCGTTTCAACCAAGGCTTCATGTCTCGCTATATTGCAGGAAAAGGAATTCCAATGAGACCTGGTCCTGTAGATGCTTACCTATTCAGCCTCATAGATGAAGATAATAAGAGCATTCAACCTGGTAATTTTGAACGCCATTGGGGTCTGTTTTACTTAGATGGTCAGCCTAAATACCAGCTTAATGTTGGATCTTCATCTAAAGGTTTAGTGGCTGCTAGTGGTGTGCATTATCTGGAGAAGAAGTGGTGTGTGTTGAAGCCTTCAGCGAATCTCAATGATGAACAAGTGGCACCAAGTGTGGGTTATGCTTGTGGGAGAGCAGATTGTACAAGTCTTGGATATGGGACTTCTTGTGGGAATTTAGATGCAAGGGGGAATATCTCTTATGCATTTAACAGTTACTACCAGGTAAATGACCAGCTTGATAGTGCTTGCAAGTTCCCAGGTCTTTCCATCGTCACTAATCAGGACCCTTCAGTTGGAGATTGCAAGTTCAGAATCATGATCCAGACAGATGCTGCGAACCCAGATAGGAGGGTTGGGTCTTTCTCAATAGTGTTGTTTCTATTTTTGCTTTTTGCTTTCATGTAATCTAAAGTAACTTCAAGTTTTTTTTTTTTTACTTTTTTTAGATATGTACTAACTGTATCTATATAAATATGAAAGGTATACTTTCCTAAATCCTAACGATCCCCACCACCAAATCCTATGTTGTGTTTTTGTTTTCTAATATTTTCAAACTACCAAAAGCCCAAAATTGTATGAAAGGAAAATTTGGGGTGTCCACAACATTTTATTGCATCAAACTACAGCTTTATTGGCCATCAAATTCATTCTTGAAGAATATTCTCAACCATTACCTCTATGCTAATACAGGAAGGACAAAAAAGATATTTATCCATACGATATGCATTAAATATGACAGTTTTGACTCAGAGCTACAGACTCATGCACACTCTCAGTTACGTCTTAGCCTTTTAAACAAGATATATTATCTATTAATTATTTACAACTTTCAAATGCCAAATACGCTCTGGCATAATTTTTGAGGATGTAATACAACTCACATTCCTTTCCTTTTGCAAGCCAATTACATGTAAACTGACTGAATAGATGGGATGCTATTTCCGGCTCAGTTGCCGATGATGCTGTCATTCGTCAGAGATGATGCCACAGCTACGTAGCAGAGATGGTTCAAGTATTTTTTTTTTTGGCCGAAAGGATGTTTTTCATTAATGAAAATTTAGAGTACATACACTAATAAGACACTTAAACAGAGCATTACAAGCTCTACCAAGACCTGGACGGAAAACACCAGATTACACAGAAGACACCATAGCAGAACAATTAAATTACAGACCCATATGACCTGAAATTCAACCATAACTACTAACAACAAAAGATTAACAAGATAAGACACACACCAGACACGGGAATAGATGCCGATTCCTAACCATTGCAGGTAGATAGTAAAGAAACTAAGCTTCCAATCTGTCATGAGCAATGGGTAAAGCAATAGAGGGTGGTTGTCTAAAGACGTGCTCTCTCGAGCCCAACCTCTTTGATGCAAATGCTGCCAATCAAATGCAGCTCCACAATCACCTCCTAAGAGGTGAAGAGACTGTTGGAGTTTGAGAACAAACTCCATTAGAGTAAAGCTCATGATGACGGGTAGCCAGCTTCCAAACAAAACAAAATTAACCTGCAAGATTAAGCTAAAACAGACCATGCAAGACAACCACAAAAGGAATTTCAGAAACAAGATACATATCCTAATCCTAACTACTAGTAGGGGTGACCAAGACACTAAAAGCACTACCAAAGATACCCCCAAACTTGGGTAATGCTCAAGCTTAAGGCTCATGGATTTTTGGTGGCTGTAGGCCAGCCACCAACCTTCATCTTCATCAAGCCACCCGCTTTGCAAGCCTCTGGATCTATGGGCCAGCCACCAAGAAACGGGAAACTACCACCACCGTGATCTTCACCATCTCTTCCTACCCCAAGCAGATCTGGAGCCACCACCACCTCGGACAGATCTGAGGTCGCGAAGTCCGTCACCGCCGAGGTCGTCACCGCCATCGCCTCCACCAGATCTGAGCTCACGTGCTCCTTAACTGCCGCCACCTTACCCACCGCCGAGCAACCTTTCCAAGGCGGAAGACCACGGACCCGCATGTCAAAAACCCACCCTCTGCCACGACCGTCACCGGCGTCGGACAGCTTCCGATCGCCAACATCCCGCGCGCTCCGGCCACCGCTCGCCGCCATCGACGCCGTACACCACACACACACAAGGTGTGACTCAACCTCACCAGAAGAGGTACTAAAAAGAGGACAAGCTTTTAGAGAGAAGAAGGACATTCTCTCTCTAACTTTCCCCACCTCGCCAGTCGCCATCTGAGATGGTTCAAGTATTTACTGACCAGATGATTGAACGCTTATAACCAAGCAAAGGTGTTCCAGCGTCCTTTTATTTGACCTTCTAATGTCATGTGCAGGTGCTATCCAACTACTATTTCAAGTCCTACATGGCTAATATAGCGCAGGTTGACCATCAAGTTTCATCTGTCTCCCTTAGCGTCCAGCAAACCTGTCTCAACTGCCAAATAATGAAGCAGGAGAACCAATAAATTATAAACCGCTCATAATTTATCTACACAATGAGATAAACCAGTCCCAAAGGAAAATCACAACCAGCTCCCTCACAAGGAAATCAATCACAATCAAGTCCGTTGAGATGGCTAAAATATGTCAACATGAGTTGTCATTGAGGCTCTTGTTTGTAATTAATTCCCTTTATTAGCATAGAGTTATCAACCAGGTCCCTCCATAACTCTTGTTTCCCAAAACAAAATCCATTTATTCAAGTATGTGTTAGGATTGTATCAGATGATTGGTTCAAGAGTTAAACTATCTGAAAAGGAGAAAAGTTGGGTTTATTCGGTTATACACCTGGATGTGAAAACAACATGCTATTGCACCATTCAAATTGTTTTAGCTCAATAAGTTGTTTAAAATGAATAATAGATAGCGGTAATACCATAGTGATGTTACAAAGTACTGGCATTCATTTGAAGATTCCGGATGCAGTCTCTGGATCTTATATCAGCCTGCAGTTCAGTTGGAGATGTAAGGGTTGAGTATTTGCATTTTATCTTCTTATCTATAAATGCATTAACCAAATGAATGTGTGAACACTAAATCAGTCAGAATGTAAATATTTGCGACAGGACACTTGTGAACCTAATCCGGAAAAATTCATTCTAACGATCAATTCAGCTCAGGCAACATTCTATAAGAGAAGGCTGAGATGGACTGCTATACAATAATCTACAGAATTATGTTTGAAAGAATAATTTCAAAAGTGAGAAGGGACAGTATCTCCCCACCACAAGTAACTTTTCCAGTAAATTCTAACAATTCAACCAAATGACTGGTAACAGCTGTTGGACAAGAGAAGAATCAGCGATGACTGTAATGAGAAAGAATTTGATAAGGCACACAAATTTTCCATGAAGTTTATCTGTTTGGTGTAAAGTTAGTCTTCCCTTAAACAAGTAATAAGATATATTAATTGTATCACTACAATTAATTCAATAGATTTGTCATGCTTTCAATTTTCAATTGGCAAAAAGTCCCACCTGCCTAATAGGCTCAGGCACACGATACTTGCAAGTCATCTGAACAATTGTAATGGCAGTGGGAAGAGATATCCGATGACCGATTGAAATATATATTGGCTTTACTGATCCCTGCGTAGACCTCATGGCCTGTGTGAATTGAGCATGCCGGATAAAGATACCAAGCAAAAATTCATAAGCTCATTATATTGCACTTCAAGGATTTATATTAATTCAAGATTGTTTGCATTTAAATGAAGTCAACTAAATCAAGATATCAAGAAGTGTATTTGATAACCATGAAACGGAAGTGCTGAACTGTGTCAGTTTACTTTAATGTTTTGTCATCATGATTATTGATTGTGTTACATTTAATACTTTGAAATGGCATATGGAAGCCAGCCCATAATTACCGATGTAGTATTATTACATCAAATGACACCAAGCACCAATACACTTATGTCTTACCGCTCCCCAAGTATGTCCAGAACATCCTTCCAAAGTGATAAAATCTTTAGCATGGTTTTCTTCAGCTTCTAGGAGCTGTCTCACTCTAGATTGAGTAAGACCATCCACATGATGCAGCTGAAACAGGTAAAGCTCAGTAAACTCAACAATAAAAGCAGATATGATTTTCAATAAAATCAGATATGATTTTCATTCCATGAGAAAGGGCTAGAGACCACTATAGTAAAAGTCCATTAATTATTTCTGGTACATAAGGGACTGAGAAAAGAAATAATTTGGCTTCCTTATAAATTGAATGAGTTGCTATTACTATCATTACTGACATTCTTTCCTATCCCAATTGTTGGCAGATCGGCCACAACTCCAATATGACAAGCAAGGCCAAAACCTGCAGAAGTTAAAGAACTAGACATTTTTCAGAATTCTGGTGAAAATTTTCAACAGTTCATATTCGAAACATTGCATGGATTGCAATTTCTAAGACGGCTTCAGAAAAACAACTTACCTCGAGGATGGAGTATTCCATTTCCATCAACCAACAACAACTGTCAACAATATCACCAGAACCTCTTATTAAAATGATGAAGAATAAAGTACAAAACAATAAAATCTTCAATAGCCAGTAAGATAGAACATTTTTGCTGCAGCTACTTAGTTCAGTACACATTTTGCTACAACCACTTGCCACTCTTGAGAAAAGTCCTATTTTTATTGCATGTTGTGCAGCTAACTAATGAAAACAGTGCAAGTTTCAAAATCAACAAAACCAAATTCTTGTGAAATTACTACTCCATTCACTTTCGAATTTCAATTTGTTCCTAAATATAACACCATTTTCTAATTTTTCTCAACTTTTTCCCAAATTAACCTTAATAATGTTTATCTCTAATAATAAGTAAGAGAGGAAGAGTGAGGATAAAGGTATATAATTAGGATAAATTGGTAACATCACATGTTAATAATTAACATAACTAACATCCTTAATCTAATCAAATTATAGAAAGTGATATTATATTTAGTAACGGAGGGAGTATATTACAAGAGATTGATATAAATACATAAAAATTACCTGTGGGTAGAAAGGATTGTTACTTTCCTTCATCTTATCCAGAAGTTCAATAAGAACTGGAGCCTATAACAAGACAACAATCAGATAAAAGCTGAAATAAACACTTATTGTATAGTTCCAAAAATGTGAAACAAATAAAGAGAACCTCTCTGAATGCAAGGAAACCAGGAACATAAGGGACACTAAGAGTGACAAAAGAGAAGTCCTCAAAGACAACTTGTAAAGCTGGTAATTCTAACACCACAAGAGTACCACAAGCCATTGATGGATCATCCTTACAAAAGCTTATATCAACCCCACCTATATATCTCAATATATCTGAACTTTCTTCCTTTAGTGTGTTCAATTTCCATGTGAAACAATCGTGTGTGATGAGTTTGGTCTTGAGAAAATCTTGGGCACTGAAAAAAACCAAAAGGGGTTAGAAAAAATAAGATTTTTTTGGGTTTAGAATGAGATAGAGTGAAAAAGTTTTGAAATTTATAAAGTGGGAAGAAAATGACGCACGTGATCCAATTCTGGTGATGTTGCGATGAAGTGAGTGAATGTAATAAGGAAGCTTGTTGGGATTGTTCTTCCATATATTGGATTCACACTTTGGCGATGGAAGAAGGAATTGAACGGATTCTCATTACACGACTCACCTGCGTTTCGTGAATCTAATTGTTGCTTTGCGCCAATTTTTTAGTTTTTTTTTTTAAATAAAGCGCCAATTGTTAATTAGTGGTGTAATAGTCTAATACAGTATACTACATATTGAAGAAAAACATCTGTTTGATGGAAATTTTACTTTTCCATGAAATTTCAAGTTCACTTATTTTTTGGGTATTACCAAAACTATTTTTACTGGCTTTAAATATGTTTTTTTGGATAAAAAGGTCAATTGTCTACGAGACTTCATAACAGTGAGGAATTAGTCTACACCCTGGTAGAATGCCTTGAGATTCCAAAAGAAGGCTTCAAATGTATTTATAAATGTGAGTTTCATCCTCTTATAACACTTATTTCTATTTTTTTTTATATTTTCCTAAATCATCGATATTAGTTAATTATAAACAAATAAGGGATGAAGAGGAGAATAAAAAAAAAGTATTGTTACAAGTTTTGGTAATATCATTACATATTATTTAATTAATATCATTAATCCAATCAAATTAAATAAATCTCTTATATTCTTTAACCACACACTCAACGAATTGCTTAAGCCTTAAACCCCTTACAATTTTTTAGTTGTAGAACATACATATGATATGTTCAAATTAGGAAGACTATCTTAACGTTTTATATTAAGGAATTTTCTTTGTGCAGAGATGAGAACATCAAGGAATTTTCTGTTTGATTAGGACTAAAACAAGGCTTCAAGGAATTTTCTGTTTGATTAGGACTAAAACGAGGTCCTCAAGCATAATCTCAGTTTCAATTCTTATATTAAGAGCCTTTCACATGGGATTTGGTTCAGAAGTCAGAAGCACGGAAGGAAAAAGCATCAAACATGATACGTTGAGCTTTACAGAGAGATCAAACAAAAAAGAGATAAAGGAACATAACACATTAAGCAACGATTATAATCTACATTAAAGCTTCTTCAATACCACCTCACAACAAATGCATCAGTTCATAAAATCCAGAATCCGGATTATACAAAACGCTGTGTTGCATTTTCATAGACCCCACCCAGTAGCAGCAGCACATGAAAATTAACATTAATTAAGAAGAAACAAGTTCATATCTCAGGAATCAAACTTGTTAGGTTAGGTGTAAAACCATTTACTCTTGAAACTTAAAGGGATTAGTCTTAACAACTAAGTGGTTTAGTATACCTTCTTTAAACCCCAAAATTATATATATATATATATATATATATATATATATATATATATATGCTACTGATGCACTAGGTTGAAGAATTGTCAATGGACACAAGGCCATTAATCAGAGTCATCTTCATCTGAAGAAAGCACAATAGTTGGAATTGCAGAATTGAGGGTGGGTCTCTGTCTCATTATATTATTTGCTGTGAGGCCCCTGCTCTCCATTATACTATGGCTGTGAACTCCAGCAAGCCTCCTACTCCGGCGAACTCCTACTTGTACAGAAAATTCACGGTTTGTTCCTTATTCAAAATTGCCAAAAATCATAATCATCATCAACATATAACGTAGCTAACATTGTTGGTTCAAACTATAAATTGTGAGCATGATGGAAAGCACTTTTAGAAATCATTCGACCAAAAAGTGTCATGAGATAGGTATGTAAAGAAACATAATTGTGTGAAGCATGACCAAAATATGCAATGTAATGTTCAGAATTTTGTGCATATGTTACCAATAGTTCTTCTACCTGAGCGAGCCTCTTTGTTTTGCTTCCTTTTTAGTTGTCTTAGTTTGTTCTGCAAAATCGATCAATATTTCTGATTAATATTACTACGCCACATTGATGAGTGTTCACTTCTGAGAAGTGTAAAATAACCAAACCATCATGACAAGGATTTCCATTTACCCTGTGGATCCTTTCAAGAGAAGGTATAACATCTCCTTGAATTTTCTGGCCCACAGCAACTTCGGCTGCAATGTTGCTAGATGAGAATTTTTCCTGCCATTAAAGAGGAAATAGAGTAAATAAATGTTTATAACGCAAAAAAAGCAGTTAATATGATCTTACCACCACTATAGAAAATTCTTCAAGATTTGAAGCCAGTGTTTCCCATTGAGAACTAAAGGTGGGAAGTGGACCAAATTCATTGCCATCAACCTCTGTGTGAGAGTTCAATGTGATCATTTCCTTGTACAGCCTGTGGCCTTTTGTACTTGCATCATACCTCCAATAGTAATAGACATATCAAACAACAATCATCACTGAGACTAAAGAAGACATACTAATATTGGAAATATATTGGGAATTACCAGTAGAAAGTCCCCTTTCCATCTTCTCCAAATGCTTCTTTGCGGAAAGAAGATATTTCAGTTCCTTCTTTCAAAGCATCTTTTATGTATGAGACTACATCGTGGTGCTGAACAAAAACAACCACAAAGAAAATACATATGATATGTTCAAATTAGGAGGACCATCTTAACGTTTTATATTAAAAAAATTTCATGAGACAATGAAAACTGATATACATCAACTCTAGCTTCACATAGTGCCTTTAGGAGTAACAATCGATCCAATGGATCAAGTTCCTTGTACTTGGATATCTCATCTCTGCACAAGCAAAAAAAAACGTCACTTATTTTTAAGCATCAAACCAAAGCTCTACCCACAATTTAGATGTGCATTACTAGTACCCTTTCGAGGGCTCAATTGGAATCTTCCCTTCAGCAACCTGCAAGAAAAAGGCATTGTGATAATGTAACTCATGCCAGCAATAGAAACAAACAATAAGTCAAACTCATGGAAACTCACCCATGGCCACCACGTAGTCAGTTTCTTACACATTTCAGTCACCCAAACATCAGGTTCATCCAGTTTTCTACTCACAGGAGGCATTCCCTTAACACAGGAAAAAAAATAGAATAATTCAGAAAAAGGAAAAATGCATGAACATTATTAGTGGGACATCACTACCTTTAATAGTACAACATGAAGTTGAGCTAGTGAAGCATCAGGCTTTATAAGCCCCACCTCTAACTCTTCAGCTGACAATGTCACATCCTCACAAACCACTGACCCAAAAACCTAAATCAGATCATTACATAACAATGTAAGTAATAATTCCACACAAGGACTACATTAAAGTATTTATCACTAAAGATGCAAAATAATGACTTTGATCTACAACAAAAACAAGGAAAAAAAAACTCAACAAACTAAACGTGGGAAAGAAAGATTTTTTCACCTTAAAGTCAATAAAAAAGTCGATTACGTCCAAGAAAAGTCACACACTTGTTAAAAACCCCAGAAACGAATAAACGTCAAACATGTAAAAATAACCATACCCAGTAAGAAAAGATGACAACTTTAGGCATAAAATGAGAGAAAACATGTGAGATCTTACGTGTAGGAAATTCAGAACTGAAGCTAGTTCCCATCTTTGTCTTAACTTCAAAACCTCTTCTTGCAGAGAATTTTCTGTGTTAAGCTTGTCGTTGCTTACGTCTTCTGTTGTTGCCATTAGCTAAACTGTGAAGAAAACTGAGATTTTGAAGCGAAAACGTAGGGTTTAGAGAGAGGAGATGAAGGCAGTGAAGGGAGAAGTGAAGAAGTTGAAACGTTGGAGTGGGAATATAATTATTAATTATATTATTGACAAACCTTCCCGCCTTAATTGATTTTTTTGTCTTATTTCAATAAATTAAATCATGATACTGTCTGATTATACCCAGACAAGGAAAAGTAGCTACGTTTATTTTTGTAAATTAGAGTAAGCTGGATAGATTTCCTGCCACCTTGGGGAGCTGGATTCACTAACATAGGATGTTAATCATGAATCATGATATTGTGTAAAAATAAACTATTTTACCTGTTTTTTATGCCATCTAACTATATTTTACTATTCATTCATGAAGATGTTGATTTATTTTATTTTAATATTGGTTTGGTTAGCTTCGGAGTTGGCTCAAAATCATCCATAAGGTTATTAGTTCGATACCCTAGTTTTGTTGGGCTATAAGGCCCAATCCACCTATATTTTTATATAACTATAACAAAGTCTTATCATAATTAGGTGTATCTAAATTTTGATATTTTAAAAGAAAGTTATTTTTGTTTGTACTTCAGGTTCTAGAAGCCTTTTGAATGTCTATTATACAATTGCGGCCACTAGTTTACTTTGGTATTTATTTATTTATTTATTTTATCAATTCTAGTTTACTTTGGTAAGAAAATGCAACAAGTTTACTAGAAAAATTGTGGAGAAATTTGCTGCCAAAGTTAGAAGATCATGATGAACAGTGATCATCAAACCCATCTGCAGTTTTTTGAGCAATAGGCGATTGTTGACTTTGAAATTCATGGGTGCCTTCTACATGCATCGTCATAATTCGCATATAAAATCAATTAAGAGACATTTTCACGACATTTGATGAAAATTTTAGCTCCACCGTGAAGAACTTTTAAGTTTAAATATGGGTTGTCGAAGCATTTTCACATTCTCGGTTAACATTCTTCACAACAAAAATATGGTGAATTTGCTATTTTAGGTTCAAGATTTATTTTGAAAGTGTTCGTAAGAAACGATGATAGATCTGATTAAAACCCTTCGGTTCATATTAACAGCAAATGTCATTAGTCTCTCAATCCTCAATTCTAACAATGTACACATGCAAATAAAGTCAATTGGCAAAGGTATTAATCCAAACTTAGTTGACGCTATCAATTATAGCCAAGACCCAAAATACAAAATACTTACAAAATGATGGGAGTATAAAAGAAGGAACATTACATAGAACGGGCATAAAGCTGGAATAGTTCATGTTTTTTTCTTTGGTGAAAGAAAAGTTCATGTTTAGTGCAAAATAATTTGTTTGAGTCAAATTGTACGATATCAAGTTTGAAAATACATTAATATACTTTTTTAAAAAAAAAAACTGAAAAAAAAAATTAAAAAAAATGTTATGGCTGGAGAGAAAGATGAAGGGAGAATTAGAATTAGGTGGGATATTCTGTGTACTTTTTTCAAAGCAAAAGCAGCGTGTTCAAGTCAAGGGTCAAATCCCATCCAAACTGTCAGGAATGATATTTTCATTCGTGGTCCCAAGAAAATGAAGGCATGGTCTAATCAACATGCTTGCATATAAGCATTTCATTCGCAATCAAACAGTGAAAGCTCAAAACTAAACATAGATGGGAAGTGTGACTTATCTTCATTGCCCAATGCAGCAAGATACCAAACAGAGTAAACTAATTTGACAGTTCCAGGTGAAAGTACCTATTAAACAAGGATATTCTATGAAACTTATTAATGGTGAGTTTTTTTTGTATATCTGAATCAAGTGACAATTCCAACCTTATTTTATCGACAATCTACTGAGAACCTACATCCCTGCATACATACTACAATAGAAAACTATAAGCAGGAGTTGAAGACAGAAATTTCTTGATTTTGAAAATAGAGGCACTGAATGTTTCATAGGCTTTTAATCATTTTTGGCGAGCAGGTCCAGAACAGCAGAAGCCACTTTCTGGAATTGCTCTTTCTCTTCATCCAATGTTTTCTTCCTCTGAACAGCAGAATCTCTGCATTTCTCTATTTCCTCCTCTATTATGTCAGAATGTTCTTTGATCCCACTATATAAGATTGTCACCAAAGCAAAAAATTCAGGAATCAGGAATAAATAGCGGTCAGAAAGAGCAAGTTAAATAAAAAACAAAAATAGTGCTCCATCGAGTCCTAAATATAACACATACTTAACTAATTTGATTAAATTAACAATGCTAATTGTGTTAGCTAAAATCACATGAAACTAGCAATGCAACCTAATCATCTACCTTAATCTCCACTCTCCCTCTCCTACTTGTTGTTATTAATGAGCATTCATAGGATTAATTTAGGAAAATTTGAGAAAAATTAAAAAGATGTCTTATATAGGAGCAGGGTAAGTATTAAATGATGGTCTAGATATAACAATCCAATCCGAAATAACATTTGGCCAAAAATCCAAAACAACAGATCCAAATTATATGCATATATCATGGATATTGGCCAACTGATAAATAGTACTAGTAAGCCAATGAACAAAGCTGAATCAGATTTCTAAGCTGAGATGTGCAAGTGAATATTGCCAATATAGGAAGAGAAAACATTAAACAACATAAAAATTGCAAAGACAACAACCACTACCAGCATCGTCATATTTTTTTATTTAAAATTGAAATTAACTTAAGAGTGTGCTAAAGTAAATGATCAGAGAAAAACTCACTGGACCATCCTAAGCATATTTTCCACCACCACTTGGACTTCATTCGGTATACCTGGATTTCAGAGTAAATTAATATAACAAGGGAAATTACGCAACGATCCCTATCAATTCCTCTAACATTAATCCATCAGAACTCAAAAGATTAAACTATACACCTAATTCCTAAATTCAAAACAAGAAATCAATCAAAAGCAAGCGATGAATTAAACGGTATTATCGATTATGCAAAGACACTCGACGCTTACGACAAAATAGATGAAATACGTTTGAAAATACACAGTTTGGGGCGAAAAAACGAGTGATAATTGAGGCGTTCGTGTTGAATAATAATAATGAGAATGATAATGAGATTGAGAAGCGATGGAGAATTGAGTAGAATTGAAGGTGAGGACTGACTGGAGACGAAAGCAGAAAGCTGATCTTCGGATTCGGTGATGGATGTTGAATATTCCATGGGAATGAATACAATTACAAGCTCAAGCTCAACAACAACAGTGGCTTATGTGATTATGTCTATTCTTGCTTCCAACTTTCTTTTGGAGGGAAAGTCGATTTTGGAGGCAAAAACGATTTTGGACGCAAAATCAATCGCTAATCGCTAGCTTATAAAGTGGTATTTGTCCTCTACTATTACGGTTTTACCCCTTTTAAGTTTTAACAATTACTCCTTGATTTTCTTTTTCTTTTTTTTTTTTTTTTGAGATTGGAGGTTCATGTTTATATGGTACTATGCAATAATGAAAGATAGGTGAGTATACTTTAGGAAACAAAACGAACCACACATTTTAAAACTCATGAACCATAACCATGACTCATAAGTGGAAATTACTTCATTATTGTTTGATAGGTGAGTGTTTAGGTTAGCTCATCAAACATAGTTTCAGATAGGGGTGTTCAAATTTTCCCGTCCCGTCCAGTCCCGTCCTGGCTGTCCCATATATCCCGTCCCAAGGCATTTTGGGACGGGACAAAATTTCTCTTCGGGACGGGACGGGACACGGGACGGGGTTGTCCCAATCTCGTCCCGTCCCGAATACAAATATATGTGTATTTATATAATTTTTTTAGAAAAATACATGTGTTATAAATACCATGTATGGGTGTACATGACATTTTTTTAGGGAAAATGCAATCATAATAAAATTTTACCTTATTATATTGTATAAAATGTATTATAAAAGTAATATTGAACTAATTTATTTGTTTTTTACTAACACAAAGCGTCATAATTTTTTTTAAGTAAATAATTTTATAAAAAACAATTAAAAAAATCAGGAATTTTCCCGTCCCGTCCCAATCGGGTCGGACAAAGATCGGGACGGGACGGGACACGGGACGAAAACTCTGTCCCGAACCTTTTCCGGGACGGGACTTGGGACAGGGGTGTCCCAATCCTGTCCCGTCTCATGAACACCCCTAGTTTCAGAAGAATCAGAATAACTAGATGTGTAAATACTTTCTCTGATCCTAAATATAATACCTATTTATAGAGAGACGATAGAGAGATGATAGAGGGACGGTAGGGATAAAAGTAGATGGTTATGATATATTGTTAATATCATATACTTTAATTAACTTACCGAACATCCTTAATGTAATTAAAATAGATAAATAAGTTTTGCATTTAGGACTAAAGGAGTATCATTTAGTAGTGTTGGGGTTTGCATGATCATCCTTGATCCGTTGGTGTTTATTATTGTCAGGTTGACTTTTGAGCTAGTTTTTATTGATAAAAAAACTTAAAACCTATTCAATACTGAGTCCAACTTGGGCCTCAGCTCAGCCCATAAGCCGGACGTACAAATTGTTGATCCTTGGTAGTTCGTAAATGGTAATAGAAATGTAACTTTTCCCCTCATTGATTTCTTGACATAGGTTAATGGCTACATGACTTTTGGGGGCCCAATATGGCGTTAGGTCAGAATTGAATATATCATTCATTGCTCCAAAAATGTGATGTAAGGTGTGGACGAGACAGGGGAGCTAAATTTATTTACGTCTCTCACTCATCCATCCATTTAACGCTACTGTTTTTCTACCAGACAGTAGGTATTACTAGTGGTAATTCCCCCGTCCTCGAATTCCCATGGATTCCAGTATAGGAGTACTTAAATAGTACTAGTACTCCATAAAAACAAACGTTTTTGTAATCATATGTACTTTTTTATGACTAAATCATTTGTACTAATCGGAAATAGTTGTAACAAAAATGGATAATTTATCGTCTAAAAATTATACTCCTTTCTAGTCTTGATGTATCACCTGGAGAGTTGGGGAATAACCTTGTCTTAATATTTGTTTTATTGACTGTTGGTTCGTTTTAGCTTTGTTTTCATTGATGAACTACTTTCTTGCTCTTTTACAACCTATCTACATAAATATTGATATTTTAAAAAAACTAAATTATTGTTTCATATCTCATATGTATTTATATTAATAATAATTATTTGTATAATTGGATTGATTTTATATTATAGACTATGGGAAATAATGTGTTATAATTCCTTCATCTTATAATATAAAGTCCTTTTTTCAATGGCCTGATCCCGAAATATAAAATCCTATTTAACTTTATTTGGGTGATAAATGGGTTTTTCCTGTTCTTCACATGCCTGAACTTCTCCCACACGTTTTTTTCATATTTTTTTCATTTATAGTAATTGTATATTTTTTTAAAATAATATATTTCCTATATATTTATTGTAACGAAATGAAATGAATACTTAGACGGGGTCAAATAAATATAAAAGGGGAAAATATTCAATCCCTTGAGTTTAATAAAACACGAATAAAACTTCCAATGTTTGAAAACTTTGAATGGCATGAAGTTTAATAATACTCTGCACGTGTAACCTTGTATTGATGGCATACCTCTAAATAAAATAATAGTAGTAGGGCCTATGGGAAATGGCCTGCAAGCATTTTTGGGGACTTGGGATGCTCTTATTTCTTAGATGACAATGACAAAGTTGTCGCCATTCACTATTTCATGTCATATTCTATGGGTCGGGTTGGTGGGTCGCCATATGATGTCATTCAATTCAAACACCACGATTATTTGTCCACCCCCATTGTACAATCTAGAAACTTCAGTCCTAAGCAATTTTTTAAGCGGCTGAATGTAACTTTTTCTCTTGGAAGTATTTGTGAATGAACCACAATCTGTTTCTGAAAGGAGTTCTGTTTCCAATATGAGGTGTATGTATTAGAAAATGTCAATGTCATCGTCGTTATAAAAGTTAACGTTGATTATTTTTTAATAAATTAATCCTAACTGTTAACGGTTTTTTTAATGAGAAGGCTGACATTATTTTTAACGTTTTTAGAATGATATCAAGCTACAAAAATGAACATTCCTAACCTTTTAGTGCTCTTAATCAAAAGTTTGTTTATGACTTAGATTGGTTGTGGGTTCGAGTTGATTTAATGGGTTAATAACTTTATTGGTGACAATAACCTATAATTATTTTTCTAAGTTTTCTCTAAATTTGAAGGAATGTCCTGACTTTGATGATCCATATTATTAAGCTAATATTAGTATTACCCCATAAAATATAATAGAACATTTATATTGGCATGAAATGTTTTAGCCAACAAATGTTATTTTTTTAACCAATGGTTTCTTATGGAACGCATAATTTTTCCTTATATGCATGGGAATATCAGTTTGCTGGCATTTTTCAGAGGTCCAGTTTTCAATCGCACTTAAAAAAATATCAATGACCAGCTTGCAACCACCTCAATGCCTTTTTGTCTACAAGTAACTTCAACCATTAGTTACATTTGTGAAAACATATGTCAAATTATTTGTGAAGTAATTGGATAACTTATGTAAATGATGGATATCTCAAGGTTTAGGGAAAAACATTTTTAAATCTCACGAAATCACTAGCTATACTCATCAAGTATATCAAGTTAGATATATGTATTAATGGTTTCCCTCGACTAGATGCAGATGATGAGTTCCCTATGATTGTGTGTGTGTGTGTGATCGATTTCTCTTAATTGCATTTCTTATTTTGCATTTTCCCCCTTCACAACCTCCCATCAGGGGACGCTTGATATGTACATGAATGGAAGATATATTAATATCCCTTGAATTTTTTCCCCATTTCATCAATTTCCATCATGCTCAATTCTTGATCTGAACGTTGTTTAATATGCCACATATACAACCTTTGCTCAAGCAATCTGCTAAAAAAAAAATACACACCTCCCCGGCCTAAAAAACTATAGATAAAATATTTTCTTTTTCATTCCTAAATATAAGATTTTATTACCTCAATTGATTAGATTGAAGAGGTTAATTAATTAAAGTTAGTCAAAATCATATGATGTGATCAACAGTTCAAAAATTTCAGCTACACTCCTTATTCTTCTACTCATCCTACTACTTGTTTATTATTGACAAGTATAGAAAGGGTATTTTGGGAAAATATGAGAGAAAAATTAAAAGAGATGTATCCTCAAAGAGCATTAAGCTCGTAAACAAATTCAACTCTTCAAACATGCATGTCTTACTCTCTGATTCTAATTATTAGATCATATTTACTTTTTTAAAAAATAAATGAATGATGTAAAATTAACCATTTTAACCTTTATATAGTTATTTTCCCCTCAAAACTAATTTGTTCTACTTACAAATTAACTCATATTCTAATTACATATAATATTAATATGACTCAGGGGTTTAGTTTGCTTCCATGACTTTAAGAAAATTGTGATATTCTATTTAAGATAGGTAGTACTCCTCCCATCTTAAATATAAGACATTTTTAACTCTTTTGTAAAAGTCAAGGAAGTATATAATTAGAATATTAAATCATAACATGTCACGTGTAATTAGAAGATAGATTAATTTATACGTAAAATAACTTAGTTTTAAAGAAAAATTAAATATGAGCAATTTCAAGTAAATAATTTTGAGTACTTAATTTCTTCATATAAACTCAAAATTGTTTTATAATTAGGACTGGATCTAGTATATGTTGTGTTGTTAGAGAATTTTCTCTTGTGTGATAGTTGTCGAATTCTAAATGGCTAAACATCTGAAACGCTCAGCGTTAGCGCACCAAGTTCATGAAAAGGCTGAATCAGAGTCACATAAAAACGAAAAAAGCCCCGAGCTCAATCACTTTACCATCAAATTAAAAAATAAGGGGAAATTGCACATAAGTCCCCTAGTAATTACTTTGATTTTATAGAGACCTAGATGAATTGTTAATAAGCACCGTTAACAACTGAAATAGCTTTGATTAATAGTGAAAAGGTTATCAATTGATTTATCTAATATTTAATCTCTTACTTAGAAATGAAAAAAAAAATAAGTGCAGAAACAGAAATAGGGAAAAAAGTAAAAATACTTGGATGAAAAGTGAAAAGCGAAAACGTTTACACTTGTTTAATTGGGTGGATGACATTGTCATTACATATAGGACATGCAAGCCTATTTACTAGTGGGCTTATGCTTTTTACTCCATTATCACTGAGAGTGTATCTGGTTGACTCATGCATCAATGCCTGAGACTATGATCCGAACCAAACCGAAATGTCTTAGCTTTTGGTGGTGTATTTATTATTTATCTGCCTATTATGCTTCTATTTTATGTATGAGAAGCTAAGTAGGATTCGTCTTAGTTCTATACATTGTTTAACCTGCACGTCGTTTTTTGTTTGGGTGTGGGAAGGGAAAGAAAGCATAGTAGGGGTTTTCTGGAGAGAAATATAGCTTGTCTTGAACACAAAGCAACCAGGGATTGAATGATGCACGAAAATTCACTAAAGAGAAGAATGACGCATGGATATTCATTGAAAAATACGATGCCCAGATAGTTTTTTTTTTTTAGTTTGTTTTCCTGTTTTTGTTCTTAACTTTTCCATAGGAACAAGCATCTTTCTAAACATAGGACCTGATGTCGGGTACAGTTTGCACAATTGCACTTAAGCTAAATCATTTATCTAGGACTAGAGAAGTAAAATTTTTTTGAACAAAAATTGAAATTCATTTAGCAACCAAGAGCACATTTAAAAAAACAAGATAAGTCTTAGTTACCCCATACAACCCCACCTCTTGTTTACATAAATTGTCGTTGATCAAAGATAAAAAAAAGTTCTTGTTCCCAGTGAGAAACATAAAATTAAAACACGGGCCCTATAAAATAGGCTCAGATTTAAAGAGGCAATTTTACATCAACCCTGTATGTAAGTCTATAATAGTAAAATTTTGTTTCATTTTAATAATTACTCTCTCCGATCGATTCTTAAATATAAAAATTAGTTGACTTTTTTTGGAAAAATCAATAAAACGAAATGAAAACCTTAATCCTAACATATACTCCCTCGTTCCTAAATATAAGATCACTTTTGTTAATTTGGGGAGATTAAGAAAGATAATAAAATTACATGATATTCTCAAAATCCCCTCAATTATTTAACTTTAAAAGGAGGAGGAGTTTTTAATGAAAAGATGGGGTATAAGGGTAGTTTTGGCAAAACTTGTGATAAAATAGGAAATGATCTTATATTTAGGAACTTATTCACTTCCCCAAATGATCTTATATTTAAGAACCAAGGGAGTATTGTATATACCAAATCACTGTTAAGGCAAATGTAGAAAAGAAACCTTAGTACGATTAAAGAAGATATACTTTAAAGCTTTGTTTTTTTCCTTTGAATTATGTGGGAGAAAATGATGCATGCATTGTGTGATCATTTATGTATGGGGAAAAGGACAAGGGAAAGAAATGGGCCTGCGTGGGTCAGTCAATAGAGCAGAGAGCACTCTTGTCAGTTATAATTTCAGCCCCCTCCCACCTATTTTGTCCTCTCCTCTCACTGTTCCCCCATACCCCTCACAAGCTAGTGGTACCTTCTTTTCACTTTCCCCATTTCACCCTTGCTGAATAAAAGCCTTTCCCTAAGAAATCACCCTATTAAATTGAGTATAACACGGTTTTATGATTCGGTAATTAATGAACCCTGTTAAAACCCCCTTGATTAATCGAAATTCGTGTACTCCACAGAGAGACTAGCAATCATAATTACCTGAACCTAACGTGTGGGAGTGAACAAGATGCCTTAATGAATCTGGATTTTGAGTCAATGAATGAATCACTTGCGATCGGTCCCCCTTCCGCGTTGATCAGAGTGACCAATTCTGTATTTTTTTTGTACCCTTATCAAGTTTAAAAATTAAAAATTAGACTCCATTTAAAAAATTACTAACAAAACTAAATAAATATTTATACATTCACTTTTTTAAATTTTTTTCTATAAACTAACATGTAATCTAATACACCTCTGTCCTAAAACATGAGATTTTAATAACTACTCTGTTTTATATAAAAAAAACTAATTAAAAGCATTGATTATGCGAGGATTTAACTTTATTGTTTTAAAATTTTATTTTATTAACAAAGATGAAAGAGAATAACAAATAAGAAATAAAAATAAATAAATAAAGTATAGAGGGTACGAAGAAAATTAAAAGAACAAACATAGACAACTATAAAATGAAGCTTATATTTGATACAATATTAAACCAATGTTTTAATATAACGAAGTAATAAAAAACACGATATGATTAAACGTGTCATTTTGTTTACTTAATTATTTTTAAGGAAAGCTAACTAGATCGCATTATCTTTTATAATCTCTAGATATTAGTAGGATTTAGAAGGTAGTAGCAATAAGTTCACCCTTGGATTGGTGCATGAATTATTATTACCAAGTCAGTCAGTTTTCTTTTTTCAGTATTCACAGCACCGATTTGCAATGATCCCATCCAGCCAAAACGGGAAAAGGTACCAACTTTAACTCACAATCCTGTGCCCATTGTCCTATCTTCCAATATTATTCATTCAATAGAGAGAAATAGAGAAAAAAGAGGAAAATTAATTTGTACTCTCGCAAGAGATTTAATAATAGAAAAGTCTCATAAACTCCACATATTAAAGTAGGGTTATTAGAGACCTTACTTTAATATACTTCAACAACAAAAAGACCAGATTACCCCTTCTTTCATGTCCATGAACTTGTTATACGTGCGCATGACCTTGTTATTCCTGCTTATGACCTCGTCAATGCTTGCCCATTAAATTGTCACAAGTTGAGTCATGACATTGTTAGAATTGTCCATGATCTTGTTATACGTGCGCATGACCTCGTTATTCACTGCCCATGACCTTGTCACAGACTCACGGGAGGGACAATCTGGTCTTTTATATTTGAAGTACTCCCTCCGGTCCTATTTATAAGTCGCCAACCGCCTAAATTGTACATACCAAGGAATGGAGGTTAATGGAAGTTGGATCATTAAATTGGTCTTATTTTTTTGTCTTTTCCATTTTTGCCCCTCCCACCTTTATCACTATGGCCCACTACCTTTTCTCTCTCTTTATTAATCCTCTATCTATAAAAGTGTTTCTTTCATCTTCTCTCTCTTCTCATTTTCTAATGTTCATTTTCCAATGTAAGGAAAATTTTAATAAATGAGTTAGTTAGTGGTAGTTGGTGACTTATATTAAGGACCAAAATTTAGAGACGGATAGCGACTTATAAATAAGACCAGAGGGAGTATATTAAAGTAAGGTCCCTAGGGACTATACTTTAATATGTGGAGTTTATAGGACTTTTCTACTATTAAATCTCAATCCCTTGCAGGGACTACAAATTGATTTTACTGAAAAAAGAAGAGCCTGTCAATTGTAGTGCGAGAAAGAAAAGAGAGTATAGTATTTCAGAAGCTCATTGCTTCGCTGATTTTGAGGCATGCAAGAAAGAAAGAAAGAAGAGATAGAAAGAGAGAGAGAGTGAGTGAGTGATTGCAGAGTACGGTACAATTTTCACTCTTCCCTTATTATTTTTACTGCATTTCGACCCTTCTTTCTTCTTCACCATCCTTCTCTGCCATCTTCTCAGACCACAACGAGAGAACTTCACCACACAGGTCACTTTTTTTTCTCTCTTTTTTCCACTCCATTTATTTGTTCTGATTTTGTTCTACTTCTCATATTTGAACTTCTCTTCAAAAAAGTTTCTTCCTTTTCATCTGGGTTTTTCTTCTTCTGCTTCTGCATCCACACTTTTCATTCTTTTCAAGACTTTAATTTGCAGATGATAGTCTTGTTTTATTATTTTGTGCTTTTGCTGTCAATGTGCATTTGAGATGACATTTTTTTTGGTTTCTTTATTGAGTTTTGGGATTGAAGTGGTTGATTATGTTTATGTGATGAAAGTTGGGTTTTTTAATTTTTCCATGCAGGTGATTTGAGTGTTTGAGATAATGCTGAGGAAGAGGAACAGGTCTCTCCAGAAGGATCAACATCACATGGCTCATACTTATGACTTGTATTCTCAATCTCATGGTTTGGGGAACAAACTGAGAAACACCTTGATTTACAATAATGTCCCTCGTTTGTTTGTGGGCCTTGTTCCTAACAGTTTGTTAGATTGTGATTCAATGAGTAGCCCCACATCTCCTCTTGATGTTAAAAATCAAGGCAACACTGTTAAGAATCCAAAATCATGCCTTAGGATTTGGGATTGTAGCAAAGTAGGCTTGAGCATACTTGATTCTTTTGATGATGATTCTGATGAATTTTCTGGGAGGATTTTACCTCCTTTAGAGAGTAAGACACCTATTGTCAGTCCTAGAGTGAAGATTAAATTCTCAAATTGTCTGAACAATGCTAATTCTTTTGAGGCATCCAAGTCTTTGCCTAAAGATTTTTGTAAACTTCCTTATACCCAGAATAGATCTGCTACTCATAAGGGTGATTGCAACACTCTTTTTGAGATTGGTGAAACCTGCCTAGATCATGAACCGTTTAGGAAAAGCTTCATTGGATTCTTGTAATCCAATTAGAAGCTTCACTGGTTTGACTCTTTCCAACTATGATTCAGATTCTGGGGTTTTTTCAGTGCATGATATGTCCACCCCGGAGATTTTTCCTCATTTCATTGAAGGAAACAATAACTCAAACACCTCACTCCCTACAGAACTGAACTCAAAACTTGTTTCATCTTTTGAACTTGTTGAGTCACTATCTGCTGGTGAGATTGAGGAATCTGAAGACTATACATGTGTAATTTCCCATGGTCCTAATCCCAAAACAACTCATATTTTTGGTGATCGTATATTGGAGACTCTTTCTAATGATCGTAGGATTCGTGGTAAGAGCAATGAAGAGAAAGAAAATGGAGTGTTCTCCGTGGCGGCTGATTGCTCTCAAACTCAATATCAGTATCCCTCTAACAATTTCTTGAGTTTTTGTTACCACTGCAATAAGAAACTTGATGAGGGAAAAGATATCTACATTTATAGGTTGGTTAGAAAATTATTGTATCTCATGTTCTGACTTCCATTTCCTTTTATGGTTAGAAAATTATTCTAAGACTGGCTACCTTTGTGATCCTGCAGAGGTGAAGAAGCATTTTGCAGTTTGACTTGCCGTGATCTGGAGATCATGATTGATGAGAAATTGCAGGAGTCCAATAATTCTGAAAATTCTCAAGAGGAAGAGATTAGGGAGGAACTTTTTGAAACAAGCATCCTCTAGCTATGAGCTTTTCTGTCACAGCCACCATGATCATGGGAAATAGAGACGCAGTTGATCATCTGTTTACATAAGTGCTGTGTTTTTTTTGTGCATCTATTTGCAGCCATGGATGATCATTTTGTATATCACTGCATTAGCCTTGTAGGCCTCTCAGATTTCATGTTCTTGGTGGATGATGACTCAAAATAAGCTTCTTTTAGTATCTATATAACTCCATATATATATACATGTTATCAACCTATTGAGAACTTGTTATGCGTATGAAAAGGATTGAAGCCTATTTTTCTGGCTTCTCCTCAAGATTTTACTGCATTATCCCTTATCGATGTTAAGAATCAATGTATACAACTTAATGTTATATACAACTTGGTTCGTTTCCTATGACCATTTTTCACCAACCGAAAATTCGAAGCATGAATGTTTAAAATTGATTCACCTATTTTTGGCAAAACTGAGTACCTTATCTACAGAATCACTCCACATGAATATAATATTATGAAGATGATGTCAGCTACATCTAAGAGTATAATCCTGTTGCTTCTCTGTTAAGGCTAAATGGCTTCCTTGTGATGTTCGGCATTAATGCACTTAAGCGTTAAGATAATACCAAAAAGGACAAAACATTATCAGTTTGAGATTTTGCAGCTACGTAATAGGCGTTCTTCCCTCTGGGGAATCCACAAGTCAACATCTTGGATCTTACGTTAATTATCTGAAATATGGATCCGGTTGGTCATTAAGAAGCCCAAAGTCATGTGAAATTCAATCTGAACGCTGAAATGGCACATGATGTTGCTTCTAAATAACAAATTGGTAATTGAACAAAGCAATCCACCATGTTATTAAATAATCACATCAAATGGGGTTGAAGCTCTAGTCATTTTCAGAACCTCTGAAGTGTAAACTGATGTACCGTATTACCTAACTTTGAGATAATATACCATACACCGAAAGGGGAGAAACATTAAAACAACTTGAAGATGTGAACATGAAATAAGGGAAAGTGAACTAATTCCAATCAAGACAAAATTAAAACAACTTTTTTTTATCTACATATAATAGCATCAGTCTATCAGAATTTGCGTACATTTATCATCTTTTTGGTAAAAAGCATGCATATATATCAGACAATTGTAGTGTGTACGAAAAGGTTTGAGATGATGATATCGTGGCCTTGAATATGTGTTTGTAACTTTTGATATAAAGATACATGTTAGGATGCTTTGTATATTTTCTTCCAAAGTTCTCACCAGCGTTACACATCCATCTCTCTACCATTATTATTTTGTTTGCTAAAATTATGGCACACACTAAGCTCCTTTTTTTTTATAATCAAGGCTATACAAAGCCACTTTGGACAGTAGGATTTAAGCCAATCCCTTTTGAGCTTTAAAGCACAAAGGGTTTCGCTCCCTTTCAATAAGCGCGTTACACGGGAATTGAACTCATGTTCTTCTCCTTGAGAGGATGAGATTATGAGATTGCTTACTATCTCTACCAATAATTTGTTAATGCATTATGTGTTACAAGTTTCACATCGGGAAGATTTCCTTGCAAGAAGGGTCCTATAAGTTTTTTACTCCACAACTCCAATGAATAACTTGATTCTCCCATGAACTTGTCCTTACAATAAGTTACTTTTATTTGTGGCTTTTAAAGCCTTGAACTCAGCTTGCATCAAGACTTCTAACTAGACCCCTCTTGACATTATTATTAGTTGGATTGGATTCTGTCATGTCATGTCCTAACTCGTGCTCCACTATTATTTATGATTTTTCGTGAAAGCTTTGTCCCACATCGAGCTCGCATATAATGCATTATTTTCTCTCATAAAACTGGTCAGTTGGTGAGAACCATATGTAATGTACAATCGTGAAATAGCATCTAAGATCAGAGAACCATTATCATGGAGACTCAATGTTGAAACAGGACTTGGATCACTGTTTCTTGCTCCCTCAGAGGAGAAAAGTTGTTAAGAAATATGATGATGCAAAGCTTTTGTGACTAAATGAATGCGAAAACTGTGAAATAATTCACCGAAGAATAGGACGTGTGTGGGACATAAAGTTTTGGTGGCTCCAAGTGATTGAAAATACTTTAGCAGAAGGTAATGGCAAAAGCAGCCAGATAATAATTACCACACCAATTAAAAGTGTTGCAAGATTTTGTGAGTATACAAATCTACTTTACATTTATGAGAGCCTGATATAATTCCATGAGTGTTTGTGGTTAAGTCGATAGCTCTTATTAGTGTCAGACTTTGAAGATGCAAGATTGCACCCCTTTGATTATAAGTCTAAACTCTAAACTAAAGCAAATGGGAAAATATTGCTTTTGAAACATCTAAATCTTATGGATGCAAAGAAGAGCAAAACCATTCCCTAGTTTATATGAAATATTCAAAGTGTAGACTGTAGAGTCTTTAGACCCGAAGCATACTTATATGTCCAACAGAGAGGCATCTTTTTGAATAAAAATTTGACTTTGAAGATGAAAAATTAACTTGTTCTGAAATGCCACCACTTAATCATGAACAAAATGCATACAACAGGGATGTTGAACTATCAGCGTTGAATTTATTTTTGAAAACCCCGTTTCTAATTAATAATTTAATGAGTTTTCATTAGTTAAGTATTCCATCTCATCTACCTTTGCTTTTCGCCAATAGCAATAGGTTCGGCCTTTTGACTCATGGATATTGGATCCTCTATGTCAAAGCCCACGAAAAAGCCTAGGCTTGATTATACCACTTTCGGCCCACGTGGTAATATCTCTATGATAAATAAGTAAATAACTAACTTTAGTAGGTACTCAAAGTGACCCGCCCTTTTCTTTTGACTAAAATTTCCTTCTATTGATATGAAAATGAACTACAGCAGTTCTGAAATATAACAATCTTAATGAAAATAGGAGTAAAGAAATGACAATAATGACTATATGTTAATGTTGCATGAGGGAGAATTCAGTGCTCATCACAGTGATAAGAAAACACTTTCTCATCGTTGAGATGAAATCTGGACCATTCAAAATTTTATATAAATGACCATTTCTTCATAGATAAAGTTAATTTTTTAACAAATGATAGTTATAAGATTTACTTCATTTTCAATTTTGTATCTACAAATAAAAAATTATAAATGATAGTTATAAAATTTACTTCATTCATGAGCATGGAATGTGAACCAAGAACTCCACACATCTCCTTAGTAATCATAGATGAAGATTCAAAGACATCATTTCTCTCTTGGCCATCTGAAGCTAAAATGGTCTTCAAAGAAAAAGTGTTAGTTGGAAGACCCACCCTCTTGGCACACATCCTTATAAGCTTCAGTTGCAAGATGCTACATTACCCCTCCTCAGAGTAAAACAAACAAAGAACTGGATGATAAGAGATCCTTGATTTCTTGAATAACACCTCTACAACAACATTCATGAACTCTGGCTCGTTTATTTCCAGCACATTGATTCAAAAGGAGGCAATCACTTTCAAACTTCACCTTTTCCAGACCTAAATCTATGGCAATCACATCAAAGCTCTTTTCAAGGCTAATGCTCCAGTCACTTTGTCAATAAAGCCCCAATGAGATATAGAAAGATAATTCCTGCAAATAATTCCATTGATGCCTGCTTTCCCTTGAGCCTCGTTGAATGCATCATCACAATTTATTCTAGCATACTGATCAGGCGGTGGAATACTGTGGAATACTTGGGTCCCTACGTAAGGTGGCGTTGAATCAGGTGCTACGTGAAGAATTATATTGAAGTATTGGCTGACCAGACTTCATTATTCAAATAAGTTGCTAGCCGAATAACCTCTTTTGGGTCTGGAGCTAGGCATTAAAGACCTTATTATTCCTTCGGTCGTTGTAATATGACTAATCAAGATTTGGATTTCGGAAAAAAAAAGAGGTGTGCACATTTAATGTTTAACAATACTTAGAGAGCAAAATCATCTAATTCTTACGATGAAAAGAAAAACATCCCATCGTCCAAACTGATTTATATCCGGTTATTTTTCGGTCTGTAGAAAAACATTGAGCCACGTTAAATTCAACGTCTCATCAGTATATACGATTCCGTTACGTATGATGGGCTATCAATTTCATTGCTATAGTAAGATTTGAAAAGGGTCGAAGCTGATTTGATTAAGAAAAAGAGGGACAGCCAATAGAAAATGCTTCAAGTTGAGACTCTCAATAATTATTTCATGAGATGGAGGTATCACTTTAATTTTTGGTTAGGTTTTGGACGTTTGGTAGTTGACAAGAGAGATCATCAAACATTCACACTCCGCGTTCATTTTCTCGTTGAAAACAAAACTCTATCTCCGGTCGAGAAAAACAATAGCTCTGCTATTATTTTAACTTGTGAGTAAAACCGGCTTCAATTATTGCTTGTAGTGAATAGTGATTGTCTATCTTATGCCAAGGATCCATTTGACCTATTTACAGACCTATTTACAAAATCTTGATAAAGATAAATGAGTTCTATATAAATTGATCTATTTAAAATTTTTCTTTATACTCGTTTACAAAATAATAGCTCTGGTCCTAAATATAGGACTTAATTGCCTTTTTTTGCAGAGATTAAGGTTTACAAAATTTTTCTTTATACTCGTTTACAAAATACTAGCTCCGGTCCTAAATATAGGACTTAATTGACTTTTTTTTGCAAAGATTAAGATTGCGAAATAGGTTATTAAATGATGACATATTTGATATATTTTTAGATTATCCATTAGTTTATAGGTAAAATAAACTAGTTTAAGGGAAAAAGTTAGGTAAATCAATTTATAATTAACTTATTTTTCTTTTTTAAGGATTTTCTAAAAAAAGTCAATTAGGTCTTATATTTAGAACTGGAGGGAGTATGTTATGAGTAAGTGGCTCCTTTCACTTCCTTGATCTTTAAAAAAATCAATTAATTCTTATATTCAACAATAAGGCTATGCTTTTAGTCCTTTAACTATGGGCGAAGTAAATTTTTAGCTCTTTAATTTTGAAAAGTGTGTTTTTAATTAGTCTTTTTAATTTGAATTACCGCAGTTAACTTACAGACTGGATAGAATTAAAATGCTTAGTCATCAAATACAAGTTTTAATGATGAGAAAAGTATATGTGGCACCCAGGATGAATGTACTCTCAGAATCTTCCCTCTCCTTTTCCCTTATTTTCCCTTTGATAACCATTGGATCTTTTGATCCAATGGTTCAAATTTAATGTTTTCATAAAAATAATATAGTTATAATATAATTTTAAAATCAAATAAATAAATTTGATCTGTCTCAATTTTATGTAAACTGTCCAGAGCTGTAGACCACTATTGTAAATTTAAATTTTACTTTACATTTTTCAATACAGTCATGAACTTTTGATATCAAATTTTGACATATCAAATTTATTTATGAGATTTATAAGTATTTTTATAAATATATTTATTTTGTAAAAATAATAATTATGGACCATTTGATCAAATATCTAATGATCTCAAAAAGAAAAGAAGGAAAAGGAGGGAAAAGAAGAGGAGGGATTTGGAGAGAACCGAGACCCATGGCACCCATTCTCTTTTCCTCTGCATCTCCCATCCGTCCTCATCCTTCTTCAAAAGCTTCCATTACTTTGAAGAAAACGACAATAATTAGGGTTTATGATTTACTTTCTTAGTCATGATATTTTTCCATTTAATAATAATAAGTCAACATTTTATTGTTTACATATTAGCAACTTCATAATAAATTTTATCCGTCAGCATTTTTTGTTAGAGAAGCCAACGGTGTTAATTTCAAAGGATTTAAAACACACTTTTTAAAGTTAAATGGGATAAAACATGATTTCGCCTAAATGATCAAAAACATATATACTATAACATAATAATAAAGGAATAATTTATATTTTGTCAAAAAAACAAAGGAATAATTTATATATATGACCATTTTCTCATGTGTACTAACAAAAGGTGTCTAATTTATTTTTCAATGTGAATAATCTGATACAAAAAATGAAATAAATTATTATATTCCTTATTTGAGCTCCAAAACGTGGACATTTTGAGTCGCCCCCATATATTTACATTCACATTGAGTATCTTTTACCGCCGTGTTTTATTGCGAACGTAAATATATTTTTTTTTTTTGGTAAGGGAAAGAGGGAACGTAAATATTAATTAGAAGAGTAGTAGTTGCCCACTACAATAGTATGATTGGAAAAATAGAATAAAAAAATGGGATAATTAATTAGAGGTCCCTCACAAGGGAGTTAATACTAGAAAAGTCCCAAAAGTTGAAAATATTAATGTAGGGTCCCAAGGGACCTCACATTAATATATTTGAAAAGTGAAAAGACAGTTTTACCCCTAGCTTTAAAAAAAATTACCCCTAGCCTTAAAAAAAATTACCCCTCCCACCCCCACCCCCACCCCTCCCCCCTCCCTCCTCGGCTCCCCACCCCTACCCCCTCCCTCCTCGGCCCCCCACCCCCACTCCTCCTCCCTCACCCGCGAGGAGGGAGGAGGGGTGGGGGTGGGGGTGCGAGGAGTTAGGGGGAGGGGGTGGGGGTGGGGGGCCGAGGAGGGAGGCTGAGGGTGGGGGGCAGGGGAGGAGGCTGGGGGTGGGGGGGCAGGGGAGGAGGAGGCTGGGGTTGGGGTGGGGGCAATGGAGGGAGGAGGAAGGGGTGGGGGGGAGGAGGGAGAGGTAATTTTTTTTTAAGGCTAGGGGTAAAACTGTCTTTTCACTTTTCAAATATATTAATGTGAGGTCCCTTGGGACCCTACATTAATATTTTCAACTTTTGGGACTTTTCCAGTATTAACTCCCTTGTGAGGGACCTCAAATTAATTTTCCCTAAAAAAATAGAATAATAACGAAAACTGGGAACAAAACAGAGAATGATTCCAACTTGTAGGAAAACTTAGGCCTGTATTATTAATATATGCAGAAAAAGAAATAAATCTTTTAGTCCCTCAATTTTTAACTTATTTGTAACTCAGTCCCCCACATATAACTCCACGCGACGATTATAATTCAATCCCTCACCGTTTGATGTTTTTTTAAAAAAAATTATCCTTTGTAATTAGTACAACTCATAATGAGTCATCCTCCATGACAAACCAAACAATCTCACATACATGTATACATGAATCACCTTCTTCTCCTCCGATCCGAGAATTGCAGCGGAACTCGAGAGGAAAGCATTGTGATGTTGCTAAGGACGATTGGAATGATAAAGATCATAGTCATTAACGAGCAACTCAGCTTTTTATAGCCACACTCATAGCCATATATATATATATCGAACTACCAAAGCTTCAATTCGATGAATAAACCTATCTCCAAATGACAGATTTAATTTCTCCATTCCAATCATTTCTCTTCAAAGATAACCCAAGTGAAGAATTCTGCCTCCAACCAAATCCTAATCATGCCATCTCTTCCTATATGGAAAATTACAAGCTTTCCTCTATGGTTTACCTGCGATTCCCATGGGGAGAAGGATAACGGTGATTCATGCCTATATAGAGCTGACAACTTTGTATGAGTTGTAGTTACGGTGTCTAATTTTATAAAACAACTTAAAGGCGACGGACTTAATCATATATAACTGAGTTAAAAGTTTAGGGATTAAAGTAAAAGCAGGTTAAGAATATTGAGGGACTACAAGATTAATAGTTCCCTATAATAATGTATGTATGATAAACCTTATTTTTTCTAAAATAATGTAGTTAGTTACAAGTGATTTAGCTTACTCGAAAGTCGAAACTTTACGTGTGGGCCGGGGTTTGATATGTATAATCTATTGTACGATAGTGTTCTCTTGATTTTATAAAACAAGAGATTTCTTCTAAAATCTCTTGATTTTCATGCAAATGTTTTCACAATCTGCCTAACTTTAGCTATTAGATTATTATGGATTATATATTATGGAAAGGTAAAGCATCTTTAACAAATGTTTGAAAGCTTGAACATCAAATATTAACTAATCGCCAGTCAATTAAGCTATAATTCATTATCCGCGAAAATCGCTACTAACAAACAAATGTGAACAAGGCACTCATTAAAGCAATTTGCCTCTTTGGTAAGAATTGAAGAAGACCTCAATCATGCATGAAAATTAATATATAAAATATGGTATATAAACGAACCGAGGTAGAATGACAGTCGTCTTATTCATAAAAAAATGATAGTGTCGTTATTTGAAAAGATGAATTTAATATGCTTCAAAATATTAGTTTTTAGCAAAAATAGATTGGACGTATGAATTTAGATTTGTGAATTTCGGCAGGCAAAAGATTGTAAATTAAGGAGCCTAATCAATCTCAAATCGATAACAAGAAGTCTAATACGGATCGGACTGGTTAAGATTATTTCCACAACAGTCTGAATTGGCCTTTTCAGTCATTTATTTTTTTTTAAAAAAAAATCAGAACCTACTTAACTGCTACTAAATCTATTTTGAGACTTGATGTCACTGTTCATAAAACTTATAAACATGTTTTCCGATCCCCCGAAGCCTCCATTGTGAATGATATATAAGTTTATTTCCTCCCATCAAAATCCCATGCATACAAATACATAAAATCACGACAATTATAATATATCCCTTAGCTTCAATTTCAACTAGGAAGACGTATCCAATAACCATACTAAAAGTAAGGACAATATGGTATGATTAAGTTATTAATTTTGTTTCAAAACAGATCTTTTAAAGTTAAACGTAATTTCTCTATAAGTCAATAAGTATTGAAAAAAATCATAACAAGCTTTAAATAGAACAGCACTTGTAAAATTGTAATTGATCTCCGACAGTAGTAAGCAATATATAATTAATAAAGATCAAGGATCGTTCACGGTTCATCTCTAGTGAAAAAAAATCATAGAAATCGGCATGCTAGGAACTTAGATTAGGGACCTCCAAAAGCCTCACAAATAAATCTAATGTGGGACATTCGCCAATAAATTTCTAAAGAAACCTCATCCCCATTCATACTCGCACATGTCCCATTCTGTTGCTTATTTGTAATTTTGTGTGCATGATATCCAACCTTCCCCCATAAAACGACGAACTTGACTTAAGAGCAAGCCTGGTGTGCTGACACGTGTAAAGCAGGGGAATCTAACATAAAAAGGATGATTTAGTGACTTATGAAATTAGGAAAGCCTTAAAAGTTAAAACAGAAAGAGCGAGGGGCAAAACTAGCCACCGTAATTTTTCAAATGGACAATTTTGGCACCCGTAAATTGGATGGTGCAAAACCGGACATTATAAAGCAAAATGGGACAAATTTAACCACGTCGTTAAGTTGAAGCTAACAGACGTGAGTGTTGTCGTGGGGCCTACCTTTATTAACCTTTAACTTCAACTTAACGGCGTGGTTAAATTTGTCTCATTTTGCTTTATAATGTCCGTTTTTGCACCATCCAATTTACGGGTGCCAAAATTGTCCATTTGGAAAATTACGGTGGCTAGTTTTGCCCCTTCACCCAAACAAAAATATATAATGTGTAGAGAGTAGATCTGTCTTTGACCCATTGTCGTCAAATTTATTTTTTATTTGAAATTTTGATTTTTAAAATGCTTAAAGCACATCATATGTCTTTCACAAAGTGACTTTGAGAAAAATGAGAGCGCATGAAGTTTCAGAACTGCAACAAGACAAATATAGGTGGGAAATCAGTCTCATTGTCTTTAATTTGTAAAACTTCAAAAGGGTTAGCGGGTTGGCGAAATTTTTTATTAAGATAATTCAAGTTGAAGCCTCAATAATGCATTTCGTGATTAACGTCGACCCTGTTAAACTAGCTTTCAATACTTCATTTGGAGTGATCGACTATCTCACGGTAGAAAATCAATAATCCCTTTAATCATCTCTATTTGAAAAGTTTAGTTGGTATGAGGGGTTTGGAGAGGAGGGGAGAAAAAAAAATTTAAGGTGATTTTTTTAAGAAGTGGGTTCTAATTTTTAAACATATAATAAATGGAAAATAAAAGAGTAAATAAAGTAATTAAAAATTCTCAACTCCACTCCTCTAATGTTCTTTTTTAAAAATATCTTATTGGCAAATAATTTTCCTTGGCCTACTTTCTCTCTCCACGTAGCAAACATATAAAATCTGACCTTACTTTAATATTAGCTAGTTAGATGATGACTTATATAAAAAATTTACATTTTATTTTTTAGGAAATTGTTTTATTTGTAATGTAAATGTTAATATATATTCTCTGAAAAGTAAAATAAAATTAAACATGAATTGTTTTGATTATATCAATTGTCGTCTAGTTAAAATTAAAGGCAGGCAAGTTATTGTATTTTGATTGTATAGAATTAAGATGATATTATGATACTCATGAAGCATGCATGTAAGTACCTCTCCTATTTTAAAGTTTATTTGAAGCATTGCTTTATTTTGTTTTTCTGGCTTGATACCCCTAACTAACGATAAAATTAAGCTTTTTAACTAATTAACTAAGTTCCTCTAACTAAGTGATTTATCATTGAGTTATGTTAGTAATATTAACTAAATTCATGAATATAATTATGTAAGACTATTATAATGTGCTTATAATATGTATTGTTGTACCATACCATGTACTCCTTACAATCCTGATTATAAGATGGAGTGAATTTTTTTTTTCGAGATTATGGAGGAAAAGTATATTTCTAAATTTAACATATGACAATAAAAGCAATACGATTATATGTTACTTTATAAATATAATTAATGATTTTTGAGAAAAAGTTAGATATAAAAAATTCAAAGTGATTTATTTATATAATAAGTTTTTTTTTTTAAAAAAAACTCAACTTGATGTTGTAATTATGAGGGTATTAAAATTAAGTCTATATAAATATAAATGTGAATAGGATAATTTGGAAAAAAATATGGCTCAGCCTCGTGCTTATAAGACTTATTGTTAAAATGTTTTTCTTTAATTTTAAAACGCGTGTCTAAAATTTAAGAAGGGATATACATATATTTTGAATGTATGTTCAAAGTAAAAATAAATCAACAGCCGTAAAAATAGAATTTAAATGGATTATATAAAACATTTAAAAAGATGGTGGGTTTGCTGAGTTTAATATTCGCGCGAGGCTCCGAATTCAATAGTTGATTTTTTTGATTCGCCACCAAATATTTTTCCCACACGTATCGTTCACCGTGTTTTATTATTCCTTGAGGATTGATGTATCTATTTTTATTTACATTAGCAATGGCCCGCGACAAAGATGTTTATATTCGATTAAAATATCGAATGATGGTGAAAATTTGGAAAAAGGCAAAGAATATTTCTTGAGTTACCAAACAATAGAGTAACATTCTATTCTTCAAATGTAATCGTAAGTCTTGATCTATCAATGAAAATGGGAGGCCGCAGTGAATTACTGAAATTATTGAAATTGATCAACTGATCATACAAATAAAGGTACATATAAAGAGGTAATATGACAATTTTTTTTAAAACAAATAGAAGTGCAACATGCAAAAATCAAAGTAATAAATGTTTATTTTCCATTTTTACCCTTATATATTATTACTCCCTCCAATTCCTAATATATATAAGAGCTGAAACTTGAAAGGTTTTAACCTAAACTATAAGATCTCACCTTGCATTCTCTTATCATTTAATTTATTTTTCCTATTTTTTCCCTAACTATTTTTCATGTATTTATTAATGTCTTAAATATTTCTCTCTCTTACTAGTAGTATAATAAATAATGGTAAATGAAAGAAAATATTCAACTTCAAATACCAAAATAACTTTTGCATATCTTCTCAATAATTGTTTTTTATGGTTGAACTCTTATATTATGGACCAGAGGGAGTATCAAATGTAAGGACATGAGAGGAATTATGCATAATAAATGAGTGGGACAAAAAGAAATTTTATTAATCCTACCCATAATGAATGATTTCAACACAATTTTATTGATATATATAAATAGGTTGATTACCTCTTCTAATGGACACAAGAGGTAGTACATTATTCATCAAGACAAAGTTCCTATTGAATTTACCGTTCCATACTAAATGAAAATGAAGAGACTCGTGGACAAATGTCAAACCCTGATAAACAAATTTCTCTTAGGAAAAAAACTCTCCTCCAAGCCAAAGAAGCAAATGAGGACAAGAAAATAATAGCAACAATTAGTGAGGATAAATCTAGGAAAATTGGCAGAAAAATACATTTTGAATTTCAAATTTGTAGATAGGTAATTTACAATTGTTAATATCTATAATCAATTAATTAATATTTCTTATTTAGAATTTAAAACTCATAAAGTATTATTATTATTATTATTATTATTATTTTCAATTAATTTATTTCGGGAAGGCAAAAGCTATGGAGCTCCTTACCTAAACTCGAGTCATACTCATACTTTGCCTAAATTACCGGTTCCATGTTCACACGGGGCAAAGCCCATTTTGCCATTACATTTTGCTTCTATCTCTCTGATTTTTCTGATACAGGAAACACGAACTTTTCTTGAAATCTTTCTTACAAAAATTCTATCGCCCCAATATGCTAAAGGAGAGGGAATATCATTCTAAACTTCTAATTATAATATCTACTACTCCCTCCTCCTTCTGTCCCTAATATGAGAGCCTAAAATTTGAATGGTTTTAGTCCTAATATAAGAGCTCAACTCCTATTCTCTTCTCATTTAATTTGTTTTTTCTTAATTTGTCCCTAACTCTCTTTCATATTTATTATTCATTGGCGTATTCACAAATGTGCTCCCCCGAGGTGCACAATAATCGTTGCAACACAGTCAAAGCTGTCAGGGGCACCGATACCATATTTATTTCACACGAAGCTCATTTTCGGCAGGACACTGGAGTATTTTATTTTAAAATACAATCCTCAATAGTCAATCCGTCAAAAAAAATCTATGATCATTATCCTATTCACTCGTCAAGACTTAATAAATCTTATTTTAAACATTTTTAAAATTTTTTTTGATCGAAAACATTTTTTAAAATATAAACGTTAACAAATATTAAAAGCCGTAACATAAATATTATTAAAGTAGTTCATACTTGATAGTTTATTCTATCAAAGTCAAGCCGAGGATGCGCCTGCTACACAATCTAAAATAATAATAAAATTTTTACTTTATTATAAAATAGTAGTAGTAAATATATGTTTAATTTTCTCAAACTCTGTTATTTTGCTCAGACTGAAGACTCCGTGAAAACGCATCTAACTATATACTCCCTCCGGTCCCTAATATAAGAGTTAGCCGCCAAAAAAACGCTTCTTAAGAAAACATGTGAATGTTAGTTGGATGTCTGGAGTTAATGCTTCTTTTCCAAAATTGCCCATATTTATTATCTACTTTTAAGAGAGAGAAATACATAAGCATTAATAAATATGAAAGAGAGTTAGGGGTAAAGTAGGAAAAAATGCATTAAATGAGGAGAGAATGTGGGGTGAACTCTTACATTAGGGACCAAAACCATTCAAATTTTGGGCTCTTACATTAGGGACCAGAGGGAGTAGTTTATTACTCTACATCATTAGAGTGAGCACCTAACTTGGGGGGCTACAAGTACAACGAAGACATTTCAGGCCACGGCAAATCAATATGAAATAAACAATTATTTTATTTATTTTATTTTTATCACAGTAACACACGCAAGATGCTCATCATTCCCACTCATTTATGATCATAGATCTTAGCCGAACAAAGTTCTATATAAACATGCCACATTCCCCTTCATACTCACACTTAGCCTGTTCTAGTAAAACAAGTATCAATCATCATCCATGGCTCCTCAAAATCAAAGCTCATCATTTTCAGACCCTGAATCCCTCCAAACTCCTCAATCCTCTAGTTTCATACACAATCCAGTTCACAAACTCAAAGCCAACTTAGCTTTCCGTTCAAAATGGGCTGAACTTAATGGTGCCATGGGTGACCTTGGAACATACATACCAATAGTACTAGCTCTTACTCTAGCTAGAGACCTTAATCTAGGAACCACATTGATTTTCACTGGCATCTATAACTTCATCACTGGTGCCATTTATGGTGTCCCCATGCCTGTTCAGCCTATGAAATCCATTGCAGCTGAATCACTCTCTGACCCCAATTTTGCTGTGCCAGAGATCATGGCCTCAGGAATCTTGACTGGTGGAGTTTTATTGCTTTTGGGTATAACTGGTTTGATGCAGCTTGTGTACAAGTTCATTCCTTTGTGTGTTGTCAGGGGGATTCAGCTTGCACAAGGCTTGTCTTTTGCTATGACTGCTGTTAAATATGTTAGGAAGATACAAGATTTACCAAAGTCTAAGTCTTTAGGGAATAGAGGATGGTTTGGTTTGGATGGGTTAGTTTTGGCTATTGTGTGTCTTTGTTTTATTGTTTTAGTGAGTGGAGCTGGTAAAGATCATCATGGAGGAGAAAGTTCTAATTCTGATGATGACCAACAACAACAAAGTAAGGTAGAATTAGAAGATGGAGGAACAAAGAGAGGAAGAAGCAGGGTCAGAAACATTATGTTCTCTCTTCCTTCAGCTTTTATTGTGTTTGTGTTAGGTGTCATTCTGGCCTTTATAAGAAATCCCAAAGTTGTGCATGACATTAAATTTGGACCATCCTCTTTTGAAGTGGTGAAGATTTCTAGACACTCTTGGAAGCAAGGATTTATAAAGGGCACAATCCCTCAACTACCATTGTCAATTCTGAACTCAGTCATAGCAGTGTGTAAGCTGTCAACAGATTTGTTTCCAGAAAAGGAAGTTACGGTGACTTCAGTTTCTGTAACAGTGGGATTAATGAACATAGTAGGTGGGTGGTTTGGGGCTATGCCAAGTTGTCATGGGGCAGGTGGGCTTGCTGGTCAATACAAGTTTGGAGGAAGAAGTGGAGGGTGTGTGGCTCTTTTGGGAATAGCCAAATTAGTGTTGGGTTTGGTTCTTGGAAGTTCAATAGCTCACATATTGAAGCAATTTCCAGTGGGAATCTTAGGTGTGTTGCTTCTTTTTGCTGGGATAGAGTTGGCTATTGCAGCAAGGGACATGAACAACAAAGAGGATTCCTTTGTGATGCTCTTTTGCACAGCAGTTTCATTGGTGGGTTCTAGTGCAGCACTTGGGTTCTTGTGTGGAATTATTGTGTATGCTCTTCTCAGGCTAAGGAATTGGACAAAAGGTGTCCCACTTTCAACCATTTGGACTCATGCAACTCCTTGATTAGCTCTCCTCAATTATATAAGTTTGTATTTAGATATATAGTCAGGTGTGTTGTTATATAATAGTACAATTTCCTTGATGACATCTCACCTAATGGGATATGACTTATTGTTGTTCAGTTTGTGCTACATAATAAGATGTAATTTATAATATCATGATAACTAGTTTGTCTTAAATTCAGTCTTTAAATTTCTTGCTGACCCAAAAAAAGTTTTTACAAGATTATGGAGTGTTTCCTTCACGTTCTGCTGTTGATGCTAATGGGAGGCCTCAAGAAAGAAATACCTATGATCATAATTTTTTTTAAAAATAACACATATGATTTAGAAATTGATTGTGCTCAGTGTTAAAAGAATGTATTGGGTTGGTCTAACCGGGGCACCATTGCTTGGTACAGTCTGGTACGGGCATTAGATTGTTTGTGATCAAATTAGTATGACCTAACAATAAACCGGTATGGTCAAAAATGGAGTTGCACTGATTACCTTTTCCAGAATTTTCTAATACTTCTTGTTTTGATACAATTTCCCTTTATTACTAATTTTGACTTCTATTTAACCCTAGAAACCTCGCATAGGAGACCTTATTGAAGTTATATTGATTGAGCAAGATCCTATTATATTTTAATTTTTTAAAATTTAATTATATTTTGGGAAAAAGACAAATAAAGTCTTTCCAATTGGTAAAAGAACAATTGAGGTTGCTAAATTGTAAAAAGGACAAGTTGAGTTATAAACACCTAATACACATTAACAAATTTGTGAGAAAAGACTCAAATGCCCTTAAAAATTTGAGATTGGAGAGGATGAGGTGAGAATCATATGATATGTTTTGTGAGGGTGGAGTAAGTGTGTGTTTTGTAGGAAAAAGGACAATTTGTTAATGTGCATTAGGTGTTTATGACTCAACTTGTCTTTTTTACAATTTAGCAACCTCAATTGTCCTTTTACCAATTGGGAAGACTTTATTTGTCTTTTTCCCTTATATTTTTCCTAGAGGGTCGATTTAACTTAACGGTAAACTTACTTGCTATGAGATCCAAGGCCATGATTCGAATTAGCATTTCTCCATAAAATAATTTAATATTTTTTGAACAAATCATTTATATTTTGATATAAGTGCAGAATAATTATGTTACATTTTATTAGTCAATTAAATTGCATTATTCTAATTATGTTACATTTGATTTGCTTTTATGTTCACCTTGATTTGGTTAATTTACTATTGAATCAGTGCCCCAACCGTTCAACACTTGATCGGATTGGTTGCACCTTGATTTTGCTCTTATTGTGAAAAAGTTAAATGTATCATTACTGCTCTGTGGCAAAGGGGGGACATAAGTTGTCTTGTTTGTAATACCGTAATAGTCAATTGCATCAGGATCCATTTTAGTGCATGATATAGTGGGAGTGAGTAAGTGATCGTGTGGATTCTGGTTGGACAAAGAAGAAAATAAGGCAAGATTCTTGCTTTCAAATCAGCATGCGAACCAACCACTAGACTAGACCAAAAAAGATGAGCTTGTGTGTGCATCATCAGCTTTACAGAAGTCATCGATCAATCAACCAGAAATGGAATACCCTTCAAGTTGAAGATCAGATGCAAAAACTGATAGTATTCAAGTTGAAGATCAGATGCAAAAACTGATAGTAATGTCCAAATGCTATGGCATGATGATGATGACGCTATCGCATTAATTCTTGGAACCCCTAAGAAAATCACGAGTTCAAAGGTTTCAAAAACATAACTAGCAGCATGTTTTACCCCCCCTTTTATTCACCTCAATTTTTTGAGAAAAAAAATTAGCAAGAGTATCCTTGATACACTAGATTTGATATTAATCTCTCTTTTGAGGTGAGAAAATTTAAAATGAAATATCGTGTGAATTTGTGCTCCCATCCTTGCAAGGTCGCTATAACATTAATCAACATTATATTCACAATCTCATCTTTTTTTGGTGAAATCATAATCAACATTATATTCACAATCCTCTGTTCACTTTACCAACATTATTTTGACCATTTCATCAGAATAAGGCCTATGCGTTCACCAATCCTCTCACCTCATAAATGTAATCTGAATCTCCACGATCACAGTGAAGAATCAGAATAAAGATTAATACCCATCAAGTGATGTGCCATGTCTATGATTCATCAACCACTTGTTCCTCCAAGCTAATATCCCACTCAACAAGGATGGAGCTCTAAGATCCCACCTACACACACACACCATCGTATCTACATTTATTAAATTTAGCTTTGATTCTTCCTTATTCAACGAGTACAATTAATACTACTTTAGGATTAAATTCGAAAAAAATTATTTTTATGTTATCTATGTCTTGAGAAATTATCCCAACAAAACGTATGCAAAGTAAATTTGTTAGCATCACTTACATTATTAAAAATTTCGAAGTTTCTACTTCCTTATGTGTTTGAAAATATATATATATATATATATATATATATATATATATATATATATATATATATATATATATATATATTGACAGGGTTAATATAATATTCAATCTCATATAACTTAATACTAAAATAACACATCATTTAACCCCTAAATAATCAAAACTCATTGACCAAAATAAAAATAGAGTAAACTCTAAAAAAATATTATATTAACTTTTTAAAATAGCTTCTGGCTTCAAACACATGTTAGGAAAAGGGAAAAGGTGCAAAAATATCGACATATAAAGAGTGCAGATGACATCATGTTAAATTCTTAAATGCAAAACTAGCAATCGTAAATTTAATAGGGGCAAAACATATATAAATCAATTTTCGTACATGGTGCTATTTTCACTCATTTAAATTTATGATTGCTAGTTTTGCACCGAAAATTTAATATAGGGTCATCTACACTTCTTATATATTACCTTTACTATTTATGCATCTTTACCCTAGAAGAAATATCTGACCAAGATTAAAAAAGCATTAACAGAATGGGACAAGGTAAAATGGACGATGCTCCGCATAAAAGTGCCACTCTATCATCAAAATATTTTAGTGAGAAATATATGGGCATATGGCCCCACGTATTGGGGTAAGAATTACTTTTTTACTTCGAACCAGAATTAATCCAAACCTACGCACCATAGGTGTTTAAATTAAGATGATTCCTCTCACTTTTGTTGACGCCAAGGGACAGAACAATAGAAAGAAAAATAAGAAGATAAAAATCTTGAAGCATTTGAGAATAAGCTCATAATAGACTGGACGACCATCTTCGAACAAGACTATTAGATATGGCAGTATATAATATAATGACCTACAAACATATTGCCTACTTGCCTTCACTTTTTTGAGGGACACAATGCCTTGAGGCTCCACTTTGAAGTTGGCAATATGCATATTGATGTCCCATTTTGGGGCTTGACTCATAATTCACAAATGAGATCTTCCCCAGCTTGGACGGTTTGTCATTATTGCATATATGTACAGTGGTGGAAGCATGCACCCAATAGTGGCTACTCTGAAGATTTTTCTATGCTATCGGTTATATTATTTACTATGTAACTAGTTTATTGCTTTGCCATAGGACCTAAGGCAAGGATAACATTTTCACAGTGAAATCAGGCACGAATATTCGTTTTCTCAAAATGATATTCGGTCCAAAATCAGCATTATATTCCTTTGATTGAAGCACATATAGACTATGGTAAAAAAAGCACAAATAGACAAATTATAGGTGTTACTTAGCGAGGAAAAGCATTTAACCACTTAGATGTGAAGTTGGACTTAAAAAACACTTAATCTTGCGAAATCTCAGCATTGAATATATTGATGATCTCTTTCAGAGAGGACATTGGTGAATAGTCCCCGAATGCAAATAACCGTAGTGACGTGAAAGCAATCTTGCAAATGGTCGCTAGTCATCGGTATAAAGGACAAAAAGTCTAGTCCATCCCCGATACATTGGTCTTGCATCATTGTCATTCTCCACCATTATAATGCGCACAAGAGTTCACCTCATATTCTCCCCTTTTCAAGTTTAAGGCTCAAAGTGAATAATATGTAAGCAAGGGAGTCAGTTGAGATGTACATGGCCACTCTGCCATGAACAAGCAATTTCATTATCGAATTCTAAAGCAATGGTTAAATATAGACCGCAAAGGCTATATTGTGTCTACATATAATACAAGAGGATCGGATATTTACTCTATGCTATGACATAGCCAATTCACCGCAGACCAAACACATTCTCAAGGCTTAATCTCTCTTTTCTTGATCCATGTCTAACTATGCGATCTTTAAGTGAGCAAGCACACTCACTGGGTCATGTATCAAAGAAAACAGCAGAACACCTTGCAAATCATGCGCCGGACTAACAGTTACCTAATCTCTGAAAAGGAGCTGTGATTCCATTCTAAGTGTTTTCTTATTGGGCCCATGTCTCTTCTCATATATCACATTTGAACCTGAGGTTAAGATGGAAATGTAGGAAGGGCAAGAACCATAAAGAAAAATGAAAAAATCTGTACAAATATTGACAGCCAAAATTCCATTTAGATCCATTAGCAGTGGTGAAACAGTCCTGAACTGCAGATCTCAACCGGGAGAATGGTCTGGCACTTAGCGCTTCATCTATCATTATGAAGCAACAAAATCCCGACCCCGTTGCTCTCAGACCTCACAACTAAGTTTGCAATACCTGAGCATGGACAAAAGTGTACCGCCAATGACAAATTAAAAACCAGACACATGTCTAGCCAAAAAAATGAGAAAAGATACAAAAGTGGGATCTACTTACTAACGGAATCCATGAGGTTGCTACAACGTCAGATGTATGCCGAGTCATCTATCTATATCATCAGCATTGGAGTCCTCAGATGCTTTTATTGCTTCATCCTCAGATGCTTTCATTGCCTCAGCAGTCATAAGAGCAGACACAGCCTTGTGGATTGCTAGATCTGCTCTGTAAAGCAATCTTCGAGCCCTCTCTCTCTTTGACTTAGCCACATTAAGTGCATGCTGAGCAGCACCTGAGGGATTACGCAACTTATATTCATCAAGGTCTGAATCATCACATTGTTCAATCCCATGCCTGTAAGAGCCATCTAATTTGTACTGCCTGTGGCCTGGCCAATCATAACTTGAATTCCAATTGCCAACACCACTTCTCTTTCCGGACATTCTAGGACTGTGATAAAGCATCATCTGTGAATCATCATGGTATCTAAATGACCCAAACTTCTTTGACTTGCTCCTGTAAAGTTTGGTCACTTGATTTCTATCATACCCATCGTTGCTCAATGAAAAATATCCCATGCTGCCAGCATCCCTTGGTGAGAATACCCTTGGAGAGGTCAATGACAACGGGGAATCGTCCAAAGAGTCATAATGATGGCCTAGATAAGTGAGTTTTTCATCACTAAACACAAAGCTATTCATTCTTCTCCCTGATTAAACAACATTCAAATATAAGGAATAGGTCTGTCATATGTAAATGAAATGTTAGTACAGAGTCAGCATGAACATACAAACTCACCATAATTGTGAAAACCATCCTGTTCACCTAATATGCTGTTTGTATGCCCAGAGATTGAATATTTCTTCTGTGATCGATGTTTCGATCCTTTATTTAGTACTTCCAAACCCCTAGGTTTCAGACAGAAAGCAAACATGGGTGGCTTCTCCAGGGGAGTATTATTCTTGTTCATTGCTACTTCCCACTCTCTGACTTGTTGTTGATATCTTTCCCACAGAGGAGGCTGAGCAAAGCATCACATTTGGACATTTTATTTTAGAAATTAAACAGTCAATGATAAAGATCATGCAAACAGAATAGATGTGTGGCAGTTAGTAGACTCCGTGCAGTAATTTGGGTCATGTAAAAAGTCATCACACTCAAAGGTTTCAACTAAGCAATCGGATTCAGACTTAAAACAAACCCACCAAAGGAACTCAACTATATACATAATTTCTTTTCTAGTATAACATAGGAGCGCAACACACCGAGGATTCAAAATTGTGAGTTGTGGAAGCATACCCCAAACATCAAATCCTCTTAATTGAAAAAATGAGAAATTCTTGCACAAACATCATGCATCATGCCTTTTGTGGTTTGATCAATCTAAAGTAGACACATAAGGTATGACGTGGAATTTTCAATTTGATTTGGCACACTAAAACTAGCAACTAATAAGAAAAATTTAAATCTCACACTTTTAATATTTTGATATTTTACAAAATAAATAAAAATATTTGTTAGTTAGTTGCTAATTTTATAGTGCCAAGTCAAATTGAAAATTTCACATTAGGTATTATGAGTTCATTTGTGGTTGGTCAGACCACAAATAACATGGTGCACCAGGTTCATGCATTCATCTGATCACCGGAATCAACAATATCTTTCAAATGAGTCACAACTCAAATGAGTCAAAACAAACAAAAGCAAACAGAATTAAAGATGCTACCACACAAAATCAGACAATGCCTTAAAACAAACATTTACAAAAATTTCAGACAACCACATGCATCTCAGTTCCATGACTTTTTCCTGGCAATTCATTCTATGCTAAAGCAAAAGGTGAGTTGTCAAATTCTTCAAAAGTGCGATTTTCTGGAGATTGTGTCGCTAAAAAATGGAACATCATAACAAAAATTTTGAGTTTTTTCATCCACACCTATCTTCAGTGACAGTTATTTTCTTGGTTTCCTGCAGTCAACAGATGGTATTGGGGGGATTTTCTTACTAAATTGAGAGCTGCTTTTGAGCCTAAACTTCTTACCTCTAACTTAATCAAGGGAACAAGTTAATCCTTTGGTTACAATCTCCTTTCCTACTCCCCACATGAAACCACACTCTTTATCACTCTTGGCAGTCACCAATTTGTTGTCAAAAGCAGTCCAGAAAAGTAATAAATAAATGCATAATTAGGATTGATAATAGGGAGAGTACCTGAAAATGTCGTACTAGAGCCATTCCCTTTTGCTGCCTTCTCCTTTGCCAATGCCCATAGATGGTTGTGACTAAACACAAGGGCCAAACATCACCCACGATTTCCTCAATTTCGTTAGGTGCGAACTGATCACATTGTCGAGAGTATGCAGCCTTCTCAAACATGTCCACAATCTTCTCAAAATTATTTGAAATTCCCTCCAAATTACTGTTGTCATTTTCAGAATTCTGAATGTTTGAAATCCACCGCTCATCCTCGCTATCCATGTCATACAAGACCCGAGAAGGAATTAAAGCCATCTCAACATCTGTTTCAACTTGTTGATAATAATTTAAGCCACGAACAAATGCAACTTCAGGTCCATTGTTATCGTTTTCCTCAATCAAACGAACGCCAGGAATGGGTATATTTTTTACTGAAGCAGCACGGAGATTCCGACTATGGCATTCTTCATGCATCTCCTTGAAAAGGGCCCACTGGCTCCTATTAGTAAATTCCAAGGCCCAATCCTTACCTCCTTTCCACATCATAGCATGTGTGTAACGATTTGTTGATCCTGGCTGCATAAACTGGTGTGCCTTATATGAAAACCTAGTGATCCCAGAAAATTTTACAGAAAGTTTCCACTCATTATGATCAAACATCTCAAGTACAATTTGGGCTCCAGATTCTCTCCACCCTTTATCACCAACCGTAATCAAAACATTTGCATCACAAGATAAGGAGTCCAAATCCTTTTTAGGGCCTCTAGCAGCATCAGATGACTTCTTTTCATTCGCCTTTCTAACTCTTTTCCGATGAAACCCTTTTTGATTAGGGTTTCTGTGCTTTGAACTGAAATCATCATACCCAGCAAAAGGAAGTGAATATGACACTTGTGTACGTGGCTTCTTTGGTCCATTACTGAAACCATTATGAAAAGAGTCAGCATTTCCACCAGACCACCCATGTGACAGGAAGCCGAATGATGAGGAACTATTTCTGTTTCGATGCCAAGAACTTCTAGGAGCAGTTGATTTGGGGCTCGGAGTGACGCATTCATTACCATTCCAAGACGAATCAGACGAATCATGGGCACTCTGCAAATCACCATTTGCAGGTTTCCTGATTTGGTCCACTGAAGGAATCTGCACATTGAGGTCTCCCGGAACAGATTGGGGAACATCATCAGCCATATCTTTGTCAACAAAGGAACTTGAAGGTAAAGAGCATGGTTCTAACCCAGAATTATGGGACTGATCATGCATCTGAATAGAACTAATCATCTCAGATCCAGGGGAACCAGAAACGCCACCAGCACTAAGACTGATGCTCTGGCAATTATGAGAGGCAATTTGATCACCGCAAACAGAGGGACTAAATATGAGGTTAGGTTCAGCGCACGCCCTTACCTCACAAGCATCACCATTGGACAAAGTCATCATATCTTTCTTTAAATTAATTTCTGCATTACTGTGAGAGCAAACATCAATGGTAGGGTAGCCATTTTCCTGATCGCCTACTGATGAATGCTCACAGAAGCTTAAATGATTTACTGACCGCTCCATCAGCAACTTGAGATGCAAGCTAAGAAAAAAGGTAGGTGCAGCAGCAAAAGAAAGTGCAAATAATGGGTGCTTCCTCTTGCCAACAATAGAAGAGTCACTAGCATCAACTGCAGAGAAGTGTGTGGGAATTCCTGTAAAATTAATCCCCATCCTTGTCTTCTGGGGCATGGCCTGTTCATGAAGATGTTAAATTTCATTCAAGATAATCCTGACATAGATTAATTGAATGTGAAATTTAAATCATGGATGTTTTGACAAGATAAATAGTTTAACTATAAAAATTCATATTAAACACAGGGCAAAGAATACAACAACAATAACAACAAATTAATTAATCAAAAATAAAAAATTTAGAGAGAACAGAGACATGGAATCAGAAATCAGAAATATCAAGGAGGTACCTTGAATGAGGGCTTTCCGTTGATGGTAGTAATTGGGCACTCAAGAAGTCCATTTTGAAGAGTCTGGATGTTATCATATGTGCATTCGGAGATGTGGAGGCATTTACTGAGTAGGCAATACCTCTTCAATTTAGTATCCAAATGCACCCACTTTGAACTCTGTAAACTAGAGAAATTGTAGAATGCAAACACAGCCTGCCTCTTGACATTATCCACACCCGAAAACCTGAATCTAATAGATGTGACTGGTAGTTGCTTGTCAACATACTTCCCTTGCTCAGAAGATTCAACAAATACCCTAAGGACAAAAAAGACAAAGGCAGCAGCCATATTCAAGCACCCTTCAAACAAAAGAAACCGTAGCCCAACCACATTATCAACAAAAAGCATCTCCAAACGAATTCTTGGCCACTTCGTCACAACTGCACCATTCTTAAGGAGGGGCACAGCATGAGACAACCACAAGCTCTCCAGTTCATAATTCAGCACCAACCTTATTGGAAGGTTTATATCAATTTTAAGTGCTGCCGATTCCAAGTCCAGCAATCTTATTTCTGATACACCTCCCACGTTGTGAGTGAAGCACAAAGGCCCACCAGTGTCAAAGCTTCTATTGTCAGGTTCATGTACATCAAATGGTCTGCCAACCAAAGGATCATAATAAATCGAACCAGGGGCACTTATGATGACAGGCTCACATTCAGATACATGAGGAGATATTGGAATTAACTTGCGAAACCGCCTTCTAAAATAAACAATAGGCATTTTACCATCTTTAGAACATGTAGCATTTTCTGACAAGGGCTTCTCTATAAAATTATCAACCCATTTATCAAGCAATACAGAATCACAGGATGCTTTGCTTATCCCTTCCCTCAAGGAGCTCTTGGGTGCTCCCTGTGCTCTAGCATCCCCTTCATATAATGATGATGAGGCTGATTTCAAAGGTGTAGCAGAGGTTTTTTGTTTTTTGACACCATTAGCAGAAGATTTAGGCCGATCAGAAAATCGAGTCAGCCAAGAGATTATAGGCTCTGAGTCCATAAGGCTTCCGCCACAGCTGTCATCCCCTGTAATCAATTTTCCTTGCCTTTCGTTTCTGGAATTGCTTCCATTTTGCTGAACAGAACTACTTTTCATTGTCGATCTTTTGCGACCAGCATTTCCAGGAACTTCACTGGGAAGTAACAAGAGTTTGAACCTCTCAGTTTGAAGATTAATCCATTCTTCATCTCGATCATCATATTTAATATGGTGAAGTTTCTTTGATTTGTCATAGTCATTGACAGTGCCATAATACCAACTCTGGTCTAACGGCCAAAAAACCTTTATTCTCTGGTTCAAAACCCAATATGCATCCAGATCATCTAAGAAAATCTCATAGAAATGACGCCTCTTCCGAGAGCTACCCTTTTCCTCGTGTTGTTTTCTTGGCCTCAAGATTCTACTGGCAGCATCAATTGACGCTGATTCGGAACCTGATAGAGGCTTTGACCCATGGCTTCTAAGATTTTGACCAGGGGAAAGTGAAATGGATATACCATTTTCTGATGGTGACATTGAAGATAAGCCAGTGCATCTAGGATCGAACCTTGATGATAGCATTCTTGCAGCATTCTCTTCAAGATTCTCTTCATCATCTTCCTTCAAATTACCAGATACTTTACTGCTTCTGATCACAGTTCCAGCCTCCATTGGCACACCATCCGAAGCTGAAATCTTTCGCTTCCGCTTCCTGTCCCTTTTCCTTCCCTTCTTTCTAGAATCACCACCATTTGTAACAGCATAACAGGAGGAAGAGTCTCCATTCCCCTTGAAATGCTGAACGGAATTTGAATCACTACTCATATATCCTTTAAATTCATCAATTTCCTTCTGTTTAACCGTTGAAGACTCAACACCCTGGCCCAAAACATCACTAATTAATCTGGGCGTTTGATCACCATGGCCACTTTTCTTACTATTCTGCTCAGGCAGATTTTGTCCTTTACCAGTTTCAAATTTCTTCCGCCTCACAAGACCCCTTTTTCGCGTTGGAATATGAACAACCTTATCCCCAAAACTAAGCGAAACTCTACAAATCCCATTACTACTACTTAGTCTCCGACCCAGACCCGCCTGCGATTCGCATGAAGCCTTTCCATCAGAACTCGGCCCTACACAACGTTCTCCGTCAACAACCTTTTTAGAGCTACCATCAGCATTCTCTAAGCTGCTCAAAGACACTTCCTTTCTAATCCTCTTTTTCTGATTCGTTTTCTGATCACCATCCTCATGACTACTACTACCCCGCCGCTTCAAACTCTTCTTATGACTTTTCTTTGGTTCTTTCACATCATATAAACTCTTAAGATCCAATGATCTCGATTTCTTAGGAACTGAAATGCCATGGGAATTCTCTGTTCTACCTTCCATTAAAAAAAACTAGCAGTACAGACGCCCAAAACAAAATTTTTCCAATTTCACATTCCATCATACATTCCTCTACACGTTTTTCAGATCTGTAACACCAAACTGATCAAAAATCACAAACAATCCCTCAATCAACACAAAGACTAATACCATACACAATGTCCAATGCACTAGGCTAAATTCACAGAACTATAACAGACATATAAATTGAAAAATTAGAATACTCACATACCTCAATCGACACAATAGGAACAATAAGTGATCGATTCTTTCAACGAATCATGCAGATCAGTATCATAAATCATGGGTTGGGGCTTCAATCTCAAGTGAGAATCGAAACCCTAAAAGAACCCAAGGGCATGAAACGGAATTTCCGATAATTTCGAATTTTTCTTTATCTTTTTTTTTTAGGGTTCAATTTTCACCGCGAGAGACGGACAAGAAAGAGCTAGGGATTCAGGAATTAGGGTTTAGATCGAAAATAACAAAAGATGAACTCACTCAAATGGAAAATAGCTTCAAGAATTTTTTTATTATCTACACGTGGGAGATCCTGATCCGTTGGATCGAAATGTTTTTGAGTGGTTTGATGTTGATGGATTTAGTGAACGGCTCGGATGTAAAGTTTGCAGACACGGTTGATGTATTAACGGAGAGGATTCCTCGATTCCAGAGTAGGGGTAATTTAGGATAAACATTGTATCGGTGGCTTGGGCGAAACGATTTTTTTTTTTTTATAAAAATAACTACAATATAAAACAATTACTCAGCAACGAATACTGAGTTTCTACAGTAAGACAACAAACTCAAATCAAAAACCAATAGGCTATGAATCAGATCTGGAGGGTCAACATAGACCAAAAAATCAACTTTCATATCTTGAGCTACTCCGGCAAGCATATCAGCAACACAGTTGGCATCTCTTGGGCATATCTTAAGGATCACTGTCCATTTCTTTCTCAAAAAACTTTTAATTTCCTGCAAAACCTCGAAATCTGGATGACAAACTGGAATCGTCTTTTGCAAAATATTAACTAATTCATGGCAATCACTCTCAACAATCAAACTTTGAACTTTCTTCTCCCATGATAACTTGAGAGCCCATAAAAAGCCCCAAGCTTCAGCAGACAAAGAAGACCCAATACCAATACGATATTGAAAAGCCTGTATGAAATCCCCATTATGATCTCTCAGCACTCCCCACACGTACAATATCCTGAACTCAAATTTCTTGCTCCATCAATATTGAATTTCAAATACCCATAAGCAGGACATTCCCATCTATCCAAATTATTTTCCTTCAACTCTTGATTCAAAACAGGTCTGCCCCATCCCAAACAAGCATAACTTCGAGCAATTACATTATATTCACCCCACAAATTATTGTTAAAAACAAACTCATTTCTCCTTAGCCAAAGATTTCTACAAATAATAGCAAACCATAACCTAAATTCAAAACCTTGAATTAAGATTCTTTGCCTCATACTCCAATTTAACCATTCATATACATTAGTGAAGTTAAAAAATTGAACTGCAATAAACTGAGGGAGCACTTTCCTCCAAACCTGATCAGAGCCACAACAATCTCTTAAAGCATGAATAAGAGTTTCCTCTGAATCCTTACAGATATCACAAGCACTCGTAGCAGAAATTTTCCTCTCCAACCTCAACTCATTAGTCAAAACTCTATCATGAAGACATAGCCATAAGAAAGTTCTATATCTTTGAGGCACCTTTAAACTCCAAGCAACCTTCCAATCTCTAGATATCGTAGCTTTACTGGGTTTCTTTAGTTGCTCATACACCGACTTAATTGTGAAAACACCATCTGAAGTCCACCTCCAAACCGGGAAGTCTTGACACTCACTTGACCTCAATGAGACCCTCTCAATAGCCTTTAACACATCCTGAACAAAATAGTTTCTAAATTTCTGCCAATCCCAGGTACCTGAAGGAGATAGAACATCAGCAACTTTCCAATTTTTTATATCCTCAGGAATTGCCAGAACTGTAAGTGCACTTAATTTCCCCAAATGGGGAACCCACGAGTCCTCCCAAAAAGAAATCTCTCTTCCATTCACCACACGCCAAGCAATACCTTCCTTCACTGTATTCCAATTGCATCTAATACCCTTCCATGTTGATGATTCTACCCTTCGTTTCTTTACTTCTGGAATCAAGTCTGCCCCTCCCTTATACTTCTCCCTCAAGAATTGAACCCACAAAGAATCCCTTCGACTAATCAGAGCCCAACCAAGTTTGGACATATATGCCTTATTCTGGTATTTAGCCTTCCGGATGCCAAGGCCACCAAATTCCTTCCCAGAGCAAACTCTCTCCCATGAGATAGCATGAATCTTTCTTCCAGATGACGAGTTTCCCCATAGAAAATTACGACAACATTTATCAATTCGATCACACATACCTGACGGTAATGGGACTGTTTGCATCGCATAAGATGACATAGCTGATAATACCGAAGATACAAGTGTTTGACGAGCAGCAAACGATAACATGTTCACCTTCCAGTTAGATAACCTAGTCTCCATCTTCTCCAAAACAAAATTATACGTTGAACTACTAACTTTGTCATGGATAATAGGCATACCAAGATACTTTCCCAAATTTGACGTGGGAGTAAACTCCAGAAAGTCACATATCTCTTTAGATCTAATATGATTTACATTCTTTGAAAAGAAAATCCTCGATTTGGAAGCATTAACTCTTTGTCCCGACACTTCACAAAAATCATCAAGAATAGCTTTTACTACTCCTGCTTGCTCCATATCTGCCTTAGCAAATAAAATAAGATCATCAGCAAAAAACAAATGAGAGATTGCTATACCCTTTTTAGATATCTGAAATGGTTGCCAATCTTTATCATTCACAGCTGTTTGAATCAAATGGCCAAGTTTCTCCATAGCAAGGACAAAAAGATAAGGAGATAGTGGATCCCCTTGTCTGACCCCGCGTGTGGGTTTAAAAGAGCCAGCATCAACACCATTCCACAAGATGTTCATTAATGGTGTGGACACACATTTCTGAATAACTTTCTGAATATTCTCCGGAATCTCAAGCTCCCTCAGACAATCAAAAATAAAATTCCATTGGATACGATCATAAGCTTTCTCCAAGTCAATTTTAATTGCCATAAAACCATTCTTCTTCCTCATATTTCGCATAGAATGAATAATTTCCTGAACCAGGATAATGTTATCAGAACTCTGCCTCCCTTTTATGAAACTACACTGATTTGGAGCTACAACACGTGAAATAATTGGTTTCAATCTATTTGATATTATCTTTGTAACAATCTTATAAATCACGTTACAAAGACTAATGGGTCGAAGATCTTGAATAGTTTGAGGGATAGCAACCTTTGGAATCAATACTATTTGCGTCCCATTAATATGCTCTATTAAATCTGGCTTCTCAAACATGGATAAAACCAACATTATGCCGGTGAAAATGACACATTATGCCTCGAAATAAAATAAATGGTATTAAATGACCATAAATATAGGTAGGGAAAATTGGATTCAATTCTCAAATATGATGATTTGATTTTGAACTGCAAAATCACTTTTTTTTTTTACCTTAAACTGCAAAATCGCTTGAAATCTCGAAATTATCGACAAGTTCTTTAGCCCCACTTACAGATCTCTCTTTTTTTTTTTTTGATAAAAAGATATAAAATAATTAATCAACAACAATTACTGAGTTTCTACGGTAAGACAATAAACTCAAATAAAAAACCAATAGGCTATGAATCAGATCTGGAGGGTCAACATAGACCAAAAAATCAACATTCATATCTTGAGCTACTCCCGCAAGCATATCAGCAACACAGTTGGCATCTCTTGGGCATATCTTAAGGATCACTGTTCATTTCTTTCTCAAAAAACTTTTAATTTCCTGCAAAACCTCGAAATCTGGATGACAAACTGGAATCGTCTTTTGCAAAATATTAACTAATTCATGGCAATCACTCTCAACAATCAAACTTTAAACTTTCTTCTCCCATGATAACTTGAGAGCCCATAAAAAGCCCCAAGCTTCAGCAGACAAAGAAGACCCAATACCAATACGATATTGAAAAGCCTGTATGAAATCCCCATTATGATCTCTCAACACTCCCCCACACGTACAATATCCTGAACTCAAATTTCTTGCTCCATCAATATTGAATTTCAAATACCCATAAGCAGGACATTCCCATCTATTCAAATTATTTTCCTTCAACTCTTGATTCAAAACAGGTCTGCCTCATCCCAAACAAGCATAACTTCTAGCAATTACATTATATTCACCCCACAAATTATTGTTAAAAACAAACTCATTTCTCCTTAGCCAAAGATTTCTACAAATAATGACAAACCATAACCTAAATTCAAAACCTTGAATTAAGATTCTTTGTCTCATACTCCAATTTAACCATTCATATACATTAGTGAAGTGAAAAAATTGAACTGCAATAGACTGAGGGAGCACTTTCCTCCAAACCTGATCAGAGCCACAACAATCTCTTAAAGCATGAATAAGAGTTTCCTCTGAATCCTTACAGATATCACAAGCACTCGTAGCAGAAATTTTCCTCTCCAACCTCAACTCATTAGTCAAAACTCTATCATGAAGACATAGCCATAAGAAAGTTCTATATCTTTGAGGCACCTTTAAACTCCAAGCAACCTTCCAATCTCTAGATATCGTAGCGTTACTGGGTTTCTTTAGTTGCTCATACACCGACTTAATTGTGAAAACACCATCTGAAGTCCACCTCCAAACCGGGAAGTCTTGACACTCACTTGACCTCTATGAGACCCTCTCAATAGCCTTTAACACATCCTGAACAAAATAGTTTCTAAATTTTTGCCAATCCCAGGTACCTGAAGGAGATAGAACATCAGCAACTTTCCAATTTTTTATATCCTCAGGAATTGCCAGAAGTGTAAGTGCACTTAATTTCCCCAAATGGGGAACCCACGAGTCCTCCCAAAAAGAAATCTCTCTTCCATTCACCACACGCCAAGCAATACCTTCCTTCACTGTATTCCAATTGCATCTAATACCCTTCCATGTTGATGATTCTACCCTTCGTTTCTTTACTTCTGGAATCAAGTCTGCCCCTCCCTTATACTTCTCCCTCAAGAATTGAACCCACAAAGAATCTCTTCGACTAATCAGAGCCCAACCAAGTTTGGACATATATGCCTTATTCTGGTATTTAGCCTTCCGGATGCCAAGGCCACCAAATTCCTTCCCAGAGCAAACTCTCTCCCATGAGATAGCATGAATCTTTCTTCCAGATGACGAGCTTCCCCATAGAAAATTACGACAACATTTATCAATTCGATCACACATACCTGACGGTAATGGGACTGTCTGCATCGCATAAGATGGCATAGCCGATAATACCGAAGATACAAGTGTTTGACGAGCAGCAAACGATAACATGTTCACCTTCCAGTTAGATAACCTAGTCTCCATCTTCTCCAAAACAAAATTATACGTTGAACTACTAACTTTGTCATGGATAATAGGCATACCAAGATACTTTCCCAAATCTGACGTGGGAGTAAACTCCAGAAAGTCACATATCTCTTTAGATCTAATATGATTTACATTCTTTGAAAAGAAAATCCTCGATTTGGAAGTATTAACTCTTTGTCCCGACACTTCACAAAAATCATCAAGAATAGCTTTTACTACTCCTGCTTGCTCCATATCTGCCTTAGCAAATAAAATAAGATCATCAGCAAAAAACAAATGAGAGATTGCTATACCCTTTTTAGATATCTGAAATGGTTGCCAATCTTTATCATTCACAACTGTTTGAATCAAATGACCAAGTTTCTCCATAGCAAGGACAAAAAGATAAGGAGATAGTGGATCCCTTGCCTGACCCCGCGTGTGGGTTTAAAAGAGCCAGCATCAGCACCATTCCACAAGATGTTCATTAATGGTGTGGTCACACATTTCTGAATAACTTTCTGAATATTCTCCGGAATCTCAAGCTCCCTTAGACAATCAAAAATAAAATTCCATTGGATACGATCATAAGCTTTCTCCAAGTCAATTTTAATTGTCATAAAACCATTCTGTTTCCTCATATTTCGCATAGAATGAATAATTTCCTGAACCAGGATAATATTATCAGAATCTGCCTCCCTTTTATGAAACTACACTGATTTGGAGCTACAACACGTGAAATAATTGGCTTCAATCTATTTGATATTATCTTTGTAACAATCTTATAAATCACGTTACAAAGACTAATGGGTCGAAGATCTTGAATAGTTTGAGGGATAGCATCCTTTGGAATCAATACTATTCGCGTCCCATTAATATGCTCTATTAAATCTGGCTTCTCAAACATGGATAAAACCAACTTCACAACAGAACCACCCACTGTCTCCCATTGGCTCTGATAAAATAAATGATTCAAACCCACTGTCTCCCACTTACAGATCTCTGATGCAATAAAATGTAATTGTAAATGATTAAATTACCCTAATCATGGTTATTAAATTCGTGGCATATATCATTATCAAAAAAAAAAAAATTCGTGGCATATATGTAAACTCACTTCGAGATGGTGAACCAGTAAAATGTCACTTTTATTGATAACTTTTTGTCTTAAGTGTATGGTAAGGAAAAATATAAAAAAAATAATAATTTGACTTAAATGTATTTTGAATATCAATAGTTGACAAAAAATTATATCAGCACTCATACTCTGTATCAAATTAAATTGCTACAAAATTCGTACACAAAATTGTAGAATGTGATCAAATGAATAAAAATTTGGGACTTAAAATGAGTGGAAAATGTTTTTTTGCATGATAGAAAATGTAATATAGTGCATGAACTTGTGATTTTAATCGATCTTATAAGTGGTATAATTAGTTTAAGTAGCTCGTGATAGTATTCGTTAACTATAAATGTAAGAACTAAATTTAAATAATGAATGACAACAAACACCCTAAATGATTTGTTGTTGATGCAGGTTGTGGTGGTTGTTAGTGTGATTGTTTGATTGTCAATAACAAATGTATTGAACATGTTGAAATCACTTGTTAATAGAGTTGCTACAATTTATAATCATCAATCAACGCACTCTAATTTGTTGATCGAGTATATTCATTTGCCAACACTTTTCTTGACATGTCACTAATGAAAGATGATTTTATAATTGAATTATATTAGCCTCATATGATCATATCATATCCTTAGAGCCTATTAGTGAATTGAGATAGTAAGGGACCTTATTGTATTGATATTTTTCCTAATTAGGAAGATTAGTGTTAAAGGCTAGTAAAATTAACATAAACACTCCCATGCAGCTCACGATTGAGCTCAATGATATTGCATGTTTTGGACGGTCAATTAACTTCTTTTGTTAAGTTCAGAAAAAAAAGTAACTTTTATAAAGAGTGGCTCAATTATAAATTCTAAAGGTTGAATTGAGCTTTCCTTAGCTAATATTAGGCTGTAAAAATAAGTATAGTCTATTGGTTCAACTAGTAGAATGGTTGAATATTTTACTATCCTAATGAATGTTTGATTTTTGGGAAGTGTAGCTTAGCTGTAATTCTAGTCGCAACGAATGAACAAACATCTTAATAACAAATGAAGTTGAGACATACGTGAACAGAGTAAAATATATACTTGCTTGTCAAGCTCCATAATTCACATGATAAGCTTATGTTTGGAATCTAAAATTTTAGGGTGGAGAAGGGAGTCATGGCTCAAATAAAATTGGTCGCTCTCCATTTTTGATTTGAAATCTTGCTTCGATTGCACTAAAAGTTTAGCTCCCTAAAATTTTGCACATCTTGGTGATTTGATGGAGATCTAAAAGTAAAGAGAGATGCAAGGATAAAGTGATGGAGAAGAGATTTGAAATGCACAGTGTATTAAAGTCGACAGTGACGACTGACGAGTTATGTCAAACAGTACAAGGTTCAGGAACCGGACTAATTTAATTAAATCTAAAAAAAGCATTACTTGGAAATCACATAAACGCAAGATCAGTAGTCAATGATAATACATAAGTGATCTATAATCACAATTTTCTTTTGGACTTAACCTAGAATCACAATTGCTACACACTCTATATATTTAGCTTTACTTATATGCTATGATTTTCCTAAAATGAACTAATTTAAGAGATAAACTCACCCATTTTCTTTTTGTCAAGATACTACCAAAGTACCACTCCTCATTACATATCACTATTACAACACCGCCTCTTGCTAATTTATCTTACCACAAATTTTTTCATGTAAGACTTTATTTATTCCTGCCATATAAATTTAAAAGCAATATTCTGGATATTCCACACTACCTATAAATAAAACCTCTTCTCCATTCCCCTCTTACATTATCTTAATTATCTCATCTCTTCTCCATTGAAACCCTAGCTTTCATTATCCATATAAATCATCACCTCCTTCACTTCTCCGTCGAATTCAATAGTCTTGGCCGCACATCAGATCTTCTATATCTATTCGGTAATCTGTATTATAAGTTTTAATTATACGCAATAGGAGCGAGTAGCGATTGCGACATCGATATCGATCTTCACTTGGCAAATTCATCATTCTAAGTTGAAATTTGCATTTCAGAAATCCGATCGATAAAAAGAGTTATTATTATTATTATTACATATCTGGTTGGAAATGGTGGGGGGAGGAAGCAGGAGAGACGAAGGTTCGTTGATGATTAACAACACGAATGTTTTCGCTGCGCTCGATGCTTTGAAGAAGAAGAAGAAGTCCGATAAGGAGCGTAAGAGCAAGAAATCAGAGGCTCAGTCTAAGGAAGCTGAGCCTCAGGTTTTTTGGGCACCCACGCCTATAGTTAATAAGTCTTGGGCTGATGTTGATGACGAAGATGATGATGATTATTTCGCGACCACGGCGCCGCCGCCTCAGCCTGTGTGGAATAATTCCGAGGCTGAGCAGAGTAATAAGGAGAAGTTGGGCTATGTGGAGGTGGTGATTGTTGCTTTCTTTTTAAAAATGTTTTATATTGATGTTTTTCTAGTGCAGTGATGATTGTGTTGTTGTATTTGTTTATAAGTGATGTCAAATTTGTTTCCTTTGGTGCTGAAATAAGTTGTTATAGGGTGAGAATATAACCCAGCCTTAGATATTTAAGAGTAGGGGGAACTGATTATTTAGGCAATTGTATTTCTTGGGCGTTGTAGACATAAAAAGGTAAAGATAGCAGGGACATAGCTAAATTATAAACACATGAGTAAACGGAGGAGAAATTGATTGTTATAGGTGGAAAACGACTACCTTTTGAGTTTTTGTTATTTTAATACATAGGCCATTGCGTATGCTGCATTTTAATGCCTCTATGAGAGATGTTTTAGGCATCTTGATCTTTGGAGGCTTTTTTATAACATTGTTTGTAACTGAATAGAAGTTCCATGTGACTTGTGTCTTTATTACTAGATACCCTTGTCCATGGATGATGAGTCTGGTTATTGATGAAAGATGGTGAACAATGGAATGAGTGGCAAATGAAGGTGGTTTAGTAATATTATTTCTCTGTAGTTAGAGGTACATGGCAAATGTTAAATAGAGAAAAAGTTAAGAAAGAAAGAACATGAAATCTGTCATTTCTGGCATGTTATGTGATGTATTGGGGTTCCGTTTTTGGAAAGAGAGAATAATTTCAGTCTAGATAACATTTGGTTTGTTTTAGTTGGATATGAAGGCAAAGTGTAGATTTTTGAACTTGTATTGGTGAGCTTAAATTTTTTATTTTCTCATGACGATAATTTAGCAATTGGCTCCATGCCTTTTCTTGTGATCGTGATCTCTTGAATATCCTGGGGGATGTTGTTCAGAACATGACATATCATAATTGATAATTGCTCTGATTACAGGACAGTGAGAGTGAGGAAGATATTTTAGATGAAGGGGATGATGATGTTGAGGAAGAGCATGATCATGAATCTGTAAATCCTGAGCATGAGGTTAATAAGCCTGCTGAAGTGTCTGTGGCACCAAAGGAAGCAGAACGTCAACTCTCCAAAAAGGAAAGGAAGAAGAAAGAACTTGCGGAGCTTGAGGCTCTTCTGGCTGATTTTGGTGTTACACCGAAAGATACTAATGGTCAAGATGAGTCACAAGGTAATATGCATTAAGTATGTGCTTTGACTTGGACATTGTTTTCCACTAGCATTTGTTTTGAAAGGTACAGTGAATGCCATGGCGCCATATTCCCCCCCCCCCCTCCCCCCCCATCACATTCATCCCTTGAAAATAAGAGTTCAGTTTTTTGCTTTTACTCCCCCTTTTGGAACTAATATGTTCATGCAGCTGAGCTGTAAATCTTACTTTTTTTCAAACTTCATCTTTGGCTGGAAAAACAAACTTTTGTGTACCTATTGTTGCTTATTTTTTCTGACTTTTTTTTTTCATAATGCATTTCAGGGGCAACTCAGGATAAGAAGTTTGCTGAGGCTGATGGAGACAAGAGAGAAAACACAACTGCAGAGCCCAAAAGTGCCAAGAAGAAGAAGAAGAAGGATAAAGCCTCCAAGGACGTGAAAGAATCGCAGGATCTGCCCAATGTTGTCGACACAAACAATGAGGTTGATGATGAAGTTACTGCTCCAGAAAACATGGAGGAGGATACTTCCACTGTCGACGTTAAAGAGCGTCTTAAGAAAGTTGCATCAACAAAGAAGAAGAAATCAAGTAAAGAAATGGATGGTGCTGCAAGGGCCGCTGCTCAAGAGGCCGCTGCAAGAAGTGCAAGGCTCGCGGCAGCAAAGAAGAAAGAGAAGAATCATTATAACCAGCAACCTGTGCGGTAAACGCACCCGCCCCTTGTTTTTTGGGCCATAAAGTATGTCTGCTAACGTTCATTTAGGAACATGTATGCCTTGTTCATATCATGGTGCAGAATAAACAGTTGGCTCTGAGGACTCTGGTTGTTGTATCATGTAGACCTTTGTCATGGTCATGTTTTTTTGTTCCAGAGGATTTTAGTAGTGTGATAGTAGACAAGCAACATATAATAATTACTTTGTTTACTTTTGTTCGAGTTGGTTCATATAATGATTGAGAGATCGATTTTTCATTCTCAACATGTGTTGTTTACCATAAAACTGCGGAATAAATCCATTTTATAACCTTCTCCATTTGTATAATTAGTATTATTTGGGCTTCTCAAGTTGCAAATTCTTACTTTGTAAATATGTGTCAATTACTTATCATTCAATCAATCTAGCAGTATTACCTGATGGGAAGTCAAATGCGAGTGGGTAGCCTTGTGTGTTACTCTGATTCCATCTTCACGTTTAGGTAAAGTCTCATATTAATAATTAATTTGTGGTTAGATATTTTTTTTCATAAAAAATATCAAATCTTAACCATTAAATATAATTTGATTAGCTACTAATTTGTTACTAAGTTCGTTCAGTAACTTGACAGAAGCCGCTTCCATGAGAAAATGGGAAGCAAGATAGATGAGATGTCATGAAGATGAAGATATGCTCTAGGATTAATGAGCTACTAATATTTTAATTTTTTTAAAGCATGGGGGACAGTGTTGGTAAGTGGTAGTAACAAAGGTTGATGTCATTCTGACAAAAAAAAAAGAGTTTGATGTTTTACTACTGTCTTACCAGTTAAATTTTCAATCAAAGTTGGAATTATTGACCTACATTTTTTCTCATGAATCTTGGATAATACTCCCTCTCTTTCACTTTAAAAAATTTAGGGATATTAGAGATACCAAGGAAAGTAGTTAAAAATTCTCTTCTTTACCAACTAAAGAAGGTAGTCCTTCTTTATTCTCTTCTTTAGATTAAAAATTCTCTTCCATTTTAAAAATTCTTTAGTTGAGCTGATAAGAGGGCTACCAGAAATGACCCTATTTGGCAAAGAATATGGAAGCTGAATATAATGCAAAGGTGCAAAACATTTGCTTGGTTTGTTATTTAGGAGAAGTTATTAACAAATGCTGAGAGGAAGCGCAGAAACTTATGCCTTGAAGATCACTGCCACTGCTGTTTAGATATTACTGAGGACTTACTTCATGTTCTTAGGGATTGCAAGGACTCTAAATTGATGTGGAAAAGTCTTATCGATAGGAATGGACAGAAAATTTTTTCTGTATAAACCTGCCCCAATGGCTAAGAACTAATATTTTTAATTCGGGTACTTGGAAGAGAGATGGATGGAGTGAACTATTCATAACGATATGTTGGTTACTTTGAAAGAGAAGGAACCTCAAGATATTTGAACAAAAGGAAGAAATTAATGAGAGTCTCCTCATTAGAGCTAGAGCAATCTTGAACAATATAGATAGAGTGAATATTATGATTAAAGGAACTTGTATGAATGCAGTGTGCGTCCAGTCACAGAATGAGGCTTGGAAGAACCCAACGCAAGGATACCTTAAACTTAATGTGGATGGAGCTTTTACCTTAAAATTTGGTGGTGGCTGTGGTGGAGTTCTTAGGGATGAGAATGATTGTAATATGTCTACTGATGTAGATTAGTACTGTTTAAGGGTTTCCCTTCTTTTATTATAAAAAAAAGGGTTACCAGCTCAACTAACTAGTAACTAACAACTACCACTTCTTCTTCACTAATCTTTAACTACCAACTACCACTTCTAACTAATCTTTATTCTCTCACTTCTAACTTCACCCAGTTCGTTAAGTTTCCTTTCTTCTTCTATTCGATGCTATTAATCCCTTAACCGTGTTCTTCCTCTCCACAATCTTTTCAACATCACATCGATAACCTTCTACTATTAATTTATATCAACAAATTCATCGTCGTGTCGAAATTTCCTGCATTTAAATTACCAAGACAACCTCACATTTCTCATATCCATCATTATCAGTCGACATCTACTTCCTGTGGCATTGAAAGAAAATGGCAGGTGATGGAGGCAGGAGAGACGAAGGTAACAACAACAAGAACGCTTTCGCTGCGCTTAATGGTTTAAAGAAGAAGAAGAAGTCCGATAAGGAGAGGAAGAATAATAGATCAGAGGTTGAGTCAAAGGAAGCTGAGCCTCAGCCTTTTGGTTACCCACACCTATAGCTAACAAACCTTGGGCTGACGTGGATGACGACGATGATTATTATCTTGCCACCACCGTACCGCCTCAGCCTTTGCGGCAAGAATCTGAGTCGGACAAGAGTAAGGAGAATCAGAGTTTTGTAGAGGTAGGTAATTAAAGATACTTCTTTTAATATATACTACCTCTGGACCTAAATATAAGACCTAATTGACTTTTTTTTTGGAGAGGTTAATGTTGCGAAATAGACTATGAAATCATGACATATTTGATATATTTTTAGATTATACATTAGTTTATAGGTAAAATAAACTAGTTTAAGGGAAAAAATTAGGTAAATTAATTTATAATTAACTTATTTTGCCTTTTTATAAGATTTTTTTAAAAAGTCAATTAGGTCTTATATTTAGGACCGAAAGGAGTATAATGTAGTTAATTTTTTGAAATTGAAATAAAAATTAGTGGTGATTGTTTGTTTGTTTTTTTTTTTTTAAGTTTTTCTTGTTACTTCTTTATTGTATTTTGACAAGTGGAGATTATAACTGGGTTGATCCTTTTTTTTTATTGCATTTTGATAGAATTGGTCTTATAATATTTGAATTTACTATTGATGTGTGTAGAACGATTAAAGCTGGGAATTTTTATTTGTTGAATTTTTAAGGGGCTTGACAGTAATTGATCCATGGATGTTGTTAAAACAGTGTAAGGTTTATTACGTGGCTTGGAATCTTTTTTCTGTTTGGTGTGTCTTTTTAGACTTAAAGGACCCGATGGTATGCGTTCTTGTGTATCTTGCATGTATGTGATGTGATATATTGGGTTTTTTGTTTTGGGAAATGATTTCTTTCTATGAAGGCATAGCAGAGATTCTTCAATTTGTATTAATGAGCTGGAAATTTTATCTGCTCGTGATAAATATCTTGCTGTGTTAAATCCATTGGTTTTCGTGTCACTTTTTTTTTTGTTTTCTTAGTGTCTTGTAATTCTTTGTCAGGAATGTGATGTTGTAAATTTGATATATTGATAATTTCTTGCTACAGGATAGTAAGGGTGAGGAATATATTTCTGATGAAGGGGATGATGATGAAGAAGTTGAAGAAGAGCATGATCATGAACCTAAGAATGAGGTTGAAAAGCCTGCTGAAGTTTCTGTGGCGCTAAAGGAGGCAGAAAGAAAACTCTCCAAAAAAGAGATGAAGAGGAAAGATCTCGCAGAGTTTGTTGCTCTTTTGGCTGATTTTGATGTTGTACCGAAAGAGAGTAAAAGCCAAGATGAGTCAAAAGGTAATTGTGCATTATTGTTTGCTTCATGATCTAGATGTTTTTTACTCTCATTTTTGCAAGTTAACATTGAGTGCCATGGCATGCATAATTTTTCATTCATTATTCATTCTTTATCCCTTGTAAAAAGTTTCAATTTTTGCTCAAGTTTGTTCCCTTTTTTATCTTTTGATCAATCATGTTGATAATATCGAACTATCTTGCCGCCTTTGTCAAATTTTATCTATGAATAGAAAAGTGAACCGTGCATATAATGAGATTGCCTATTATTTTTATTCAATGCATTTCAGGTGCACCTCAGGATAAGAAAGATGTTGAGGCTGATTATGGAGAAAATAAAGAAAATATGAATGCAGAGTTCAAAAGTTCCAAGAAGAAGAAAAAGAAGGACAAAGCCTCCAAGGATAAGGCCAACGTAGCAAATACAAACAATGTTGGTGGTGAAGACGTTGAGGTTGCTGCTCCAGAAAACTCGGAGGAGGATGCATCCGTTGTTGATGTTAAAGAGCAGCTTAAGAAAGTTGCATCAATGAAGAAGAAGAAATCAAGTAAAAATATGGATGTTGCAACAAGGGCACAAACTCAGGAGGCTGCTGCAAGAAGAGCTAGACTTGCGGGAACAAAGAAGAAAGATAAGGGTCATTATAAGGAGCAACCAGTGCGGTAAATGTAGCTGTTCATGTTTTTTTGGAGTGCTATCAGTAATTGCTATCTGTTTGCTAATTCAATTGTTATGGGTGACTTGCAACTATGCTTTTTTATCAGAAACAGAGAACCTTCTAAACAGAAAACGAACTATCGATCTTCGTATGACATTTATCGGATCAGTTAGTTGAATAAGATAAAGAACTTTTGTTTTTAATTTACATTCTCTTTTTTCTCCTTTGTCCATAAACTCGTGATAGAGTCATTTTTTTCCAATAGTCTCTAATCTGGACTGACGTATATGTAAAGATGGGCGTTATTGAGGATAACTGATTCTCTCAACATCTAATTCTTTTCAGATTCTCAAAAAAACATCTAATTCTTTTCTTAAGTAGGAACTAACTTATTGACGATGTGGTATGCAAAATTATGAAATTTAGTTCGTTGGCAAAATTATGATAATTTAATTATCCCTTCTCTTTTTAAACTATTCTCACCCTGAGTAAATCCAGTCGGCGCCTTAATCTCACCCATGTTTAATTTGGGAGTCTAGCACACGAGTGACCGGGAAAAGTATGAGTGTTTTTTTTTAGCAATAGGAAAGCTATGAGTTAAACCATATTTAGTGTATGATAAAAAAAAATATTTGTAGTTAGTATTTTGGTCAATGGAACACTTTATTTAATTGTATACTGACATCCCACACAATTTTTCTAAAATGGTAACACTTATTATGATGAGAAATACTCGGTGCGCTCTTAAATATTAAAGTTAGTTGACTTCATTTTGAGAAATCAATGAAGTGAAATGAATCACGTAATCATAACACATTTTTTATATTATTATATTATATCTTATCTTATAAGAGATATAGACTTGTAAAATAATTATACAGTTAACTGGACAAGTTTGTATCTCTTATAGATTCTTCTATTGAAATGAAATAGGCCTAGATAGTTGAAATTTTTTATACTAAAGTTTTAAAAAATAAAAAAAATTAAAAGTTCTTCATTTATTTTATATTATAAGACATTTTTTTATTTTTAATGGTACAAATGGCAAATTAGGAGCTCTTAAATTAATCTCAATGACTAAAATAATACCCAAAGAGGGGATTATGAGGGATTAGGAGGGAAGATCTCTAAGAGAATCCGAATCCGAGTAACAGAGGTTGATGTCATTCTGACAAAAAAAAAACAAGAGTTTGATGTCGTACCGTCTTACTAGTTAAATTTTCAATCAAATTGGAATTATTGACCAACATTTTTTCGGAGGAATCTCGGATAATACTCCCTCTCTTCCACTTAAACAAATTTGATGATATTAGAGATATTAAAAAAGGTAGTTATATTAGTTAGAATCACATTAACTTCCAAAAATACCGTTTAATTAAATTTAAAAGACAAACATAGACAAATATTATAAAACACACTTAATTATATTCTTCAAAATATCTTTTCTTCCATCCTCACCACATGAATTTGGGCTTGCCCATCCACCAATGAGGCGATGACAAAGGACATACACTCACCACTACCGAAGTCGCATTCTCTACCACCACCGTATACCACCGCGACGGATCTTTTGGATAACCTGCATGCCTATTTCATTCAACTATATTTAGAAGGGAGGGAGTATATGTTAGCAGACAATACTTGATTGATACACCTAAAAGCTAGGATTTTGATAGAAACATATAAGCTGAAATCATAATTATTATCCATTTTTCAACTATATTATAAATTTATTATCAACTCATTATTCAAAACAGTTTCAATTTTTATTCTGCAAATCATTTCGCAATCAAGTTTCAAGGCGGTTCACAAAAAGAAAAAAAAGAAGTTTTTATAAACTCCATTTTTTATTAATCACCGCCCTATTTAATCTGAACTCGAGGGGTAGGAGTGTTACCCACATAGGCTTGTCCTCTCTCTCAAAAAGATCGCTTCCTGGGTTCGAATGCACGTTCTCATTCGTAGAGTTTGTTCTCATCCTTACAGGAGTTATAGTTCACTTACCAGCTCAACCAACTACTAATAACAATTGATATAAAAAAAACGTTCTCTTCTTTGGTCCCACTTAATTGCTCAACTAACTAGTAACTACCAACTACCACTTCTGACTAATCTTTATTCTCTCACTTTTGACTTCACCCAGTTCCTTAAGCTCCCTTTCTTCCTCTATACGACGCTATTAATCCCTGTCCTTCCTCTCCACAATCTTTTCAATATTACATTGATAACATTCTGCTATTAATTTATATCAACATATTCATCGTCTTGTCGAAATTTCCTGTATTTAAATTACCAAGATAACCTCACATTTCACATATCCATCATCAGTCGACGTCTAGTTCCTGTGGAATTGAAAGAAAATGCTAGGTGGTGGAGGCAGGAGAAACAAAGGTAACAACAACAAGAAGGTTTTCTCTGCGCTTGATGCTTCAAAGAAGAAGAAGAAGTCCGATAAGGAGCGGAAGAATAATATATCAGAGATTGAGTCAAAGGAAGCTGAGCCTGAGGTTTTTTGGGTACCCACACCTATATTTGGAAAATCTTGGGCTGACGTGGATGACGACGATGACGATGATTATATTGCCACCACCGTACCGCTTCAGCTTTTCCGGCAAGAATCTGAGCCGGACAAGAGTAAGGAGAATCAGAGTTTTGTAGAGGTAGTTAATGAAAGATAGTTTTTTTTTAAATATATAATAATTAATTTTTTAAAATTGAATTGAAAATTTGTGGTGTTTTTTTAAGTTTTTCTTGTTGCTTCTTTATTGCATTTTGACAAAATTGGTCTTATAATATTTGAATTTACTATTGATGTGTGTAGAACGATTAAAGTTGGGAATTTTGATTTGTTGAATTTTTAAGGGGCTTGATAGTAAGTGATCCATGGATGTTGTGAAAACAGTGAAAGGTTTATTACGTGGCTTGAAATGATTTCTTTTTATGAAGGCATAGCAGAGATTCTTCAACTTGTATTAATGAGCTGGAAATTTTATCTGCTCGTGATAAATATCTTTCTGTGTTAAATCCATTGGTTTTTGTGTCTCTCTCTCTCTTTTGTTTTCTTGGTGTCTTGTAATTCTTTGTCAGGAATGTGATGCTGTTGTAAATTTGAAAAAATCAACTAAATTAATTTATAACTAACTTATTTTATTTATTTAGTATTTTATAAAAAAGTCAACTAGGTCTTATATTTAGGACCGAAGGGAGTATATTGATAATTTCTTGCTACAGGATAGTGAGGGTGAGGAATATACTTTTGATGAAGGGGATGATGGTGAAGTCGTTGAAGAAGAGCATGATCATGAACCTGAGAATGAGGTTGAAAAGCCTGCTGAAGTTTCTGTGGCGCCCAAGGTGTCAAAAAGACAACTCTCCAAAAAAGAGAGAAAGAGGAAAGAACGACAACTCTCCAAAAAAGAGAGGAAGAGGAAAGAACTTGCAGAGCTTGATGCCCTTCTGGCTGATTTTGGTGTTACACAGAAATATGAGTCAATAGGTAATTGTGCATTATTATTTGCTTCATGATCTAGATGTTGTTTAATCTCTCTTTTGTAAGTTAACATTATGTGCCATGGCATGCATTTTTCATTCATTATTCATTTTTTGTCCCCTGTAAAAAGTTTCAATTTTTGCTTAAGTTTGTTCACTTTGTTCTCTTTTGATCAATCATGTTGATAATGTCGAAAACTATCTCGCTGCCTTTGTCAAACTTTATCTATGAATAGAAAAGTGAACTATGTATATAATGAGATTGCCTATTATTTTTATTCAATGCATTTCAGGTGCACCTCAGGATAAGAAAGATGCTGAGACTAATTATGGAGAAAATAAAGAAAATATGAATGCAGAGTCCAAAAGTTCCAAGAAGAAGAAAAAGAAGGATAAAGCCTCCAAGGATAAGGCCAACGTAGCAGATACAAACAATGTTGGTAGTGATGACGTTGAGGTTGCTGCTCCAGAAAACACGGAGGAGGATGCATCCGCTGTTGATGTTAAAGAGCAGCTTCAGAAAGTTGCATCAATGAAGAAGAAGAAGAAATCAAGTAAAGAAATGGATGTTGCAATAAGGTCTGCTGCTCAAGAAGCTGCTGCAAGGCTGCAAGAAATGCTAGACTTGCGGCACAAAGAATAAAGACAAGGGTCATTACTATAAGGAGAAGACAGTGAGGTAAATGTAGCTAACTGTTTGCTAACTAAATTGTTATGGCTAACTTGCAACTATGCTTTTTGATCAGAAATAGAGAACTAACTAACATTCTAAACAGAAAACGAACAACAAATCTCCATTTTTTCAATGACATTTTGCGGACCAGGTAGTTGAATAAGATAAAGATTTTTTGTTTTTGTTTTTAATTTACAATCTCTTCTTTCCCCCTTTTCCATGAACTCATAAAAGAGTAATTTTTTTCCAATAGTCTCTAATCTGGACTAACGTATGTGTGAAGATGGGCGATATTGAGGATAACTGATTTTCTCAACATTAATTCTTTTTAGATTCTAAAAAAAAGACATCTAATTGAACAACTTATTGACGGTGTGGTATGCAAAATTATGAAATTCAGTCAGTTGGTAAAATTATCCCTTCTCTTTCTAAACTATTCTCACCCTGAGCAAATTCAGTTGGCGCTTTAATCTCACTCATCTTTAATCTGGGAGTCTTGCACACAAGTGACCAGTAAAAGTATAAATGTTTTTTAACCAATAGGAAAACTATGAGTTTCTGTCAAAAAAAAGGAAAACTCAACCATATTTAATGTTTGATAAGAAAATATATATTTGTGGTTAGTATTTTGTTCAATGGAGGATTTTTATTTAATTGTATAGCGGCATCTCACATGATTTTTCTAAATTGGTAACGTTGCACTTATACTGAGAAATACTTCCTTTTCTCTAATATTAGTTGACTTTATTTTGAGAAATTAATGAAAGGAAATAAATCACGTAATTATAACATATTTTTTATATTATTTTATCATATATGTTAGCTTATAAGTTAAACAAATTATTAGAGAAAATTTTAGGAAAATTAATTTTCAAGTAACTTATTTAGCATTCTTTGAATTCTTCAAAAAAATTAAATAGCTCTTATATTTAATTCTCTACAAATGTTAACTAGCTCTTATATTAACATTTTATTTAAATATAAAATACTTTTTCATTGAATGAGTTAGTGTTCTCTGTTTTAATGAAATTAAATGTGTCAACAAAAACTGACTAAAAATATACTCTTAAAACATAGAAGACTAAAATAAAAGTCAATGCAAACATATAAAACCAACCCTATACTTTAACTTCAAATAAAAAAAACTAATTTACTTTATAAGTAAATTATTTTATATATTAATATCTATCTCTAGATTTTTTCCTACATATTTGCATATAGATCCCTGAGCCAACCCGGCCCCTAGAAGTGGCTTAAAGCACAAAACATGGTAGATCAATTAGATACTACTTCACTTTGACTTTTTTGCGGAGATTATTGGAGAAAGATAGACCACTTTATTTAACGTACTATATATGTAATTGTATTGTAAGATAGTTTATAATGTAGTTATAATTGATTTTGATTTTAAAAAATAAATATAGATGTTTTAGAATGATTATGTATCTTTAAGTTCTAAAAAGTCAAAATGATCACACACACACACACACATATATAAGAAAGACACAATAATTTAATTTGTCTCATACTCTAATATGAGCATATCATTTGGAATCACATTTGAAGTCTATTTCAATGTTATAATTGAAATTGTAAATTTGTAACATTGTCTTAAGAACATCTAATAAAAAAAATAGATTATGAATAATCATACATCTTACAAATTTTAACTCAATTATTATATTTACAATGGCTTTTCCGTCAAACCCCAAACATCCAAAAAAAATTGTCTCACCATTCCATTCATAATAGGACCAAACAAAAAAATTTTTTAGCCAAAACAATTCAAGCTCACAAAATTCGAAACTAGAGTCCCATAAGCATAAGCAGTACTAAAAAAATTCGAACTTTTCGCCTTCTTTGATTTGGGTTTTCCAGAAAGTTCGAATCTTTACTCTTTATAAGAGATACAGACTTGTAAAATAATTATACAGTTAAATGGACAAGTTTATCTCTTTTAAAGATCCTTCTATTGAAATGAAATAGGTCTAGATATTATACAGCCTTAGATATCTCTTATGCTGCTGAACTTTATATTATACTAAACAGTTTTCAAAAATAAAAAAAATTAAAAGTTCTTCATTTATTTTATATTATAATACAATTTTTTTATTTTTAATAGAACAAATGGCAAATTATGAGCTCTTAAATAAATCTCAATGACTAAAATAATACCCAAAGAAGGGATTATGAGAGATTAGAAGGGAAGGATTATGAGAGGATCCGATTCTGACGAAAAAAGAGTTTGATGTTTTACCGTCTTACTAGTTGAATTTTCAATCAAAATTGGAATTATTGACCTACATTTTTTTTCAGAGGAATCTTGGATAATACTCCCTCTCTTCCCCTTAAACAAATTTGGAGATATTAGAGATATTAAAAAAGGTAGTTAAATTTTTGTTTTGTTTTGTTTCTTTTTTATAAAAAAAAAGGTAGTTAAATTAGTTAGAATCATATTAACTTCCAAAAATACCGTTTAATTAAATTTAAAAGACAAACATAGACAAAAATTATAAAGCACACTTAATTATATTCTTCAAATTATCTTTTCTTCCATCCTCACCACATGAATTTGGGCTTGCCCATCCACCAATGAGGCGATGACAAAGGAGATACATCACCACTACTGAAGTCGCATTCTCTATCACCACCGTATACCATCGCAACGGATCTTTTGGATAACCTGCATGCCTAGTTCATTCAACTATATTTAGAAGGGAGGGAGTATATGTTAGCAGACAATACTTGATTGATACACCTAAAAGCTAGGATTTTGATAGAAACATATAAGCTGAAATCATAATTATTATCCATTTTTCAACTATATTATAAATTTATTATCCACTCATTATTCAAAACAATAACAATTTTTATTCTGCAAATCATTTCACAATCAAGTTTCAAGGTGTTCACAAAAAGAAAAAAAAAGAAGTTTCTAAAAATTCCTTTTTTTATTAATCACCGCCCTATTTAATCCGGACACGAGGAGTACGAGTGTTACCCATATAGGCTTGTCCTCTCTCTCAATAAGAACACTTCCTGGGATTCAAACACGCGTTCTCATCCTTACAAGAGTTGTGGATTCGAACGCGCTTTCTCATCCTTAAAGAAGTTATAGTTCACTTACCAGTTCAACAAACTAGTAATACCAATTGGTACAAAAAAGCTCTCTTCTTTTTGGTCCCACCTAACTGCTCAACCAACTAGTAACTACCAACTACCACTTCTGACTAATCTTTATTCTCTCACTTCTGACTTCACTCAGTTCCTTAAGCTCCCTTTCTTCCTCTATCCTACGCTATTAATTCCTGTCCTTCCTCTCCACAATCTTTTCAATATTACATTGATAACATTCTGCTATTAATTTATATCAACAAACTCATCGTCTTGTCGGAATTTCCTGTATTTAAATTACCTAGATAACCTCACATATCTCATATCCATCATCAGTCGACGTCTATTTCCTGTGGCATTGAAAGAAAACGGTAGGTGGTGGAGGCAGGAGAGACAAAGGTAACAGCAACAAGAACGTTTTCTCTGCGCTTGATACTTCAAAGAAGAAGAAGAAGTCCGATAAGGAGCGGAAGAATAATATATCAGAGGTTGAGTCACCACCTCAGCCTATGCGACAAGAATCTGAGCTGGACAAGAGTAAGGAGAATCAGAGTTTTGTAGAGGTAGGTAATTAAAGATATTTTTTTTAATATATTTATTCTATTTATTGATAATGATGGTAGTTAATTTTTTTTTTCAAGTTTTTCTTTTTGCTTCTTTTTTGCATTTTGACTGAATTGGTCTTATATTGTTTGAACACACTGTTGATGTGTGTAGTTAATTTTCTGAAAATTGAAATAAAAATTAGTGGTGTTTGTTTGTTTGTTTGTTTTTTTTGAAGTTTTCCTTGTTGCTTCTTTATTGCATTTTGAATGAATTGGTTTTATGTAGAATGTGATTTACTTGGCAACTGCGATTAATATCTTTTAATTTTTAAGTTGGGAATTTTGAATTATATAAGCGACAATTGCAAATAGCTCCCAAATAAGAGACATAATTTCAAAGAGGTCCCAAGAAGTTGTTACTACTTGTTAAGAAAGACTAATGCAGGTGTTAGTGAAGACAATTGCAGTTGTTAGTAACAATTTTTGGAACCTCTTTAAAATTAAGTCTCTTGTAGACTAATGTGCAATTGTCCTTCATGGATGATGTCAAAACAGTGAAAGGTTTATTATGTAGCATGGGATATTTTTTCTGTTGGGTGTGTCTTTTAAGACTTAGAGAACCTGTTGGTATGCATTCTTGTGTATCTTACATGTATGTGATGTGATATGTTGGGTTTTTCTTTTTGGAAAATGATGTCTCTCTAAGTGACGTGTGATCTGTTATAGTTGGAAATGAAGATATAACAGGGATTCTTCAACTTGAATTAATGAGCTGGAAATTTTATCTGCTCATGATAATTATCATTCTGTGTCAAATCCATGGTTTTCGTGTCTTTTTTTTCCTTTATGTCTTGTATTCTTTGTCAGGAATGTGATTTTGTTGGAAATTTGACATATTGATAATTTCTTGCTATAGGATAGTGAGAGTAAGGAAGGTACTTTTGATGAAGGGGATGTTGATGAAGATGTTGAAGAAGAGCATGATCATGAACCTGAGCATGGGGTTGAAAAGCCTGCTGAAGTTCCTATAGCGCCGAAGGAGGCAGAAAGACAACTCTCCAAAAAAAAGAGAGGAAGAAGAAAGAACACGCAGAGCTTGATGCTCTTCTGGCTGATTTTCGTGTTGCACCGAAAGGGAGTTACAGCCAAGATGAGTCAATAGGTAATTGTGCATTATTATTTGCTTCATGATCTAGATGTTGTTTACTCTCATTTTTGTAAGTTAACACTGAGTGCCATGGCATGCATAATTTTTCATTCATTCTTTATCCCTTGTAAAAAGTTTAAATTTTCGCTTCAGTTGGTTCCCTTTTTTCCATTTTGATCAATTGCGTTGATAATACTCCCTCCGGTTCTAAATATAAAACCTAATTGACTTTTTCTAGAAAATCCTTAAAAAGGTAAAATAAGTTCATTATAAATTGATTTACCTAATTTTCCCCCTTAAACTAGTTTATTTTACCTATAAACTAATGAATAATCTAAAAATATATCAAATATGTCATGATTTAATAATCTATTTCGCAACCTTAATCTCTCCAAGAAAAAGTCAATTAGGTCCTATATTTAGGATTGGAGGTAGTATTGAACTATCTCGCTGCCTTTGTCAAACTTCATCTATGAATAGAAAGTGAACTATGCATATAATGAGATTGCTAATTATTCTAGGTGTTTGATGTTGAGTTGTCACATTGCATTTCAGGTGCACCTCAGGACAAGAATGATGCTGAGGCTGATGGAGAGAAGAAAGGAAATATGAATGCAAAGTCCAAAAGTGCCAAGAAGAAGAAAAAGAAGAATAAAACCTCCAAGGAGGTAAAAGAATTGCAGGATAAGCCCAATGTAGCATACAAACAATGTTGTTGGTGATGACGAGGTCGCTGCTCCAGAAAACACGGAGGAGGATGCATCCACTGTTGATGTTGAAGAGCGTGTTAAGAAAGTTGCATCAATGAAGAAGAAGAAGAAGAAATCAAGTAAAGAAAAGGATACTGCAATAAGGGCTGCTGCTCAGGAGGCTGCTGCAAGAAATGCTAGACTTACGACAACAAAGAAGAAAGAGAAAGGTCATTATAACGAGCAACCAGTGCAGTAAATGTAGCTCTTCATGTTGTTTTTTTTGAGGTGCCATTAGTAATTGTTATGGGTGACTTGCAACAGAAAATCTTGTATTCCTTTTGGAGAGAAACAGAAACTCTTCTTACATAAAAAAAAAACAGAAAATCTTCTAAACAGAAAACGAACAATAAATATCCATTTTTCTTGTGACATTTTGCGGATCAGGTAGTTGAATAAGATAAAGAATTTTTGTTTTTAATTTACAATCTCTTTTTCCCCTTTTTCATGAACTCGTATATTGTAATAGAGTCTTTTTTTCCAATAGTTTCTAATCTGGACTGACGTATGCGTGAAGATGGGCGATATTGAGGATAATTGATTCTCTCAACATCTAATTCTTTTTAGATTCTCAAAAAGAAAAAAAATCTGATTCTTTTCCTAAGTAGGAACTAACTTTTTGACGGTGTGGTATGCAAAATTATGAAATTCAGTCAGTCAGTTGGTAAAATTATTCCTTCTCTTTCTAAACTATTCTCACCCTGAGCAAATTCAGTTGGTGCATCAATCTCACCCATGTTTAGTTTTGGAGTCCGGCACACAAGTGACCAGGAAAAATATGAGTAGTGTTATTTTGACCAATAGGAAAACTATGAGTTAAACCATATTTATTGTATGATAAGAAAATATATATTTGTAGTTAGTATTTTGGTCAATGGAGGTTTTTTATTTAATTGTATAGTGGCATCTCACATGATTTTTCTAAAACGGTAATGGTAACGTTTCACTTATGACGAGAGATACTCCCTTTGCTCTATTATTAGTTGACTTTATTTTGAGAAATTAATGAAGCGAAGGGAATTATGTAATTGTAACATATTTTTATATTATTATATCATATGTTAGTAGTTAGCTTATAAGTTAAACAAACAATTAGAGAAAAATTTTAGAAAAAATAATTTTCAAGTAACCTATTCAGCTTTTATTGAATTCTCAAAAAAAAGATTAACTAGCTCTTATAATTATTTCTCAAAAAATGTTAACTAGCTCTTATATTGACATTTTTTATTTAAATATAAAACGATTTTTCATTTAATGAGTCAGCGTTCTCCATTTTAATTAAATCAAACGTGTCAACAAAAAATGACTAAAAATATACTCTTAAAACATAAAAGACTAAAATAAAACTCAATGCAAACGCATAAAACCAAATCTATACTCTAACTTCAAATTTTAAAAAAACTGTTTTACTTTATAAGTAAATTATTTTATAGATTAATATCTATCTTTGGATTTTTTCCTACAAATTTGCATATAGATTGCCAAGCCAAGCCAACCTATAGCCCTAGAAGTGGCTTAAAGCACAAAAACATAGCAGATCAATTAGATACAACTTGACTTTGACTTTTTTGCGGAGATTATTGGAGAAAGATGGACCTCTTTATTTTTTTTTATCAAAAATGGACCTCTTTATTTAACGTATCATATATGTAATTTATGTGTAAGATAGTTTATAATATAGTTAATTGAATATAGATGTTTTAAAATGATTATGTATATTAAATTCTAGAAAAAAAGTCAAAATATCGTATATGTAAGAAAGACAATACTTGATTTGTCTCATACTCTCATACGAGTACATCATTTGGAATGACATTTAAAACCCATTTTGATGTGATAATTGAAATTATAAGTTTGTAACATTGTTTTAAGAACATTTAATTTTAAAAAATAGATCCTTAATAATCAGATATCTTACAAATTTTAACTCGTTCATTATAGTAATCAACAACCTAATTCTTCTTAGCACATAAAAAACAACATCCAAATTTTTTCCCTTCCCTCCAAGACAGTTTCCCTCGCCCCTATCCATGCCTTCAACTGCAAAGTCAGGTATTTTCGTTATTTTGTCATCTTCACAATGGCTTTTCGGTCAAACCAAAACATAAAAAAAAAAATTCGTCTCACTATTCCAAAAACAAAAGAACCAAACAACAATTTTTTTTAGCCAAAACAATTGAAGCTCACAAAATTCGAAACCAGAGTCCCACAAGCATAAGCAACAATCAAAATTCGAACTTTTCGCCTTCTTCGATTTGGGTTTTCCATAAAGTTCGAATCTTTACTCTCTAATGCTCACCCTAGAGCCCAAAAAACCCACATAGCTGGCTTCTTCCACATGCTATAAATGTCTCAATACTTCAAATTCTCATGAATTTCTTAGGGACTGAGAAGAATAGCTTCTTAGTCCCTGTTATATGAGGCATGAGCCACCAACAATTTTGTGCATGTTTATAAAGTAAGATGTCAAGCCTCAGAAGTTGCTTCACATTTTTTGGTATTGAACTTCATGGTTCTTTGGAAGGTAGTAGTAACTCTAGGAATCTGTTTTATCTAGAAACGAGAAAAAGGAATCGTTTTAAGTGTGGTATTACTGCTAGACAAAGTAATTCAATTGGCCAGGAATTTAGGTTTTCTTGTTTTTCTGGAGAAAAAGTTGAGTTTGTTAGGAGGTCCCTTGGGTTAAGAAATGGTACGAGGTTGAAATGTATTAAGGAACCTTTTTTTAGAAGTAAGGACTTGATTGGTTATTTGAATCCTTTATGGAAAGAAGGGCTTTTTTTGATAAGGGCTTCTGTTTATACTGCTGTTATATCTGGAATATGTTTGTTGGTATGGTATGGTCAGAATAAGGCCAAGGGTTTTATTGAGGTTAGGTTGTTGCCTTCGGTTTGTTCTGCGATTAGTGAGTACATTCAACGTGACCTTGTGTTTGGTAAGGTTAGAAGGATATCACCTTTGAGCATTACATTGGAGTCATGTTCATTTGGGCCACATAAGGAAGAATTTTCATGTGGTGAGGCGCCCACGGTTAAACTTCGAATTCGCCCCTTTGCGAGTTTGAGGAGGGGGAAATGGGTGATTGATGCTGTTTTGTCACAGCCTAGTGTGTTGGTTGTACAAAAGAAGGACTTTACTTGGTTGGGACTGCCACTATCAGATGGTGGTACACAGAGACATTTGTCGACAGAAGAAGGGATAGATCATCGGACGAAAATCAGGAGGCATGCCCGAGAAGAAGCAGCTGCTCATTGGACAAGAGAAAGGGATGCTGCAGCTAGAGAAGCTGCTGAGGCAGGTTACTATGTTTCTGAGTTTTTTGGTCTATCCGAGGATGATGATTTAAAGGAGATTCCGACTCCATCCGCAGTACCAGGGAATTCCAAATCATTTTTCTGCATGAATGAGGCGAAGCATGATCATCATTGCATGGACACTGGGGTTGATTATGATAGGAAACATGCAAAGTTGGAAAAGTCATTTGGGGTGAAATTTCCTGGTTCTGGCCCGAGATTTTGGTCCAGAGTGGTAAAAAGGGGTAAGGCACATAAATTTAAAAGGAAAGGTAATGGGAATGATGATGGTGTGTCTGGTATTGCCATCAAAAGAAGGATTTTTGAACGCAGTGCCTCAGCAGCTCGTGCATATTTTTCTGGCCCACACGGGAAGTTTGGGGACGCTTCATCATCGCCTTACGACTGTTTCGATTTTATGAACCATAATGAGCTTCCAGTGATCACTGAACTTGACAAAAGTGCTGAATCTGTTGCCAACATTGATGAAAATAGAATTGATACTAGCAAGATAGGGGCACATGTACGAGATTTTGGAATTGGATCTCCTGCAGTCCATGAAGCTGTTAGTAGTCATTCCGAATATGTCAACAGTAACCGAAATCGGACTTTAGAGATGGAGAGTAAGCGTGACAGTTCACAGTCTAGTGGTGATGTTGCAGAACCTGATAATGGTAATAGTTGTACAGAGGAAAATGAGGAGATGGGACTCAATGTTGCTGACAAAAAAATTGATGATAACATGTCCGGTGTTGAAAGAGGTTTAGTACCTGAAAGTCCTGGTATTTTGCAGCCTAAGCCAAGACTAGCGACATATTTTCAAGCATCCATTGAACCATTGATTCTGAAATCTAGCTCAGTCCCATTATTCAGAAATGCTGGGAAGTTCTTATCTTGCTTCCTTTCCAGTCCCATTCAAAATTTGAAGCCTGACTCAGGTCTGAAAGTTGAAGACATTGTTACTGAGAATGTTGACAATGTAGAAGGAATTACTAATATGCTTCCTGTTACATTGGATTCTGTCCACTTCAGAGATGCAACGGTGATGCTGCTTGCATATGGTGACAGAGAAGTTAGGTGAGCCAATCCTATCTTGTGACCTTTGATAACTCTGAAGATGATGTGATGAAAAGCCATGCTACTAGCTTAGGATTTTAAATATTTCTTTGAAAAACTAAATGATGATATGTTAAATCCATTTTTGATCTGTTAAATCTATTTTTCTTATGGTGTAACAATTAATTATATTGACATGTTTGATGAGCCATCCTAACTGGCATATAATTTGTACAGAAGAGAAAATTTTTCAAGAAAGAGGGATTCATAAGGATGATATTTACTTTGCAGACTGCTCTCCCTGAAAAAAAATTAAAGTTCAAAAGTAAATATATTTCCTGTCATGTTATATGTGATAGAGAATTCTCAAATTTTCTGATTCATGGGCATGTGATGTTCTAAGTTCCCTGACTCCTTCAATCTATTGTTGAGGCATGGCTCTGGCTGTTCGATGGTGATTCTCTTGGAAACTTATAATTTGTTTATTTTATAGCCATGTCAGTTCAGACTGTTTTACTTTGTAGTGTCATGGTTTGAATGGCAGAAAATTATTTTGGATTTCTTTTATTTTGATTCAGCAAGTGGTATTAATGTGGAGTCATGGGATTTTAGAGTGAAATCTTAAAAGGGTGATGGGGCAAAAATAGCCACCGTAATTCTCCAAATGGACAACTTTGGCACCCGTAATTTCGATGGTGCAAAACCGTTCATTATAAACCAAAATGGGACAAATCTAGCCATGCTGTTAAGTTGAAGCTAACAGACGTGTGTTTCTGCGCGGGACCCACATTCATTAACCGACGTGGCATGATAGTCAGCAAGTAAAGTGAAGCCACATTGGAAAGCCCTGACACATCACCAAATCCCCAAATTGAAGCACAAAACCCTAATCTCCAAATCACTCCTTCATCCTCACTACACTCACCTTCGAATTTGTCGCTGAAATCACCATCCCCACCTCCATTTGCTCTCCTGCGTGAAACCCATACCCCATACCAGGTACCACGAAGCAACCCAGCCCCATACAAAGTCTCCAATGTGTTCGAGTGGTCCGCTGGTGCGAGTGCTTCGCTGGGGCGAGTGGTCACCTGGGTCGAGTGGTCCGATGGCTCGCGTGGCTTCACCTGGGTTCGCGTCGGTCCGATGGTGGCTGGGGTTTCAATGTTGGTGGCTAGGATTTGGGTTTGGGTCCGATGGTAGCTAAGGTTCGAACATGTTGGCACTTTGAGTGTGTTATGTTTGTGTTTTGTTGGGGCATGATAGTGTGTTTTGTTTATGGGGCATCAAGTTGTTTTTTTTTTATTTTTAGTTAACATATGTATTCGCATGGGCCCCAATATGACATGTTTATCTTTATTTTTTTGCCATATCATATGCAATGTGACACATAATTCCTTATTTTGCCATGTCATCATGCCAAATCACCATTCCGAGTCAACTAACGGTCAAACTTAACACCTCAGTTTGAGAGTGCTAAATTTGTCCCATTTTGGTTTATAATGAACGGTTTTGCACCATCGAAATTACGGGTGCCAAAGTTGTCCATTTTGGAAATTACGGTGGCTATTTTTGCCCCTTCGCCCATCTTAAAATTAATAATTATTTGTGTGAAGACTGGTATTGAAATTCAAGTTGTTGTACAGCACAAAATGCTTTTATATTGAAGAGTAAATAATTACACTAGAAGTGCTGGAATGCATTGAGTCAGCTTTTTTAAAAATATCAATATATTAATTGTCAGGGAGATGGAGAATGTCAGTGGGCTTGTGAAATTCCAGAACCACTATAACCGCATACATGTGCAATTGAGTGGAAATTGCAAGACTTGGAGATCAGATGCGATGTCTAAAGATGGTGGTTGGTTGTCTGCCAGTGTTTTTGTTGACATTATTGAGGAGAAATGGCATGTTAATTTAAAAATTGACAATCTTTTTGTACCGGTATTGTAGATTCTTATTTGAAATTCCAATTTATTCCTACATTGTCATTAAAATCTGGTTGACTGCTTACATTTCTTGAGTTGGGTTTATGCTTTTTGCAGCTATTTGAAAGGATCCTGGAAATTCCAATAACATGGTCTAACGGGAGAGCCAGTGGTGAGGTGCTTTTCTATATTCCATGTACTCCTCCCTTTGTCCCAAATTTACTTTCTATTTTAAATCTAAGATTTCGATGAGATTTTTTTCACGTTGGACCCATAAATGAGTCATAGTGTAATCCACCTAAGAAGGCATTTTTCTGCCACATGTATAGATGTATGTATAGTTAGTTATAAACACAAACATAAATAGAAACTGACAAACAAATGCATACACATATCATTTACTTATGATGGTGGCTGTTCATTTTCAATGGTCATATAAACCTAAAAGCGAGAGCCATCTCCATCACAAAGACAAAGCATTGAAGATGAGGAGGATATGCTTGAGAGATTAAGTTTTGGGGCATGTGTTGGTAGTACCCATCCCAGGATTAGCATCGTGGCCATATTTTGAACGCCATATTTATTTGACACCAAGTTAAAGAGGCTTTACTCTTCATCCTCCTTTGACATATGGCATGACTTTAAGCGAATCAAATGTTTGTTTTGCTACCCCAACTGGATTTTTTTAAAGGAAAATGATACAAAGATTGGATTTATGATCTGGTGTGGTTGAACCCAGCTGAGTTATACTATTGGGTCGTCTTTGTTTTAACAGAATAACTTTTAATACACTATTCTTATCAATTGTTTTGATTCTATTTTCAATATGCTTTGACAAATTATGGAGTTAGAAATCAGACTTGAAATTTGGTTTACACATGACAATGGACACTCTTTTTTGCCAACCTGTATCAAAATATTGTGTAGACTGCTAGATACTGATCTTCATGGATATTTTAATGGAACTTGAATACTACATATATTTTTTCCTCTTTAAATACATTCACCTAGTTATTTGTATTTATATGCTTAGGTTCACTTGTGCATGTCAAGGGGAGAATCTTTTCCAAATCTTCACGGACAGCTTGATGTGACGGGTTTGGATTTCCATTTATTGGATGCTCCATCATCATTTTCTGTATGTATCACTTTCCCCTCTTCTTAAATGCATTATACTATCCTTTTCTTTTGCCATTTATTGGGTTTTCTATATTTTATGAATCATTGTAAATGAGACTTTTTTTGACAAGAAATGTGGTTACTACTTAACGCATCTATATTGCTTACCAAGTAATAAAAGTCTTGGGTCTAAACTATAATAGTAATAAGAAAGGTGAAGGGTATATAAAGCTTGTGACAATTTTAACCAAATTGCTAAAGATATATATATCTTTATTTATGGACAAGTCTAGGACTAATCTCTCACAGAACTTAGATTGATATCAAAGTCTAATGGCTACTATATCTGAGAACCTAAAACAAATGATGGATTTCAGGCATCTAATGTTCAAGAGTACAAGTTTAGGTGAAAAAACAAAAGAAGGTTGTAACCAAGCAACCAGATGATATGGACCAGCCCAAGTATAAGCTATGACAAAACAAAGCTTTGATTTTTAATTGGTTTCCCATCTAATTTTTTCTATTTTTTTTATTTCCTTGCAGAAAATGTCAGTTAGTTTATGTTTTCGTGGTCAAAGAATATTCCTACACAATGCAAGCGGCTGGTTTGGCAGCATTCCTCTAGAAGCATCAGGAGATTTTGGAATTCATCCTGAAGAAGGAGAATTCCATCTCATGTGTCAGGTGTAGTTGATGCTTGAAATGGTCATAAATTTTACATTACTTGAATGTTGAATCTGTATATTGATCTTTCTAATTAAGCAATTACTTGTTCAAGAACGTATAATTTATTTCTGGCTGATATTTAGCTTACTTTGTGTATTGATATCTCATTCAATTGTTGGATTATAACTGAAATTATTTCCCTTTATCTTATCATTTTTTATATGTTCAAATGTCCAGGTTCCTAGCGTTGAAGTGAATTCCCTGATGAGAACTTTTAAGATGAGACCTCTGTTATTCCCTGTATGTTTTCTTCAATTCAGTGTATCAACTTTTGTGCTCTAAAGTTATCTGCATTATTATTTTCTGTAATTTTGTGTCTTGCAATTCTTAAATTTTGAAGTATGAAAATAAGAATGGTTAGTTCCATCAACGCTACAAGAGTCCCAGTATTCATTTACTTTGTCTTTTGCTTTTTTGGCTTTACAAATACGCTTTTATTAACAACTAATTGTGAGCAGCAGGTAACTTTCTACTGAAAAAATCTTTCCTTCAGTCTTAAATGCAAGACATTTTTATTTAATTTGATTATATTAAACATGTTATTTTAGTTAATATGGCATGTTCTTTCTACAACACCCAAATCATCGTCTTTAATTGTTTCTTGCTCTCCCTTTCTCCCTACCTCCCTCCCTTTATCTCTTTTAGGTAATTTGCGAAAAATGACAAAAATTAGAGATATGTTCTACTTTTAGGACCAATATCAACTCTCCAGTTAGGTCCTACGTTAAGGACTGGAGGAGTAGTTTGGATGCTTCAAAAATACTAGGAAGTTGTATATGACAGATTGTAAGGGTTATGTTTACATTTTTTAATCATTTCACGAAAACCACCTGTATTGAATTTCAAATTCATTCCTCCTGCAGATAAAGTTGGGTTAGCTTAGCTAACATAAATTTTGGTATCCCTCAATTAAGGTTTATTGATTGCAGATTGCTGGTTCAGTAACTTCTCTATTTAATTGTCAAGGCCCATTGGATGCTCCTGTATTTGTGGGCAGTGCAATGGTTTCTAGGACGTTCTCTCAATTGCATGCTGACGCCCCTACATCTGCAGCATCTGAAGTACTTTCTAAAAGTAAAGAGGCTGGTGCACTAGCAGCATTTGATCGTGTTCCTTTCTCATGTGTCTCTGCCAATTTCACTTTCAATACTGATGATTGTGTAAGCTGTCATAATAACTAACACAAGGCAGTTTGGTGTAGTGAGACATTGTAAACTTGACATCTTATTTTCAGTGAATTCTTTTATTGACATAACAGGTTGCTGATTTATATGGAATTAGGGCAAGCCTTGTAGATGGTGGTGAAATTAGAGGGGCCGGAAATGCATGGATATGTCCAGAGGTACATAGATGCTTGTTAAAATGGCATAACTTTTAGTTTAGGAATAAGACGCTATACCTTGATTAAACTATGAGTTCACACTTTTCTTTCTTATATTCTCTTTTGGTTCTCTTACTCAATTTGGAGGCATTAGTGTACTGGTGTAAGGTTGGAATGCCATCACTTAGGCTCCCTGGATAATATTTTTTAGGGAAGGACGTTACATTAAGTTTATTTGGAGCATTAATTTATCCTCCTTATGAGATTTGGTGGAATTCAACTTTGCACAAGAGTTACTCATTGACCTAAATGTAGTGGATCTTGCATCGACAAATCATTAGAAAGCAGTTTTGTTGGGGTTTTCAGCTATTTTGCTGGAATAAATTTCACATGTGAACATTGTTTTGCATTTGTATGCCTCCCCAAATTAAAGCTCATGTCTTCTACAGTTTCTGCTTCCCTCCTAAATTGTACTATTTTATTTTTTTCCTTCAGGGTGAGGTGGATGAGACAGCTTTAGATATAAACTTCTCTGGCAGTTTGGCCATTGATAAAATCATGCCTCGCTACATACCAGGTTATGTTCACCTGATGTCTTTCAAATTGGAGGACTTAAATGGTGAAACAAAAGTTTCAGGATCTCTTTTGAAACCGTAAGAACAGCCATGATTTATTTTCAATTTTCTAATGTTTAGTATCATTGCTTATAATATCATTTGCTATCTGATTTTTCTCCCATTTGTTTACTAAGCTATCTACTTTTCTCATTGAGTGTCTTCTTTGATTCATTTATAATGCAGGCGATTTGATATAAGGTGGACTGCAGCTAAAGCAGAAGGGTCTTTTAGTGATGCTAGGGGAGACATCATCATCTCTCATGAGTCCATTACCGTCAATTCTTCCTCAGCTGGATTTGATTTGTATATGAGAATTCAAACATCGTACATTGATGATTTCCCACTTAAAAGAGAAGAGTTTTATGCAACAAAAACTGTTCCATTTACTGTTGATGGAATTGAGTTGGATTTACGAATGCATGGCTTTGAATTCTTCAATGTGGTTTCTCCATATACATTTGATTCTTTAAGGCCTTTGCATCTCAAGGCAACTGGAAGGATCAAGTTTCAGGGGAAGATCTTGAAACCTAGTATTGGCGATAACGAACAAAAGTTTGAGGATAGGCCTCAGGAACAGACATTGGAGAAAGGAAGTGCAGATAGCCTTGTCGGTGAGGTTTCAATCGCTGGTCTCAAACTGAATCAACTGATGCTAGCACCTCAACTGTTTGGGTTGTTGAGAGTTTCGCCTGAGGGTATCAAGGTGTTTAAACTTTTTCTTAAACTTTTTTCTATCTATAGATTGTCTTAGTTATATTATGCTGTACTGCTTGCCAACATTATCATGGACTAGTTAAAATTAAATAATTTGGAGTTTAATGTTAATTTCTGTAATGTTTCTACCTAGCATTGTATGGTCTTTTCCAATATAATAATGTTTCCTAACAATCATTTTCGGTATACAGTTGGATGCCTCTGGCCGGCCTGATGAAAGTCTTGCATTGGAATTTGTTGGGCCATTACAGCCCAGTGGTGAAGATGGTCCACATAGTGGAAAACTGTTGTCCATATTCCTTCAGAAGGGTCATTTAAGAGCTAATGTTCGTTTTCAACCACTTCATTCTGCCAACTTGGAGGTATCCTTATTTTAGTTTTTGGTCCCATTGTTTGAAGTTTGCTGGCTTTTCTGCTTGCTAAATTTTGACCCGCTTCTTAGATACGGCATTTTCCACTTGATGAGCTGGAGCTTGCATCTCTCAGGGGTACTGTTCAAAGGGTATGGCTTAAAGTTTTCACACTTAATTGTTTTCTATCTTTCCCCTGCACTTATTTAATATCCTGTTTACCTCTACTATACTGTAGTCAAACTATGTCAGGTAGAGTTCTTACTCCCCACTGTTTTAGAGCTGAGAAATGTCATGAAAAGAAGTGTGTGTTGTTTTCAGCTGGTAGCTTGTTTGCTTTCAGGCAGAAATCCAGTTAAATCTTCAGAAAAGAAGAGGACATGGAGTTCTATCTGTTCTTCGGCCAAAATTTAGTGGTCTCCTGGGTGAAGCCCTTGATGTGGCCATTAGATGGAGTGGAGATGTTGTGAGTGCCTTGACTCAATCTTTTATATGTTGGAACCTGAATTTAGCTGCATGTTAGTTGACTTTTTGGTTATCCTGAGAATTTAAGGAACAACTTTGTTTTGCATTTCCTGTACTTGATTTTGAATGTCTGACTGAGCGCGTGTATTAGTCTGATTCTACTAGCTTTATGTCTCTTTTTTATTTGCAATATAAAATTAAGTTATTTGTTTTCAATCTTTAGCTCTGGCAAAATCCACACATATATATTTTGCCTTTAATGATTATATAGGAAGGGATTTCATACACCTTTAACTGATTTTATTGTAATGTCAAGCAGTGAAAAGATTGCAAAACTTGGATTTCTAAATCCTACAAATTGTATGAACTATGTTGTTATTTTATCTCTAGTGTAATTTTTGTGCAAGTGGAATCGTTTTGATGGTTATGTTGGATACTGATTATAGTCAAGGGATTGTTGTTCAGATCACCATTGAGAAAACTGTTTTGGAACAACACTACAGTCGCTATGAACTTCAAGGTGAATATGTGTTGCCTGGCACCCGAGATCGAAGCCCTGTAGGAATAAAGGGGGAAGGCTTTTTGAAAAAGCTTATGTCTGGGCATCTTGGTAATGTTATATCCTCAATGGGCAGGTGGAGAATGAAGCTTGAAGTAAGTAGAGCTGAGGTTGTTGAAATGCTTCCTCTGGCTAGGCTTCTTTCTCGAAGTGCAGATCCTGCTGATCATTCAAGATCTAAGGTCATCAACGCTTTCCTTTGAAATTATTTATGACATTGTCTTCAACTATGCATTCTTGTTTTGATTTTCTTAAGATCATTAGTGATAATACTATTTTCTAAAGCATTGCAGCTTCGGCAATTGTTATTTTTATATCTCCCACTGAGTGTTTCTTTTTTGGAAATACAAAATATATAGTAGCTATAGTTATAAATTAAGATCAACCCAATTTAACTTTATGGGAAATTTGGGCAAAATAAACAATGTGTTATGGGACTAGCACCCCTGGTCTTATTTATATTCCATAACACAGTGTTGGTTGTTTTACTCAGTTTTAAACATTTATAGGTATTTTTATCACTTTTCAAAATATAATTGTGCTAAATGCTCCTACTGTAACATTTCATTGGTAAAATTGCACCTTTACTGTTTATTTAATTTTTGGAAATTGAATATACTGTGGGATAATACTGATGTTATAAGGATGATATTTGTGCAATGGAGAATCTGAACATGTAGGAATTGTATATGCCTGTTCTTCTCTGATAGTTCTCTTCTAAACTGTTTATTCATTATTCTTTTCATAGTATAAGTTTTCATTACTAATGACTTCCACCTATCTTCGCTTTTCTTTTGACACAAAATGTATATATTACTGCAATTGTTGGTCATGCCTGTAAGCTGATTGTAATATGCTATTTTGTGCTTAATTGTTACAGCATGGACTCTGACTTTTGGTATCTCTGTAGTGGTTTTGTTTTTACATTCGACAATTAGATAAGTGTCTCTGTTTACATATATATTTATTATGAAAATTTGCATGGTGCTATGTAAAATATATGCAGGATATTTTTATTCAGAGTTTGCAGTCAATTGGATTGAATGCTGAAAGGCTTCAGCAATTGCTTGAGGTATTTTGTTTACAATAATGGCAACACGCGGTGTATGAGTTTATGCTCATAATTTAGCATAAAGTGCATTTGACATCTTTTTTTCATTTGTGTTTTTCCCCACAACCATTAGTCAGTGGCCTCTAGCTGGCTCTGAAAAAATTGAAGTGCCCTGTCACTGTTAATAATGGATAGTCGGACAACTTGCAGATTACGAGGGGGCATCATGCTCCATCAGAAGACATAGTTCTAGAAGATTTAGACCTCCCGGGGCTCTCTGAACTTAAAGGTCGGTGGCATGGCTCTCTTGATGCCAGTGGTGGAGGGAATGGAGACACTGTGGTAATCTTTGCTCTGACTGCATTCCTTACAATTGGCATGAATTAGTTGTTTTTGAAGATTTGCTTTCTCATTCTGTCATCAGGCAGAATTTGACTTTCACGGTGAGGACTGGGAGTGGGGAGATTACAAAACCCAGCGGGTCTTAGCAGTTGGTGCTTACAGCAATGATGATGGACTCCACTTGGAGAAAATTTTTATCCAGAACGATAATGCCACCATTCATGCAGATGGAACTTTGTTAGGGTCTAAAACAAACTTACATTTTGCTGTCCTGAATTTTCCAGTTAGTTTAGTTCCTACTTTAGTTCAAGTCATTGAGTCTACAGCAAGTGATGTTGTTCACTCTCTGCGGCAATTGTTAACACCGATAAGGGGTATATTGCACATGGAAGGGGATCTCAGAGGAAGCTTAGCAAAACCAGAATGTGATGTGCAAGTAAGGCTACTGGATGGCTCTGTTGGTGGTATCGATCTAGGGCGTGCAGAAGTTGTTGCTTCTCTTACCTCATCCAGTCGTTTTCTATTCAATGCAAAATGTGAACCTATAATCCAAAATGGTCATGTACTCATTCAAGGAAGTATTCCAGTCAATTTTGTACAAAATAGCAGCACGATACAGGAAGATGTAGAATTGGATAAAAATGGGGCTACTTGGGTTCCTGACTGGGTAAAGGAGAAGAATAAAGGAAGTGTTGATGATGGCAGTGAGAAGAAACTTTCTAGAGATAGAAATGAAGAAGGTCGGAATACTCAGTTAGCAGAAAGCCTTAAAGGATTAAATTGGCAGATTTTGGATGCTGGAGAGGTCAGGGTTGATGCTGACATAAAAGATGGGGGAATGATGCTGCTGACAGCTTTATCTCCTTATGCCAATTGGCTCCAGGGTAATGCCGATGTCATGCTTGAGGTGGGTGAAATCAATATTATTTTCTCACAGTTATATTTATTCAAGTTATGAGTACTTCTCTAAAGTGTGTCATATACTCCTACTTCCATTTTTTAAAAGGTGAAAGGCACAGTTGATCAACCGGTTCTTGATGGATATGCATCATTCCACAGGGCAACTATAAGTTCGCCAGTGCTACGAAAGCCACTTACCAACTTTGGTGGAACTGTTTATGTGAAATCAAACAGGTTGTGCATCAATTCATTGGAGAGCAGGGTAAGCAGAAAGGGAAAACTGCTTGTAAAAGGGAACCTTCCTCTTAGAACTAGTGAAGCAGCACTTGGTGACAAGATTGAATTGAAGTGTGAAGTTCTGGAAGTACGAGCAAAAAATATTTTGAGGTTGTTATCTTAAGTACAGCTGAAGGTTTCTTAAGTTATTTTTGACTTATTTTTGGGCATATGAAACTATTTGACCTTCTATTAATTAATATTATATTTTTTGAAAAAAAAAATTTGTTGTTGACTAATGGAATTGACTTTTTTCTTTGGAATACATGAATTTCCTAACATACATTCCCTGATTCTTTTTCAGTGGCCAAGTTGACTCACAGGTGCAAATAACTGGTTCGATATTGCAACCAAATATATCTGGGAATATTAAACTTAGCCATGGAGAGGCATATTTACCTCATGATAGGGGTGGTGCTACTACTTCTAATAGATTCCCGTCAAATCAGTTTATGCTTCCTGCTGGTGGTGTAAGTCAAGCAGTTGCTTCAAGATATGTTTCACGTTTTTTCAGCTCCAAATCTGCTGCTTCAAGGACCAAAGGTTCTCAGTCTTCTGGTAATTCTACTTAACGTCGTGATTACTTCTTTCTGTATTTGATTCTGAAGCAGAAAAGAATGAAAAACAAAGAAATAAATCACAGAATAATTACGAGATGTCCTCCTGAAAATGATGAAGCAAAACCTAATCAGGAAAGTAAGGCTGTCCTATCAAATCATGGAAATAGAGACATTTCTTTCTCGACCAGATTTCTAAGCCTGCAACCAACATATGATTCTCTGTCCTGCCAAATATTTTTTTTTCTGACTGGATTATTCTTTAGGGTAAATAGGTGTAAGGATAGAATTAGCGCAGGCTTATTTGGGAAATCCCCAAAAGCACTTAAAAAGGTGTTTTTACACAATATAGGACAAAACTTGTCGCAGTACCATGCAGCTAATTATTAGGTTTATTGTTATACTTTTATATTTTAGAATATGTTTCTGCATATCATGACAATTTCTAGAAATCTCACAATGCAGTTAAGTCAACTCAAGTTGAAAAGGACATGGAGCAAGTGCGGATTAAACCAAATGTTGAAGCCCGTCTTAGTGATTTGAAACTTGTTCTTGGACCTGAGTTGAAGATAGTATATCCTTTGATTCTCAATTTTGGTGTTAGTGGAGAGCTTGAATTGAATGGCCTTGCTGACCCCAAATGGATAAAACCTAAAGGTATACTGACATTTGAGAATGGTGAAGTGGATCTAGTTGCAACACAGGTTTGTCCACTCTTTTATTTCTTAGCTCTTGTTACATAAATTGTAACCTCTGGGAGTCTTGTCGGCTATTTTCGAATTGACTTGGATTTCAACTGCATGAGTCATTGTTAATGTCATGTCATTTTGTTTCAAATGCAGGTGAGATTAAAACGAGAGCACCTGAACGCCGCCAAATTTGAGCCTGAATATGGACTAGACCCCATGCTGGATATAGCCTTGGTTGGATCTGAGTGGCAGTTTAGAATTCAAGGCCGAGCGAGCAATTGGCAGGACAAACTTGTGGTGACTTCAACACGTTCTGTGGAACAGGATGCATTATCACCCACCGAGGTAAAAGAAAATTGTCATCCTTCTGAAGCCTTTGTAAATCTGATAAAACCCTCCTTTGTTGAAAGACACACACCCATTTTATGATTAAAATAAGAGTTGAAACAATCAACAATCAGAATTAGAGGAATAGAAGGATAAAATGGGATATACTTTAAGACAGAATACAAGAATGTAATGAAAACAAGTAAAATGGGTCATCTTTAGTCTATTTTATTAGATGCACACTGCTCTGATAATCTAAAATCTATATATGCAGCCACCTTTAAAGTTTGTTCCATGTAATCATAGTCTGATGAGTCCATAAACATTTCATCTGTGAAACTAGGGTGGTCATAATTAGAACTCCAGGCATTATGATTATATAATTGTTTCTGTATGCGCAGGCTGCCAGAAGGTTTGAGAGTCAGTTGGCTGAATCCATTTTGGAAGGGAATGGTCAGCTGGCGTTTGAGAAACTTGCAACTGCAACCCTTGAAAAGTTAATGCCAAGAATTGAAGGCAAGGGAGAGTTTGGACAGGCAAGGTGGAGACTCGTATATGCGCCACAGATACCTAATTTTGTTTCTGTTGATCCCACAGTGGATCCTCTCAAGTCACTTGCCAGTAATATATCTTTTGGTACAGAGGTTGAAGTCCAGCTAGGGAAACGTCTTCAGGTAAGCACGATAAAGATCGTAAATCTGTCAAACTCTGTTCTTATGACTCTTTGTTTATTTTATTCACCTTCTCAATAAATAAAAGTAGACATCAGATAGATTGGCAGTAGGGGGAAAACTTTAGGTATTATGGAACAAAAGAAGCTACCGCCTTTTGAATTTGAGATCACATATTCTTTTGAGGCTACCATGGTTAAATGTCCTCTGGGATACAGGCTATTGTTTATTTTTGGAACTCTAGTTTCCTTTTGAAATATCAACTTGAAGTTAATTGTTTGATAAAGTAGTTATTATCCCCAAATGCTTTGCTGGCTTTTACTTCTGCATGCTGTATTCTCTTGCATTCATTTATTATATTGTTGTTGCTGTTGTTATCTAAAAGTGAATGATTATGTTGCACCAGGCAACAATTGTGAGGCAAATGAAGGAATCAGAGATGGCAATGCAGTGGACATTGAGCTACCAGCTTACAAGTCGGTTGCGAGTGCTCTTACAATCAGCTCCATCTAAACGCCTTCTTTTTGAGTATTCTGCTACATCCCAGGATTAATTGGGCTTGTTAACTATTTTGTACAAGGAAAAGGCTATATAGAATGCCTTCTAGATAGATGTGTAGTAGTGTGTACACGTGCATTTTCCTTTTGCTCGGATTGAGCTCTCCTCTATTTGTACAGAATATTCAATTTCTAATAAAGGAAATATATCATTTTAGGCCCAATTATAATCTATTCCCATCAACTTTCAAGATTGATTTTAGGTTCAAAGAGACTATTAATTTTGTGTATGGTAATCCGTTATATTAACTTCGTCTCCAAACGTCTTCATTTTGACCAATTGATTCCCATCTTGAGAAAAACTATGCAATTCAAATTACTGTGAAATTAAAAAGAATAGTTGTTCAGCCATACATAACGCAAGTTCATTTTACCGTGTTACATGACTAATTTAGATGCCCAAGGGAGCATTTTGGTTCAGAAGTGAAGCCAAGAGCGAGGAGACAAATGGTAACAGTAAAAGTGAAAATTTTTTACAAATCATAACCAAAAGAATATGATACAATACTCATTGTTGCATTGTTCAGAACCTAATAAATGACAGTGATAGCCTAATAAACTAAACAAAAATTTGGGTGTTTACCAAAACCTCCATGGATCTTTGAATGGAGGAACATATTCTTCTGTTGGTTTAACTAGACGGAAAGAATTCACTGCTTTTTCAAGGAAAGGTCCCATCTGTATCATAACGATAATAGCTTGAATAAGATAATGGAGATTGTTGCTTCAGGTGACTGCATATACATTTATTTACTAGGACCATGTACTTCCAATAACTCAACAAAACATATGAAACTAGTTTTGCAACAAAAATTTTCCTCACAAGAATTACAAAAGCATTTAATGACACAATACTTCATATTGCTAATATGCTTGGAGGCTGAAGATACCAGGAAATATAATTTACCTAAACTCCAAGGTCAGGAAGGCAAATTAGGCATGGACATCAGCATGTTCACATTTATCATCATAGACCATAGCAGTTTTCAGCCATAGTTCCTTCTGGCTGGTATGTCTTTTATTTGATCTTTCAATTAATAAATAAAGGACATCCATGACTTTCTCCAGTCAGCTCATATATGTCATTTCAACTAATAAGTTACTCATGTTTCCCCTGGTTTTTGAGAGGAGAAACTGTGGGACAGTTTATATTCCCTCCTAATAAGTCAATTAGAAGGGTTAAGTTTTGATGCTAGTGGAGTAGTGGCTGAAGTTTATATCCAATAAATTACACGAATGCCAAAATGTACATCCCATGTATGAGAAAGAGAGAAAGTGTTACCTTTTTCCACTGTGGGCTGAGGGTAGAAGCACTTAGAGAATACAGATATCCTGCACCAGCAGACAAGAAGTTTTAAACTGAAATACTAAGCAAGATATAAAATGAAGAACTCATGGTTTACATGAGAAGAAACCAATGTATGTCAACATCATTGAAGTGCCAAAAAATTTAAAGGGATGGATTAAAACAGAGATATTTCCTTTATTTTTTTTCAATGACCACTCTCATTGAATAGGAGAAGCAGAAAAGAAAATAAAATTATTGCCATAAAATTCTTTCACGAGCTTTGTATGAATGTGCAATGGACAATCTACAAAGGTATGAATAATCCAGACATTCAAAATTAAAGAAGTAAGGCGAATAAGAGGATTTACCATCTCTTTCAGCTGTTGAAGAAACATAGTGCCGGTAAATAGCTTCTTGGTCCTATATGAACACAAATTACTAATCAAATGATTATCAGAACAAAAGAAAATAGGCTTAGCACCATTCAATTTTTACAGTTGCCTCACTTCCATTACATCAGAAAAAAGAACTTGAACTCTTTTAAAAAACTTTGTCAATCACTTATTAAAGGACAAGATGGCACATTTTATGTAAAACTTAAGGAACTAAGATGTTGAAATAAGAAAAATAAAGAGATAGGGATGCCTAAGTTGAAACTCAAATAATTGGTCTACTAAACAAGATATGGAGAGAAAGATAACAAACAATCCAGACAAGAAATTACTTACTAGCTTTGTTGGTGATTTCCGAACAAGGTATTCATAATACCAGTAACGTTCACCATCAACCTGTTAGGTGACAAAAGATAGCCTCATAATGCAAATTAACTTTCACTTAAATATAGACACACGATTCTTCCTTCTTTCTATATGCGTCACAGTATTCATAAACAGATACATATGTGCTAATTTTCGGTTTGACAATATCTGCTCAAAATAAATGTCCTCAATAAAAAGAAATGCATTTATTGCAACATGCCAATCTAAATTTTCCTCTAATAACATTAAAGGAGAGAGTAAGAGACAGGTCAAAGAGCTTACTTCACTGGAATGTGTATCCAGAACTGAACTCTCAGCTAAGCGCTGGCTTGAGGTTACTCGCTGCAAAATGTTATAGCTATCATTTGAAGGTTTATAAAATTCACCCCCACAGATTGTTGAAAAAGAACTTTTGTGATGCAAATAGCTGCTATTTGTAATTAGTATCAGCTTTAATGAGTAACTTGCACCAGTACAAAAAAAGCTATAAACTGCATAAGCAAGAATAGCAAGAGCAAGTAAGCTACAAGTAATAATCAGGTGAGGTGTCGTTACCAGAGCAGACTTGTCAGACAAAACTGAATCAGCAACATCTTTTGCAGTCCAAGTGCTTTTGTCCGCTGATTTTATAAACTTTGAATTTGGTGGACCTATCTGAATAAGACAGTAATAATTGATGTGGCCAAAAGAGGGGGAAAATCATGGTAGAGTGTTGTTTTTATAACCAAAAGTGAGTATGTGATTGTCATCATACCGTAACAGAGATTATGAGATTATCAACAATATCAACACGCTCAGACACAATGCGAAGGCGAGCATCGGCTGCATTCATCATACGAAGCAAACATAATCTTTATTTTCAAGGTTGCTATGGAAAATGTATTGCCATTCTGATATGTTAAAGCACAAAAGAGTTCAATGATCACAAGAAAATTAAATATTGGTGGTACGGAAGTTCCAAGTCAAATCAACCTTAATCTTTATATGAACTTTTAACTGGATTAACTTTAGCTTTTACATAAAGAAAAACAACAAAGCTTACGAGAAAGTGGTGCAGCTGATGAATATCGTTCTGGCTTTCTGGATTCTACCCTTTAAACGTATTTGGGAAAAAAATTAGACTTCCAGAATTTACAGATATATAACTGAGATAAAAGTGTACGAAAGATAATGATCAAGGAAAATTGCCATGGAAAAAGGGACAAGCACTAGCACTCATGATAATTTCAATGAATAACAATAGAGGCAGCATAAAAAGTGAGAAGAATGAAAGTCTTAGAGTTCAATGTGCAATCAAGACCGTACAAAATGAATGAACTGCCTAAAAGAAAAAGAGTGTTCATATAAGCCAAGCACCACTCAAAATAAATGAATGAAAATGTGTGTGAAAGGCGTACCATTTGAAGAGAAACTTCTTAGATGGCAATTCCACAGGATACAAATAAGAATAAGCATTAATTTCATCCATGAATGAAGCCATTTTCAGCTCCTCATCAGCAAGCGCCACTAAAAAACAAAGGTAGCAATCAGTAATAACAAAACTAAAGCATATCTACTCATCTACATATAAATTGTCCTATGGATATATATATGTATAAGCATATACCAGAAGATGGTAACTTTATGGACAGTGAAGAGAGACCCAACACAACCAAAGCTAAATCCCTTCTAAAGATCCTCTTTTGAGAAAAGGGTTCTGATGAACAACATGAAATCTGTCGTTTATGCTGAGATGTCTTGTGGTTTAGAACAATCCTGGTACGATGACTTCTGAGAACCAAAAACACTGTCAGTTGATATCAGAGCACAAATATGCATGCAATGAGAGAGAAGAATAAGAATACCTGAAAAAGAAGAGATTGGTATTAATATTATTGTTGTTACAAATGGGGGATAAGAGACATAGGCTTGCTGGGTGTATAGATGAAGTCATTGCCTTCCTTTTGGGCTCACTCTCACTTCATTCTTAGATTTGCTTTTCAAGTTGCAAGTGCTTCTGAGCTATCCTGTACTTCATTCCAGTGTTCAACCCAAAACTCATATTCTCTCTCCTACCTTATCATCTCCTTTTAAAATGGACAAAATGGGGTCTCCAATTCCAACTTGGACAAATAAGGGATAGTCCCCAATTTGTCCTAAATGAAGTTTGTGATTTTGTGTCAAAACAGTAGTTAATAGCGATACTTGGGTAATAAATGTGCACATAATTAAATTTCTAAGATAATGCTTATGCATTCAAATCACTACTATAGTACTACTTCCAGTCCTAAAATATAGGATTTAGATAACTTTTTTTTTGAGAGGTTAAGGTTGCAAAATAGTCTATTAAATCATGACATATTTGATATATTTTTAGATTATCCATTAGTTTATAAGTAAAATAAACTAGTTTAAGGGAAAAAAATTAGGTAAATCAATGTATAATTAACTTATTTTTGTTTTTTAGGATTTTTCAAAAAAGTCAATTAGGTCTTATATTTAGGACCGGAGGGAGTATTTTTTAGGGGTTAAGAATGAAAAATGACCATGTACTACTTATGTCCGTTGGTCAAGGTGCATCTAGCACCCTCTACTTTTTTATACGGGCTTAAAATTGCCCATCAACTTTTAAAATGAGCCAATAATAACTTCTGTGTTGAATCCTCAAAGTTAACTGTTACTTTTAAATGTTACTTTTAAATGTTTTATCAAAGAATGTGAGATGGATGTTGAGTTGGTCTATGCACATGCCATTAAAGTCAGAATTTTAATAATGTGAAGGGCCAAAATTGACCCTATATTTATGCATGGCACCTTGTACTTTTTTATTTGGAATTGTCCATCAGTTTACAAAATCAGGCCAATAATGACTCTTACGACTATATAACCAAACATATGCCACTTTACTCGCATGAAGGCTATATTTGAATAAGTGTGCAATTTCTAGGCAAAATTGATAAAGAAAATTTATAGGTGGAAGTGATCCTCAGCTAAAACTTTCAGAGTAAATGTATAGTCTCCATTAATATAGTTACTTTTCCAATGGATGCATGGCTTCTCAAAAAAAAAATGTAAATTCGAAGTCCTTATGAACATGACACTAAAAAAACACGGGCCATTCCGGCGCACGCATACCGGCGTTTTGATTCAAAACGCCTAAATGAAACGCACATCGGCGTTTTGAATGAAAACGCCTGCATGAAGCGCCGGTAATTTTGGCGCGCACTTCCCGCCTATTTTCCCGCGTTTCCCAACCGGCATTTTGGGTTACCAAAACGCCGATATGTATATTTTATTTAAAAAAAGAGGCGCCTGACATTTTTTATTTTTTTTTACAGAAAAAAAGCATATAGGCGTTTTGATCAAAACGCCGATTTGCGATTTAATAATAATTAAATCGCATATAGGCGTTTGACAAAACGCCTAGGTGCATTATACAAAACGCCTATATGCTTTTTATTATATTTTAATGCATATAGGCGTTTTGCCAAAACGCCTATGTGCATTATACAAAACGCCTATATGCTTTTTATTATTTTTTAATGCATATAGGCGTTTTGCCAAAACGCCTATGTGCATTATACAAAACGCCTATATGCTTTTTATTATTTTTTAATGCATATAGGCGTTTTGTCAAAACGCCTATATGCGTTATTTTAATGTTTTTTTACAGGTGTTTTCCCAAAACGCTGGTCCGCACCTCCGTTCCCTATAAATAACTCCTCCCTCCTTCAGCTATGTCGCTCATTTTCTCCTGTTTTTCTTCTCTTTCGTCTCTCTCCTTTAATGTTGTTGTTGTTTTTGATTTTATGGTTCTTGGTGACATTTCTTTTGTAATGTTGATATCTATTTGATCTTATGGTTTTTTTTTTACATATTGTTGTTGTTGTTTGATTATATATATTTATGTATCTTGTTTTCTGAATTATGTTTTTTATTCCTTATATTTATGTCTATTATTGTTATTGTCACTTTGGTGCTTATCTTTTATTCATTTTTGACCATTTTTCGTCCTGGTTTTAAACAAGCAGGACGAAAAATGGTTTTTTTTTTTTTCTTGAAAAAACGCGGATCGGCGTTTTGGGAAAGCGCAGGTGTGCGTAAATTAAATAATATTATATTATATTACATATCGGCGTTTTGGGTAAAACGCCGATATGCTAATATTATATTATTTTTCTTGGATTTTGGTTCCGGCGTTTTACCCTCGTATGGGCGTTTTTCAAAACGCCGATGTGCCGCGTTCCCACGACATATTTATAGGTGTTTTGCCAAAACGCCGTAGCGTCATTCCGCCGGAAAATTCCGCCGATTCGAGGTCAAATAAAACGCCGATAAGAGCCTCATTTTTTGTAGTGTGAAGAGCTCATGATGCAGCATAAGCATACAAGAAGGTAAGATGGCAAGGTGATATGACACGTAAAAAGATCCAATATGTACCACCAAAGCCTTCCCTTCAGCAAATTCTCCTTTGAAAAGAGAGTTCTAGAGAGAACAGCATGAAAAAATTTGTTTAACTAGGATACTCCAACACTCTGAATCTCTTATGAGTAACAACATTACTGCCACGATTTGTGAGGACCAAGAACACAGTGATTGCAGAGAGTAAAGAAGGATGGAATAAACAATAAGTATACTTGAAGAACACATTGCTAATGCTATCACTATTTTGCTTCGGTTTGGGTTCACCTCGTTCTTAGTTTGCCTTTAAGTTTCAGCCTATGGAAAACACTGTTGAGCTACTCTGCCATATCATATAGTAATGTAATCCATTACAACAATTATTAGTGTTTATTAAAGAATAAAAAACTGATATTCTTGCCCAAGGGGCGTAGACCAGCCGGTAAGAAAGGAGAAGGTAAGGCACCGCGTACCCACCAGGTCATGGGTTCGAACCCCTGGGAAGTTGTCACCCCCAAAATGGGGAATCCCGGCGGCGACTTCGGATTAGTCGGTTCCCGAAGGGGGATGGACACCGAAGGCTCTAAGCAAAAAAAAAAAAAAACTGATATTCTCTCTCCTACCTTGTTATCTTCTTAAAATATGATTATGTAAGGTAAGTCAGTTTAGACTTTAGATACAAACAAAAAACTGATGAGATAATACGTATGAAGATATTATATTTTAGTTTTTGATAAAATCCATCCCCAAGTAATGTAGGGGAATGATTTTCTAGAGCCATATGAGCTAATCAATTGATATTATAGACTTTTTTTTTTGAAGGTGCCATTTTGATATTAAACTAAGCATTTTTAATATCCAACAATCGCGATATACACCAGTTATACTCATCTATTCAACATGGATTATACCTAAATACACAAATTACGAATTATTTAAATGATGAGCAATTAGTTACTACCTTACAATAAAACTATAAAAGTTCTAAATACTTGCTTATGGATCTGGAAATATTAATATATTTTAATTTATAAATTCCATATTAGTACATGCAAATTATAGTTTAGCACTTTATTTTAGTAGTTCTACATCTTTTTTTTTTTGATAAAAAGATATAAAACAATTACTCAGCAACAATTACTGAGTTTCTACGGTAAGACAACAAACTCAAATCAAAAACCAATAGGCTATGAATCAGATCTTGAGGGTCAACTTAGACCAAAAAATCAACATTCATATCTTGAGCTACTCCCGCAAGCATATCAGCAACACAGTTGGCATCTCTTGGGCATATCTTAAGGATCACTGTCCATTTCTTTCTCAAAAAACTTTTAATTTCCTGCAAAACCTTGAAATCTGGATGACAAACTGGAATCATCTTTTGCAAAATATTAACTAATTCATGGCAATCACTCTCAACAATCAAACTTTGAACTTTCTCCCATGATAACTTGAGAGCCCATAAAAAGCCCCAAGCTTCAGCAGACAAAGAAGACCCAATACCAATACGATATTGAAAAGCCTGTATGAAATCCCCATTATGATCTCTCAACACTCCCCCACACGTACAATATCCTGAACTCAAATTTCTTGCTCCATCAATATTGAATTTCAAATACCCATAAGCAAGATATTCCCATCTATCCAAATTATTTTCCTTCAACTCTTGATTCAAAACAGGTCTGCCCCATCCCAAACAAGCATAACTTCGAGCAATTACATTATATTCACCCCACAAATTATTGTTAAAAACAAACTCATTTCTCCTTAGCCAAAGATTTCTACAAATAATGGCAAACCATAACCTAAATTCAAAACCTTGAATTAAGATTCTTTGCCTCATACTCCAATTTAACCATTCATATACATTAGTGAAGTGAAAAAATTGAACTGCAATAGACTGAGGGAGCACTTTCCTCCAAACCTGATCAGAGCCACAACAATCTCTTAAAGCATGAATAAGAGTTTCCTCTGAATCCTTACAGATATCACAAGCACTCGTAGCAGAAATTTTCCTCTCCAACCTCAACTCATTAGTCAAAACTCTATCATGAAGACATAGCCATAAGAAAGTTCTATATCTTTGAGGCACCTTTAAACTCCAAGCAACCTTCCAATCTCTAGATATCGTAGCGTTACTGGGTTTCTTTAGTTGCTCATACACCGACTTAATTGTGAAAACACCATATGAAGTCCACCTCCAAACCGGGAAGTCTTGACACTCACTTGACCTCAATGAGACCCTCTCAATAGCCTTTAACACATCCTGAACAAAATAGTTTCTAAATTTTTGCCAATCCCAGGTACCTGAAGGAGATAGAACATCAACAACTTTCCAATTTTTTATATCCTCAGGAATTGCCAGAAGTGTAAGTGCACTTAATTTCCCCAAATGGGGAACCCACGAGTCCTCCCAAAAAGAAATCTCTCTTCCATTCACCACACGCCAAGCAATACCTTCCTTCACTGTATTCCAATTGCATCTAATACCCTTCCATGTTGATGATTCTACCCTTCGTTTCTTTACTTCTGGAATCAAGTCTGCCCCTCCCTTATACTTCTCCCTCAAGAATTGAACCCACAAAGAATCTCTTCGACTAATCAGAGCCCAACCAAGTTTGGACATATATGCCTTATTCTGGTATTTAGCCTTCCGGATGCCAAGGCCACCAAATTCCTTCCCAGAGCAAACTCTCTCCCATGAGATAGCATGAATCTTTCTTCCAGATGACGAGCTTCCCCATAGAAAATTACGACAACATTTATCAATTCGATCACACATACCTGACGGTAATGGGACTGTCTGCATCGCATAAGATGGCATAGCCGATAATACCGAAGATACAAGTGTTTGACGAGCAGCAAACGATAACATGTTCACCTTCCAGTTAGATAACCTAGTCTCCATCTTCTCCAAAACAAAATTATACGTTGAACTACTAACTTTGTCATGGATAATAGGCATACCAAGATACTTTCCCAAATCTGACGTGGGAGTAAACTCCAGAAAGTCACATATCTCTTTAGATCTAATATGATTTACATTCTTTGAAAAGAAAATCCTCGATTTGGAAGCATTAACTCTTTGTCCCGACACTTCACAAAAATCATCAAGAATAGCTTTTACTACTCCTGCTTGCTCCATATCTGCCTTAGCAAATAAAATAAGATCATCAGCAAAAAACAAATGAGAGATTGCTATACCCTTTTTAGATATCTGAAATGGTTGCCAATCTTTATCATTCACAGCTGTTTGAATCAAATGACCAAGTTTCTCCATAGCAAGGACAAAAAGATAAGGAGATAGTGGATCCCCTTGCTTGACCTCGCATGTGGGTTTAAAAGAGCCAGCATCAGCACCATTCCACAAGATGTTCATTAATGGTGTGGTCACACATTTCTGAATAACTTTCTGAATATTCTCCGGAATCTCAAGCTCCCTCAGACAATCAAAAATAAAATTCCATTGGATACGATCATAAGCTTTCTCCAAGTCAATTTTAATTGCCATAAAACCATTCTGTTTCCTCATATTTCGCATAGAATGAATAATTTCCTGAACCAGGATAATATTATCAGAACTCTGCCTCCCTTTTATGAAACTACACTGATTTGGAGCTACAACACGTGAAATAATTGGCTTCAATCTATTTGATATTATCTTTGTAACAATCTTATAAATCACGTTACAAAGACTAATGGGTCGAAGATCTTGAATAGTTTGAGGGATAGCAACCTTTGGAATCAATACTATTCGCGTCCCATTAATATGCTCTATTAAATCTGGCTTCTCAAACATGGATAAAACCAACTTCACAACAGAACCACCCACTGTCTCCCATTGGCTCTGGTAAAATAAAGGATTCAAACCGTCAGGACCCGGGGCTTTCAAAGGACTCATATCAAAAAGAGCCTTTTTGACCTCCACTTCATTTACCCCTCTTCCCAACATTGAAAGAGAGTTATCATCAATCCTAGGATATGTACATCCATAAACTAATGAACCATTATATACCTCTGATGAAGTATATAAGTTCTTAAAGAATCTCCTACCCATCTCCATAATTTCATCAGGATCATAAGACCACTCTCCTGACTCCAACTTCAAAGATAAAATTTTATTTCTGCGACGTCTCCCATTAGCTATCACATGAAAATACTTTGAGTTCCGATCTCCCTCATTATACCACTTCGTTCTAGAATACTGCATCCACATAACTTCCTCTCTAATTAAAATCTTCTCAAACTCACTCCATAATTCTCTTTGCGTCAACTCTAGAGATGAAGAACAACCCATACGAGAAATAGTATCATTTAAAACATTCAGCTGCCTCAAAATTCTTTCTTTAGACCTTTGAATATGCCCAAAGGTCTTTCTATTCCAAGCGGATAACTTCTTGGTGAATAAAGAAACAGAAGAATTCCAACTATCATTAATCTTCCAATTATTCTGTACAAAATTTGGAAAATCCTCATGCAAAACCCAAGGAGCGAAAAATCTAAATGGTTTGTAAACTTTCTTATAATTTTTCAAAATACTCGTATCCAGTATAATCGGAGAATGGTCTGATTTATATTTCGGCAAATGAACAATATGAGCATCAGAGAAAAATTCATACCATTTTGATGTAACAAACACTCGATCAATTCTACTTTGACTTGATCCTCTTCCCCATGTAAACCTTGGACCCGAAAATCCAATATTCAACCAAATCATTAGACAAAACCCAATTTCGAAAAGACACATCAACTCCTCCACCGCTCTGAGAGGAATTATTTCGATCTTCAGGACAAGTAACTGCATTAAAATCCCCCATTATCATCCATTTATCTTCCTCCGGGTTGCATATGGAATTAAGACCAGACCATAAAGATCTCCTCAAAATCATGTTCGGATGACCATACACCAATGTAACAAAAAACTCATTCCCAGTACCAACATCAATCACACCATGAATAAATTGATCCCCCGTGGTCAACACTGAGAATTTTGTTTCATCATCCCAAAATAACCAAATCCCACCACTGAATCCCCTAGCTTCCACAATATGCATATTAGGTCATCCCAACTTACGTGCTAGGCTTCTAGCTCTTGACCCAGGTTGACGAGGTTCCAACAATGCCAACAAATTAACACATTTATTCCTACACAATTCTCCAAGAAAACGGTGAAAAGGAGCACCTCCCGCTCCCCTAAAATTCCATGACATAAAAATCATAAAAAAGATATATATACAAAGAATGGTACAATATACGACTTCAAGAAGACATGACAACATCATGCATATTATCATCTCCCACAAGTATCTCGACATCATCAACAACTCCAAGGGCCCCATTACTTAACCCAAGCACAATATCTTTCAAAGGCTTTGTTGTATGCTCTAGTGCTTTATCAATAGCCCCAGGATCCATTAAATCAAAATTATTCTTTTGAGTAATACAAGTAGGGCGCCTACTCTTGTCCAGAATATCCTTATACACAATTACATCATTCGGCACACTAGGAAAGGAACAAGAAGATGAAGATGACCCTATCAACATTTGACTCCCTTGGACCTTTCTTTTTATCATATTATTTATTGGGCATGAAACTTGGCCCCCTCCACTCTTCAAAGAAGCTTCAGCTTGCTTGCCTATTTTCTTTTTCCCAAGTGACACATCACGTTTTATCTCACATGATTGGAGATTTTTAGAGACTCGACGATGTGTATCATAGACAACAATATCTTGCTTCTCCATAATTTGTTCAACTGAATCTTCTACATTCAAGGCAACAAAACGAGATCCCTCAACAGCTCCTACATTCTTGGCAATCACCCTACTTCCATACTTACTGTTAATGACTAGTTCAACTCTCGTACGATTCTCTTTTTGTGTCGTCGACGTGACCATCGTTCTTTGCTGCCGACGACGACGAGGAACTACCATCCACTCTCCAAATTCATTGGATTTATTTTCATGAGGATTAGCTACAAACTCTGACTTCTCTTCATCTACATTATAATTCGACGACACACCCATATCCTTCCTTACCTCTGTCGTATCATTCTTCTTGAAAGAACAACTCCTCATGTCATGACCATAGCGACCACAAGAAAAACAAATTGAATGAAGTCCTTCTCTATTTTATGAGATTGATTTGAGTTCTACATCTATCTTTGTGAAAAGTTGCCGCCTTGAATCTGCATGTGATTAGAGAGGGTTTTTTATGACCGGGTCGGATTGCATACATTTTTTTACCGTCACTCAAAAAACAATTATCTCATAAAATAAATAGCACGTTCCTCGAGGTAGAATTTTAGTACTCCCCCAGTCCTAAATATAAGACCTATCTAGGAAGATGAATTTGATCCTAAATATAATATTCATTTCTATTTCTTAAAAAATTGTCCCTAAATTATCCTTATCAATGCTCCTTAATAAAAGACAAAAAGAGAGGGAGAGTGAGAGTAATATAATGTTATTTTAACTAACTAAACTAACTTTTTTAATCTAATCAAATCGGGTAAAAATGTCTTACATTTAGGACAAGAGAGAGTAGTGAGTAATTTGGATTGAAAATTAGTTTTTTTTTTTTTGCCAGATTGAAAATTTGTTATTGATTAAGTATTTTTGGACTTGTGTTAGTTAAATCTGTACAGTAAGTAACCGAAACATGTAATAATAGGATAATCAATTTTCCAAACAAGCACTGAGCCACTGACTGAGTTGGCACTACCCAATAGTTCTCCACTGACTTGTCCTCTTATATTCTGATTTTCTATTAATCATAAATTATCATAAATAAATTATTAATAAATAAATAAAGAAACAAATAAATAAATAAAGAAACAGTGATCTCCCACCAAATTGTAGTCTCTGTTTTCCGTTTCAATCACTCTTCTTCTTCTTCTTCTTTCCCACCGAATCTCCAATATTAGGTTTTCGCTTCGATCATCACCCTCGGTAATTCTCTATCTTCTTCACTTCAATTTCCTCATCAAATCTTTCCTCCATAAACTAATCATATTTCAATTCACCCTCATCTTCATCTCTCTCTCACTGCCAATTCTTCTTCTTTATCTTGTATATGTATATATATGTTTGATAAATGAGATGTTCGGATTTTTACTAAGTAGTGGACATATGAGAGAGTTATGTGCTATGTATATAATCTTGAAGCATGCTCTGATTCTTTCTCCTTCGATCTAATTATAAAAATCTATGCTTATGTCGTTGACGATTATTTGTTCTATAATCAACGTTTAAATTGTGCCTTATCATAGCTGATATAATATCTTTGATCGTCTCTGTACAAGAAAATTCAAGAAACACGTGTCACCAATAGTAACTAAGTTTATGTGATCAGTGATCAATGGTGTAGATTGATTATTTGATTAGTCACCTGTATTTTCTTATTATCTCCTTTTTTTTGTTATAAAGACAATTCATTAAAACGATATAAAAAGTATATTACAAGGGAAAAATATTTTCTTATTATCTTGTGTGAAGGTAATTTGGAATTTTTTCTCTCTTTTGTTTGTATGGCATGTTGTCTGATTCGTTCTTTGAATTTTGGGGGCTTCATGATTGAAAGAAAGAAGAGATTGCATTGTGAAGAATGTCATCATTGGGGTCAAGGCTATCTTCTCTGAATCCAAATGCGGCTGCCTTTGTTCCAGCTTCCAAAAGGGAGGCATCTGGTGAAAGCAGTGTGTCATACAATCATGAGATTCCCCAGAAAACAACACAGAATCTCTCTACTTCTCAGGCATGTAATGTGAAGAGCCAATCTGAAGCTAGTTTTTCAGGTGCAACAGTGCAGGGTGAATCTCAGATGCTGGATGATGAATCTGAAATGGATCTGGATTTTCTTAGGATGCAATTTTCAAATGTATCTGATCAATCCCTTATTGATGCCTATATGTTCCACGGCCGTGATGTAGACGCTACTATGGACATGCTGAACTATCTTGAGGTAAACTTTTGTCTTCCTTTCCTGTGGTATATAGCATTATGGTTGCTTCCTCTCCTACTAGCTTGTCAAGTGACTGGAAATATTTAATTTTTCTATGCGTGTTAGATTTTGTTCAGGCTACCTGCTGGATTTCTCTTGATAGTGCTAATATTTTATCACTGCATACAACTGTTTGAAACCCACATAGTTGATTATTGATTGTAACCTACTATTAACTTGATTATCATGTGTTATATTTGAAGATAAATAGATGGATACAGGCTTATTTTTCCTTTTCAGTTATGGTTTATTTGTTTCTAGATGTATGATTTTTCAGAATTAAGCAGTAGTTTTATTTATCAATTATGTCGACATTAGCTCAAGTCTAAATTGGCTTAGTTTTCTTTGAGTTGATGCCACTTCTGTATTGGCTTATCCAATGACTTATCATGTGCTTCTTTATTGCTTTTTTCCTGTTTCTGAGATTGTTGTCTGCTTACAGTTCGATGGTGCCCCTTCTGCTGAAGATCAAGGTCTTCCGGACACTCTGGATATCGGCGATACTTCGGAATCTAGAGTTGTTGATTCTGCTTCATTGAAGCTGAAGAAATCAGCAGATGAAGCCGGTGCCTCAGATCCCTCAGCACCATTCAATATTTCTTAAATTGTTTAGAAAGGCATACTCTTGTGATGTCTTTTTAAAATAGTGTACAATTAGGGAAGGGTTTCTGAGGTTTGGGGCATCTCTCATACATGGTTTAGTTTCATGGTTTTGTATAGTTCTCAGCTTATTTTGTTGTGACGATTACATCTGAATTGTCTCTCTTTTGCTGGGTTTGATTGTGCATTGTGCCATATGGAATGGTGCAGCTTTACATTTAGAAATTGAAGGTTAAAAAAAGTGGCATTCAAATTCATCTGAGTTGATCTTTTGTTGGGGATGGATATGACTGCCTGTACATTGTACCGTGGTAAGTAACGGTTCTATATGCAATTGATTTCATCCATCATCTTCAATTCACCTGTGTTTCCTTTTCCTTTCTTCCATAAGTCCAAGGACATGAATTCCGAAGACTAATATGTATGATAATACTGTTAAGTACTACTCACTCATGTCCTACGTATAAGACATAGTTGACTTTTTTAGAAAATCCTAAAAAAGCAAAATAAGTCTATTTTTGAACTAATTTATTTGACCTATAAAGTAACAGGTTAACCAAAATTGCATCAAATATATAATAATTAAATATCATATTTTTCTTCTTTAATATCTCTTAAAGAAGTCAACTAGGTCTTATATTTAGGACAAGAGTGATTACTTCCCAACCATATTCCCCTGGTAAATCACCTGCATGAGGATGCTTTGCATGTATAACTTCGGAAAGGAGAGGAATGCCACAAATCAAAGTTATTAACCAATTTATTTTTGGTCTCTGCTCCTAGTTAATGGGAATGGCTTGCTAGAACTCATGAGTTAGGACTCGTATGCATATCATTGTTTTTCTGGTCACCAGTCAGAGATAAGCAGGTTGCATAGGCTACCATTACATAACCCGAGTTATTAATTTTTTTTGTCATAAATTTAATAGCAATATACACGAATTGAAAACTAACCGTGATATAGTAAATAATATACACGATATTCGGATCATGACTCATGAGGTTGAGGTTCATCTATGTCCAACCTTGGCGTGCAATGTAGACGGCCGTGTCATATCATGTTCATCAATTATTAATCTTCTTTGATGTTATATAATAATTATGTCTTAATCGCTCCAAATTCAAAAGGCTGGCACGGTATTATTTTGTGTATTTCTTTGGGATGATCATGCTTGCGTAACTAATACTCTGATCCCATTGATATTCAGTTCAGAAAAAGATCTCATCGACATGAAATTTGAACGCTACATTTTTTTAATATAATCCCGTTGAATTAATAGAAACTACTTCATCTGGTCTTAATTATAAGACTCTTTAATTTTTTGGAGAAATTAAGGACGCAAAACTAATCACATTAAAATGTTTATACTTTTATTCCTCAGAATAATTTATTTTACTTATGAAATGATTAGCATATTTATTTTATTTTTTTTTCGAATGAAGCATATTTATTTTATTAAAACTTAAAAGACGGTCCCTTCAAGTTCAGGTACAACAAATATAAAAGTTTGCGTAATTCCCGCGCTTAATCGTTAATCTTCACCAGAATCATTTCATTCGGTCAACTAATATTCAATCCTTTCTTTCTTAATCTATTGCTAATTGGATAATCAAAAATGCACGTCAAAGCCTGATACCATATATTCAAATACGTATTTTCTGCCCATTCATCCAGGCATTATTGCAATCCATTTTGTCCTCAATTTCCAAATTATATGAACTTCCTTCTTTCTCCAGCAGCTAAATTGTAATTTGATCAGATTTTTTGGTTATGGTTATGTTGATCATGTATCATTCATCCTTTACAATCATAATGAAAAGTCAGCTCTAAAAAAACCATTGAATGAGGTTCTTAGAGGAAAGAAACATATATAGGAGAAGGATTAGATAGTAAAATTTGAGGTTTTGTTTGAGATAAGAAGGTAACATGGGGGTAGATTACTACAATATATTGAAGGTTAATAAAAATGCTACAGAGGATGATCTCAAGAGGTCATATAGAAAGTTGGCCATGAAATGGCATCCTGACAAGAATCCTACCAACAAGAAAGAAGCTGAAGCCAAATTCAAGCAGATCTCAGAAGCCTATGAGGCAAGAATAAATTCCTTCTTATCAATTTATTTGCACTTGCCTATTATGAATGTGTGCTTGACTTTGAAAAACGGAAAAGGAAATGATTGACACTTTGACAGGATTTTTGTTCATTTGATACAAGTGACTCAAGTATCAAAACATGATTTAATAGCTTGACATTTTGTTTGATAGAAAGTTGACAAGTTTGAGATTTTAGGGAAGTTGAATAATTTGGAGACAATTTTTGAAAACATGCAAAGTTGTTTTTTGTTAATTAATTCAGGTACTAAGCGATCCTCAGTAGAAGATGATTTATGATCAGCATGGAGAGGAAGGGTTGAAGCCAGAAAATGGACCAGCAAGTGGGTTCAATCCCAGAAATGCTGAGGACATTTTTGCAGAATTCTTTGGGAGTAGCCCTTTTGGATTTGGAACATCTGGAACAGGCAAGTCATACGGTGGTTTTGGTGGTGGAGACAACATTTTTCGTACATTCAATGAAGGTAGGCAAATGCCAAAAAAGCCACTTGCTGTAGAGAGCAGCTTGCCTTGCAGCCTGGAGGAGTTATACTATGGATCCACAAGGAAAATGAAGATCTCAAGGAATATCCATTCCAATGGGTGTGTGTAACAATCTCTTCTACTATTTTGTTATTCAAGTTTGATCATTTATGTCTCTCCAATCTTATTAACCTTGGTATGCTTGAGTTGTTTGTGTTATTTATAGCCATTTTCAATCCTTTGCACCGTCGACTTACATTATATAAAGTTCTTGGCTTGTTAAGTATACTAATATATTGCTCTTCGCCAGTTTAGGATTGAGATGTTGAGTGACTAGTACATTTCTCCTTCTCTCCCCTACATTTGTATACATTTATTCGTAGTTAGTAACCCATCAAATGGGGAAATGGTTTATCACAATTGACCTCAAATCTCTCCATGTTGGCACGCATGCCTATGCTATAAAGTAAACTTATTAAATTACTACTTGTAGATGGTATGGTCTTCATGTCTAACTCAAAAATAGGCAATGATATAGAATAGACTAAAGAGTTGAATGCATGCTTTGAGTCATTGTAGGGAGAGACATTTTGATTACTCAGCGTAGATTATGGTTTACCCTTTTTAGACAAACATCATTAGAAAGTTGTTACAAAACATAGTGAAGGTCCACTAACCTCTCTTTTTTCTGTCTGATAAAACAACAAAAGACGGACAGTTACAGAAACAGAGATATTGACAATTGATGTAAAACCGGGGTGGAAGAAAGGGACCAAGATCACTTTCCCAGATAAAGGGAATCAACAACCAAATCAACTACCAGCTGACCTTGTATTTGTGATTGATGAGAAGCCTCATGAGATGTACACAAGAGATGGGAATTACCTGATTGTGAGACAAACTGTGTCACTATCAGAGGCAATAGGAGGAACAACGGTTAATCTCACCACACTTGACGGGCGAAACCTATCAATACCGGTGGCCGATATTGTGAGCCCAGGTTATGAACTTCTTGTACCAAAAGAAGGAATGCCAATAGCAAAGGAGCCAAGGAATAAGGGTGATTTGAAGATCAGATTTGATGTTAAGTTTCCAACCAGGTTAACGTCAGAGCAACGAGTAGGACTCAGAAGAGCATTGGGAGGCTGAAAATCCTTTCTTCACATCTGCTGCCTTTTTACTACCTTGGATTCACTGACACTGTTGAAAACCATCTTTCTTCTCAGTTGACAGACATTCTGATGCATGCACGCTGGGAATGGCGGGGAGACAAAATTGGCTTTCTGTTCTGTGCTATTTTGCGTTCATGTGTGATTTTGTATAATATTTCCCATCCTACTGCAATATTGTGCTAAATTTTCTAAACTTGTATGTAATCTATAACCATATGTGTATGTATCCGGGCTAGACTCAAGAACATAATATTTGGAAACATAAATTACTGCATAAAAAGTGTATATCGTATAGCTCACGAATAGTATTGTGTGTTTTTTTATTTTGCCTATTTTATTTAAAACTATCTGCCATCTATAATATTTAAATACAAAATTTTACTTGAGCGACATTGAATTCCCATATCTCAGCCAGCATTTGGCCTGGCCCTGAACAATCAGCAGCATCAAAAGAGGAAGAAGATTGAGGGCAATTTTGACATCAAAATTAAATGGAATGGATAAACTGTGAATAAACCATCCATATAAGCCCAAAATATAAAAATAAAAAAACTTTACAGAACCTATACCGCCTACGTATACAGGAAAATTATACTATGGTATTGATTGGGCTGACTCCAACTCTGCTCTCACCCCTAGGTTGGTTCGCCTCATCGCCAGAGACTGATTCTATTAGGTTTCCACCAACGTCACTTTTGCAAAGAGGGCACAGTGAATTAATCTTCAGCCATTTGTCTACACAGTCTTTGTGAAAAAGATGTGAACATGGCAACTCTCTCAGTTCATCGTTATTTTCATACTTTGCCAGGCAGATGCAGCAAACCTGTAGGAAAACACAGAAAAGTACAGAACCAGAGTCAAGTCCAGCAGAACAAACCAATTGAACAAAAAGAAAAACAATCATAATCCAAGGTTATAAAAAAGGCAAACTGGATCGCAGGATTTTCTAACACTATCACAAAAAGTTTGTGATAATTGACCCTCGGCCGAGAAGTAAAAATGTACACTTTTATATAACCACTTACTGCATCTTCTCCAGAGATCACACGCTCCTTTTCAGTTCCAGCAGCCACCACTCCACCTTCAAAAACATTTGAGTTGCTTTCATCACAGGTTTTATCACTGTTTTTACGTTTTTTCACCTTGAACTTGTATGTTGGCAGGGCATTAATAGATTCAGAGGTTGCCCCTCTTGTTTGAGTCAGGTCCTCTCTAACCCCAAGAATGGAAATTATACAAGGTAGACAACAGCATATTGTCGCACATAGAATGAAGGGCATAGCATAGCCAATACAGCTGAATGTCAAAAACACAATACATAACCTGCAAAGAAAAAATAAGCAGATTTATTCATATACTTCTATGCAAAAGCACCAGGTTTAATATCTGATCCAAGGCAATACCTATACATATTAGGAGCATCATCAGCAGACGAGTTCCCCCCAAAGATCCACACATTGCCAACAACGAACCATACAGCAAAAAAGCAATCTAAGCCCATTTTGAAATATTCCACCAACGACTTTAGTCTGCCAAGCGAGTAAGACCAACTAGTTAGGCACTTGGCAGCTTCTTAAATACTCACATCACAGCTAATATTATATAATCATTGAAAAAAAAAATCAAGATCTCATAATTGCATGACACTACTTTTACTGAATGGGGCACATTCTACCAAGCTTCTTAAGTTATAAATGCGACTGATTTCAAACTTGAGAAAAAAGATCATCAAAAGGTTGTGATGAAACAAAAGAAACCTCCAAATGCCCTTGGCATAATCCCTTCAGTTCATAAAAATTTGGACCAAGAAATTTATCTTCCAACCAAAGCTGCTGTTTTCTAGTGAAAATAAAATTTCAAATGATAATTCAAAAAGAGCAGTTAAACCAGATATCAGCTAGCATCAAACATCCTGTGCACATAATCATAAAGAGACTTGGGGGTTATGCCTCACCGGAAAAAACAAATTAGTTAGAACTGGTTAAGACAGACTTAGTTAACCAGAATATAATAAATCAATACCTTGGATTCATCATTACAGAAACTTGGCTGCTTCTAGAGGATGAAACAGCCTGATTGTCTTCTCCCCCATTAGTTCTTGAAACAGAAAAAAGTGTCCTTGAAGAAGCATTAACTCGAGGGGAAGCTTGACGTGGTTGAGATGAATTTCGTTCTCTACTCTGGTTATGATGATAATACCTCCAACCAAGCAAGGGGATAGTAGCAACACATCCGGATGCATAACCAACAATCCATGCTAACAATGGAGTGCGTGGATGTTCATGCCTTGACAACGATAAAACAACAATAGATGCAACAATCTGGCTAACCGTGAGGACTAGCTCAATAGATATCCATAACCCTGAATTCAATGGACTCCTATGCCGCCTGGTATCCCCTCGTCTAACAACTGAAGAAATCCTAGGATTCGTACCATTAGATGCCACAGAAACTGAAGGCAGAGAAGCAGGTAATCTTGCACTACTAGGCCTGTCTTCATGTTGTGATGTACCACCCCCATCATTAAAACGCCTATCATGTGGAGAGGTAGACGTGGAAGCTTCACTACTCCCAGCTATGTCAATTACAAACTGTGTCTCATTCACAGGCCTAGTATTCTCCATCGACAACGAGCAAGTGTCGTATAAACCTTCAAGATAAAATTTCCGTGAGGAAACGTTCATCCAAGTCCACCAACACAACTCACCACCACCACAACCAAAGAAGCATGATATTACAGAAATAACAACAGCCAAATAAATACAACTTTTCTTCTGAACTTAATCAAATTAAACGCCACTTCTTTCACTCTTATCGGCTTGAGCAAACAAAAATGCTACTTAGCCGACCATATACTGCTTCATTCACAAGATTATTCACAAAATTCCAATGATAAAGTTCAGAATTATCCCCGTCTGCAAACAGGAAAAGAAATTAACAACTGTTTGTCAGTAAAATTAAGCATATCCTTAATTCAATCATATTGCAAACACAACATATATTAAAAACTGATGAGGAACAATTAAATAGATTTCACCATTTCATGTATACTCTTGAGCATGATGGAAAAACAAGACTGACAAAGATAAATCAATTCCTGTAATTCTCAAACACTAGACATTCAATTTACCCTAGGATCAACAATCTACTTCACTTTCTACTCACCTCAATTTCTCTTCACAAATAATTCAAGACAGCGTTTGATTTATCAGTGAATAAATGACATCATCAAGAAATGAAACCAAATAATCCACACGTTGACTCGCATTCAACAAAGATCTCGCACTAAAATGAGTCCATACACAACGGTAAGATTAACAAGATAATAATCAATTAAAAAACGCAAAAATAAATAAATAAAAAACAAAATGAGAAAAAACCTGATTGATTGAAGCTTGAAGCTAGGCTAAGCGGCGGAGACGCCGGAAAACGCCGTGGAGAAAAATAAGACGGTGATCTCGGCCCGGCGTTTGAGGGCGGGGCCCACGCGTCGAAACAAACCGCTTAATGAAATCTTCTTCACTCCTTTCTTTCTCCTTTGCTTCTTGTACTCACCTGAGAATATCTTTTGCTTTTCCCGGTTATTTTTTATTATCGGACATTTTTACCCTTCATGGGAAGTGGGGTAAGTGTTGTTTTATGGGGGTAAGATTGGAAAGGAATGGAATTTGAGGGAATGAGTCATCGTTGGTAATGTCGTTCTGGCGAAGAGAGAAGCATAGGGAATAGCGATCACATATTTGAGTCAATCTATTGACCTCTCTGGATAATGGGCTGTCCACAGACAGAACAAACCTGTGTGTTTACCATTAAGGGTCTGTTTGGTACGAGGGGAGGGGAGGGAAAATGGGCGGAGGGAAAATTTTTGTGACATGAATTTATAAAAATTTGAGAAGTGGGGTTGTAAATTTTAAATTAATATATATAACTCTTATATTTTACATCTTATCTTTATTAAAATATCACAACCCCACTTCTTCAATATTTAAAAATTCATCTTACAAAAATTTTCCCTCCCCTCCCCTTCCCTCCAAATCCCTCATACCAAACAGACCCTAACGGGCTGCCCTGTGGATTACAAACTTATCAATATCAATATACATTTTTATGTCAAAATTACACATATTAGTTAGATACTTCAAATAAAATTATTTCATGTTTATTAGTGTTTATTTATAAATTTAAAGGGATGTTGTATTTAACTGGTCTGCTTTAATTTCTTTGAATTTGATTTTTTTATAAAAGACAATGATATTGAAGTAAAGCCATGATAACAAAAAAAATCATAGTAGAGAATCAAACGAGAATATAGGTGATTTACACAGCAAAACATCATAGAGAAAAGAGGGAGTAAAAAAGCCAGAGATTTGTTCGTGGTTGGAGTGAGGAAATTTATAGAGGGTAGCTCTTATTTACAGTGTTTAAAATAAACATTATATGTGAAGAATGTCACCGTCATAATTGTCTCTTATAAATGTTGTCAATTGATTATTATAGTAAATTCTCTCCTTTATCCAAAACAATAATTGATCCAATTTTAATTTTAACTAGAAGTAAATGTTGATTGACTCGACTTTACATTTCTTTATTTACAACTTTTCTTATGTCAGGTCTCTTTTAGATAATTTGGCCGATCAAAGACAAACCTAGACATATGATCCAATATATGTGAATTATCAATGTGCAAGTTTGGATTGATCACAATGAGGTCTCTTATAAGTCAATTAATCATATTTCGATCCTAAAAATAAATTACATTGAAGTTAACCGCAAGGGACTTTAAAGGTCAAAAAAGTCTCAATGGAATTGGGTGAGATTAAATATCTTGTTATTAAGTTGTTAATATCACCTCCTTTAATTGTCAATACTGCTGTTAAAAATGAGAGACAACTCATGGTTGACAACTCAATTACAGTTAAATGATAAGTTATTTAATATCACTCAAATCTTTTAGAACTTCAACTTAATTTGATCATTCTTTGGAACTTAAATGTGATTAACTACTTTATGAGGGATCTCATTATGATTTTACCTAAAAGTTTTATATCTACACTAAAAAAATTTGGCCACGTTTTTTAATCTTGAGTATCCTTATATATTTGTGCAAAGATCCTTTCCAATATCAACGCGAGACTCATGAGTCAGGGATCAGATTACATTGACTTTCTGTTGAAAAAAAAATATGATTGAGGGAGATTATATAGTCAACAAGACAAATAAATCAAAAAAATCACTCCACTCTCAAATTTGTAGCACAATACTGACGACTTGTTTAGGTGGAGTTAACTCATAACTCACTCAATCATGAAATTTCTAAGTGGGTTATTTTGTAAATATTTATATATAATTTCTTTAGCTGTGTTACTAAATCACTAAAGATTTATACAATGCTCAAGCTATAGTCTAGCTAAATCACTAACAATTAAATTTATCAGTCGTAATTTGTCCAAAAAAATTAACAGTCGTAATAACAAGGGGTAGAATTATTGTACGCAATAAATGAAAGGTTCGGACGTATTATTCTTCTTAGATCCTATGTCATATTCACCAAACATATAACTCTTGATTTGATGCAATAGAACTGAAAACCAGAACTCCAATCAAGTTCACGTGAAATGTCTTCGTCTGTTTCGGTGTTTCCTAAAATAAGAGTGGAGAAGGTTTCAAAAGCAAGAGAGGGGTTACTATTACGTGCAAATACAAATGACACGTAGACACGGTAGGTAATTAACTGGTTAGTAATGAATGTGCAAATGGTAAAATGTCAACAACAAAAAAAGAGTCCAAATGGTGCATTAAAAAATGGCGGAACACGAGTAAAGTATATACTATATAAAAAATGGGATGTGTAGAGTATATACTAAGTGTTCTAAGTATTGAAAATGGGAGTGTGTAGTGGAGAAGATAGGAAGGTACAATACCAAACTTGAGAAAATGTACAAGTCATTAAAAATCCAAATATTTGGTGGGACCTCACGAAGCTTTTTAAGAGCATAAACTTTTTGGAAGGGCCTTGAGAGGGAAAGATTAGGTTTGAATTTGCTTCTACGGTTCTACCTGCTTTACAGATTATTCCGATTACTATAGTAATGAGAGTGACATAAAGAACAATCTTCGTTGATAATTGATACTAGTAATCCCCGAACAGTACTTAAAACACAGGTGAAGTTTTTTATGTGGGCTCTGTAAGGAAAATCCAGCTTTAGAACTGGCGAAGCATGCTCATGATTCCAACTTTTTCAGATGTTGAGTACTAGTACTATCCAGAAAAAAAAAATAAAAAAGGAATGATGTATTTGAGATGATGTATTGGGTCATAAGATCTATTTCTAATTTTTATCAAATTTTTCCAAAATTACTATTATCAATATTCCTCAATAATAGACAAACTTAATTAAATCATAAATTTAAATAAATTAGGTAAATCTTATATTTAGGACATCAAACAATAAAATACTAATGCAATCTGATATAGTTGTTACATATAGAGGTGATATTAAGTCATACTTTAATCAGGGACTTATGACTTATCCTACAATAAGTCTAGCCTAGTCTATTTATTAAATAAGTTAGACTCATTTTCAGGCCTATTTATCTAAACATGCTAGCCTTTTTTTTGTAATTACCATAAAGCCTACATGTCTGACCTGTTTAATCATTTTGTAATTTCTTTTATAATGTATAATAATGTAATACAAATCATATATAAATTAGTTATAACATTATCATTTGTACACAAATTTCCTCCTTTTCACTCATTTGTTGTTCACATTTTCTTTATATCTTTCAAATACTTAAAGACACATTGTTAATTAGCTACTATTCCCTAATTTGTGTCATTTTCTCGAGCATAATAACTGTTGCAACTAGCAAGGTTGTTTAATTGTTCCTATAAGAAATAATATAATCTCAAAAAGGATATTTTATCAAAGTAATGGAAAACATCTAGGGCCCGTTTGGTTCAACCCCAACACACATTGTAATGGTGTGCAATGCAATGTAATGGTAATGCAATGTAATATTAATTACAAGGATGGTGTTTGGTTTGTTTTTAAAGGGAAGTTGTAATCATTATTTTATTTAAAACTATAATATAATACAAAGTCCAATTTACCCTCTACCTCATTTACTCTTCACCCGATCTGCAATTACATAGCAAGTTTAGAATTGCTTCCGGCCTGTAGTTCATTGCCATGATTCTGTTCTTGGCTTTTCTCAGGCACCGTTATTATTTTTCTCAAGCACTAGCAAGTTAACGAAAAAATGAAAAAACCGATGAAATCAAAGCTTCAGATAAGCAGCAGATTCTTTATTATAAGTAACAGCAAAATGAAAAATTTGATAAGCAATAGGAAAATGAAAAGAAACAGAAGCAAGAAAAATAAATCAAAGCTTTAAATCCTTGTTTCACGCTTTATCACTTTTAGCGTCTTCCAACATCTTCTTCCTTACATTCGTTTTTCTCATCATTCGCAATTAAAAGTTATTTTGCGCCAATTTACTCCCTCCCCTCTTCCAATGCCCATTCTCTTCCCTTCTCTACCTGATAGTTCCACATCATTTGATTCCTAACTCTTAATTTAGTTTTCCTTGCAGATTGAAATCAAATCCTACTCTTGTAGTCGATTATGATTCTCATAGATATTAGGGATTTTTTTATGGATGATTTTTTCATTGAAATTTTGCTTTTGATTAATTCCAATTCCAATTTCATTTTGATTTGATTATAATTGATTTTTCATTGATTGAATTTTAAGGAGAATAGTCTACAATATGGAAATTGTAAATTTGATTGACAAGGGCAAATGTGGTCTTTTTATTAAAGTAATGAGGATAAAATTGACATTCCACACAACATTACATGAGTGCAATGAGGATTCATAGGGGACCCCTATGAAAGAACATTACCAAAAAATATGCAATCTTCTTTACAATTGTAATCATCATTACCATTACCAAGTCTAACCAAACAAGTCACATATGGTAATGTAATCAAGATTACCATTGCATGTGTGCAATGTTTCCGAACCAAACGGGCCCCTAGTTTTACATCAATCAATTCTCTTTTAGATATGCATTTAATAGATTTAAAGGGTAATATGTAGAATTAAAACAAGTATATAATTTTAAGTTCATTTAAGTAAACTTTTAAACAGGTTTTCAGGCTTGGTGTATCCTATCAAGAATTTTTTTTCTGTTCTACCTCAAAGATATGTGCATACTTCGATAACAATAATTCAGATCTGGTACCGGAGACGTGCCAAGTGAATAGTGTGGCAAGCTGTTATTTTTTAAAGGAAGTGGAATGATTGATGTTGGGGGCAAATCGTGGGATAGATGACATGAGATTAGTGGCTTTTCAATTTTCACGAGCAGAGTAGAAGTAGTGATGAGTTATGATATGTTTAGAATTTAGATGTGAAGGAGAGGGTGATAACTGATGTGATTATGTCACGCCTGAAACTGAAATGATGGCAGATTCTTTCACAGAAATAGCAGACAAGGTCCCTTTTGATTTGGGTATATATTGCATTGTATGGAGGCCAGCCCAGACACACGAGGATGTATCATCACCTTTCCTACTTTGTTGTACAGTTTTACTCCCTCCAAATCCAATAATCATCAATTTTGGTCCAAAAAAAAAAAATATGCAATCATTAATCACGCGTGTGTAGTGTGTTATGCCCCCGTTCAATGTCAATGCAGCTATTCCTATTATTACCCATTATCATCTACCCTTTACTTTTTTTTTATCATCATAATCTACCCTTTACTTCACATTTTACATATTAATCACCCAGTTTCTAATTTTTAATTAACCATTTTCTTAGTAGACTTGTTTTTATATGTAACCATTTCAATGAGTTTAAACAGACTAATTACCTCACAAACTAATTGTCTAATACTACAGATAATAAATTATCAATATCCACCAAAAGCGGTACGATACTATTGTTTTCTTTATAATTTTAATTTCAATCAAAGATAACTTATTCATAAACTCAATTGATATCAAAATTTGAGTATCATGTTGGTGATCAAGTAACCATTACTCTCATATGATTACGCATTTAAATCTACATTACACATCTCAATTACTCACCACCTTGTTCACATGGCCTTCACTTTATTTATTCTAAGCAGTATTTCCATATTTGGCTAGCCAAACCACCCCAACTTAAAAACCAAACCAACAAAGCAACTACAGTGGTTTTACTTTTACCCTTCATAGCAATGCATTCTGGTTCAATCCATTTTTTTAAAAAAAAAATTAAACACGGCTTTTGAAAAGATAAATACCAAAGCAAATCTAGATATTTCCCCCCAATAATACTGACATGACATTGCATTAATAAATCAACTAAATAATCATACACAAGCACCATTAAACATCCACATGCATTATGAATTAATAATTTAAAATCCATGAGCCATAAAAAAAATAATTTAAAATACATGGCTGAAACATAGAAACATAACATAAGATATTTAAGTACTGGTTGCTAATTCAGTTTCCAGTTTCATCAAACAGAAAGCAACATCTCAAAGGTGACACCTTTAACAGTAATCTCCTTCTTCTTCTTCTTCTTCTTCTTCTTCTTCTTCATTCTCTCTCTCATAACCTCACATTTCTCTCAAATTTCCATTCTCTCCGCAAAACGAAACTTCAATTCAGTTTTCCCCTCTCGCAATTTCATTCCTCTCTCAATCTTCCTCCCCAAGTTTCCTCCTTTAGATCTAGGGTTTTATTTCAACATGCATTCGCGTGATTTACTCTCTAGATTACTTCTTCGTGTGTTTAATTCGAAGCTTTAGTAGTTTAATTGTGTTTAATTAGCTTCATATATGGCTATGTTGAAGCAATTTTTCAAGATTCCTCGGAAATCGTCGAAATCCGACGTGGATGAGTCATGCAGGTCTAATCGGCCCTACGGTGGGGGTTTCTCCACACGATCCGACTCCGTCCGGCGGACTTCGTCGTCGGCGGTTTTTCCGGCGAGCGTTGTGTCGGGGATTGAGCCGTTGGTGCCGTTCAGAGATGTGCCACAAGGTGAAAAGATGAATCTTTTTGTTAGTAAGTTAAGCCTTTGTTGTGTGACTTTTGATTTTGGTGATTCCAGTAAGAATTTTGTGGAGAAAGATGTTAAGAAGAGGACTTTGATTGAGCTTGTTGATTTTGTTGGTTCTTGTGGTGTTAAGTTTAGTGAGCCTGCTATTCTTGCTATGAGTAAGATGTGTGCTATTAATCTGTTTAGGGCTTTTCCGCCGCCTTATAGGTCTAATGGAAGTGGTGGTGGTGGTGGTGGTGAGGTTGATGATGATGAACCTTTGTTTGATCATGCTTGGCCACATTTGCAGTTTGTATATGAGTTGTTGCTTAATTTTGTGAATTCTCCGTGTCTTGATGCGAAGGTGGCGAAGAAGTATATCGATCATTCGTTTATATCGAGGTTGCTTGAACTGTTTGATTCGGAGGATCCTAGGGAGAGGGATTGTTTGAAGACTATTCTTCATAGGGTTTATGGGAAGTTCATGGTGCATAGGCCCTTTATTAGGAAATGTATTAATAATATATTTTATCGATTTGTGTATGAGAATGAGAAACATAATGGGATTGCTGAGTTGTTGGAGATTTCTGGGAGTATAATTTGTGGGTTTGCCTTGCCTTTGAAAGAGGAGCATAAGATGTTTTTATGGAGAGTTTTGATCCCCTTGCATAAGCCGAAATCTATGGGTGTTTATTTCCAGCAATTGTCTTATTGTGTTATACAGTTTGTGGAGAAGGAGCCGAAGCTTGCCAGCACGGTTATAAGGGGTTTGTTAAAATATTGGCCAATAACAAATAGTCAGAAGGAGGTCATGTTCTTGGGCGAAATCGAAGAGATTCTGGAAGTAATCAACATGGTCGAGTTTCAGAGGGTCATGGTCCCGTTGTTTTGGCAGATTGGTTGCTGCATTAACAGCTTACACTTTCAGGTAGATCGTTATATACATTTCATTTGGTTGATGATTTCTCGTTATTAGCTTATTCCTGTTCATTTGTTCAATTTACTTGAAATTCATTTGTATATCCGAGAGTGATAATATAATTTTCCCTGTTAGTTATGTCCTGGCATTAAGGTTGCCTAGTATATTTTCTTCCTCAGTACCCTCATCAAGTGGAGGCTAGAATTGGATGGGTCGACCCTTTTTTTAGTTATGGTTTGGCATTACCATTTGACTTTGTTTTACATTGGAGGTCTATATTATCAAAATTCTTCCTTTCAGTCGTTTTTCTAGTTTCTTTGAGCTCTTTTGTAGTTTTGTCAGTAATGTCTGCTATAACATGTTTTGAGTATCTTCGGCTCTATGTTATAGTCGGGAATTCGTTATTTCCCATGTTTCCATAACATAAAGAGTGCTACAGAGGAGAACATAGTTCGGTTGCGCCACTATCTTTAGTTATGTAAATTGCATAAATATACATAATATTCTGGGTCCTCCCTTTTCCATCAAATTATTTTTGTTTGCCTGCAATGGCTATGCTGATGTAAGTTGAATCAATCACCTGTTATTCCCTTACTCTTGTGAATTGCAATAATTATTGATTATTATTGACTGCAATGAACCTTGTGTTAGAAATTCTTCTGTGGAGGTGCTCTGTTAGATTTTTATGGTACCTAGTACTTCTGAACTATTTTATTTTCATACCAAGGGTCCATCCATGATATTATATCAACTTGGACTGTTCAAGTCAGAACCCTTCTTTTGGACTGAAGTTGCCCCTGCTTGTAACCTCTATCATTGAAATCCTATTTTTTAAAATCTTCTCTATCCATTCTCTTGTAATTAGTTATTTTTATTTCATGACATCCCTAAAATGTTTTCCTTTTGCCGTTTGCCTGATTGATTAAAATATTCAACTTGGATTGGTGTCAGGTAGCTGAAAGGGCCCTTTTCTTATGGAACAATGACCGAATTGTGAACTTGATCGCACACAACTGCCAGGTGATCTTGCCCATCATATTTCCAGCGCTAGAGAGAAATACAAACCATTGGAGCCAAGCTGTGCTCAACTTAACTCTCAATATTAGAAAGATGTTCATAGAGATGGATGATAAGCTCTTTCTGTCATGCCACTCCCACTTCAAGGAGGAAGAAGCCTTTTTAACCTCAGCAGCTGCGAAGAGAAAACAAGTATGGGAACGACTAGAGCATGTGGCCAGTCTGCAGCCTGTGATAGGAAATACAGCTGTTTTAGTGTGTCCCTGACAACCTAGGTTACTTACATAAGTTTCCTAGTTTTTATTTTCCTCTTATGCGGTGGAAATGGCCGTTAATGGGGGCGTTAAGATATTTGTTTTTGGTGATATCTATATGCTTCTGCCAGCCTCATGTTGTATATCATGGATTTGATTGTGACTGTGTGGAATGCTAGCTAAATCACGTAAGTTATGAGAAGTATCATGCACCAGATAAATCGACTTTTTTTGCATTAGCTTATTAACAAAGAAAATAAGTGACATTTTGATATTTTATGGGCGAAAAATTTGACGTCCAATTTTTTTTTGTTTGATTTCATCGTTAGATTCATTTTACATAAAATAAGTGACATTTTGGCGAAAAATTTTTCTTTTTAAATTTTATATAATCTTTCAAAGATTAAATGATTAAAATTGATATTTCATGGGAAAAATATTTGAAAATTATATAAAATCAATTTCACTCAAAAGATTTCAAAATGTCACTTATATTATATAAAATTTAATGATAAAATCAAATAAAAAAATTGACCTCAAAATTGAATATTGTTTGCGTAGAAGTGGGAAGAAGAGAAAATGTGAAGGGGAGACTACTCCCAATTCAAAATTCAACATATATATTAGGTGAAAATAATAACATATATAAATAAAAAAATTAATTAAAGATATTAAATATGTAAACTATTAGATGATGTAGTTCAAACCTTATTGTATATAGAATCAATGAAGGTGCCTTATTTTTTATATTTTTTTTCTTCACTGTATATTATCCCTAAATCCTTAAAAAATGTAAAAGATTAGGCACCTGCACTAGTTTACTAGTTTTCTTGTATTTTTAACCGGAGAAGTAATATTAAGAGAAAAGATTAGTTGATGCCTAGTGGTGGCAGAAATTAACTCATCATCTGTTGAGGGAGCTGCCCTATTCCATCTTATGATAGATGGTCATGCTTCGATGATCATGCCATAGTAGTAGATAAAAATTTTAGATGAAATCTGTAATGTAACGAAATTCTACTTAATTTACCATTTTACCTGAAGCCTGATGAGTCCTAGTAATTATTAATTTGGAAATATAAAAAAATTAATTTAGGAGATCAATATTCTGTAATACATTGATCCCTCAATGGTTCCAAAAGGCCACATCTAGGGAGGAAGAAAAAAGAAAAAGAAAGGCAGCATGTAAATATATTTTTGTGCATGTTTCATTAATGAAGTTTGGGTACAATAGTAATCTTGACAGAGCAACGAGCTTGTTGCAAGAAGAAAGCAACCAGAAGAGTGTTGATGTTGATGTTAGCAATAATTACTATGTGCTAGGAGGCTAGCCAAGTTACTAAAAAGAATATGTAGCTCTAAGAGCATTACATACAGGCCTACTGGTTGAAAGCTAACTTGTTGTACCAATTTCACTGAATCACGTCACAATTAAGTCCCCCAAATAGGTCCCATTAATTGATTGAGTTTGAAGCTCTATCATCCATCATCTATAATTAAGTCTCGAAAAGAGATTGCACTGGTTTTGAAGGCAATTCTGCCACGCTCTTGAACTGTCACAACATAAAGCAAATATCACTGTCATGTCGCTATCTTAAAGGAACTGCATTAATCCCAACCTCCCATATAGATTAATGGTTGGATGGCATATAAAATATGAGATAGGACCACAAAACTAGCAAAGAATGGCTTTCAAACAGGGTAACCATAATTTGGGGGAAAGGGAAAATTATAATATACTCCCTTCTAAGTATAAGACATCTTAATATGATTTTGGCTAATTGTGTTTGGTAAGAAAGAATATTAGATCAATAAAATATCATACCTTACGTGGAATTAGATTATATTTTAGTTTATAAGTAAATTAAATTAATTTTTAAGGAAATTTAAAGTGATTAACTTTACATCATTAATTTCTCTACAAAAAATGGCCAACTTGGATCAATAGTTAGCTCGCTTGTCGTCGGGTATTAGTTCGTAGGTTCGAATCAGTCTCTCTGCATAAAGCAGGGTAGAATTGCCTAGTATATTCCTTTTAAATTTAAAATAACCACTTTGTTGTATTAGAAAAAACAAATAAAAGTAGTTAAACACAATTAATGTGTCTCAAATATATGTCATTTTTCAACTATATCCCCTATTGATAAGAGATAGAGTTTAAATGAGATGAGAGCATGTATTAAAGAATAGAGACAACAAATAATTAATAATTAATTTGCAATCATGTATAGTCAATATGGGCAAAAATGGAAAAAACACAATAAATACAGTGACAAACCAAAACTTCATCTTATATTTTGGGATACACATATTCACAACTTTACATTTTTCACCAATATTTAAGGACAGAGGGAGTACCTTTTGAAGTTTATATTTTTCATGTATCGCAGTCAGGGAACATGACTTGGTACTGAGCTGTAGATCTTCCAGGGCAAGAACAGTAGTTTTAAGTTCTGAGGCTTTGTAATTTGTGTAATGCTCTAGAGTTGGATTCTGCAGAATGCAAATAGTACACATAGTGGAAATCCACTTAGAATAATAGTTGACACGTAAAATGAAAAAAAAGGTGCAAGGTGAAAAAAACACAAGGTCAGACCCATGGATGTTCTGATTGGTTGAGCATCCATCTGGCAAGGAAGATGGCAGATGCAGCAACAAGGGAAGGTAGGAACTTGAGGAAACTGTATTCAACTAGTGTGAGCTCTGCTAAATAATTTGCCAGGAATTCTAGTTCAATACAAGGAACCTATACAAGAGGAGCATATAAGCATTAGCTTATTGGTTCTTTTTATTCTGTGGTCAGTGAAGTAGCACTGGCAAAAGACTTTAATACTACCTTATAGGAGCATTGTGCTACTTGGATGAATCTCCTGAGAAATGTTTTGGTGGTGGGAACAGATAATTGAAAATGCAGAACATTTAAAACCTCACTCTCCATTTTCAAAACCTGTCAAGAGCCAGTGATTTAGGTGCCATATATATGGATTTTTTATGATCAATGTTTTTTGCGTATCTTAGAAGTAAATACCTCATCTCTTGTGTATGTATTATCTGTGATGGAGCAAAAGTCTTCAATTCGAGGAGCACAAATCTCTTCATACTTTCTTCAAGCCAAGAAAGAAAAGAAAACGTTAGAAGACCCTGAAGGTTGAGAGATAACAAAGATGATATGTTCCATCACCATGTATATGCAGCATCACATATAGTCTCTAAAGTTTCAGGATCAGATTATATCCGCAATGTCACATTCTAACTTTTTACAGCTATACTACCATACCAAAACAATATAAATGTTGCCACTTGAGATTTGCGTCTTACGCATAACTAGGGAGTTGCAAAATTACCACTGAACATGGCATATCAGTGAAATGACTATAATATAATATTCAGAGTTATATGAGGAGTCATCTAAAGTTACAGTCTTCTTTTTTTTACAGTCTTCATTGTATCACCTATACGGTCTCTAAATTTGTGCATTAAAGAATTTGTACTCAAAGATTCAGGACCATCACAAGGGAACTCACGATGCAATCAGCATGCAAGCAACACCAACGAGCTGAAGCTTTTGCTTAGTTGTCAAACTTATAGAGAGAAACCGATCAATGAGATTCACAGTGAGGTAAAGAGTATCTGGAACAAGCTTATATTCATCAGAAACCTGAAAGAAATATGGTGAATATTAAAAATAAAGTTTGATGGCTAAAACTCAGTAGGGACAGTAATCAGAATGTTTTTAAACTCTTATGGAGAAAATAGTAGATGATATAGGTTCAGTAGGAGAAAATGAAAACATTCATAATATTTTAATGCATGGCATGGGAAGAATGTGAAGGAAATATTAACTAACATCCACAAGCCAATCAATCAGAATTCCCCGCATATTTGGATTGATCTCCTGCTGCAACCTCTCCATGTAACCAGCTGATGGTCTTCTTTCAATCTGGATAACCAAAAATTAACATCAAATTTCTTCATGAAAGCTTATTACTTTTTTCATACCACTGAAAAAATCTGCCATATGCATATTATTTAGGCAACTATATCACAATATATCTTATAATATTATAAAAGTGTCAAACTTGGACAACAAAAACAACCCAGTTCTAGTCCTCACTCGGTGAGGGTTGAGTGCTGGGAAAGAGAATACACTAGACAGTTTTATTGAGCCAAGCTGGCCATTCCTCGAACTTGGACAACACAAGAAAAGAATATTTACTTGTCACATATTCAGAAGAGCATAAAAGCAATAATCTGAAGAAAATATCAAAATAACAACATAAAACACAAACCTCTGTGACACGTATGCTATTGTATATATCCGGGGCATATAAACTCCAAATTTGAGAATCCTTTAACTCTGAATCAATGTCTACAATTGCCAAGCAATCTGAGGTTTTTCGTATCTCTGTTTCTGCATTAACCAATCAAAACACACTCAGACTTCATTGGTGTAAACGTATTAGATATGGATGCAGGCAATTGGGTTGCTTCTTATAACCTCTGATACTTTAGTAAAAGGGGAACCATGCAAAAATTTCTCACAAATGGAAAAAAGTTAACTATAGGAAATTGAAAGTGGAAATATTTTCTAGCAGAAAGAAGCAAGCATCATCACGTAAAGATTCCAATCACTATTATATCATAGCCAAAATAGACATCTAGGAAAATATGCTAAACCTTCATACATTGAGCCGTCTTGGAAAATGTCAAATATATATAGTTGGTTAGTCATATCATAGACCTTTGTTATAATTCAAAAATGCGAAATAAAGATCGCTGACGACCCACAAAATTTTTAGAAGACCTTTATCCTGCATTGAAAAAATGGGGTCTTCCAAAAAACAATCTCCCATACCATTGGACATGCATCGTTGTACTGCCTTTTTGTCTTCTAATTTCAATGCATCATTGGTATCACGTAATTCTGCCATCCTTATTTTGGATATTTCTTCAGCTAACTTTGTTTTAACATCATCTTGCGTTGAAGAAACTTCTTTGGATGCAACTGAAGTTGGCCTTATGTTTTTACATCCCTTTCCCTATGTAATGAATATTCAAGTGGCATCATCAACTGACACTATAATATCTTAAAACAACATATCAACATTGCAGCCTATGAGTTTTTTGAAGCATACCTGAAAAGTTGATGAAGCATCAATCATTTTATCATGTGAATTTTCACAGACTTTAGTTACATCTCTGAGCACTGCCCTCCTCTTATTATGAAGACCATCCCTAGGAATGGCCAACTTTTCATTACATGCTGCTCTTTTTGACTTTTTTGGGTGGCCTAACTTCTCTTCTTGGTTAAAGAATGGCCTTGAGGAAGGAGGTTTTCCTCCCAATGATTCCATGGCTCTGGCCCTTGCTCTAGTAATTCGGACTGGAACCTTTTCAACCTCAGCATAAATAGTATTTTCCTTGTTCATTTTTGTATGCCTTGAAAAAACCCAACCCAATTGCTTCAGGTGATTATCTTGTACATTCCTGCTCTTCAAAAACCAAACACACCCTCATGAGATCACAGCAATTGACACAGCTAGGTATGAAAATCCCACAAAACAAAATGATCTAATAGACCAATCCAATATTTAGGCATTCATTCATAGGTATATTGGTTGAATATTATTCGCTGTTTTTTCTACCATTTGTCTTGCTTATCAGATATGATATCTTTGTTTGTACCGCCTTTTTAGTTGACAACAAATCATAAGATTCAACTAATGGTATATACAAGTGCACTCTGGCAAATACATTGTATTCGTGATAAAGAACAGATTATTTTTCCTAAATGCAGCCACTGTAACTAATTAGTTCTGAGGTGTACTGTAGTCATTTGAATGATACATCATACATCTACGCACAGAAGATAATTCTGGAAAACAATAATGTAATTCGGCCTAATAGTGAGAATCCGAAACAGGGTTAAATAGTTGGAACCTTATAAACTTGCCTCCATAAACAAAAAAAAAAAGAATGGAATTTAAGAATAGAAATAAGACAGCACAACAATGCTCAAAGTCTTGCTTTTTTACCAATTGGCACCTTTCTTCAGTGCTCAACCAAAGAGAATGTTGCAGATTACAATAATTTTATTCGTCACACACGCATACCCACATTGTCATAGGAGTATAATATTTAAATTAAATAGCCTTAATTTAAATGTTATTTCAGCTTCAAGCATACTCAAAAAACTTGTGAAAAGTTTTATTATCAAAACACAAACAAAAATGAGGAAAACAATCTTCTTCAGTGTAACTTAGAAGGCATGTCAAAAAAGTCTCAAACTTAGTCTCCCCTCTGAAATGAGACAAAAAAAGAGGACAGCTTTCCCTAAAATACGCAGCAATGCAATGCAATGCAGCTCAGACACAGATCCACAGACTAAACCAAAAAAAAAAATTACAAGATAATTTTTTTGTTTGGTAAAACAGCTCTGAATGAAGCTCTTGTTCACCAGAAGTGACAAAAGGAGAGAAATTTGAGATCATTGTCTAATAAATGAAGAAGGATAAGAAGAAAAAATGTGATGGGGAGTGAGAGGTGAACTTACTTAGTTGCAGGGAGCTCTCTCTCTCTCTCTCTCTCTCTCTCTCTCTCTGTGTTTAATTAGAGTGTGAGTGTGAGAGAGCTCCAAAATGAAGAGAGAAAGAGAAGGATTAGGTGAGAGAGGTTATGGAAGGAAGGAAGGAAATTGAAATGAAGAGAAGAGCGGTAAGGGTGAGAGTGTGAGTGAGAGTGAGTGAGTGATATTATTATGGATGGATATATAATAATGGGACTATGGGAGCGGGACGTAAGAGAAACTGTTCAAACTTCAAAATTCCCCCTACTCTACTCTGCCCCTCACTTGACTTTTTTACCCATCACCCTCATTGCACCCTTCTATTCTAGTCTACTCTTTCAAACAAGAGGATACATAGCAATACTGGCTCACTAGCTGCTTGAGCTGGTAAGTGAGTTACAGACCTGCAAGAATGAGAACGTGTGTTTGAATCCCGGGAAGCGCTCTCGTTGGGAAGAGGACAAACTTGCCTGTGTGGGCGACACTCCTAACCCTCTAGCATGAATTAATTGGTTGTCAATAGGCGCTAGATTACCAAACGGTGTTTAACAAAAACAAGAGGGTAGATAGGACGTTTTTTAAGACACCCAAGACCATTGACATGAATGGATTGGACAAGGACTTTGACATGCTCCATGTCTAAGTGAGCATTGAACCCCTAATACCGGTTAAGGTTAAGATTAGATGAGCCCCTTTCATGATCAATCAAAAAATTGATGTCGTTCTATTTTTTCAATAATTTATGAGAAGGTTAGTACCTCTCTCTATGGTTTTAATTATAAGTTGGTTTTGACTTTATTTTTGTGAAAGTTCAAAAAAGTAAATTGAATCACTAAATTATTACATATGTCATACGTAATTAATTTTTTGGACTGAATATGTCATATGTAATTAAAATATATGTTTTGTCAAGGGTTCGATCATTGACACTGCATATGGAGAAGTACTAGTCAGTTATCTCACCTTTGAAATGTCTACAAAAATTAGTTTTCTACCTATCGGATGCAAAGATACTTTGATCATCAATAAATAAAAGAATATATGTTTGTTTATAAGTAAAATAAAATAGATTCGAGGAAAAAAAGATAATTACAATTTATAATGATCAATATTGCAAGTTTATTTACTTTTAAATAAAACGTTAAAAGTCGTTTATAATTAGGACAATAAATTGCGTTGATTGTTTTACTTTATCATTAATAGTTTAATACTTTAATGTCATTTTAACAGTCTTCAAAACATATACGTTTTGACCAAAAAACCATTTATATTTGTGCCATGGTAGCATTCATTCATTGGGAAAACTGTAGATCTGTCCTAGATAAAAAGTAATAGACTGTAAGAGAAGAAAAGGTTAAAATTAAAATTTGAAATTTCCGTTCCTCCAATGTTTGAATGTTTTTCGCAGATAAAAGGGTTAGTACTTGAGAGGATGCACTGAAGTCTTGCTTTTCAGGTACTCCTTTCTAATTTTTTTCCCTAGTCAACACTTTATGATTGAAATATTATCACTTGCCTTGTATAAAGAAATGGAAAGGATTAGTTCCAGGAATTAGTGAATTACACGCATAGTTAGCATGCTATAGCATTTTCAACTTTGGTTAAATTTAGAAATGATTTTATTATTTTTAAATGTGTTCTTATTTGATGGTCTGAACTTTGAGCAATCATTTATTTTCCTTAATTAAGATAGAATGTAGATGAGCATCGCTTTAAAAAGGAATGGCCCATCATAACAAATCTTGTAGATAAATACGTTTTTTTTGAACTGTTGTAGATAAATAAGTTATAATTACGAAATTAGTAAATTTGAAAATTTTACTAAAACGTAAAGAATTTAATTTGATACTTATTGAGGTACTAGAGTGGAAATTATTGTAACCTGGGTGTGTGGTTGAGTGGCAAGGACTCATTCACTCTTAACCAATTGTCTGGGGTTCGATCCCTGACGTTGGGTATGTAGAAGCATTAAATCTCCCAGGCCAGCTGTCCCACCCTTTGAGGTGCCTACAAATCAGCAGGGGATTAGTCTCTCACTTGTCGAGTGAGGGGATACCTTGATCATGTATCAAAAAAAGAGTGGAAATTATTGTTTTTTCACATTTACAATGCCCTTTAACAAGTTCAGACCATAAGTAAAGATGAATAAATAATGATATATTCAGACAATGCCCACGGGAAATGTGGAGATTGTTATCTAGTAAACAGAAAATGTATTTTCTCGATAGATTTCAATTAATTGTTAAAACGAAATTTACGTACAGCGCAAAATTGCTTGATTCGTGGGGCCACCCTGCCTCAGATGGTTATAGTCTCATGGACTTAAATTTATTAATTGTTTTTCAAACAGATATTGATAATTGTAATAACAATGCAAAAACAATTGAATTGTTTTTACGAGGTCAACGAGGCTTCGTTATTGACATCTCTTTTTATTTTACTCGATTTCTGAAAGTTTTTTATCCTATATTATTACTCGTATAATGTGATGAAGTGATGATGCTACTCATGAATATTAACAATTTATATATTTATTTTATTCTGAAATTGAATACTGGGTATCATTAAAATTTATTCAAAACTTGGTGATTAACTTTTTGACAACCGTGCATGGGTCTCCAATCGGTGAAATTTCGTGGCTATATTGAGGAGCAATTATTCAATATTTTTTTCAGTATGTTAATAAGCCTAAAGACTCAAGAGGGAATTATATTCCAAATGAAACACTCATTATAATGATAATAATGATCTTGACACCTTGCAAAAAAAGTCAAATTACCAATAAGAACTTTTACCTCGTGGTAACCGGGCCGCAGATCTAAGGAGAAGATTCAAATTCAATGACAAATTACGAAACTTCACAGCTCGTTTACATTTTTAAAAAGAAAAACAACATGATTGACTAATGAATGGGAAAAGTACAAAGAAAGTTATGAATTTTGAATTGATGCACATGACCCGCGACAAAAGCTATATTATCACGTTCATCTAGAAGAGACCATTATGTTATCTCGGGCAAAAAAAAAAGACCATTATGTTATCAAAAAAAAAAAAGAAGAGACCATTAAACTTGAGTATTTCTTTTTAGGATTTTTTTGTCGAAGTACTTTTAGTTTCACTCACCCACTATTGAAACAAAATGAACCAGGAGCACAGTCGAAGTATTGTTGATTGGCATGAAGTAAATGGAAAGGAAAAGGATTTTTATTTATTTTTTTAAGAAAAATATAAAGTGAAATTTATTAAATTTTGATAAAGGGGGTATGGAAGATATAAGAGCAAAACAGTTTAAAAAAAATATTTACCTTATTTGTCCAATTTTTTAAATCCAATTCATTAAAATCTCACTTTATCTCAATTCTTATTCATACCAAACAATCAATGTTCAGTAAGAGAGCTAGTAGCCTAGTACACTACACAACATTTGATAGGCCCACCAAAGCCATTGATAAATGGAACCACCACAGGCAAAGGTAATGAATGAACGGAGCTGAAGAATTAAAAACCAAAGAAATGGAATCCACATAAATTTCTGTATTCAACGTGCTAAATTTCTGTATTCAACGTGCAAGGGTCCCAACGATATGCACGAGGTTTAGCCTCTCAAATTGTGACAAATACTCCCTCCGGTCCTATTTATAAGTCGTCAACTGCCCAAATTGTACATAACAAGGAATGAATGTTAATGGAAGTTGAGTCATTAAATTGGTCTTATTTTTTTTAGTCTTTTCCATTTTTGCCCCTTTTACTTTTATTACTATGGTCTACTACCTCTTTCATCTTTATAAGCATACATGTGACTTTTTCATCTTCTCTCTCTTCTCATTTTACAATGTTCATTTTCCAATGCTAAGGGTATATTGAGAAAATTTTAATAAATGAGTTAGTTAATGTTAGTTGGTGACTTATATTATTAAGGACCAAAATTTAGTGGCGATTGACGACTTATAAATAGGACCGGAGGGAGTAGTTTCATTAAGAATCACTAACAGGTGCTCATAAAATAAACACATTTCTCCCAAAGGAACATAATGGAGACATTGACTAAAGCCAGAGCCTCCTTAGTGGAAACTTCACTAGAAACCCAAGTACCCAACTTGATGGGGACGATCTTGTCTCATTTCCCCGCTCCCCTCACATATATATAATAATAATAAGGATAATGAAATGGATAACAAAGGGACGAGAAACTATTTGAGCAATCTTAAAAGTTGATGGAACTAAGTGGGGGGATTGATTAACAAGATATCTCATTGCCACCTTTTTCAAAATTTTAAAAAATCAAAGGAGGCCCCAGAGATCCCCACCACAATAAAACCATTTCTGGCTTGGCAATATAGCTTTTAAGGAATCTGAGATGAAGCGCGGGGTGCAAACTGCAAAAGCCTCTACAAAAAGCTCAAGGATAGGTAGCTTCTTTGTTTAAAGAGAAAAAGCCAAAGAAAAGCTCCAAAACGCGCTCTCTAGTCTCCATCCAAGAAGTGGGCGGAATTTGAAAGCAACCCTTCTGCCCCTTTTTTCTTATTTTTTAGAGTAAAAGCAACTTCTCACACTTATCTTTTCAGTCCCAAATAGATAGAGTAACATCTCTAAAAAAATTTGAAATTTCTGAAATAGCTTGTAAGGACTAACAGGGATTTAGATTCATACTGAGCTCTTTTCAACCATTGATGCATGCTTGGCTAAAAATTATGATGAAAAATACCTGCCTTAGGCGCTAAAAGCTCTAATAGTAATGTACTGTGGCACTTCCTTTCCACTTTTATAGATATGTAAAAGATAAAAGCAGACATGTGACATACCAGACAATACTCTTTAGGCATTCAGCGCTCCAGCGGGCCATAAGCATTCAGCAATGCTAGTAAAAAAGGATATCAGCGCATGTGGAACTTTCAAATCTCTACACAAGCAAACAAAAGGAGATCTCAGAAGTCAGAATGACAAATCCCTATAACTGTAAATAAACTTGAGGATTGGGGGCAAACAAAACTTATTATTGTTAACCATAATGGCGGGTCACTGGTAGGGATGGGCAAAAGAGTTCACAATAAGAAACAGAAAATTTCTGCAGCTCAGCCATAAGCATCGGAGATTCGGTGACAAGATCAAAGACATTGCTCCAATCCAGTTAAACCAAACGTCTGCTTTAGAATCTCCCCACTGCTCATCAATACTGTCCTATTCAACGAATTAGAAAATTGTGTATTCAAGGGCACGACACTGTCACTTTGTGCAGGAAAGTAGCACTTGAAACAAACTAATGCCTCTGGATTTCACATTATTCCAATTGCCTTCCATTCTTGACAACAGGGAATAATAAAAAAATACATTAATTGTAACATTACCTGAAACTCTTGCATCAATCTTTGGATCAGATGATCTATGCACGGAATAGTAGCATTCGAGTTTGTTTATGATAGATAAACCTAGAAGTTGGCTTTCTACAGTCCTCCATAAAATGTAAAGAAAATAATATATGCGAATTTTGTCATCTGCATTATCAATCATTGTACAATCTACTGAATCTAGTATGACCAATGACCAGTAGTGATGCTTCAGAAAAGTCGTTACATAAATATTTCCTTGCCGACTCCAACACAAATAACCCACTTCTCATTAACTATACATATACATATGGTTTAGTAAAAAAAAATAAATTAACTTAACATATGGTGTTTTTAAGTCTTAGCGTCAAGAGGTGCAGCTTGGCTTTCTCTGGCTTGGCCTGGCTTATTACTTCTTCCACTGTGGTATCCTTTGAACAACAACCTAAAAACTCATCGCAATAACATAAATCAGCTAGCATTTGTTTTTGAAACCAAGTACATCATTTTCTTAGGACAACCACAGAAATTAATAGAACCCCCAGTCAATAATAAGGTTTGTTTCCTTTGAGATGACAGCATAGACATATTGAATTCCAGCATACTGTATGTGTCCACTTATAGACTTAACGTAGTCATAAAGATGTTACTGTTGAAAGTAAACAATACAAAAAAACCATTGATTTTTAACAACTACCTTCCCGGAATTCTCTTTGTTTCCAACAATTGTTTGACAAGCCAACCTCCAAGATTCAGGTTTCTGTAGCCACAAGTATAAGTAGCTAATTTAATAAATAAATCATAGTATAAGAACCGTAATTTCTGTCCATTCATGTGCAAGAGACAGGGGAAGAGACAAAACATGCCTTTTTAAGATACCGAAGCTCAGTGTTGGTTCTTTCATTTAAAAGATCCAATCCATCAATAATCTGCAAATAGAAGAAATAGTAATAACTACATTGCTTACAAGAAGATACTAATGAATATTTCACTTTTTAATGCTCTTTTGATAATGTAATTATCATGTGGAGATAGATAGTTCAGTATAGTCTGAACACTGCTCATAGAAGTGAAAGGCTCATTTTAAATAAGAAAAAAGAACCCATTTTAAAACAATAGCATTTAGAAATCTTCTAACACATCTAGAATATTTAATGTATGAATGAACTCTTATTGATATCATTTTAAAGAAGCAACATATCATTACTCATAAAACAAAAGATCAATGTCACAGATTCCAAATATTTTTATTGCGCCATCAATCAATCAAATAGGACAGGAGCAAGTATAAATAACAAGAAGCAAGAGGCACAAGGAGACATGCCTTCTTGCCTTTTAAATAAGATGCCAATAAGACATTATCAATGTTGAGAAATTCAAATCCGCAAAATCCAATATCAAGCTGCGAGAGGCTTTGACTAATACTTGTAGAATTTCACAATGTGCCTCCAGTAAAAGCTCTAGTTATGTACCTCTACTATGCAAGTTCCACAGCTACCACCTCCCCCACAATTCATCACCTTCCCCTGTTCAAACAGTAAAATCCAGTTCACAATCATGAAAACACTAAAATACATGCATGCATGTAAAATAGCACTCACTCACTATAAAGCAAGCATGATTAATTGTGTAGCAGGGAACAAGGAGCATGAATCATTTGACAAGACATTGCACAGATAAAGAGCATATCCCAGCAGTAAATTACTTCCTCATGTCCTAAATATAAAACTTAACTTTTTTGCAAAATCCTAATAAAGTAAAATAAGTCACTTGTAAATTAATTCAATTGATTTTTCCCTCAAACTAGTTTATTTGACCAATAAACTAATAGGTAATCAATAAAATATCAAATATGTCATAGTTAACTAACCTATTTTGCTTCCTTAATATCTCAAAAAAAAAAGTCAAATAGGTCTTATATTTAGGATCAGACATAGTATTTTGCTATCCTAATGCACAAATCGATTTCTAAACTAAGCCACATTACATTTAGGGAAAAACTTACCTCAAGTACTTGACCTCCAGTACATCCAATACCCAATAAGAATTTGACACATGTCCAACTAACCCATGCACAACTAACACATGGAGGAGAGAGAAAAGAAGGAGGAGAGAGAAAAGAAGGAGGAAGTGGGGTGGTTTAGTTGGACATGTGTCAAATTCTTATTGGATAATTGGATGTATTGGAGGTCAAGTATAAGTTTTTTCCTTACATTTATTCAAGAATTTTTCCACATACAGAATCGCACTGCCATAATGTGAGACGCAGAGATGATTAAATTAAAGAACACTAGAACAACGTCGTACAGTCATAGCATCGTTTTGATAGTTTATACTTACATACGTGGCGTAAAGCTCGATTTTGTTATCCAACATGATATTCCTCAACAGCTTCTCTCCACTAATTGCTTTTGCATTTTCCACAGGATACGATCCATCACTTCCAGGCTTCGGCTGCCAAATTCAACCTTCACAATCATAGTCTCAAAACATCTAAACATAACTATTCAGCATTATTGAAAAATCATCATGAAGACGCGTGAATAATTAAATATATCTAGTTAATTGTATGTGGAGTTAGTACCGCGAAGAATTCGAGCTCGATTTCAGGCTTCTCGATCGGAATTTGGGAGGAATCGCCGGCGAGTGTGACGGCGCGTGGACTCCGGCGGCGGTTGTAGCTTATCGGACAGTGAGAAGTACGGACACGTGAGGAAAACTCGGGAGAAGGAAGAGAAATGGTTGAGAATATGTGAATGGAAGCCATTGTTGATGTTATTCAGTTTCTTCTACCACACGCTTGTTTTCGCGCTCTCTTATCTTCTTATTCTCTTGTTATGCTTGAAGCTTCCCTCCATAGATCATATTCTTCTAGAAGATACCAAAACGACACGTCGTGTTGATATTAGTGACTTCTGCTTGTTTTCGAAAAAGTTTATTTGATTTATTTTTTAACTCTAAAAAAATGGGAAAACTTCAAATAAAAATACCATTTGAAATTTTAAAATATTGTTTTGGTGAAGGTTTTAAATATAAGATTAGTTGATTATTTTTAGAGGTACTAAAGAAACAAAATACTATCTTCGTTTCTAAATATAATTTCACTTTCAAATTTCAATTTGTTCTTACAGATAAGCAACTTTCTAATTTTTCTCAACTTTTATCCAAATGAACTTTATCTATAATAAACAAGTAAGAATGAAAGAGTGAGAATAAAGGTATATGATTAGAGTAGATTAGTAATATCATGTGTTAATAATTAATTTAATTAGCTTCCTTAATCTAGTCAAATTAAGAAAACAATCTTATACTACCTCTGGTCCTAAATATAGGACCTAATTGACTTTTTTTGGAGAGGTTAAGGTTGCGAAATAGGTTATTAAATGATGACATATTTGATACATTTTTATATTATTCATTAGTTTATAGGTAAAATAAACTAGTTTAAGGGAAAAAAATTAGGTAAATCAATTTATAATTAACTTATTTTGCTTTTTTAAGGATTTTCTAGAAAAAGTCAATTAGGTCTTATATTTAGGACCAGAGGGAGTATTTAGGAATGGAGGGAGTAGCTTAGTTAATTTCAATATACTTGATATTTTTTAATTATCTGTTAGTTCATAAATTAAATAAATTAGTTAAGGGGAGAAAAAATATGGTAAATCAAGTTATAATTAGTTTTTTTTTATTTTCTTATAATTTTCCTCACTTTGACATATATTTATATTTATATTTATCCATCAGCCAACACAAGACACCTTCATCAGCAATTCCAAATCCCTCCAAATTCCACCGCTTGCTCAACACTATTCACCTCCTGCCATTCGCCAACCAAAACCAGTAACTTGTTGGAGTATACAACGCACAAATACAAGCACCAGTTAGTCAAAATGAGTCTAAATTTATTTAATTGATATACAGGCGATGAATCCAATGCTTCTTCTAAGTATATAAAAACTCCTATATATATATATATATATATTAATATTCTCACTACTATTCCCGCACAATTTACTCTGGCTCTTGCATTACAAAAATGGCTGGAGCTCTCTCCAATGAAGCTGCCAAAAAACTTCCCATAGATTTTTCTTCAGTAGATAGCTTACCCGAATCTCACACATGGCACTCAAATCAATACTCTTCTGATGTGTCGGTATCCATACCTGTGGTGGATCTCCAAGATCCAAATGCCATTGAAACATTAAAGCATGCATGTGAGGAATGGGGTGTTTTTCTACTCAAAAATCATGGTATACCATTGTCCCTTTTGAATGAGGTGCATTATCAGATGAAATGCTTGTTCTCTCTCCCGATCGAGCAAAAGGCAAAAGCCTTAAGGCTTCCTGGCAGTGGCAGTGGTTATGGTTATCCTGCCAACTCAAACTTCTTCCCCAAACTCATGTGGCATGAAGGCTTCGCCATTCTCGGTTCATCCTATGACAAAGTTAAACAAGTTTTGCCTCAGCATGATTTTGCACATTTTTGGTAATTTTTATGTTTGTGTTGTTTTTTATTATTATGTTTATTTCAGCTAGGAAGGGTTCCTTTCAAGCCTCAAAGAAAAATGGACTTTCAATTCTCTTGATTAATAACTACCCATCTTAAAATTTAAATTTAATTTGTATGATTACATATGCTGGATAAATGAGTTGTTGTGTTGTTATTAGCTTGTTTGTGGCATACTCAGGTCACATAGTTATACTACCTCCGGTCCTAAATATAGGACCTAATTGACTTTTTTTTGGAGAGATTAAGGTTGCGAAATAAGTTATTAAATGATGATATATTTTTAGATTGTCCATTAGTTTATAGCTAAAATAAACTAGTTTAAGGGGAAAATTAGGTAAATCAATTTATAATTAACTTATTTTGTCTTTTTAAGGATTTTCTAGAAAAAAATCAATTAGGTCTTATATTTAGGAGGGGAGTATATATTAGTTGGGAAAATCACGGCTGTCGCATGCCCTTGGAGTTGTCAGTCAGAGTGACTCATCTATGATTAATTCCTTTTTTAGGGCGTTGAATATATATGATTTTTCCTATTTATTTAATTTTTATCACCATTGCCCAATAAAAGTGATTAATTTTGTTGAGTATACATGGATGCAGTGAACTAATGGAAGAAACCCTGAAGCAAATGAAAATGGTGGCAGAGAAAGTAACAGGTGTAATATTGGAGTTATTAGGTGTACATGATGAAGACAAAAATTGGGTGAAGCGTGATAGCATGGCACTTAAAATGACCTACTATCCGAGTTGTCCAGACCCGGATCGAGCCATGGGTATAGCGCCACACATAGACACATCCATACTCACATTCCTACACCAAGCCCAAGTGGAGGCTAAGACCCAAAGCAATGTCCCAACAAAGGACCAAACCAGTGGGCTCCAGGTATATAAGGAGGGAATCGGGTGGGTCCCGGTTCACCCGGATCCGGATATGCTTGTGGTGAATGTTGGTGACATACTTGAAATACTGTCCAATGGGAGGTTCACATCTGTACAACATCGTGCCACAGTGAGTGGTAGAGCTCATAGGTACTCGTTTGCCCATTTCATTAGGCCCTCACCTGATGCTATTCTCTCTCCTATTGGCTCTCCTCCTCGTTTTCGTGCTCTCACTTTGAGGGAATATGACACTCTCAAGGCAAAGGACCCATTCAATGCAATGGCATCCATTTCCATATGAAGTTACTATAACTTATAACCCTCAAATTATCTATATGCTTAGTTTCATTAATAAAGAATGTTGATGAATGTGTTATTATTGCGTTTTGATATTGGAAATGCAAGTTTTTATTTGTCATGGTCATAGATAATGATATAAATATTTATCACAATTGCGAATAATTATCAATGCACGCGTGACCTTCAAATCTGTACACAAGCAATAAATAGAAAATTCCAGGATGTCAATTGCTATAACTGTAAATAAATTAGAGGATTGGTAAATAGAGGTTACTATTGTTAACTATAATGACAGGTAATTGGTTGGAAGGACTAGTTCACAATGGGGAACGTATAAAGTATCTGCAGCTCGGCTACATACATCAGAGTCAATATCTTAGACATTGCTCCAATCCAGTTGAACCAAACATTTGCTATGAACGTATAATTTCGAGTTCTCGTCACTGCTCATCTTTACTGTTCTCGTTTGGCAAGTGGGAAACTATGTATTTATTAAGAGTGTGGCATTGTCACTGTAAAATAAGTTGGGGATTACTTATACAAATAAATCTTAGCATTAAAATAGGAATGCCGTCGCGAGTGTGCAAAAGACGGGGAAGAGACAGAACATGCCCTTAAAAGAGAGTGCAGTTCATTTTTAATGCTCATTTGATGGAGAAATCGGGTAGATATATAGTTCAATAAAATTCGAACACTACCTGGAATTAAAAAGCATATTGTAAACTTGAATATAAAACCTATTAAATAAGACTATCTCAATGATTCCAAATATGTATTTTTCTTTTGCACTATCATTCAATCAAATAGAAAAGAGCAACTATGATATATGCTAAGACGAAAGAGGCGCAACGTATTGTAACAACGACATGCCTTCTTGCTTTTTCAACAAGATGTCGATAAACTATTATCAATATCAAGAACTTCTGATCCATAAAGTTCAATTTTCAACTGGAATTGAATTTAGTTCACAATTTCAATAACAATCACCAACTACCTTTTAATTATAAGCCGTGTGAGAGTTTGGATAGGACTGTAGTGCTAGAATGTCACAATGTGGATCCAATAAAAGCGTTAGTTATGTGCCTCTACAATGCAAGTTCCACATGTACCACCTCTCCCGCAAGTCATCACCTTCACTTGTTCAAACAGTAAAATCCGATTCACAATCATGAAATAAACATCAAAATTCATAGGAACGTGTAAAAGAGCACTCACTCACTATAAAGCAAGCATGATTAAATGTGATACAGGGGAAAAAGAAAAAGGAATCATTGAAGCGTGTAATCGGTTTGACAAGACAGTACACACATAAAAGCTTATCTCTGCTGTAACTTTTCAACGATTCTCTGACGCATAAATTGATTTCTAAACTAAAACTACGTTATGTTCATATATTCAAGCATATTTCCAAATGCAAAATTGCACGCCTTAATGTGAGATCTATGTGGGCTTGAGATGATTGAAGAACACTAAAACGATGTCACACTATCGTGGCGTCGTCTTGATACATACGATTTATCACTACTTCCCCGGCTTCAGCTGCCAAATTTAACCCTCTTTTGCTCTTGCTTAACACAACTATTCAGCATATATTGTTAATTGTAATGTCTAGACAATATAGTAATGTTCTAAACATCTTTTTAGTACAGGATAAGATGCTTTATTGAATTCAGTTAGAGAATTAAAAAATGGACGCTTTTGCATCAATTTTCATACAAGAAAATATGCTCGTGGACTAAGCTATATAAAGGCCCGCCTATTCAGTCCAATTCTCACCTCTACTTTTTTTTACGAAAGACTTGTCTATATTATTATCATGTTATCCCGACATTCCCTATTATTTTTGCTATATTTTTTATATTTCGAATTACTTCTGATTCTTATTAAGTAAACGGGAAAATTAAAGGGTTGTATGGCCAAAATTTAGGACACAAAATAAAGGAACTAAATGGAAGAAATTTCATTATATTAAAATGGATCCACATCAAATGTCAAATCTAATTAGAATTTCAATTAATCACTAATATTTAATTTTACTATATTATCAGTCATCATTGCCAGACTTGCAAATTTTTTGAACATAGTTTGTAAGGTTAAAGTATAATTTTGTTTTTGTATTTTTTGCATCAAATCATATCCAATGTTTTAATTTTTTTTATGAATTCAATCTTTTAAATTTGAAATGCTCTATTTATACTTATATTGCCTGCAACATTTCATGGAAAATGGTAACTCAACATGTTTGCAAATTAAATATAAATATAACTACACTAAAAGGTTCGAACTGAAACATATTTTAACAACATATATAATCATAAAAACACTATTTAAGTTTTGTTGAATAAATATATTTTCATTTAATTTGAGTGAAATTAAATTAAATAAACTTGCAAACAATAAAATTCTCAGAATGCATTTTCTCAAGTTTACATGCTAAGATAATAGGTAATATAAATATACAGAACTAAATATACTACACAGAGTTGCATTCTACTACTATTCTAGTTCCATCTATAAACAGTATTAAATGCGTATTACTGCAAACAAATAAGGAAAAGATATTTCACAGGCATATATACAAGGGTTTCCTCAGTTTTTTTTATCCATGATTAAGGTATCTCCTTACTCGACAAGTGAGAGACTAATCCCCCGCTGATTTGTAGGCACCTCAAAGGGTGAGACAACTGGCCTAGGAGATTTAATGCTTCTCCATACCCAACGTCAGGGATCCAACCCCAGACATTTGGTTAAGGGTGAATGAGTCATTGCCACTCAACCACACACCCCAGGTTGGGTTTCCTCAGTTTTTAACATGGTGTTGGTGTATTTTTTTCTTATTAACCAAAGACCATGATCCATTTTATTAACATAGTCCCTTGAAGAAAATCATAGCTAGCTAGTTCTTATGAAGAGATATGTTGGTGACGTTATTCATGGTCTAACCAATAATAATAAGCAAACACTTCTTGTTTGACATGGAAATCCTAATATGACTAAAAACCCTAAAAAAATTTGTTAACAAATAAAAATAATTTAATTTGACTCCATGTTTTCTATAATTTTTTATTCAACGAGTTGAAATTTATTTTACGTGTTAGCTCATTTTCAGGGTGCACCAATAAAATTAAATTTTGCATGTTAAACTTTAGATATTTGTTTATAATTGAACACTACAAATAAATAGATTTGTTTATAATTGAACACTACAAATAAAGCCTCTCCTTTCACATCCTCTTCTTTTTGTTCAAATCCTTTCACCCGCTTTGATGATGTATAATGCTATACTAACATGATACTGTCACTTTAGGCCAAATCACTTTTTATTTTTATCTTAATCAATCACTGGTCTCTAATTCTCTCACTACGATGTTTCAATAAAGTGATATGCTCCTGAGCAAAAAAAAAAAAAATAAAGTGATATGCTAAGGAAAAATTACACATCTTAAGTAGGAGTATAATTTTGAAATAATTTTGGACTCAATTAATAATTTGATTTTAGTAATTAACTTGGACAGTGCGGGAAGGAGCGACTATTAAATGGCGCGGTTTATTTCCAAATATATTATTCCTATTTCTTTCATTTACAATTAAAACATTACTACCTCAGTGACATCATTGACGTTCCTGACCTGATGAAACACAATAATAATAATAATGATTGATTTCGTGATTCTCCCTCCGTCAATAAAATAAAAAAATAGAATTAAAGAAAGAGACAGACATGCGCCTATTTAGTCGAGCACAATAGTACAACAGTGAATACTGAATAGCCTTCACAAGCTTTTGCTTTTTATTACTCTCTCTCTCTCATAAAACGATTCTCATTCTGATTCTCTCTTTTCTAGAGATCGTCCTCTCTTCTCTTCTCTTCTCTTCAAGCAACAATGGAGGCTGTTAATGTTAACGCCGTTATACACTCTTCTTTCTGCTGAATGGCTCACCATAATAACAATAAGAATGCTAACAACAGTAATATTCAACACTCTGTGAAAACTGTTTTTCATGATTTTCTGGGCTCCAATCCCAATGATTCAATTTCCCTTTTTGCCCCTAAAACCCCCAACATGACTCCCTCCTCCGCCGCCGCCGCCGCCGCCTCCTCCGCCGGCCGCCCTCCCTTCTCCGCCACTTCCGACATCGCCTCTGGTTTGTCATTCATTCCCCCATTTGCTTTTTTTGTTTAAAAAATTGTTTTTTTAGTGTTGCTGTGGAAAGGGTAAAATGGGAACTTATTTTTTATTACCATGTGCTCAGCATTTTGGTGGAAAGCTTTGATCTTTTGTGTTTGTATGCTGATTCTCATTCATTTGTGCTCTACCCATCTGGTTTTTAGTTAGGTAGTGTGTTGGGTCATTTTTTATTGTGCACAGTATATTTGCATGCTTTAATTTGTTTAAATTGAAACACCCACCAAATAAAGTTGTTTTCATTGTTTCCTCAAGCATTTGTGTAGTGTCAGCAGGAGCATTTTCTGGTAGGCTTTGAAAGTTCAAGGTCAATGTCTTGTTCGTTTTGGCTTTTTTATTTGCTTCATAGACATGTTGAGAAAAAGAACTAAATGCTTGCTAAGACCATACCACAATTGTTTGGCATTCTACCTTGTATGTCAACACCTATGATGTGAATTGAGTGGTAATGCTATTTTATTATCCGTCCTCTTATAGTATCCATGTTGTTGTTGTTCTCATTATTTCTTTTGGCATTTCATAAATCGAAGTGCTCATTTTTAGTCTTATACTTCATTGTGCTTTTTATCAAAATATACATGGTAAGCTTCTGTGCTCCTTGTTTGGTATTTTAGTTCATAAAGAGTATCATCTTTTCTTCTTATTGATATGATAGAAAGGCATGCCGGAAATCATCTGGAGGGAGTTCCATTTTATGGACATAGGAGTGATTTTTCAGACACTGGTCTAAGCAACAGACTAATAGGAAACAAGAGAAGTAGTTCTGAGACTGCTTTCATGGGAACCACCAGAGATGCCTTCCAAATGGCTCCTGACTCCATTCAAAACTCACACCTCATGAAAGTATGATTTATGAAAATTTGTCTTTTCCTATGTTCACAATGTATGCTAATAGTTTTCCTGTTTTTTATTCTTTGATACTGAATTGTGTTTATGTTTAGATGTTCCGGAGTACAGCGGGAGGAGAACGTCATAGAAGATCTAACGATGATGAAGCTTTTCATGGCATGCAGTCACTGAAACCAACTTCCGCTTCTCAGATATTTCAGCCTCTTTCTGCAACAAAATTTGATGCTGCTAGTAGATGGGAACGGTCTGTTGTAATGAATGTTGGCCCTTCGATGCAGCATCCACCACGTGGTGCTCAATCAACACCTTTTGTGCACCAGATAACTTCAAACAAAGCCAGGGAGACCAATGTTGGGCCTTCATTTATATCTCAGTCAGCTGCTGATGAAGGATCTAGAACTGGAATGAAAGGCCCTGGAATTTTGAGCTCTATGAACATCACAACTGCTGCCAGTGAAAAAATTCCATCTGCAATGGTGCTTAGTGGAGGCAGGCCAAAGCCTATGACGAATATAATTGATTTAGAAACTTCCACGTCTCTGAGGTAAATATTGTGAACTCGTCTGTGCATTTTAGGCTCCCCGATGCCATTTTTCAGCTTCTAGACTGTGTAGAAAGAAGACTGATTATTTGCAATTGTTGTCTACAGCCAACAGGAGTCGAGATCCGCCTGCAGTCAGATGACCATTTTCTATGGAGGTCAAGCTCATGTATTTGATAATGTCCACCCTAATAAGGTCTGATCTTTGGTTCTTAGTGGTGGTATACTATTCTGCTGCGTTTGGTGTTATTAGGCCTTAAATTGGTTGATATAGGTGGACTGTTGTATGAAAGTATTCTGTTTCAAATGGTGTTTACTCTTAAGTTTATTTCCATGACTCTCATTCTTCTAATGATAAAATGGTAATGGTAATAACTTTTTCCAGTTCTGCATAGATGAAACGTTTGAACTCAGGAATCAATTCTTTGATTCTGATGTACTCAGAAAAGATTTATGATCTTGATATTTGAAGTTCTTTATTTAGCTTCGTTGATGTAACAAGTGCAATAATTCACTTCGCTACATTCTGTATAATCTGGTGTGTATGCTGAATCTGTAACTGTTGCTGGTAAATAAGTTGGGTAACTATTTGCATGAAATGCTTATTGACTAGGTGAAAGTCACTGTTAAGGGGTATTTAGCCATTGCGAACAAGAATTTATACTGCAAGTCTTTTTTATATATAGTAATAAATGATTGGTAAGATTTGTTTTTTAGTGAATGCCCTACTGTAAGTAAATGGTTTGTTTGCGCTAAACCTTGCTTATCTGCACCCAGTGACACCTTTATTCCGTGCATGGAAGTGATTGCTAAAACTTGCTTTCACTTGATTCAACTTCTGAAAAGAAGTTTGGAACTTAAAATTGGGTGGCATTTGGGCCTTGACCAAAAGTATGATGCTGGACTGCCACTCACATTCTCCATGAAGGAATTAAAGCCTTTTTGTGGTGGATATGTGTGTTGTACTTTGATTTTTCGTGTTGTTCTATTTTGATGGTAATAATGACTGCAAACGATTGGTGAGCATGTTGTATACACTTTATGCCCACTGTTTGCGTTTCTATATTTCAAGTTAGTTGGTGCCTGACAAAGTTGGTTTGGAATTGTGTTTACCGCTTTTAGTTTCTGATTGTTTTGGCATTCAATGTTGGTTTGAAGCATTTATCTTCCACCAGCTTTATAGTATCAAGAATGCCTCTGTGCTTTGGTCGTTTTGTATCTTCCACCGCTCTTAGAAGGATTTATAGTATCAAGAATGCCTCTGTGCTTTGGTCGTTTTGTGGGTCTTAATTCACATATTTATTGTTAACTTCGATATCTACTAATTTGGTCGTAGCTACCTAGAACGCCATGTGTTGTTTTTTTCCCTACCTGCGTGCGTCCACATTTTTAACCACTTCTTTTTCGCATTCACCATAGGGCTTAGAGCGAAAAATGACACAGGCTATCTAATACATGTAGTTTAAAAAATTATACAAGACAAACTAGTATGTTACTTTATTTTGTTCAGTCATCGAGCATTTCCTTTCATTCTTTGACCAGTCTTATCTTCTTGAGCTTCCCTTGCAACACCAATATCAGCCAATCAGGCCATATCTTGGGTTCAAAGAGTACTTGTGGTCTGCTTCTTTATAATGGTGCTTTTCAATAGTTAAAGAGTCAACTCAGTTCTAGTCCCCATTTGGTGTGGGTGCTGGGGAAGGGAATATACTAGGCAGCCTAACCTATGCTTTTACATAGAATTGTATTCTTCAAATCTGTGTATGAATATTGCAGATGGACAAATATACAATTTACTAGGCAGTTGCATCCTGTCTAATTTTTCTTTCGTACTCTGCTTCCATTTTGTGAGTATGTGTGTATGACTTATTCATTTGACTTTGACTTTGCAGTCAGCACGCACACATGTGTCTGGGTCTGTGATATGTTGTGAGTGTGCAATAATATAACTAAGGTAAGTGATTTGGACGGATGTTTTATGCAGGCAGATGTTATAATGAGCTTAGCAGGGTCAAATGGAGGAAGTTGGTCCACAAGCACTTGCCCGCCCAAGCCTCTTGTGAAACAGATACTTCATGATATTGCGGAAACTCAGACTGGCAAGCTTAATGTTCATGCCACTCCACCATCTCCAGGTGTTACTCCTCAACTGCAAATGGATCTGTTTTGATTCATTATTTGCTTCACCATTTGAACTACTGAATAATGTGAACTTGATTGAATGTAGCTGGGCGAGCTCATGCAAGTGTTGCTACTAAAGAAGATGGAAGAAACCCAGTTGAAGTGTCAGAGTTAGATCCCATTTCTCAAGAGAAGAGAGTTCATTGATGGATTTATGGATGATTAGTTTTGGATCTGTGATTAAAAACAAGTCTCCTCTAATTTTTACAATTATTCCTGTCATGAGCTTCATCATATCAAATATTTAATTGAACAAGCCCATTCAGAAGTGTTGAATGTGTGTGAAGCGCCATGGGATTGGTGGATTGGGTTTGGAGTGGTCACTATAATTGACATGAAAGTTCCAATGATTTAACAAGAATTGATTCCAGGAATAACTATTCATAATGCGCATAGCAAAATAAGTACTTCCAACACGATGCCAAAGACATGAAAATCCAATTTAAAGAAGTATCATCAATGAAAAATAAAATGACTAAAATGACTACAATAAACCCAATAAATAAGATTGAAATATATAGAGTGCTTGGGCCAAGCGATAGGCCCATATCTTCCTTGGGTGTAACTAATGTTGCAGAGATAATGGTGTCCGTAGCAACCTGAAAAATATTGTAATTGACAGCATGGTGGCAATTGGCAACAACCACACCCAGGGTATTAATTATATAATTAAATAATTTCACAAATAAAAATTTGTAATTTTCTTCATTTGCATGCAATTAGTAATACGTTGAAGCGTTGATGGAAAAAAGTAATACGAAATTAAACGAATCTCGGCGATCTTAAATATAAGTACTCTTATAATTCATTGTAAAAAAATTTCATTATATTTCAAATAATATAGAACTTGTAAGTGTAACTCCACTTTTATCTTAAAATCATATCATATGATAACTAAAATTTAAAGGGGAATCTTATGAGTCAAACCATTAACATCGATTAAATCAAGTTTTCCGTTAACATATATGAATATATGACCTACTTATTTTATGTCATTAATTCATAAATTTAAATGATAATATTTCAAATATATGGTAAGCAGATAACTAGCTAGCAATTAGAGATATATAACTTATATAGGATTTGGTTAAATGGACTTCAATTATTTCTCTCGATTAGATAAAGGGGCAAGGAAATCAGACTCGTGAGCTTGGTCAAATTCGTGAAAAGAACATAAAATCAAATCAATGGTTAGGTAGAGCTGTAAAAACAATAAAAATCAGAGAGTCAAGGACATGCAAGTTTGAACACAATGCCTATCGGTAAATTGATGTGTTTAAAATTAAACCAAAATCCATCACAAAAGAAGGACTAATCAAATTAATTTTCGATATTGTAGTAAATTAAATATTTTATATATTCTTTTCCTATATATTGACTCCGACCACTCTCAAGATATATATACACTGAATTCTATAACATGCTAGTATGTAATTTATAAGATGAATCTGGAGCAAAATTTCCAACACTGAATTCTTAATTAAGGCAATATTTAATTGGGGCAATGAATCTGGTGCCTCTTCTGATCAGTCTATAAATACACCAAAAATTGATCTACTTATTTCCACGCACATTTTCTATAATTTGACTCTTGTCTTGCAAAAATGGCTGGAGCTCTCTCTGTAGAAGAAACCAAAAACCTACCCATAGACCTTTCTTCAGTGGAGAGCTTACCTGAACTTTTCACGTGGTTCTCAAATGGATCCTCTGACGACGTGTTTGACGGGGCGGTATCCATACCTGTGGTGGACCTCAAGGATCCAAATGCCATTGAAACAATGGAGCATGCATGTGAGGAATGGGGTGTTTTTCTACTCAAGAACCATGGTATACCTTTTTCCCTTTTGAACGAGGTGGACAATCAGATCAAACGTCTCTTCTCTCTCCCAATGGAGCAAAAGGCAAAAGCTGTGGGTCAAAGTGGCTCTCCAGGCTATTCTTGTGCTTCCTATCCACAGTTCTTTCCTAAACTAACGTGGCAGGAAGGCTTCATCATTAATGGTTCATCTTACGAGAATGCTGAAAAAGTCTTCCCTCAACATGATGTTGCACTTTTTTGGTACATATATGTGTTATTGCGGTGGTCCTTCTCCTCATCATCATTTGAGCATATGTCAAACTTTGAATTAATTATTGTATGTGTATATTAGATTTGTGCTTCTATGAAATCGTGATTAAAATTAATCTGAGAAGATTTATTAACTCAACTTTGATTCTTTAAGTGTAGGATTTTTATTTTAATAAGGAATCACCGCCATTTGGCACAACTTCTGTAACTATGGTTTTGAGCTCAAACCATGGTTTTAATGATTATTTTAACTCCAAACCATATTTTCATAAGCTATACTATACGGGTGAAGGGAAAATTTTCACCTCTCCCAATAAGTGCACTTCTTGAGATTTAAATGTCTCCCCTTTCCCTACTTGATCAAATATATATATATATATATATATATATATATATATATATATATATATATATTGTTCTTTGTGAGTGCTTTACCCATAGCCAAATTTATATCATACTATTGCTCAATAAAAGTGATAAACTAAGTGGAAATCTTTCAATGCATGCAGCAAGACAATGGAGGCAATGAGGAAGCAATTGAAGATGGTTGCGGAGAATGTGACAGGTGCAATACTTAAGTCAGTAGGGGCACACAATGAAGAGATTAAATTGGTGATCGACAGAGATAACACAATACTTCGAATGAACTCATATCCTAGTTGTCCAGAACCGGATCGAGCCATAGGCACAGGTCCGCACAAAGACACATCCATATTAACATTCTTACACCAAGTTCAAAAGGAGGCCGAGACCCAGAGCAATGTCCCAACACAAGACCGAACCAAAGGGCTCAATATATTCAAGGAAGGGATTGGGTGGGTCATTGTTAACCCAGATCCAGATGAGATTGTGGTGAACGTTGGTGACGTACTTGAGATATTGTCCAATGGAAGGTTTAAATCTGTGGTGCACCGAGTCACAGTGAGTGCATCTCATAGGTACTCGCTCGCACATTTCATCGTGCCCTCACCTGATACCCTTCTCTATCCTATTGACTCCCCTCCTCGTTTTCGTGCTATTACATTTAGGGAGTTCAAAAATTTAAAGCTTCAAGATCCATTGAAGGTAGTGTCATCCATCTCCATTTGAAGCTTCAACTCTAAAATTAAACTACCTTTGTATTCTCTTTCATTAATAAAGAGTGATATCGTTGATAAACTCTCGTTGGGCTTTTTTTTTTTATAACCTACTCTTGTTGGGCATTGATGTTAGAAATTCATGGTATTATAGTTTGTTCCGATGATTGTTATTTATTTATTTATCATAATTTAAATAATAATGTTGATTACTGAAATATTGCTTAAGATTCTGGTTTTGTTGTTTCCAATATATACGATGTGTGTGTTGAAGTATTTCACCATGAAGTACAAAGAGAGAGACATTGATGAACGAAATAATAGCTAGACATCACTTTTCTGCAGATGAGATGCCTAAGTCGAGCTTTGTTTTTAATAATCTTTTGCTAAAGTCTCTCTCTTTTTTACACTATAAAAGACATTGGACATGCCGACGGACGAATTTCGTTACATTCCGGCGTTTCTAAATGCTGGAATGACTCTACAGCGTTTATCGCAAACGCAGGCAAATTAAGCGTCGGAAAGTTCCGTTACTGAGTTTATAAAACTGCGGGAACTATTTTTCAAACGCGGGAACGAGCACCGGCGGCACTTGTTGGCGCTTATAATTGCCGGAACAAATTGGCGGGCTTTTTAAATTTACTATCTTTCCCGCGTTTGAAACAGCGGGAATGTGGGATTTTTTTTAAAATAAAAAAGCGTACCTGCATTTACAAACGCCGGCATGTTATTCTTCGTATTAAAAAAAGGCATTAGTTTTAACCATTATAAATAATGGTTAAAATTAACGCGAGAAAAAGAAATGAGAAATAACCAAATAAAAATAATGTACTATAAAATCAATCCGTTTTTATTATAATAAATCCGAAGTTTATAAATTAACAAAACCAAAAAACTATTCCAAAACACTACAAAAAACGGGCTCTTATCGGCGTTTTATTTGGCCTCGTATCGGCGAAATTTTCCGGCGGAATGACGCTACGGCGTTTTGACGTCACGCCAAAAAATTTACCGTGGGAAAGCGGGCATATCGGCGTTTTGAAAAACGCCAACCTAAGTCCAAAAAACCGGAAACAAAACCCAGGAAAATAATATTATATTAGCATATCAGCGTTTTCACAAAACGCTGAAATGAATTTAAATAATAATATTGCAAACCGGCGTTTTGCAAAACGCCGGTCCGTGTTTTTTAAAAAAAAACATTTTTTCGTTCTGGTTGTTTAAAACCAGGACGAAAAATGGTCAAAAATAAACAAAAGATAAGCACCAAAGTGACAATAACAATAATAGACATAAACATAAGGAATAAAAAACATAATTCAGAAAACATGATACATAAATATATATAATCAAACAACAACAACAATATGTAAAAGAAAGACCATAAGATCAAACAAATATCAACATTACAAAAGAAATGTCACCAAGAACCATAAAATCAAAAACAACAACAACATTGAAGGAGAGAGACAAATGAGAAGAAAAACAGGAGAAAATGAGCGACATTGCTGAAGGAGGGAGGAACTATTTATAGGGAACGGAGGTGCGGACCGGCGTTTTGGGAAAACGCCGGTACAAAAAACAATAAAACAACGCATATAGGCGTTTGGCAAAACGCCCAAATGCATTTTAACATTAAATAATGCACATTGGCGTTTTGCAAAAACGCCCATATACATTAAAAAATAATAAAAAGCATATCGGCGTTTTGCAAAACGCATATCGGCGTTTTGCAAATGTTTTGCAAAACGCCGATATGCGAATTAAATAAACTAAAAGAGCATATAGGCGTTTTGCAAAACGCCTGTATGCGAATAATTAAATCGCCAACCGGCGTTTTTATCAAAATGCCAATCCGCGTTTTCCTGGAAAAAAATAAAAAATGTCAGGAGCCTCATTTTTTAATAAAATATGCATATCGGCGTTTGGGGGTTCCCAAAACGCCGGTTGGGAAATGCGGGAAAAAAGGCGGGAAGTGCGCGCCAAATTTAACGGCGCTTCATTTCGGCGTTTGTACTCAAAACGCCGATGTGCGTTTCGTATAGGTGTTTTCTGTCAAACCGCCGATATGCGTGCGCCGGAATGGCCCGCGTTTTTTGTAGTGAAATAAAAATACTATTTCTATAGTAAAATATAGTTACTAACAGTTTATTATTAAAAAACAGTTCCATTATCAAGTCAAAAAATTAAAATTTGAAAAATAGAAACAAAAAATAATAAAGGGGTGTAAAACTAAAAAGAAAATAAAACATAATGAAAAATGGAAATATGATCAAAATGTGAAAAAATAAATAAGGAAAACTAAAACATTAAAAAAATGCTTTATTTTTGAAAAATGTAAACAAAAGAGAGGAAAACGAGTAGAGAGAAAGAAGAAGAGAGAAGATGGAAGGGGCGAGTATGGAGTGAGGGAAGACCAGTATTTATAGGTGAAATTCGCTCTTTAGCAGGGCAGTTTTATTATTATTTTAGCATAGCTGCGGTTATAAATGCAGGTGTGTGATATTATATTTTAACATTAACACATGCCGGTGTTTATAACCACCAGGATGCATTTATTTATATTAAATATAATATAGCATAACAGGCCGACGCTTATAAACGTCGGTAAGTACTGAGAGAAGCACTCATTAATTACCAACATAGCGGCGGTTGTAAACGCGGCGAAGATATTAATTTTGAAAAAAATTAATTGCCAGTGTTGCGACGTTTGTGACCGCGGGCATGTTATTAATTTTAAAAAAGCTGAAATTTTTGGCGCGCTTTGAACCGCCGGCAAGTTTGCGGGAAACAAAATGAAAAACAGTGCTACAAACCGGCGCTTTCAAACGCCGGTACGTGTATTGGAAAATAAAAAAAAAATTATTTCCTCCAGCATGGCGGCGTTTACTGCACCGCTTTCCTGCGTTCTGTAGCATCCGCCGAAACGGTAAACACTTGCTGGCGGTTTTTGTACAAACGCCGCAACGTGAACGCCGGCAAGTAGCGAATTTTTTGTAGTGTTAACTATTAGAATCTTCGTTTCATAAAGAAACTGTATATGATCAATTAAATAAACTTTGATCAATAACCAATTAAATTTATCCATTAACATATGAATATACGTCCTACTTATTTTATGTCATTAACTCATAAATTTAAATAGTAATATTTCAAATTTATGGCAATTAAACAAATAGCTAGCAATTACAGATGTATATCTTATATAATGTGGTTAAATGGACTTCAATCATATTTCCCTTAATTAGATAGAGGGGCAAGTTTGTTAACCTAATGAGTTTAAGCAAATAAGCAAACTCGTTAGTAGAATATGAAAATGTATTGTCAATTCAAATAATAAACACGTTATAGTTTATATTTATAGTAAATACAAAAATTAACAATAATTTGAGGACTTGATATATTTTAAATATAAATAGTTGTAAAATTCGTGAACATTATTTATACTTTATACATCCCGAAAAAGAAGTTTCTATGAAATTTATATATAAATTCATAGAATATAGTCACATATAAATAATTAAAATGACTTTTATAGGAAGTTAACATAAATTTGCGTAGAAATGTAAAAACAATATATTTGATATGTAAACCCGTGAGTTTTTACTGAGTTTAGATGCAATAAGAATTTAAATGACCCGTAAAACATTTTAGTTAGGTGGAGTCGTAAAAATGTTAAAATCAGAGAGTCAACCCGTGAGTTTAATTTGAACACAATATTTAGGGGGTAAATTATGTGCAAACCAAGATCTGTCATAAAAGAAGGACTAATTAAATTTTTCATATATATTATACTACCTCCGGTCCTAAATATAAGACCTAATTGACTTTTTTGGGAGAGGTTAAGGTTGTGAAATAGGCTATTAAATCATGACATATTTGATATATTTTTAGATTATACCTTAGTTTATAGGTAAAGTAAACTAATCTAAGGGGAAAATTGGGTAAATCAATTTATAATTAATTTATTTTGTTTTTTATAGGATTTTTTAAAAAGTCAATTTGGTCTTATATTTAGGACTGGAGGGAGTAGTAGATTAACTATGTTATTTTTATCCAATTGACTCTGACCACTGTACTGTCAAGATGATATATATACACTGAATTATATTCTGACATGCGACTATGTAATTTATATATATATATATATATATATATATATATATATATATATATATATATATATATATATTATATTAAGCAATATTTAATTGTGGCAATGAATCTGGTGCCTCTTCATCAGTCTATAAATACTCCAAAACTAATCCACTTATTTTCACGCACATTTACTATCATTTGACTCTTGTCTTGTAAAAATGGCTGTAGCTCTATCTGTTGAAGAAACCAAAAACCCTCCCATAGACTTCTCTTCAGTGGAGAGCTTACCTGAACCTTTCAAGTGGTTCTCAAATGGATCCTCTGACGACTTGGTTGACAAGGGGGTATCCATACCTGTGGTGGACCTCCAGGATCCGAATGCCATTGAAACAATAAAGCATGCATGTGAGGAATGGGGTGTTTTTCTACTCAAGAACCATGGAATACCTTTTTCCCTTTTGAACGAGGTGGACAATCAGATCAAACGTTTCTTCTCTCTCCCAATGGAGCAAAAGGCAAAAGCCATGGCTCAAGGTGACTCTGCAGGCTATTCTTGTGCTTCCTTTCAACAGTTCCTTCCTAAACTCACGTGGCAGGAAGGCTTCATCATTAATGGTTCATCTTACGAGAATGCTGAAAAAGTCTTGCCACAACATGATGTTGCACTTTTTTGGTACATATATGTTTTTATTGTGGTGGTCCTTCTCCTCATCATTTGAGCATGTCAAACTTTGAATTAATTGTATGTGTATATATTAGATTTGTGCTTCTATCAAATCGCGATTTAAATTAATTTGAGAAGATTTACCTCTATAATTTATTAACTCAACTTTAATTCTAACAATATAGGATTTTTATTTCAAGGAATACCGACCGTTTGGTATAATATCTGTAACCATGGTTTTGAGCCCAAACCATCGTTACGTTTTGATGATTATTGTAACTCCAAACCATATTTTCATAAGCTATACCATACGGGTGAAGGGGAAATTATCACTTTTCCCAATAAGTGAACTTCTTGATATTTAAATGTCTCCCTTTTCCCTACTTGATCATATGCATGTATTATTCTTTGTAATTGATTTACCCATAACCAAATTTATATCATACTATTGCTCAATAAAAGTGATAAATAACGTGGAAATCTTTCAATGCATGCAGCAAGACAACGGAAGCAATGATGAAGCAATTGGATATGGTTGCGGAGAATGTGATAGGTGCAATACTTAAGTTATTAGGGGCACACAACGAAGAGAATAAATGGGTGATCGAAAGAGATAACACGGTACTTCGAATGAACTCATACCCTAGTTGTCCAGAACCGGATCGAGCCATAGGTACGGGCCCGCACAAAGACACATCCATATTAACATTCTTACACCAAGTTCGAAAGGAGGCCAAGACCCAGAGCAATGTCCCAACACAAGACCGAACCAAAGGGCTCAATATATTCAAGGAAGGGATTGGGTGGGTCCTAGTTAACCCAGATCCAGATGAGATTGTGGTGAACGTTGGTGACGTACTTGAGATATTGTCCAATGGAAGGTTTAAATCGGTGGTGCACCGAGTCACAGTGGGTGCATCTCATAGGTACTCGCTCGCATATTTCATCAGGCCCTCAATTGATGCCCTTCTCTATCCTATTGAATCCCCTCCTCGTTTTCGTGCTATTACATTTAAGGAGTTCAAAAGTTTCAAGCTTAAAGATCCATTGAACGTGGTGTCATCCATCTCCATTTGAAGCTTTCAACTCTAAAATTAAACTACCTTTGTATTCTCTTTCATTAATAAAGAGTGATATCGTTGATAAACTCTCGTTGGGCTTTGATGTTAGAAATTCATGGTATTGTTTGTTCCGATGATTGATTGATTGGTATTTATTCATCATAATTTAAATAATTATGTTGATTACGTACTGAAATATTGCTGAAGATTCTGGTTTTATTGTTTCCAATATATACGACGTGCGTGTTGAAGTATTTCACCATGAAGTACAAAGAGAGAGACATTGAAAGAAATAATAGACATCACTTTTCTGCAGATGAGATGCCTAAGTCGAGGTTTGTTTTTAATAATCTTTTGCTAAAGTCTCTCTTTTCTAACCGTTACGATCTTCGATTCAAAAGAAACTGTATATGATCAATTTAATAAACTTTGATCAATAACCAATCAAGTTTATCCATTAACATATATGAATATACCTTCTACTTATTTTATGTCATTAACTCATAAATTTAAATAATAATATTTCAAATTTATGGCAATTAAACAAATAGTTAGCAATTAGAGATGTATATCTTATATAATGTGGTTAAATGGACTTCAATCATATTTCCCTTAATTAGATAGAGGGGCAAGTTTGTTAACCTAATGAGTCTAAGCAAATAAGCAAACTCGTTAGTAGAATATGAAAATGTATTGTGAATTCAAATAATAAACACGTCATAGTTTATATTTATAGTAAATACAACAATTAACAATAATTTGAGGACTTGGATATATTTTAAATATAAATAGTTGTAAAATTCGTGAACATTATTTATACTTTATACATCCCGAAAAAGAAATTTCTATGAAATTTATATATAAGTTCATAGAATATAGTCACATATAAATAATTAAAATGACTTTTATAGGAAGTTAACATAAATTTGCATAAGGTGGAAATGTAAAAACAATATATTTGATATGTAAACCCGTGAGTTTTTACTGAGTTTAGATGCAATAAGAATTTAAATGACCCGTAAAACATTTTAGTTAGGTGGAGCCGTAAAAATGTTAAAATCAGAGAGTCAAACCGCGAGTTTAAGTTGAACACAATATTTAGGGGGTAAATTATGTGCAAACCAAGATTTGTCATAAAAGAAGGACTAATTAAATTTTTCATATATATTATACTACCTACAGTCCTAAATATAAGACCTAATTGACTTTGTTTTGGAGAGGTTAAGATTGCGAAATAGGCTATTAAATCATGACATATTTGATATATTTTTAGATTATTCATTAGTTTATAGGTAAAATAAACTAATCTAGGGGAAAAAATTAGGTAAATCAATTTATAATTAACTTATTGATGACTCCCCATATTTAGTGGTTTTTAGGAAATATTTTGTTGTATTTGGGGAGTCATTAATTAAATAAATAAGTGATTTTGTTGTGAATTGGAAAGAAAGTAATTTGATGATTATATGAATGATTATTTTGGAAATTTGAAATTTAATTGAAATAGGAAACTTAATATATTAAAAGAAATATTTTGATGGGAAATTTCCTATTAATGAGATTATGTGATTGAGTCATTGTGATTATTTCCTATTTCTTTCTCTTCATGAATGCAGATTTAATGAAAAAAGAAATAAAGAGAAAGGGTTGATTTGATTATGTGCATTCATCATACAAGAAAAGGAAAAAAAAAAGAAACTTAACATGCAAGGCAAAGACAATATGGTGTTGGGCTATTTTATTATAAATATACACATGCATTGAGGAGAAGGGGAGGCTGATTTTAATTCTTCCAATTTCTAAAAGCCTATAGAGAATTCACGCAAGGATAAAAGAAAGGAAAAGCAAAACTGGAGAAGTGGCCGACTTTGTCTTTTGTGTGGGTGGTTTTATAATCATTTATTCCATACATAGGAGGCACACACAAGGAGAGAAATAGGCGAACTGAGCATCAACGTTGAGGGAGTGAAGGAAGCTTGAGGTGGCACTGATTTGGACCATTCATCATCACTCATCAAGGCAGAAACAAGGCACAAGAAGGGAGAGCATTTTTGGGTGTTTGATTCTGTACTTCCTTATAATTTCATATTCAATTTTGATTATCACTATTGGGATTGATTTGAAACCTATGTTTGACTAATTTCCTTTTACAATCTAGAGTACTATGAACTTGTTTGTAACTTAGATATTTTATTTCCCACTATTTAGTCATGGTTAATTTGATTTAGTTTATTTAATCTTGCTATTATTGATTAACTTGTTTAGTGTTTGATCACCATTAGACATGTTTAGGGAATTTAGAATTGGACTCGAAAGAGGGAATTTTAAATAGACCATGAGATTAAATAGTGTAGGATTGGATTGTTAATCTGATTTGCGACTAGGATAGACATATACCTAGAAGCCCTACATAGTCACATTAGAGCGGTACCGGTATTAATTGGCCTAGTAAATTAGTGCAAGACATTGTGTAATTAAGCTAGGCAAGGATGTAAGTGGACCGGAAGACATTTATAGACACTAGTACTCTAGATTAGCTAGTTGAATTAATTCATAATTAATTTAGTGGGGAATAAATCTAAGAAGCAGATAAGGGATTAGTGGCTCTAGGTTGTTCTTTTGACTCGTGAATTTCATCTGTGTGAATATTTGTTTTATTTTATTTTCTTAGATATTAGGTAATTAAAATCAATTTTCTTTTATTTACTCAACTTGAATGAAAATAGGAGATCTAATGCCTAGTTATTAATTGTCTGAGTCTCTTTGGGATCGACCTTGAACTACCACTTTACTAAATTTACGATCCGTACACTTGCGGAGTTTTTATCAAAATTTTGGTAGCATCAAGTTTTTGGCGCCGTTGCCGGGGACTCAAGGCAATTAGTAATTAGAATTAGAAATTCTTTAGTAGTTTTAGCTTGAGTTTTCTTTTGGAAACATAGAAAGATGGACTTTTCAGAGCTTAATTTTTATAAATGGTATCAATGTCATCACTGTGGAAATAATCATGTACCGGGAAATTGTCCATTTTTGCATACGATAAATTATATAGGAGATGATTTCACTAGACAACAAACTTATGTTGATAATTTTTCTAGGCCTAGTTGGAATTTTGAGCAAGATGAGTGTTGGAACCCATATGTAAATTCTTATTCACATGCAATAGACCCACCCTTCAAGTCTTATTCACATGTTCAAGGAAACATTGATTATGAGAATTCTTGTTTAGAAAGGTTAGATAAATTAGAAAGATTAGCCAATATCTTTTTGGAAAGGAATGAGAAATATTACAATAGTTCTGAATCAAGAGTTCAAGTAAACAATTTTGAGGATAGTGTAAACTCTTGTTTAGAAGAAAGGCTTGACAGATTAGAAAGATTAGCCGGTAAATTTTTGATAATGCTAGAGGATAGTTTGAAATGGCAAGAGGATAGTTTCAAAAGGTTAGAAGATTGTTTGAAAAGGTTAAAATCAATAATTGAGGATAGAGATGACCATGAAGTTAAAGAAGATTTAGAGGTTGTCATAGAGCCTGAAACTTGTTTAGAAGAAATTGATGGGTGTCTAATTGATGTTCAAGATGTAAATTCAAATGTTTGTGATTCTGATATACATGTTGATGTGAGTGTTCCTATAACTACTTTGGATTATTCTCCTATTACTGTTGTGACTTTTACTGATGAGAGTCAAATTGATTTTATTGGATGCTCATTATTCTTAGAAAGACATATATCTAATTGTTTGTATGAGCATATTCTAATTCCTTTGAAATCAGTGATTGCTTGTTCTTTGAAATTGTCTATGATTGAAAAGGCACAAGTAATTGGTTTGGTTGATCACTTATACTGTTTGAAAAGGAATGAAGATGAGGTGATTATGGTTTTTGATACTTATGACTAAGGATTTGTTTGGAAAGTCTGGCTAAAGACTTTAAACTTAGCGCTTCTTGGGAGGCAACCCAAGGTTTTGGTATTTGATGCTTTGTTTTTTTTTGAGTTTGTAGGATTTTTTTTTCTTTTGACCTCAAAGGATGCTTCAACTTGATCTTGATGGACTAGGAGCTAATAATGGAAATCGAGAAGAGGAAGGGGAGTATTCTTCTAACTTTTTCTTGATTTTATTTGATTGAGAATTATTTTGGTAATGAGTGATGGTGCTTGTTGATATGTGTAACACCTAGATTTTTCTTAATATATATAAGCGATTTAATCAATTTATACCACAATTATGTCATTAGAAACCCAAAACTATGAATAAATTTAATTTTTTTTGAAAGATAAATAAATAATTCTTCTTATGTAAAAATATTTAAAATCTTTCTTTTGTAAAATAAGCTTCAATAAATAAATCATATAGTTATGAAAATTCATGTGGATATAAATTTATTAAATGACTAAATTTAAATCTAATACTTAATTCTATCAGGTTCCTTAATTAGTCAATCTTATCTAAAACCTTATTTTAATTATCTAAATAAATACACCTATTATTATTACAATTAATACAAATTGGCTATCCCAGGTGATAGCTTCTTACTTATGTATATCACAAGTGTTTAGCTTATTACATAATAATACAACAAAATCAAATTACAACAATATATTTATTTCTATAATTCATAGGGCCTAGCAAGCTTCTCTGCTACTCAAATTAAACTTCTCCTGCATCTCTGTGAAAAACATTTTGAAAAACGGGTGAGATTCAAAGAATCCCAATAGCAATTTATTTCATTCATATATCTTTTTATTTCATTCATATATCTTTTAAACCTGCTCAGATAATGATAGTGACGCTACCTGTTGGTATCATACTACCGTTAGTATAACACTCATACAGGGCCCCTACCTTAACAATATATTTGTTACAGGTAGAATATTTTATTGCATGTGCCTATTGCACCACCAACTACTACTAGCAATATTTTTGTCGTTCGTAGTAGGCAACACCTGACAGGATTTTCTAAGAAAAATAAATTCAGCAATATGACATGGGGGGAGCGACCCTCCTCATGCCTGGAGTACTCCACCATAAATATAAATGCGGAAATAAACTCTATCAAAATCTGAGACAATTTTAAAATTTATAATCAATCACAGCATGCTATTTTTTTATGACTAAAATAACCCGCTACTTGGGCTCCAGCCAATAATTCTTCAATAATACACGCTGAACTTTCTTCTTTTCTTTTCCATGCTTGAGACATAATTCATCATCGTTTCCTATTATTACACCATGTAATAATAGTGAATTAATAAATTTTCTCATACGATATATGTATTCAGAGCCTCTCTCGCTTCTAATAAACTTGACGCTACCCAACCCCTTTTGGATCATTTTTTGTTTTTTTTTTTACTCATATATAACCTGATTTATCAACTTTTTGTTTCTCAAAGTGTCACTAGCTATTAGCCAACTTTAATTGAACATAATTACATTATGAATCATGATTTGATTCTAATACCATAATTAAATGAACAAAAGAAACAATAACAATTTATTCAATTATCATTATCAATAAATCAATAGCAAAGTTACCAAAACATAGAATTCTCATCATACAAATTCACATTCATGATACACAAGGCAAACTAGGTAACTAATCCATTATAGAAATTCTGAATTTCAAATATATTGATTAACATTATTTTCTTGATTACTTTTAAGAATCTTGGCAATCACCTCTCATAACCACATTAAAGTCCAACATAAATCAATCATTTTCCACTCAAATCAACATCACAAATTGCACCATTTATAACAGGAAAAATCATGTTCATATTGAAACAAACAAAACAAGTCATTTTCAACTAACAATTTATTTTCATGCACATTTTAACTAATCTAAATGAATGCAAAAAAAAACCAGAACAAGTTCAGAAATAAATATTCAACATATTTACAATATCCCTTCCACTTTCTAAAAACAAATGTAACAATAACAAGAAAAATTATCATCCACCATTATTTTGACATTGAATCCATCTAAAAACCATTTAGACCCAATTATGACACATGATTCAGTTCCTTTCAAGAATTAAAACCTAATTGATTAAATATGCACCATAAAATACATTATCAAAACAATATAAGTATCTCAATTAAATTTAACCGACAACACCAATCACTAATATATATTTGGCAAGTTAAAGCATGAAACAATTGGAAATAGAATAATTGAAAACTACACCCATAATTCATTTCTTTTCTACAAAACCAAACACAAAAGGAGAGAAACTAAAAATTCTCATTATCATCACAATGCAGAACAGAAAATTGTAACAATTTAAAGATAGATGAAAGAATCAAAATTCTACCCATCAACAAACATAGGTAGTATCAAGAGTCGGCCAACATAGGATATTCCAAGTTCAAACAAAAGAGCAAGAGAATAAAGAATTGATAACAATTCAAACCACCCATAGCTATTCGGTCAAAGCTAAGAAAGAAACAAAAATCCGTAACTCAACAATCAATAATTTCAGATAATGTAATCAACCACAAAAGCTATTTGTACAATGACTAATTACATTTTAACTGAAGAATTAATGATAAGGCTGAAAGCAATCATCCATGACCATCAATATAGATAAATCAAGCACCTCATTTCATAAAGACAATGAAACAGAGAAAAAAATGTCAATGTTCAAATCTACTTAACATCAATGAAACACCAAAATCCTTTCCAAAACAATAGAAATTAAAGCTTGAACTTCATTTCTAACAAATTACTAAATTAAAATTTCAAACCCGAACTTCGAAACCCCTCTCAAACTCGTCAAAATCAAAAAGAAAGAAATATGAATTGAAAGAAAAGGCTCACCATAGTGGAATCACAGTATTGCACGGGCTTGTGATCGCCAAAAAAAAACATTCATCTTTGGTTGTGGCTTGCTGGGTGAAGAAAACGAAGAGAGCTTGAGAGAAGTGAGGTTTTCGCTGAAGGGAAGAGAGGAGATTGACGGCTAGGGTAGGGAAAAGGAAGGAAGGAGAATATATATGCCAGAGTTAATAAAAATTATGTTTTTGCCCCTCTACAAGTTCCATCTTTCCAATTAAATCCCTGTTTCTAAATTTTTCTTATTTCAATTTAATCCTTAAAACCCAAAATATTTAGTCTCAAAATTTAACTTATATCATGGTAAATATTTTCTTCATTCATAATTTTTTGTTTGAACTTCAAAATATCTTTTCATAAAATTTCTAATCCAACATTAAATCCCAAATTAATTTTTCTTTAAATTTCAAAAGAAACAAAACAATAAATTTCTTAAAAATACTTTTATTCTCAACAATTTATTTATAATTAATTTATGGCACCACCAATTCCCTAATTAATCATTTATTATTCCTAATCAAAATTTTGGGGTGTTACAATATGTGTGTGATGATTAGTCTTGACTGAGTTGTTTCTTGATTGAATTGCATGACTGATATGGAACTTGAAATAACTTTATCATTCCTACACTTGCTATGGATATTTTTGTAATTCCACTACTTGTGTTACATGTTCACATTGGGGACAACGTGACATTTAAGTGTGGGGGTATGAGGGTATCATTGTTCTATAAAGATTGTTCTCAAGCTTTCATTTTGTAAAATTTTCTTAAAAAAAAAATCTTTTTGCCAATTTTGGGATTGATTTGGACTTGAAACAACTGGATTTGATTAGACTTTGATCTCATCTTCTTTGAATGTAAGTGAAAAGGCAAGCTATTTGATTTAGATAAATTACTCTAGTATGTCAAAAAGCCCTGTAAGGAATTTGAGCCTTAATTTTATTCTTTAATGAGTGAGTACATCTATTGTAATTTCCCCTCTAGAACTTGTCTTGAATCTCTTTTGACGCTCAAATCTCTTGCATGCACAAAAATGATTAAGGCCTTCGTTTCATAGCCAGTTTAGCCAAATAGCCACCCTTTTTACATTATTTCCATTGCTTAACCCTTTGAACCTGCTTCTTTTTTAAAAAGAAAGATTGCATATTTTAGCCTTTGAATTCTTTTGATGCAATTTTTCATCTCTTATCTATTTCTTCCATTTACGCTTTGAAAAGCGCTATACTATATTCATATGGAAAAGGGTGAAGGAATTAGAAAAGGAAAAGGGAAAAATAAGTGTTGAAGAAAGGAGAAAAGAAAAAAAAAACAAAGAAAAATGAAGGTGAAAAAGGGAAAAGAAAAAAAATCACACAAAGTGTGAAAAAAAAGAAGAAAGAAAAGGAAAAAAAACAGAAGAAGATGAAAATCGAAAGAATTGAAGAATTGTGGAGTTCAAAAGAGTCAACCTCTATGTGCTTATTAAGTTATGAGATTCCTTCATTCCTTACTATAATTGAAATGGTTTAGCACTTTTCAAATATACCTTCATCTCATTTTCATTTCAGTATCCTACCTTTTTCATTACAACCCTTAAAAGTCCTTTTGATTTGTGTGTGCATTGAGATATAAGAGTGGATATCGAGATGATAAACAAGCCTATAGTAGCTGGATTACATAGATGGAATTGAGTAAAACACAACCCCTATATACTTTGAGAGTAGAGTGTAAACACTTGACCGGTGAGGGATATGCTTTTGTGATTTATCTCTATCAAATTGATTGTCTTATTACTTGCATTTGGGGATGGTGAGAGAGATTTCTAAGAGGATTTAATTGTTGAGAGTTTGAATTGATTTCAACTTTGTGATGATAAAAACTTGATTTCATTATTTTGTGCTAACGTGTTAACAATTTGAAATCTTGAGGACAAGATTTAATGCAAGTGTGGGGGTGTGATGACTCCCATATTTAGTGGTTTTAAGGAAATATTTTGTTGTATTTGGGGAGTCATTAATTAAATAAATAAGTGATTTTGTTGTGAATTGGAAAAAAAGTAATTTGATGATTATATGAATGATTATTTTGGAAATTTGAAATTTAATTGAAATAGGAAACTTAATATATTAAAAGAAATATTTTGATGGGAAATTTCCTATTAATGAGATTATGTGATTGAGTCATTGTGATTATTTCCTATTTCTTTCTCTTCATGAATGCAGATTTAATGAAAAAAGAAATAAAGAGAAAGGGTTGATTTGATTATGTGCATTCATCATACAAAGGAAAGAAAAGAAACTTAACATGCAAGGCAAAAACAATATGGTGTTGGGCTATTTTATTATAAATATACACATGCATTGAGGAGAAGGGGAGGCTGATTTTAATTCTTCCAATTTCTAAAAGCCTATAGAGAATTCACGCAAGGATAAAAGAAAGGAAAAGCAAAACTGGAGAAGTGGCCGACTTTGTCTTTTGTGTGGGTGGTTTTATAATCATTTATTCCATACATAGGAGGCACACACAAGGAGAGAAATAGGCGAACTGAGCATCAACGTTGAGGGAGTGAAGGAAGCTTGAGGTGGCACTGATTTGGACCATTCATCATCACTCATCAAGGCAGAAACAAGGCACAAGAAGGGAGAGCATTTTTGGGTGTTTGATTCTGTACTTCCTTATAATTTCATATTCAATTTTGATTATTACTATTGGGATTGATTTGAAATCTATGTTTGACTAATTTCCTTTTACAATCTAGAGTACTATGAACTTGTTTGTAACTTAGATATTTTATTTCCCACTATTTAGTCATGGTTAATTTGATTTAGCTTATTTAATCTTGCTATTATTGATTAACTTGTTTAGTGTTTGATCACCATTAGACATGTTTAGGGAATTTAGAATTGGACTCGAAAGAGGGAATTTTAAATAGACCATGGGATTAAATAGTGTAGGATTGGATTGTTAATCTGATTTGCGACTAGGATAGACATATACCTAGAAGCCCTACATAGTCACATTAGAGCGGTACAGGTATTAATTGGCCTAGTAAATTAGTGCAAGACATTGTGTAATTAAGCTAGGCAAGGATGCAAGTGGACCGGAAGGCATTTATAGACACTAGTACTCTAGATTAGCTAGTTGAATTAATTCATAATTAATTTAGTGGGGAATAAATCTAAGAAGCAGATAAGGGATTAGTGGCTCTAGGTTGTTCTTTTGACTCGTGAATTTCATCTGTGTGAATATTTGTTTTATTTTATTTTCTTAGATATTAGGTAATTAAAATCAATTTTCTTTTATTTACTCAACTTGAATGAAAATAGGAGATCTAATGCCTAGTTATTAATTGTCTGAGTCTCTGTGGGATCGACCTTGAACTACCACTTTACTAAATTTACGATCCGTACACTTGCGGAGTTTTTATCAAAATTTTGGTAGCATCACTTATTTTGTTTTTTTATAGGATTTTTTATAAAAGTCAATTAGGTCTTATATTTAGGACTGGAGGGAGTAGTAGAATAACTATGTTATTTTTATTAAGTCAACTTTGATTCTAACAATATCTTATATAATGTGGTTAAATGGACTGAAATCATTTCCTTAATTAGATAGAGGGACAAGTTTTGTTAACCTAATGAGTTTAAGCAAATAAGCAAACTCGTGAGTAGAGTATAAATTGTATCGTAAATTCAAATAATAAACATGTAATAGTTTATATTTATAGTAAATACAAAAATTAACAATAATATGACGATTTGGATGTATTTTAAATATAAATGGTTGTAAAATTCATGAACATTATTTATACTTTATATATCTCAAAAAGGATATTTCTATGAAATTTATATATAAATTCATAGAATATAGTCACATAAAAATAATTAAAATGGCTTTTACAGGAAGTTAACATAAATATGCATAAGGTAGAAATGTAAAAACAACATATTTGACATGTAAACTCGTGAGTTTTTACTGAGTTTAGATGTAGTAAGAATTTAAATGACCCGCAAAACATTTTAATTAGATAGAGCCGTAAAAATGTTAAAATCAGATAGTCAACCCACGAGTTTGAACACAATATTTAGGGGGTAAATTTATGTCCAAACCAAGATCCGTAGTAAAACAAGGAATAATTAAAATTTTTATATATATGTTATTCTTATCCTATTGAATCCGACCACTGTATTGTCAAGATGATATACACTGAATTATATTCTATAACATGCAACTATGTAATTTATATTTATATTATAGGCAATATTTAATTGTGGCAATGAATCTGGTGCCTCTTAATCAGTCTATAAATACTCCAAAACTAATCTACTTATTTCCACGCACATTACTATAATTTGACTCTTGTCTTGCAAAAATGGCTGTAGCTCTGTCTGTTGAAGCAACCAAAAACCCTACCATAGACTTTTCTTCAGTGGAGAGCTTACCTGAACTTTTCAAGTGGTTCTCAAATGGATCCTCTGATGACTTGGTTGACAAGGGGGTATCCATACCTGTGGTGGACCTCCAAGATCCGAATGCCATTGAAACAATAAAGCATGCATGTGAGGAATGGGGTGTTTTTCTACTCAAGAACCATGGAATACCGTTGTCCCTTTTCAACGAGGTGGACAATCAGATCAAACGTTTCTTCTCACTCCCGATGGAGCAAAAGGCAAAAGCCTTGGGTCCAGGTGACTCCGGCTATGATTGCGCTTACATCGGACAGTTCGTACCCAAACTCGTGTGGCACGAAGGCTTCATCATTAATGGTTCATCTTACGAGAATGCTGAAATAGTCCTGCCTCCACATGATGTTCCACTTTTTTGGTACATATATGTTTTTATTGTAGTTGCCCTCTTCATCATTTGAGCATGTCAAACTTTGATTTAATTGTATGCATTGTTGTCAAATTCGCGAGTTGATTCTCCGATTTTACCGTTTTTACGACACTACCTAACTAAAACATGTCACGAGTCACCTAAATTTTCAGTCTTTGAAAATTCGGTAGAAACTTACGTGTTTACATTGTTAATTCACCGATTTTACTTTTTACCTTACAGAAATTGCATTAACTTGCTACTAAACTCATTTTAATTATTTTTAATTGACAAAATTTAATGAATTTAAATATGGACTTCATAGAAATTTATCTATCAATGTTGATATAGTATGAATATTGATATATTTAAATCTACTATCTATATTTAAAATGAATTCAAGTCAATTTATTATTATTTTTTGTATTCTTATTCAATTATATAAAAGAAATACATGTTTTTTGATAAACATAAACTCTTACGAGTTTACTACGATTTGAGACTACGATCCGATTTTACCTTATCTCCACGAGTTTACTTAAACTCACGAGTTTGACAACCTTGATTGTATGTGTACATTAGATTCGAGATTCTATCAAATTATGAGTTAAATTAAGTTGATGAGATTTATTACATAACAATCTGTGCCCATTTGTTACAGGCTTACAGCTTTTGTAACTATGGATTGGAGCTCAAATTGTGTTTTTGATAGGCTATTTTGGCTCCAAACCTCAGTTTCATAACCTGTACCAAATTGTAACAGTTTTCAATTCTCAATCTCTCAATAAGTGCACTTTTTTCTTTAAACATTGTCCGGTAATGCAGCGCCTATTGGCAACCGACTAATCGGACTCGAAGTGTAGGAGTGTTGCCCATGTAGGCAATGTTGTCCTCTCTCCTAACGAGAGTGCTTCTCGAGATTCGAGCACGCGCTCTCATCCTTACGGGGTTGTAACCCGCTTACCAGTTCAACCAACTACCCGTTGGTAGTTGGTAATAATTAAGTGCACTTCTTGATATTTAAATGTGTCCCCTTTCCTTACAAGATTAGATATATGTTGTTCTTTGTGTGTGATTTATCCATAGCCATATTTATATCATGCTATTGCTCAATAAAAGTGATCAACTACGTGGAAATTTTGCAATTCATGCAGCAAGACAATGGCAGAAATAAAGAAGCAATTGAAGATGGTTGCGGAGAAGGTGGCAGGTGAAATATTTAAGTTATTAGGGGCACATGATGCAGAGAATATATGGATGGTCGAGAGCGATAACATGACGATTCGAATGAACTCATTTCCAATTTGTCCAGAACCGGATCGAGCCATGGGTCAGGGTCCGCACAAAGACACATCCATGATTACACTCATACATGAACTCTGGAAGGAGGACAAGACCCAGAGCAATGTCCCAACAAAAGACAAAACCAAAGGGCTACAAATATTCAAGGAAGGAATTGGGTGGGTCCCAGTTAACCCAGATCCAGATATGATTGTGGTGAATGTTGGTGACATACTTGAGATATTGTCCAATGGAAGGTTTAAATCTCTGCTGCACCGAGTCACAGTGAGTGGGTTATCTCATAGGTACTCGCTCGGACTTTTCACTAGGCCCTCACTTGATACTCTTCTCTGTCCCATTGAATCACCTCCTCGTTTTCGTGCTGTTACATTGAGGGAGTTAAACGTTGTCAAGGCTAAAGATCCATTGAATGTAGCGTCATCCCTCTCCATTTGAAGCTTCAACTCTCAAACTAAACTACCTTAGTTTTGGGGTCTGTTTCATTAATAAAGAGTGATATAGTTGATAAACTCTCATTGCTTTGATGTTAGAAATCCATGATGTTGTTTGTTCTCTGATTGGTAAGAATATATTTATTGATCATAATTTAAATATTGCTAAAGCTTCTGGTTTTGTTTTTTCGTTATATATAGATGCGTTGAAGTATTTCTCCATGAAGTAAAAAGATAGAGAAATTAAATTAAACGAAATAATAGACTTCACTTTTCTACATATGAGATGCCTAAAACGGGCCTTGTTTTTCTAAAAAAATAATCTTTCGCCGAAGTCTCCCTTCTTGAACTGTTATGATCTTCAGTTCAAAAAGAAATTAAACGGTATATATACAATCAATCGACCAATAATAAACTTTGATTATTAACCGAGTTTTATCTTACACGCATATACCTCATATTGAACTTGATTTAAGATGAAGGAGAAATAAATGAAGAGAAAATATACATCATGCCTAAATTGTTACCTAGTTCAAGAAAAAAAGGGTTAGATATGTTCACATTAAAGTGGCAATCGACCTTAAGGGCCTGTTTGGTTTGAGGGAAGGGAAAGGGAAGGGGAGGGAAGGGAATGGAAGGGAGAGGGAGGGTTTAATATTACTTTGTTTGGTTTGATAAGAAGAAGGGAAGGGATCGGAATGGAAGGGAGGGGGAGGGTTTAATGATTATTTGTTTGGTTAAGGCTAACTACCAAGAATTCCTCCTCATACAAGCCCATACCGGTGGTTTGGTTGATGATTGTTTTTGGATCTATATGAGTAAAAACAACTTTATTCTTCCATTGTTATAGTCATTCTGATTATCACGAGGTTCATTAATTCTCATCCTCATCGTAATTAAATGTTTAATTTGAGAAGTCCGTCAGAAGTGTTAAATGAATGTGCGTGAAGTGCCTTGGGATTGATGGGTTGGGTTGGGTTGGGTTGGGTTGCGTTTGAGTGTTAGCAACCTGAAAATATTGCCTATGACAGCATGGTAGCAACAACCACGCCGAGGATATCAATTATAAAATTGCAGATAAAAATTATGAATTTTCTCGATTTGTTTGCAATTAGTAATACGTTAAAACGTTGTTGGGGGAAAATAGTAATAAACTTTGATGAATTAGATGTCTCTAACACAACAAATCTTATATAGAAGAGAATACCAAAGACTTGTTGAAATCCGTATTATAAGGATTGCTTCCTGAAAGAGTCCCATACACATGCTAATTTTACCGTGATGTAGAAGTTGACTTGGGATATTGGGCAGTGCATACGAAAAGAAAACAGAAAGTAAAGATATATAAATATTCATGGCGCAAATAATAAATCGAATTTTTCTTCATGTTCTTGAAATCAATATTTTAATAGTAATACTTATCACCAACTCCAATTTGCATGGGCTTTAGTTTCTTGTAATTCCTTGAATAAATATAGGTTTGTAAGTAGTTCAAAAAACAGCTCATGCATAACGAGTAACGACGACGAATAAGGATGCAACTGTACAACGACTATAGATTTTTGTTTCATTGTATATATTCCCACTCCTCTTATCCTACATATAATATATCGAATTTTTGTCCAAAATATAAAAGGTAACATAAAAAGTCAAGTTAATAATGCATGTTTTCAATTCTTGTCCCTTACACACAAATATTTCTTAATGTAAAGGAAGCGAGAAAAAGTGTGTATAATAAATGAGGAAGAGTTAAAAATGTAAACTTTATTAAATCTATTTATAATAAATAATTTCAATATGTTGTGGTTATTGGTATGTTTAAAATGTTCAACTAAATCTTATAGAGACAAGAGTGAGTATAATGTAAATATTGATTACAAACATCAATTAAATGCGTGAATTAATATACATTGGAAAGAAAAACTCATACATATAGTATTCCTCCTATATAATAATGTTTTTATGTTGATTTGTTTCAATATACATTGGATTAGAAAAGCAACAATTTAAGTTCATCTAAAGTGATATGATACATGTATGGTACATGAAATATATATTTAATTATTTGTGTAAAACATTAAAAAATGTAAATTTAATTATACGATAGTATATGTTAAATGTATAAATATGCATTTCCATCCTTTATATAGACTTATTTGGAGAATTGATTGTGGTACTAATAATGTAGGCTTTTATTATTTTTCATTATTTTTCTTCAAAAGATGCCCTTATTATAATTCTTCAACAATAATTAAAAGAGAAATAGGAGATTAAGGAAAAAATTAATTAATATAACAACTAAGTCAACAAACATTACTAATACAATCAAGTTAACTAAATAATTCCTACAATTATTGACAAATCCTAATATTTGTATGTTTTTAGTTTGTTAAATTGAGTTTATTAACATTTCAATGATGCAATATTGATTCATTTATGCCTAATTGAATATCTAGACCTTTAAGTAGAAATTAGTTTAGGAAGTGAATTAATTGGCCTAACTTATGAATTTAATGTGTTAATTGATTTTAGAGAGTTAGTTGATCTATTTCCTTCCATTATTTCACTTTTAGAGTCGTTCAATGACCAAATATGGAGGAGTCTAGATGGGAAAAAAACAAGAAAAAAATGGTGAAAAAGCTGGAAAATAAAGCTGCTGGATGAATTTGTAAAATGTTAGAAAAGAACCTCGAATTTCAGAATTGCAGTTTAGTCCCAGTGTCATAATTATAATTTTGCCATCGAATTTTAGAAATTACGCCCAGGTCCCTCCTGCGAACTGCTGCATAACAGGCCCGTTTTTTCTGATTTTTTGACTATTTTGACACCAATTTGGACCCAAATTGAAGTCAATCATTGACTCAGCTTCCATTTGATATTAATTGAAGAATTAGGCTTAGAAAACTCAAGTTTTGGGGGTTGGGTGCTCCCCAAAACCCTAGTTCCCTCCATTCCCTTCATCCTCTTCTCTTCACTTCTCATCTCATTTCTTCAATCTTCCACCTTCCTTCCCCCATCCATGCCTCAATAAAGTTCTTCCTTACTCTTGGAGTTTATGGGAAGTGGCTTGAGCTATGGTTCTTCAAAGGGGAGTTCCAATTCCTTTCCTTTCTCTTTATATTTTTGATTGCCTAGGTTTAGGTTAACATTTATGTTTTGAGATTGGACTGGATTTGGTTGTTATTGTGGGTATTTGTGATTTTGGTTTGTAATGAGGGATTTGAACTCATCAATATACATGGTTATGTATATGTTGTTTATAGTTTATTTGATATCATTTTATTTATTCATGGTATTGATAGATAGTTTGATTAAATTAAATTATAATTGAACCTAATGCATTACAAAGCACTAATCAACTCTGATCTAGGGTAATTAATAATGCCTATTTTAATGGGTTCATGAGACTAGGCATTAGACTTACCTGTTGGTGAGGTTTAGTACTTTAAGAAACCTAGAGAAAACTCAAATGTGCTAAAGAGCTCAACAATTTCTAGTTAGTTGGGGTTCCACTAATTAGGTAATTGGACTCATGGGTTCATGAGGTTTTGGTAAATTAGAAAATTAGCATCCTAATTAACTCCCAAAAATATTTAGAAAGCTATGATAGCCATTGAAAATCATTTCCAAGAACACTTCACTTCCATTACACCCTTTTACTAAAAATACCAAAAATATTTATTTGTTTTGCACCCTTCATTCCATCATTAAAATCAACAAAAATATATTTTCTTTACTCAAATTCATCTTGCATTGCATTTAGTTTACTAGGTTAGTTATATTAAACAAGGCTTCTTGAGAACGATACCCGAGGTAACTTCCGCTTACCTTGTGGTCCTAAAATTTCTTGAAGGATTAGGCCCAAGGCACACTGCACCAACCGCTAAATCGGTGTCCTTCAATTATAACATAAAATAAGAAGCATATCAAACAGAAATAAGCATATCAAAAATAACATGAAATAAGAAGCATGCATTTTAATTTAGACATGTTTCAAGTGTATTACGCATTGTTTTAAAACGATAACCTGATGATACGTGTAACGTCCCAAATTTTAAATTAGAGATAATAAATAATTTTAAAAGGTCTTGAGGTTTAATTTAGGAAATTTAAAGTTTTAGAAAGGAATTTTAAGATATTATGGGCAATTCAAGAATATTAAATCTGATTTAGTTTGGAATTTGAAGAAATATAGTTAAAATAAGTATTTGGGATAGTAGATAATGTTATGATGGAAAGAAGGAGATATAATAATATATACAAACTTTTGGGTTAGAAATATAATTAAGAATAAACAATAGGGGAGTTAATGGTGATTTTCCCTAAATCTTACTCTAAATCATTTTAAAATATATATATATATATATATATATATATATATATAAATATATACTCCCTCTCTTCTGTCGCCTCCTATCTTCATCATCATCTTCTTCGATCTCCTTCCTCTTCTTCATTATCTCCGGCTCCTTCGATCCCTCCATCCCTCCGCCTTCTTCTTCGTTTCTCTTCTCTCACGGCGGCGGCGGCTGACTTCAAAGGCGACGGCGAGGCGAAGCAGCAGCGCGGCGGTGAGACCTCCCTTCCCTCTCCGTTTTCAAACTCGCATTTTTCCTGCGAGTAGTTCGCTTCCGGCGACGGCCGGTGGGTTTGGGAGGTAGGTTCACATTTTTCTTTCATTCTTCAAGTTAGTTCCTTTCCCCAACATCATTTTCTTACCTCCTCCCTTTTCTATTGAAGCCAACTCGGCCAGCCATCAAAAGGCCAATTTTTCCGGCGACTCTGGCGGCGGCCGGCGGCTGGGTTGCCTCTCCTTTTCATTTTTAGAACCCGTAAGCATTTTTGCATAGTCTTCTTACCTTAATTGATGCGATTTGAGCCGTTTGAGAGTTAGGGTTTAGGATTGGGGTTTAAAGATTTGATTCAATAATCATCAAAAATCAAAACTTAGTCTTGGATTTTGAGTTTCCTAAAGCAATTTGAGCATGAATAATGTTTTCAAAGTTGTATGTTGATTTCTCCAAAAATTTCTTCTCTTTGGCTGCGTGTGTATGTGCATATATATATAGGAATGAGGACCGAATTGGTTTTAGGTTTGAGTTTGAAATCTGTAATTTGTTGTTGTATGATATTAGGATATTTCTTGTGCGATTTGTTGGATTTTTGTGGTTTGGCTAGGCACCAAGAAAGGTGTTGTTGATCCTTGGGTTTCAAATGTGGTGTTACAATAACCTTCTTGCAACTGAAGTAGCTCTTAAGGTGTGGCTGTAAATTGATTGCTGTAATATAAAGTTTATGCAGATTTCCTACCTTGTTAATTTGTTGATCGATGTTTGGGAAAGAGAAATTAGTTACTTGTACTACATAGTTTTGCTCAACATCCACTTAATGTATAGATTATTAGTTATAGATGAAATAGTCTCCTAAGAGCTAGGATTTAACGAGGATACCATATTTCTTTAATTGGTTGCTGATTGGTTAAAAACAAATGAATTTATTATTTTATTTTTATATATAGTCCTAAATTATTGATGCTTTGAAAATCAGCTTGAAAGTAGCAATGAGTTTCCTCAAGGGTGTCTAAAGTAGGTTAGTTGCTAAAATATATGTAAGTGGATGAGGAGTTGTGATATATGCATACTAAAAAGAATGGATATTGATGAAATTGTTTCTTACACGTGTGTTTAAAAAAAAAATTTCCTATGTTCTTCCTTTGTTAAATGAGTTTAAGATTGTGATTGTTTTACAAGCTTTCAGGTGAATGTCTAAGTGTTAAGAAATAATTATTGATTTTTGTAGGTTATTTCTAAGTTGCTTGCTAAAATTGGGAGTTGTTAAAATTGGTCTTGAAGGTCTAATTCACATTTAATGATGGAATTCATTGATTTGCTAAGTACTAAAGAAGAGTAGGATTCTTTTTGAAATTATCATGTGAAGCTTGGTTATAACTTATGTGTTTTAATTGATTGGGAACCTATTATAAATGGGTGGACGTATATTTTGATGACATGTTTTAATTTAGTCATGTGATGTTTGTATGAAGAATTTAAAGTTAGTTTTGTGTATATACATGTACAGTTATTGAATGATTATATTTTGGGCTGAAAAGCATTGTTTTCTTTGTTGCTGGCATTGTTTTGGTTGGTATATGAATTTTAAACTCATAGCCATAGGTTACAGGAAATGTTGAAGTATGTTTTAATAATATTTGAAATATAAGTGGAGTCTTTTGAGTATTGGATGATTACGAATCAAATGGTAATAAAGAGATGGTTTAAATCGTACCTAAAGTATATATGATGCGCTTAATGGTGTCCTCTTTCTCTCTGTTTGGTTTTGATTTAGAATATTCATATGATAGTATAATTTCTTTTGATTTTGATGCTGATTGTTAATTCAATACTTACTATTATGAATGCATCTTGTTTTGTTTAAGCTACTTTTCTTATGGAATTGTTCTTTGTTAATCATTAAATGGGAGGAAATGCTAATTTTTCTGTTTCTTGAATGTTTGAGCACTTCTTTTGAAAATAGAAGATCAATGGTGAATCTTCATTTGAATAATGTGGTTTCTTTTGAATGGAATTGATGTTGTGAAACTTAGAGAACTTATGATTGAATTGGTTAAACGATTTGAAGTAAGAAAAAGGGGGAAATGGGTAGTAATGCAGAGACGAGAGAGACGTTAAATATTATAAAATAGAAATGATATTAATTTATCATTTGTATCCTATATTCAAAGGAGGAACTAAAGTATTTGGAGGAAATCTACAAGAAATGGTAAGGAAGAACGTCAGAGTGCTAAAGGGCGACAGGTAATCACTCTTACCTTACTATAACATTGAGGGTGACGTTAGTTAGGGATTTTGTAAAATCCCTTTTCACCCTCTATATATATAAATTATCTTTTAAATGGTATTTTTATACAAAACAGGCTATCGGGTGCCTTTCAAACACGATTATCTTCATATAAAAGATTTTGATACATTACATATGTAGTATCCTGCTGGTGATATTGTTGGACTGTGTATATGAGTGCATAGATATTGGGGTTTTGACATTTTGACAGGAATATTGAGAGGTATAGTGGATTGGATGTATCATAGGTTGTGTAGAGAAATTTGGGAGTTATGATGAGGGAAGATGTTGAGGATAATAGATTGAAAGGTGATGTGAGAATATATGAGATTGATATTGATTTTGATTATTGTGATGAGATATTGAAATTGGTGGATATTGTGAGGTTTGCATGACACTGATATATATGTACCATCGCGCGATGATAACTGTCGATAGGCCAATCGACAGTTATTTGTACTGAGGATCCTTTTTAGAATTGATTGGATCGGGGTTCATAGGTCGACTTATTGAGAGAAGTGACCTACGGTTGTTTGGCATTGAAGAGCCCAACCGCCCCTACGGTTGTTTGGCAGTGGAGAGCCCAACCGTTCCCGTTCTGTAATGGAAAACAGAATTGGGGTTCCTTCTCTGGAGATAGCCAGAGAAGGAAATTGTCCCCTCATTATGGAGAGGGACACAGTGTCAATCATATAGTGAAGATTAGATGCTTGAATGCACCGTGGTGGCACAATGCATCTGTAGGTGAGTGTGAGAGTTGTTGGGGTAGAATTAGATGATTGGAGTATGGAGATGTTGAATGGATTTGGTTTGAAGGTAATTATTGGACTTGAGTGATGTATGGAAGAAGATTTGCTATGGATATATATATATATATCACTGGTTTTAAATAAGGTACCCTTTAGACGCCCTCGCTACCGCACATCTCACTGTTATAGTGAGTTAAGCGGTGATTACTGGGACAAATTGTCTCATCCCACGATTACTGACATTTTTGCAGGTATTCATGCACAGGCGCGAGCATCAGGAAAGGGGATTAGGTAGTAGAAGTTTTATAGTTTATTTAGAATTGTATATTGCCAATTTATAGGCCTGCATCTGCTTCCGCATGTATACATATTTATTTATTGTTTAATACTAATTAGTTTTGTTTAATAACCATGTTAGGCAAATCCTTTCTAACATGGTTATGTGTTGTATTAGATTATTCTTTTCTATCATGGATAATATTTAATCATTAGGAAATTCCTTTTCTAACTATGATAGGACATTGAAATTATGGAAATCCTTTTTCTATCATAGTTAGTAAAGAGATTATTAGTCTAAAATGGATATTATTGGTTAATTAAGTAATTAGTAACATAATGTTACAACTTGGTTATCAGTATTTGGTATACGATAACCTAGGACTGTGCTGCATTGCATGTAGATTGGCAATATACGTTCTTAGTATTCCCTTCCTTATGTGCATGGATATCTGTCCTTTTGAGAGGAATATCACTCATCCCGTGGTGGGGAGAGAGTGATAAGCGCAATTGAATAGGTATTGTGGAGAGGTTGAGAAGAATATAAGAAGAATAATGAAATAAGTGATGATATTGATAAGAATTTCATAAGAATGACGGAATAAGGATGCTTCTCTGGGGTTTCGATTATAATTATGAGTCGACCATAATCATAATCGAGGCATCATGAGAGACCTTATTATTGGGATAAGGGATTAAGATAATTCAAAAATAACAATGAATAATGAATATGATGTGGAATAAGAAATTATTGACCCTGTTTTGCTTGTTGTGTGTTAAAATTGTTGGATTTGTTGTTGATTTGACTTGTACTATTTGATTGTTTGGAATAAATTCTCTTGAAACTGTTTGTTTTATACGCTTTATCATGAGGTAAGCTGTTGTTATTGATCATCTACTACCTGGTAATGTTTGGAGATTATATCATCATGAGTAGTAAAGGTTGTTGCCCATATATATTATGTGGCAGGAGGCTTCCTCACTATACTTAGTGACTGGAAGCAGCCCCCTTAATTATAGATGTTGGTAGCCCTCACTACTTCATGAGTGGATGTTTCTCCACATTGCTAAAGGAAAGGACGGTAAGTGGTTTGTTTGAAAGCGATTATTGATTGAATTTTGTGTTGTTAATTATATATAATTGAATATTTTTGCAAGTAAATCAAATGTAATTGAAAGAATTTGCTTTTTAATACTAAGTGGATGTAAATTTGTAGGTGATAATTGTTGGTGAAATTGTAAATTGTTGTTATAGAGGTGAATTGATTTAAGTTTAAGTGAATTTTTGTTGGTTGATAGCAAGGATAATAATATTTGTTAAGGTAATTAAAGTTGTTAAAGCTGATTTTTACTAATATATATTTGTCTTAACAATGAATTAAACTTGATTTTGTAAATTATTAGTGGAAAAAAAAAATTGTGAATGGTAGTTATGTATGCAAAATTACTTTGTTGAAATGTATATCATAATTTTAAGTAGTTGTGAATTGTCGTGATTTGTAAGCTAAGTGGCATGATTTATTGAATGTCTTATCGTAATCTTGATTTTGTGGATGATTGGCTATTAGCCTTTTGTTTGGCTTAGATGGTTAATGGATTAAGTTGGATTGTTGGGGGCCTTAAAATGGTATTGATTTCTTGTAATTGTGATAGTTGAATTGTGGATGGTTATGTATGAGAGTTTTGGTGGTGTGTGCATTCTGAGTTGTTGTATGCGTTTTAAATGTCAGATTTAAAGAGAGAAAGGAATTGTTTTAAGCATATGTCTTTATATGGAAGAAAATGAGTTAAATTGGTGTATTGAAAGGAGGCTATGCTATTGTTTCATGATCTTTTTGGTTTCTACTTTATTATCTTAGCGCTGTGGTTATTTATTAATTAAAATTTCCTTAAATGTTCATGTGAAGTGGTTTAGTTAGGTTGAATGCAAGTTGTGGATGTATAGACTGTTAAAAAGCTTGAAGTATACTGACAATCCATATCAAAATTTGTAAGTATATGAGGTGAGATTATAGATTTGAGGATTTATTGTAATAGGTTTATTACTGACTTAAAAAAAAAATCAAATCTTGTGGTGATGATCAAAGTGGAGTATCTTACATTGGTTAGAATGATTAAATGAAATTTGAGGGAATTTCGACAAAATATTATGTTGTGAAGTTTATGAGTGCACTTTTAGATGAGAATTTAAAGTAATGTATTGATATTGAAAGGTGTTATGATTTTGTGGTGTGTTAACCTAAGGCTTGTATGGATGAGAATGAAATGATTAGAAGTAGTGATGAAACTTCAAAGTTGTGATCTTACTGATTAGATGATGATTAAAGAAGTGAGAGTGATGGCTTACATGGATTGGTATCTATCAAAGTTATAGATTATAGTTTGTTCACCAAGAGAGAAGATTTATGCACTTGTATGTGAAATTGGGAGAAATATTCGAAATTTTGGTGAAGATTGTTGGTTTAGAAATTATGAAAGGAAGATTCAAATTTGTTTAAGTGTTAGAGAATTAGTTTCAAGGATAGTTAGTTGCTGATATGAAAAGGCTTAAGTATATATTAATTTGATTGAAAGTAGATGTAAAAAAGGGTAGTGCTTTTCTGTTTATGCAGTGAAATTGATATTGTTATGACTTGTTTATTGTGAATTTTGACAAATTTGTCCATTAATATGTTAGTATAGCAGAATTAATTGTGGTTTTGAAGAGAATTTTAGTGATACTCCTAGTTTTCTGGCGTAGTGTTTCTAACCATGTTCAAAAAGGTTATATACATTCAAGTCAATCTGACTTGATTTCACCTCTTTTAAATCTTTTAATGAACTTGAAAATGTGATCTAGTATCCTTAACCTTACCTTTATCCGAGAAATACCTATCCTACTTCGCATATGACTGCATTTTACCAGGAGATTTCGACAAAAACCTCAGTTAAAGTGTTCATAGTTCCTCTTAATCGTCGATATCATCTCTTTTGTATCACATGGATGACACTCATTGCAATGAATTCTCAATGCCAATGAGTTCAATCTTCCTAATTATTACCTAAATCTCTTCTTCTTTCTTTTGACATAGGAGTATCATTTCAAGAAAATTGCTTCCTTTCTTTGTGCCCAGAGATAGATTCTACTAATTTCGAGGACGAAATTATTTAAGGGGAGTAGAATTGTAACGTCCCAAATTTTAAATTAGAGATAATAAATAATTTTAAAAGGTCTTGAGGTTTAATTTAGGAAATTTAAAGTTTTAGAAAGGAATTTTAAGATATTATGGGCAATTCAAGAATATTAAATCTGATTTAGTTTGGAATTTGAAGAAATATAGTTAAAATAAGTATTTGGGATAGTAGATAATGTTATGATGGAAAGAAGGAGATATAATAATATATACAAACTTTTGGGTTAGAAATATAATTAAGAATAAACAATAGAGGAGTTAATGGTGATTTTCCCTAAATCTTACTCTAAATCATTTTAAAATATATATATATATATATAAATATATACTCCCTCTCTTCTGTCGCCTCCTATCTTCATCATCATCTTCTTCGATCTCCTTCCTCTTCTTCATTATCTCCGGCTCCTTCGATCCCTCCATCCCTCCGCCTTCTTCTTCGTTTCTCTTCTCTCACGGCGGCGGCGGCTGACTTCAAAGGCGACGGCGAGGCGAAGCAGCAGCGCGGCGGTGAGACCTCCCTTCCCTCTCCGTTTTCAAACTCGCATTTTTCCGGCGAGTAGTTCGCTTCCGGCGACGGCCGGTGGGTTTGGGAGGTAGGTTCACATTTTTCTTTCATTCTTCAAGTTAGTTCCTTTCCCCAACATCATTTTCTTACCTCCTCCCTTTTCTATTGAAGCCAACTCGGCCAGCCATCAAAAGGCCAATTTTTCCGGCGACTCTGGCGGCGGCCGGCGGCTGGGTTGCCTCTCCTTTTCATTTTTAGAACCCGTAAGCATTTTTGCATAGTCTTCTTACCTTAATTGCTGCGATTTGAGCCGTTTGAGAGTTAGGGTTTAGGATTGGGGTTTAAAGATTTGATTCAATAATCATCAAAAATCAAAACTTAGTCTTGGATTTTGAGTTTCCTAAAGCAATTTGAGCATGAATAATGTTTTCAAAGTTGTATGTTGATTTCTCCAAAAATTTCTTCTCTTTGGCTGCGTGTGTATGTGCATATATATATAGGAATGAGGACCGAATTGGTTTTAGGTTTGAGTTTGAAATCTGTAATTTGTTGTTGTATGATATTAGGATATTTCTTGTGCGATTTGTTGGATTTTTGTGGTTTGGCTAGGCACCAAGAAAGGTGTTGTTGATCCTTGGGTTTCAAATGTGGTGTTACAATAACCTTCTTGCAACTGAAGTAGCTCTTAAGGTGTGGCTGTAAATTGATTGCTGTAATATAAAGTTTATGCAGATTTCCTACCTTGTTAATTTGTTGATCGATGTTTGGGAAAGAGAAATTAGTTACTTGTACTACATAGTTTTGCTCAACATCCACTTAATGTATAGATTATTAGTTATAGATGAAATAGTCTCCTAAGAGCTAGGATTTAACGAGGATACCATATTTCTTTAATTGGTTGCTGATTGGTTAAAAACAAATGAATTTATTATTTTATTTTTATATATAGTCCTAAATTATTGATGCTTTGAAAATCAGCTTGAAAGTAGCAATGAGTTTCCTCAAGGGTGTCTAAAGTAGGTTAGTTGCTAAAATATATGTAAGTGGATGAGGAGTTGTGATATATGCGTACTAAAAAGAATGGATATTGATGAAATTGTTTCTTACACGTGTGTTTAAAAAAAAAAATTTCCTATGTTCTTCCTTTGTTAAATGAGTTTAAGATTGTGATTGTTTTACAAGCTTTCAGGTGAATGTCTAAGTGTTAAGAAATAATTATTGATTTTTGTAGGTTATTTCTAAGTTGCTTGCTAAAATTGGGAGTTGTTAAAATTGGTCTTGAAGGTCTAATTCACATTTAATGATGGAATTCATTGATTTGCTAAGTACTAAAGAAGAGTAGGATTCTTTTTGAAATTATCATGTGAAGCTTGGTTATAACTTATGTGTTTTAATTGATTGGGAACCTATTATAAATGGGTGGACGTATATTTTGATGACATGTTTTAATTTAGTCATGTGATGTTTGTATGAAGAATTTAAAGTTAGTTTTGTGTATATACATGTACAGTTATTGAATGATTATATTTTGGGCTGAAAAGCATTGTTTTCTTTGTTGCTGGCATTGTTTTGGTTGGTATATGAATTTTAAACTCATAGCCATAGGTTACAGGAAATGTTGAAGTATGTTTTAATAATATTTGAAATATAAGTGGAGTCTTTTGAGTATTGGATGATTACGAATCAAATGGTAATAAAGAGATGGTTTAAATCGTACCTAAAGTATATATGATGCGCTTAATGGTGTCCTCTTTCTCTCTGTTTGGTTTTGATTTAGAATATTCATATGATAGTATAATTTCTTTTGATTTTGATGCTGATTGTTAATTCAATACTTACTATTATGAATGCATCTTGTTTTGTTTAAGCTACTTTTCTTATGGAATTGTTCTTTGTTAATCATTAAATGGGAGGAAATGCTAATTTTTCTGTTTCTTGAATGTTTGAGCACTTCTTTTGAAAATAGAAGATCAATGGTGAATCTTCATTTGAATAATGTGGTTTCTTTTGAATGGAATTGATGTTGTGAAACTTAGGGAACTTATGATTGAATTGGTTAAACGATTTGAAGTAAGAAAAAGGGGGAAATGGGTAGTAATGCAGAGACGAGAGAGACGTTAAATATTATAAAATAGAAATGATATTAATTTATCATTTGTATCCTATATTCAAAGGAGGAACTAAAGTATTTGGAGGAAATCTACAAGAAATGGTAAGGAAGAACGTCAGAGTGCTAAAGGGCGACAGGTAATCACTCTTACCTTACTATAACATTGAGGGTGACGTTAGTTAGGGATTTTGTAAAATCCCTTTTCACCCTCTATATATATAAATTATCTTTTAAATGGTATTTTTATACAAAACAGGCTATCGGGTGCCTTTCAAACACGATTATCTTCATATAAAAGATTTTGATACATTACATATGTAGTATCCTGCTGGTGATATTGTTGGACTGTGTATATGAGTGCATAGATATTGGGGTTTTGACATTTTGACAGGAATATTGAGAGGTATAGTGGATTGGATGTATCATAGGTTGTGTAGAGAAATTTGGGAGTTATGATGAGGGAAGATGTTGAGGATAATAGATTGAAAGGTGATGTGAGAATATATGAGATTGATATTGATTTTGATTATTGTGATGAGATATTGAAATTGGTGGATATTGTGAGGTTTGCATGACACTGATATATATGTACCATCGCGCGATGATAACTGTCGATAGGCCAATCGACAGTTATTTGTACTGAGGATCCTTTTTAGAATTGATTGGATCGGGGTTCATAGGTCGACTTATTGAGAGAAGTGACCTACGGTTGTTTGGCATTGAAGAGCCCAACCGCCCCTACGGTTGTTTGGCAGTGGAGAGCCCAACCGTTCCCGTTCTGTAATGGAAAACAGAATTGGGGTTCCTTCTCTGGAGATAGCCAGAGAAGGAAATTGTCCCCTCATTATGGAGAGGGACACAGTGTCAATCATATAGTGAAGATTAGATGCTTGAATGCACCGTGGTGGCACAATGCATCTGTAGGTGAGTGTGAGAGTTGTTGGGGTAGAATTAGATGATTGGAGTATGGAGATGTTGAATGGATTTGGTTTGAAGGTAATTATTGGACTTGAGTGATGTATGGAAGAAGATTTGCTATGGATATATATATATATCACTGGTTTTAAATAAGGTACCCTTTAGACGCCCTCGCTACCGCACATCTCACTGTTATAGTGAGTTAAGCGGTGATTACTGGGACAAATTGTCTCATCCCACGATTACTGACATTTTTGCAGGTATTCATGCACAGGCGCGAGCATCAGGAAAGGGGATTAGGTAGTAGAAGTTTTATAGTTTATTTAGAATTGTATATTGCCAATTTATAGGCCTGCATCTGCTTCCGCATGTATACATATTTATTTATTGTTTAATACTAATTAGTTTTGTTTAATAACCATGTTAGGCAAATCCTTTCTAACATGGTTATGTGTTGTATTAGATTATTCTTTTCTATAGATTTTTCTTCAGCGGAGAGCTTACCCGAATCTCACAAATGGTCCTCAAATGGATCCAATGAAGTCACTGACGGTTCAGTATCCATACCCGTGGTGGACTTTCAGGATCCAAATATCAAGGAAACAATCAAGTTTGCATGTGAGGAATGGGGTATTTTTCTACTCAAGAACCATGGCATACCCTTGTCCCTTTTAAACGAGGTGGACAATGAGATCAAACGTTTATTCTCTCTCCCAATGGAGCAAAAGTCAAAAGTCTTTAGGCCTCCTGGCAGCGGCGCTGGCTATGGCGCAGCTCACATCTCACCCTTTTTCCCAAAAAGCATGTGGTATGAAGGCTTCACCATTGTTGGTTCATCCTACGAACATGCTAAGAAAGTCCTACCTGAAAATGATCATCAACATTTTTGGTAATGTCTTATTTATTTGTTTGACATATTCATAAACTTATTTTTCACTTCCTCTCATCTATAATATAAAAGCTCAAATTTGAATGGTTTCGACCCAAAATATAAGAAATCATCTCATATATATATTCTCTCCTAATTTAACGTGTTTTTCCTACTCTGCTCCTAATTATCTTTCATATTTATTAGTACTTGTGTGTTTTTCTCTCTTAAAAGTATCATAATAGATATGCTCAATATTGAAAAATAATACTACCTCCGGTCCTAAATATAAGACCTAATTATCTTTTTTTGGAGAGGTTAAGGTTGCAAAATAGGTTATTAAATCATGACATATTTGATACTCCCTCCGTTCCTAAATATAAGACCTAGATAACTTTTTTTTCCAAAGATTAAGGTTGCGAAATAGGTTATTAAATATAATGATGACATATTTGATATCTTTTTAGATTGTTCATTAGCTTATAGGTCAAATAAACTAGTTTAAGAGAAAAAATTAGGTAAATCAATTTATAATTAACTTATTTTTTGCTTTTTTTAGGATTTTTCAAAAAAGTCATCTAGGTCCTATATTTAGGAACGGAGGGAGTATCTTTTTAGATTATTCATTAGCTTATAGGTAAAATAAACTAGTGTAAGAGAAAAAATTAGGTAAATCAAATTATAATTAACTTATTTTGCTTTTTTTTAGGATTTTTCAAAAAAGTCAATTAGGTCCTATATTTAGAACTGAGGGGAGTATTAACTTGTATCCAAATAAATATAAATAGCTTTCACATATTTTGTTAAGAATCCTATTTTGATGGCCCAACTCTTATATATTATGGACTGAAGGGAGTATCATGATACTGATGGTTCATTTAAATGATTATTTTTGTGGAATAATGCACATGCCTTCAGTGAAACAATGGAAGAAATTCATAAGCAAATAGGGATGGTAGCAGAGAAGGTGACACGTATCATGCTGGACTTATTGGGGGTAAGTGATGAGGAGGAGAAGAAATGGGTTAAGAGCGATGACATAACATTTCAAATGAACCTATATCCGAGTTGTCCTGACCCAAGCCAAGCCATAGGTTTGGCTGCGCCCAAAGATACATCCATAGTCACCTTCCTACACCAAACTCAAGTGGAGCCCAAGACCCAAAGCGAGATCCCAACACAGGACCAAACCAGTGGGCTCCAGATACTTAAGGAAGGGATTGGGTGGGTCCCAGTTCGCCCAGATCCGGAAGTGTTTGTGGTCAACGTTGGTGACATACTTGAAATACTGTCCAATGGGAGGTTTACATCTGTGTTGCATGAAGCCACAGTAAGTAGGACAACTAATCGATATTCGTACGCGTATTTCCTCAGGCCTTCACCTGATACTCTTATCTCTCCTTTTGTCTATCCCCCTCATTTTCGTGCTATCACTTTGAGGGAATATGATGCACTCAAGGCTAAGGATCGACCCAATGCCATGGCTTCCATTTCCATTCAATTTGAAAGTTGAAACTCTAAAATTGTTTGTGTTTCCGTTTCATTAATAATGAGTTGTTCTTTTGCTGTTAGTTTTTTTGATTCTTTATGATATATATCGATGAGATAATATTTGTGTTTATAACAACTATAAAAACAAGATTTTAAATGTTAAGCCTGATATCTCACATACATAGACTACAAACTCTAAGCATGGTTCAAGATGAAGGAAGAATGAAGAATTGAAGCTTCGTCAACTAGTTATTCTAAGAAAAATAAAAAAAGGATCTTGTCGTTTACATTGAAGCTGCGCATCCGGCCGTGTTGTTGTGGCTCGTCCGTTGCTTACTGTATATATATATATATAATGAAAGATTATTTTCGCTTAAAAACTAAACTAGGGTAGTATCACCTAACACATATTAATAAATGAGCTCTTATATACTAATAATTTTTTCAAAAGTAGTCAAACTCGATAACACCATTAATCTAACACCGTTAAATTGACTCTTACACGTCATTTATGCAAATTATGTGACAGTAAACTATTTTTATAATCAGGAAATCATGTGACTTTTTTTTTTGCATATAAGAGTCCATTTATAAAAAGGTGTCACATAATTTTTTATTAAAAAATTAGTGACAAATAATTCGCATAAATAATGTGTAAGAGTTCATCTAATGGTGTTAGATGAGAATTGAGATGTAACAATGTTGGCTTGTTTGTCCACTTTTAAAAAATTTGTTGGCATATAAAAGTCTATTTATTTATTATGTGTTGGGTGATACTTGACCTATAGTTTATAGGTGAATATGATTTTTACGAGTATATATAATATGAGGGATATATGTGATGATATACTTGATATATAGGTTGGCAGTGTGTGTATAACAAATTGCAATTTTGCGAGGTAGTGTGTTCATTGCGGGGCAAATTAAAGTATTTTAAAATGATTGGGTTTAAGGTGTAAATCCACCCAAAAAGTGTTGAAAACGTTTTCCTGAAATTATTTTGTCACTCAATGTATAGCCTTTGAAGTACCCTAACATTTTCACCAAAAAAAAGTACCCTAACATGGTAATGAAGACTTGGAGAGGTAATCAAATGTTGCTCAATATAGCCCTAAGTGCTCAGTTAACGAAAGGAAAAATTACCACGTTTAAGTATTTATAGAATTACATTGAGCCACAAAATTCTACTGGGCCAAATTCGAGACTTTAATTTTTTGACACTTTCACAGTGGATTTACACCTTTAACCAAATTATCTATTATATATTTTTACACTATTAATTTATCAAAAGCATTAAATTTTCAAATATTGAATTATTGAATTAATAAATACTTATTTAATTGTCTTTGTATGTGTGTTAAATATTGAATTAATATTAATTAATATTTAAATATAATTTGGATCATTTTTTATTTATTAATCAATTTTTTTATTTTTTTTAGTTAGCAATAAAGGTTTGAAATTAAAGTGTAAAAAAATTTCAAAACAAGTAAGTGCACGATCCGGGCATCCAGCCCAAAACCCGATCTCTCAAGGGCTGAAGTTTTGCAAAGCGTCGCCCATTTTCTTGAAGCGGGCTTATATGGACTTACTGGCTGAGTCACCCAAATTCTCGGCTCTAATCTTCTTTGACACCCTTGCTGGCTAGTGGGTATTCAAATATCATTGTGGTACAAAAAGTAATTATGAATTTCTATAATTTGCAATTTTGCATTACCATGTATCCATTGAAATTGCATTGGATTCATGAACAAGGATCTACAGGGAAATTATTCATGAGTTTGTTGACTGTTCAGATAGTGATTCATGTGTATGATCCACAAGGAAATACATAATGATGATTTTGTTTAGAGTTAATTAAGGGTCAAATATATCCATCTACATTTACACCACATATTGAAATTAAATGGCAAAAGTTTGTTTTTATTAAAATGTATGTATTTAAAATATAGTGTGAATGCGCAATTTTAACAATAAAGTTTCATGCCAAGTGCCAACAGCAGTGTCCGACACTATAAAGCATTTTAAGAAGCAAAAATACACATAGGTCTGATCTCCGCATTGTTCTCTGGCAAAAGAATGTCTTAGCGTTGTTAAACTTCCATATGTAGGCTCTACACAAATGTTAAATCATTATATTCAATAATTTGAAAGCGCAATTTAACAACAATGTTTTGTGTCATCATACGCACCCAAAACCACAAAAATTTGTTAATAAAATTGCAGTTTTGCCTTTTCAAAATAATCATTTAAAATTGACGCGTGAGCCCTCATACATGAAAGTAACATAAGTTTAATAGCAGTATTGGGGCTTGTTAAAATTGCTCCATTTCCTAACATTTACCCTAAAATATAAAAATATACAAAAAATACAAAAAAAATGACACTAATTCAATTTAAATATGTCTAAAATATAAATATATTAATATTCATACTTTATAAACTCAACAATAAAATACTATAACATGTGATTTATGATGATTTGAGAAGCTTACTTTGTAAAGTGAAACATAAAAGATAATAACTTCAATGCATAAAATCGTATGTGTCAGGATAATCGTAATATGATTTTGTGAGGTTGCAACATGAAAACGATAAAATCATATATTCCACTCACAAGTTTAACAACAATTATCAAATGTATTAATTAACAACAATTATCAATTGTGTTAATTAGCAACATGAACCGTATGTTGCTGGTTTTGATTTATAAGACGATTGGGTGATTTTTTGAGGTAGTAATCTTAATTAAAAAATGAAGAAAAGATAAAATAGGCGGCTTTTGCATCATTAAAACTAATATAATATGGTTGTTTTTTTTTTTTGAAAATATATGGTTTAAAATAAAGCTTTGGTTTGAGATTTGGAGGGAGTTTAAAAGATATGGTTCAAAATAAAGCCTTGGTTTAAAATAAAGTTTATTCTCTCTTTTTACTATTTTTACGGTTTTATCTAATCAAAACGAGTTACAGGTCACTTAAAATTCGTACTAAATGTAAACTTTCGAGAAATTGAAACTTATGAGTTTACATGTCAAATGTACCGTTTATCCATTTTTTACTTTACGGAAAATTCTGTTAACACACTCTAAATATTATATTAATTATTTTTATTTAATCATATTCAGTGAATTTATACATACATTTTATAGATATTTTGTTGAGTTTGATAAGTGTGAATGTTGATATATTTAATATCAACTATCTATATTATTTAAAATATATACACATTGAATTATTGTTATTTTGTGTAACTCTTATCTAATTATATATTGGAAATACATATTTACTAATAAAGGTAAATTCTAATGGGTTTACTATTTATGCTATTTACAGTCCGAATTTACATTTCTTTCACGACTTTACCTTTTTTTTTTGATTTGCTTTCACGACTTTACTTAAACTCGTGATTTTGACGGTCTTTTATTACCATCATTGATAACTTTAGAAAAGACAAGTATTAATGGTAAAATATTTTTTACCAACTGGGTAAATGTTAAAATGGTACTATTAGAGGTGATTTACAAAAACCATTGATATGCTGTGAAGATCAGAACAAATATAGGTGCAATGTATATAAATGAAATTATTCAAGTATGAAATTACATAACTACTATGTATGCGTAGTATGATGTTCTAATGGATATATATTAGATATGTCATAATTGGCAGTTAAGAGATGAATGAATCAAATCCGTCTTGCAAGTCTATAAATACTCACATTGTATCCTCACCATTCCCACATACAAAGCATATCGAACTTAGCTTGTTTCAACATTGTCCTTATACATAATAACCAAAGGTGCTTGAAAATGGCGACCGTACCCTTGTCTGCTGAAGCAACCAATAAAAATGCGCCTCTAGACTTTTCTTCCGTGAAGGGCTTGCCTGATTCTCACGCATGGTGGTCAAACGGATGCCCCGACAACATCAACACGTCGGTATCCATACCTACGGTGGACCTGGCAGATCCAAATGCCATGGAAGAAATAGGGGCTGCATGTGAGGAATGGGGTATTTTTCAAATTAAAAACCATGGAATACCCTTATCTCTGCTGAGGGAAGTGGACGAGGAGATCAAGCATCTCTTCTCTCTCCCAACTGAGCAGAAGCTTCAAGCTTTACGCCGTCCCGGTTCGGCGAACGGGTATGGAAGGGGCCACATATCGTATTTTTTTGACAAGTCCTTTTGGCAAGAAGGCTTCACTATTATTGATTCATCCTATGAGGATGCCAAGAAAATTTTAACTGACGATGATCTTGCACGTTTTTGGTATGTATTTGTGCGTTGTTCTTTTCGTCATATACTCCATCCGGTCCTAAATATAAGATCTAATTTATTTTTTTGAAAAATCTTAAAAAAGCAAAATATAAGTCAATTATAAATTGATTTACCTAATTTTTTCCCTTAAACTAGTTTATTTAACCTATAAACTAATTACTAATCTAAAAATATATCAAATATGTCATAATTTAATAACATATTTTGTAACCTTAACATCTTCAAGAAAAAGTTAATTAGGTCTTATATTTAGGACCGGAGGGAGTATATTCGTTACGTTTATTCACACACACAGCTTCATCGTACTACAATATACTACCTCCGGTCCTAAATATAAGACCTAGATAACTTTTTTTTGGAAAGATAAAGGTTACGAAATAGGTTACTAAATCATGACATATTTGATATCTTTTTAGATTATCCATTAGCTTATAGGTAAAATAAATTATTTTAAGAGAAAAAATTAGGTAAATCAATTTATAATTAACTTATTTTTGGTTTTTTTTAGGATTTTTCAAAAAAGTCATCTAGGTCCTATATTTAGGACCGGAGGGCGTAATTCCCATGCATGTATTTATGTGTTTGATTACTTTTCTATAATATACATGCATGTAGCGAAACAATGGAAAAATTTCAGAAGCAACTGGCTATGGTGACGGAGAAGGTCACAGGGTTCATACTTGAGTTATTAGGGGCAAGTGAAGAAGAGAGGAATTATTTCAAGAGAAATAATGTGCCATTTCTTCAAATGAACAGTTATCCGAGTTGTCCCGATCCGGACAAGGCTATAGGTTTTGCTCCACACAAAGACACATCCATAGTCACGTTCCTACACCAAACTCAAGAGCAAGCAGTGACCGGGAATGAGCTGCAAAGCCAGGACCGAACCAGGGGGCTACAGATTTTCAAAGAAGGGCTCGGGTGGGTTCCGGTTCAGCCGGATCCAGATGTGTTTGTGGCCAATGTTGGTGACATAGTTGAAATATTGTCCAATGGAAGGTTTCCTTCGGTGTTGCATAGGGTCACAGTGAGTGGGACATCTCATAGGTATTCTTATGCATATTTTCGTAGGCCACCTGCTGACACTCTTCTTGCTCCGTTTGCCTCTCCTCCTCGCTTTCGTGCTCTCACTTTGAGCGAGTTCGACGCTCTCAATGCCAAGGATCGGTTCAGTACAATGGCTTCCATCACCATTAATTAAAAGCCTCTATTTTAGTAATAATAAGAGTGGTAGTAAACTCTCATAAACCTTTATGTTTTCTCTTGTTTTCAGTTATGAATATGGCGGTGCATGCATGCATGCATGGTGATGAGTCGTGTTATATCGTTATGTAATGTGGATCGGGTGGTTCATATCCTTTTATTCGCAGTGCTGCTAATATATATAATTTACTTTGGTTGTTAATTGTGTTAGCTTTTGTAGTTGTAGGGTTCACATTTTGTGATGTCCGCTTTCTTTTAAATTTCTGCATGGTAGGTGTTGATGTTTATTGTATGATTATATATTGCCATGCGTATTTACCTTTATTTACATAATATAATTTGCTCCTTTTATAAAAATAGTATGGAGCTATATTTGCACTTATTAAAATTAATCAGGCTTACTTTTTATAGATTGGATTACCTACGTAAAATTAACCATTTCAAAGTATTTGTTTTATAATACACACACACACACACACATACATACATACATACATACATACATACATACATATATATATATATATATATATATATATATATATATATTCAAAACTTATTTACCTTACTTATAAAGTAACTACTCCCTCCGGTCCTAAATATAGGACCTAGTTGACGTTTTTCAAAAATCCTAAAAAAAGCAAAATAAGTTAATTATAAATTGATTTACCTAATTTTTTTTTCTTACACTAGTTTATTTTACCTATAAGCTAATGAATAATCTAAAAAGATATCAAATATGTCATGATTTGATAACCTATTTTGCAACCTTAATCTCTCCAAAAAAAGTCAATTAGGTCTTATATTTAGGACATGAGGTAGTATAATCTAATTAATTATAAAACCCTCCATTTCTAGTTGACTTTATATTTTTAGTTGACTCTATTTAGAGAAAAAATCAAGCAAATCAATATATAAATAAGTCATTTATTCAACATTCTTGGATTTATCAAAAACAACTAAGCTATTATTATTTTCAGGAGCAAAGAGATAGCATATATTGAAATTCAATGGTTTATTATTCTTAAAAAAAGTTTAACTGTTATCTTCAATACTTAAGTAATTACTACTATTTTTGAATAAAATTTCAATAATAATAAAAACGATACTGTCAGGATCATCGGAAAAAAGGAAAGATGAGGAAACTAAAACAAGTGTTAGGACTAGGCGATGATTGAAACTCGTTCCATAGTTTTCATATTTGGGGCAGAAGATACGAGGGAGGTTGATGTGGAAGCGAGGTGATATCCACGCGCCGACTAGGAAAGGGACAAAGAGATCAGAGTAGATTAAGGTGAGATTTGAGGTTAGGATTTTTGAGAACCAGAGGGAGGCTGAGGTGACAGAGGCAAATTCAGAGCTTGCCATGAAGAAGAATTCATGGTCAAGTCGGTATGTGTTTGGGAGGAGCCAAAAACACAACGCACAACCATATATAGGGCTTATTTTGTCTTGTGGCTTATTTTTACTTTTTCACATTTTTGGGACATAGAAAATGACTCATGCATTAGAAGTCCGATTCGGTCTCAAACAAAAAAATTTAACTTCTGATATCTGGCTTTTGACTTGTCAATGCATGTCTTATATATGAGAATGGAAATAATGGAAGAAAGAGAAAAGAAAATATAAAAAGGGAGAGGAATAGAAGAAAAAAAGGAAATGAAATAATATAAAAAGAAGGAAAATAAACTAATAATATGATATTTTTAGGGTTGTTTTCTTTTTCACTCTCAAGTCTCATCAATTCATCTACAATATCCTATACTTATTTTCTTCTATAATAACCTCTTTTGAACAAAAAAATCATTTCCTCACATTTATTATTCTTAGAATAATGGAAAAACTCAACTTTTATAATTGTCAAAAATATCCTTTTCAATATTTAAACTTATTATCCATTAAATTTTTGTTATTTTCAATTTTTTGAACTTTAAGTTCGAATTTTTCTTTCAAAAAATGTGTATAATATATGCAAATTTTATATGTGTATTAATTAATAAGAATATGTTCTTTTAAGTAATTTTATTTTCTAAATTTGCTTTTGAAAAAATCTATTAAACATGTTTTAAAAAGTCATATTAAAAAAAGTAAATTTTACTATCATATATCCAAACATAATCGATATCACTTCATACAATTTAATTTTTTTTTCAATTTTACTTTTGAAAAAGTCAAATTAAAAAAATACTTCTTCACAGCCAATCCAAATTGGCGTAGGTGGAGGCTGCCAAGGCTGTTGCTCTAGTAATAGACTACTCTTATTTAATAAGCATTCTTTTTTTGCCAGCCATGTATTTAATAAGCACTCTATTCAAAAAGGTATTAATTTCTCATATTTATTTCTTGCATTGAATAAAATTAAAATTATAAAACAAACAAACATTAATGACTATTTGAGAAGTCAAATATAAATGGCAAAAGATTTTTTACCAATTGAATCTACTAAATCATTAATGTTGTGAAGAGGAATGCAATGTATACAATGATATTATTCATGTACTCCTCTTTTCCTGTTTATAGGTGGAGAGAGAAAAAAATTTTGGTTATATATAAATCACTTCAAAATTCAAATATAAATGTAGGATTTACCCTTCATTTACTATATGTTGACTTTGTTTTCATGTGATATACTGAATACTCCCTCCGTTCCTAAATATAAGACCTATATAACTTTTTTTTAGAAAGATTAAAGTTACGAAATAGGTTATTAAATCATGATATATTTGATATCTTTTTAGATTATCCATTAGCTTATAGGTAAAATAAACTAGTTTAAGAGAAAAAATTAGGTAAATCAATTTATAATTAATTTATTTTTTGCTTTTTTTAGGATTTTTCAAAAAAGTCATCTAGGTCCTATATTTAGGAACGGAGAGAGTATTAAATATGGTCAAAGTAGGAAATTTGTTACTCCTTCTGGTCCTTATTATAAGACACAAACTATATATTTCTCACAAATCAAAAAAATAATAGTTGAGTCTTAAAATTTATCTTAAATTTGTCACTTTTCCAACTTCACCCTTCATTAAATGACATGTTTCACATTTTCAATTTTTAATCTATATAAATGACAGGGTAAAATGTGAGAAAAGCATTTAATGCTGCGGTTGGTGCCTTATATTAAAGACCAAATATTATAGGTAGTTGGCGTCTTATACTCCCTTCGGTCCTTATTATAAGTTACTAACTAATTTTTCTCACATACCAATAAAATTGGTTAAATGCATTTAATTTGTCCTGAAATTCAAGTAATTTCCAATATTATCCCCAATAATTACACTCATTTCGAAAACTGTTAACTATTAAATATGAGTATATATAGAAAAAAAAATAATTAGAGCAAAGAAACTATAAAATGACTTATAAAAAAGACCAAGAAAAATCGGTAGATGATGACTTCTATTAAAGACCAAAGGGAGTAATAGAGACCGGAGGGAGTAGATTTTAGTTGGAAGTTAATGATGCTTAAGGTTTTCATTGGTCTGCGTGAAACATATATGAAATGTCCTATAAACAGAACTTGAAGAGTATGTAATTACATAACTATTTAGTCTAAAAAATTACATAATCACATGTATTACTCATTTGGACTTCTTTATAGGGTAGAGACTATGATTTATTTGATACTCTATATAATTCACTTCATTAAATATTTCATATGAATTACAAATTTACCCTTCATTTATTATATATTAACTTTGTTTTCATGCATGTTATATGTAGTGGAAGTTAAATATTCCTTTAGTCCTGTTTATACAGTAGAGAGAGAAGGTTCTATTTGGTCATATATATAAGTCATTGTACTCCATTAAATATTATAAATTTACTCTTAATTTGTTATATGCGGACTTTGTTTCAAGTAGCATGGTGAATATGAAACATGAGAATAATAGGAAATTTGTTGTATTTTAGGGAAAACTAATGAGTTTTAAATTTTTCATTAGTCTATGTGAAACATGCTAGCTACAAGTGACTTATAAATAGGATCAGAAGAATACGTGTATAATGGGAAATTTACAGATTATAATGGAAAGATAGTGATATCTAAGACTTTCATTGGTATGCGTGAAACACGCTGAAAGTGTATAAATAAGACCAAATGAGTATTTTTAATGATGAATACTCTTCGTTACGTAATATAAGAGCTCACCCGCAAAAACACGCTTCTTAAGAAAATATGTAGAAGTTAGTAAGGTGTCAGGAGCAGTTAATCAATTTTCCAATCTTGTCCGATCCTAATTTATTATGATACTATTAAGAGAAACAAATACATAAACATTAATAAACATGAAAGAAAGTTAGTGATAAAGTAGTAAAAATGCATTAATTCTAGTAAGAATGTAATATGAAATTCATATATAAATTCATTAAATTTGATCAATTAAAAATAATTAAAATGAGTTTATTAATACCAAGTTTACACAATTTTCTGTAAGGTAGAATCATAAAAACAGTGAATTCACAATGTAAACACGTGAGTTTCTACCCAATTTTCGACGACTGAAAATTTAAGTGACTCGTGACACTTTTTGATCATGAGTAAAAAAACGGTAAAATTAGAGTGTAAATTCAGGAGTTTGACAACCATGGACATTAACAACTGATAATGAGGGAAAGAGGGGAAATAACACATAAAGGAAGAGGAGGGGTCCTGTGAGCATCTAGTACGGCTATAAATAGTCCAATTTTTTTTTATCAAGAAGCATAAAGATTTTATTAAACTAGAAAATTACAATACAAAATAGGTCTGCAAAAAACAAAATACATAAAAAACTAAAAAGATAAACATGAATAGACCAGGAGTGAGCCGCCGCCGTCGCAAAACCCTATCATCTTCTTCATCTTTCCTTCATGAGAATTTGTGGGTAGAAAAGAACCTTCACCGGTAGAAAAGTCATTGAGTAGTGGTTGTTCAAAGAACCATTCCAAAGGATCCACACCTCTTATCGGCAATAAACCAATCAAATTGGTTTTCAAAGAAACTCCATGAGTAGATCTCACAGAAACAAACATGCCCACAAAACTAATACATAAGATGAAGATTGAGTAGAAGAAATTTTTCTTGTCGTCGAAACTCCTAGATCAATTTATTTGAAAATGAAAGAAACATAAGAGCAGACCAATGAAAGTGGCGGACGTCTTCTTCCCCGGCATGAACCGGAGAAGGAGATGCCGATGAAAAAAATCGTACAACGACGAGAGAAGAGATCTCACCACCACCCAAAAAGTTTGAGATGAGGGGGAGAGAGGATAGAGCCAGCTAAAGAGCCGGCCCTAGAATTATGATCGACTCACACAATTGCTAAGCTGTTTGAAAGTTATAAATAGTCCAATTGTATCCTCCTTATTTACACAAATCATCATCGCACTTGTTTCAACATTGTCCTAAAACACAAAACAAAATTAAAGGTGCTTGAATATGGCTGGAGCCCTCACAGCTGAAGCAACCAAAAATATGCCCATAGACTTTTCTTCCGTGAAGGGCTTGCCTGATTCTCACACATGGTGGTCAAATGGATGCCCCGACATCATCAACGGGTCGGTATCCATACCCGTGGTGGACCTGGCGGATCCAAATGCCATGGAAGCAATAAGAGTTGCATGTGAGGAGTGGGGTATTTTTCAACTTAAAAACCATGGAATACCCTTATCTCTATTGAAGGATGTGGATTCAGAGATCAAACGTCTCTTCTCCCTCCCATGTGAGCAAAAGCTGAATGCTTTACGCCGTCCCGGTACCACGAATGGGTATGGCACAGGTTACATATCACAGTTTTTCCCTAAGTCCATGTGGCAAGAAGGCTTCACTATCATTGGTTCATCCTACGAGGATGCCAAGAAAATTTTGCCTGAGCATGGTCTTGCACCTTTTTGGTATGTATGTGTGCGTTGTTCTCTATGCATGTGACATATTAATATATAACGACACATTTATATCATTATATACTATAATTGCCAAATATATGTGATTAATTATATTGACTATAAACTGATGCATGTAGTGAAACAATGGAAGAAATTCAAAAGCAATTGAATAATCTGTCAGAGAAAGTGACCGGTGCCATACTTGAGTTACTAGAGGTAAGTGATGAGGAGAAGAAACGGTTCATCAAGAGCAACAACAAGACACTTCAAATGAATAGATATCCGTGTTGTCCAGATCCAGATCGGGCCTTAGGTTTCGTTCAACACAAAGACACATCCATAATCACATTCCTACACCAAACTCAAGAAGAAGCAAGGACCCGGAACGAGATCCAAATCCAGGACCAAACAAGTGGGCTACAGATTTTCAAGGAAGGAATCGGGTGGGTTCCGGTTCACCCGGATCCGGATGCGTTTGTGGTGAATATTGGTGACATACTTGAAATATTATCCAATGGAAGGTTTCATTCGGTGTTGCATAGGGTCACAGTGAGTGGAACTGCTCATAGGTATTCGTATGCATATTTTCATAGGCCATCACCTGAAACTCTTCTTGCTCCTTTTGACTCTCCTCCTCGTTTTCGTACGCTTACTTTGCGTGAATTTGACGCTCTCAAGGCCAAGGATCTTGTCAATGCAATGGCTTCCATCTCCATTTGAAAGCCTCTGGTTCAGTTATAATAAGAGTGATAAGAAACTCTCAGAAACCTATGTTATCCGTTTGTTTTGAGTTATTATGAGTATGGTGGTGATGATGAGTACTATATTTTTTTCAATGAGAATTTTATTTATCATAATTATATCAGATTATGGGGAAAAAAGGACCGCGTCGTTTATATTATTAGTACCGGAGCTATGTTTGCACTTGCACTTATTACAAGGGCTAAATACTGCGAACCATTAGACGTAAAGGGAAACTCCATAATGGCTTTTTACTTTAAATATACTTTGACTACGGTTACTAGTGACATGACCTCTCCCACTGGTATTTTTTCTTTGGTCAAACACTCTTACTGTCTTAAAAATCGGGTTCGGATTGCCTCAGAAGCAATCCCCTCAGAAGCCCTCACAATCGCTTTTATGTGTGTCTCCCCATGCATTGATCAAAGGGTTCATATTACATAATTATTATACCATTAAAAATTAAAAAAAATTATTATAATGTAAAATAAATTAAGAAATTTTAATTTTTTTACTTTTCAAAACTTTCTAGCATAAAAAATTTTAACCACTTAGACCTATTTCATTTCAATAGAGGGATCTATAAGTGATACAGACTTATCCAGTTAACTGTAAAATTATTTTACAGTTGACTGGATAAGTCTGTATCTCTTATAGATCCTTCTGTTGAAATGAAATAGGTCCAGATGGTTGAAATTAATAGGTCTAAATAGTTGAAATTTTTTATGCTAAAAATTATTTTATATTATAATACAGTTTTTTTATTTTTAATGGGATAAGTGGCAAATTATGAGCTCTTAAATAAATTTCAATGGCCAAAATCAGGCCCAAGTGGCTGCTTCTGAGGGATTATGAGGGGTTGGGATTCTGAGAGAATCCCAACCCCTTAAAAATCACAATTTAATAAACTCTTAATCTTAACTTCTCGCTTCACCTCCCCCATGCTTCCTTGAAATTTTATCGTCCTATTATTTAATAATAATCGTGAAAATGGACAAATAGTAAAAGTGGGCCATTTTCATTTTTTTGCCCAAAAAAAACTTGAAAAACCTTTAAAGGTTTTTTTTTGTTATCGGCATCGCATCATCTAAATATAATTTTAACCAAAATTAAACACATATATACTCTTATGTTTTTTTTAATTTCTTTGATGTTACCATGGTGATATCTCTGCATTTAGTAAAGAGTTCTATTTTCTGTAATTAATCAAGTCTACAAACACTCCAACATAATTCTGAACATATAAAACGAAAGGAAACCAAGAGAGGATGAAGGAAACCACAAGAAAGCTAACGACAATATATGAGAGACTGATGATGCTTTTTTCATAATCATTGGTCAACATTTGACCAAATTAAATTTTCTAGCATGCAACAAAAGAACCCCATGAAAATAGAAAATGCAATTTCTCTCTTTTCCCATATTAAATGAGAATGGCCTACTCTTTGTGCATGTATTAGTAGTACAGTTTTTTGAATGAATCAGAACTTAGAAGAAGAAAAAGATTTCATCTTTTCAAATTCTTTTCACTTTTCACCCCTCTTCCTCACCTGTTCCTTCATTGAATATTCCAAAACTATTTGGGCATGCTAAATTTTCGTTGAAGTACACAATTTTAGTAACACTCGCCCACCTCCCCTATTCCTTCAAATAAAGAAGAGACTGAACTGAATGAAAAGGGTGATGTGAAGGCCACATTTTGCTAAAAGACGGAAAGAGAGCCAAGTGGGTTATATTAATTTTACAAGTGGCATGCACCTCAATTTTTCGCAATAAGATGAACATATAAGACACTCAAATGCATATGTTCCAATATTTAATTATGTGTTGCCAAATTTTGTGGGGTAAATTTCATTAAATTCATAGGAGGCATTTTATTTCTGTCAACCCCCCAAAAGAATATGAAAATTACATGCACCTCAAAGCCAAAGTGATATTAAATGATTAAACTAAAATACAAAATGCCCTTATTTAAAGAAGTACGAACGTCTTGAAACTTTTTCATATACACACGTCTTGAAATTTTCAATGTGTCTTAGAAATTCTCTACGTGTTTCTTGGAAATATGGTTGTAAAATTTTGGGAGCTTTAGTTGGATTCCAAGATTTTCTAAACTTACAAATACTCATAATTGATATTAGAAATAAACACAATAACGTTTTATAAATTGCCACGTGTGTCTTGAAAATTCCACATAAGCATCCTGGATTCCCCATAAATGTTTTGAATATGTCGTCGTGAAATTTTGGATGCATAAATGTTGGACTCCATGACTTTGGAGAATTATTAGAAGTAATCGCATTAATATTGGAAATGAGCACGTCTTGAAAATTCTTTATGTGTTCCTTGAAAATTCATTTGTGAGATGTTGAAAACTTTGATATTGGATTATTTCATGATTTTTAAGATTTGAAAATTTTCACATCGATGTTAGAGGAAACACAAGCGTATTGAAAACTCTATACACATGTCTTAGATTCTTATTACAAAATTCAATAAGGATATTTTGATTTTTTTTAGGTAAAACATTTAATATTACTTTAACCCTTTTAGGATGAAATGAGTTTTCAGACTTTTTGGGGAAATCTGAGGTCAATTCCCTCCTATGGGAATTTAATAAACTTTTCCCAATTTTATAAACGGTGGTTATTTTCAATAACTGACAATGTAAAAAAAATTTAAGTTGCACTGTAATTATATAAGAAAGCTTACAAAAGTCGGTAATTACATTAACTGATCGAGCTGATTACAGGGTATTAGACTACTCACGGATTTTTCGAATTGTCTCTAGCCCCATATATTTGATTGTTGTAGGTGGTGAGCATTTCATATATTAAATCCAAATGAAGTAACCTTAAATCTTCAAGCTCTCATCGCATAACTCCATAAGGTGCACAAATTACCATTTATATAAATCCAAGTCAAATATATATTAGAGTTAGGAAAATCGTTCTAAAATTACTTTTATTTTCAAGAGATTTTTTATTTTGTACCTGTCTTTTTCTCTCTTTATTGAATTTTCTAATTTTACTTTATTGTTATATTTTTTTTATAGGCGTTAAAAATGGTGATAGAGCAAAATTAGAGCCAAACATTGTAAAAATATTAAGATTTAAAACATATAATACATAAAGATAAAAAAAGTATTAGAGTAAAATGTAAAGTGAACTACATATATAACTCAACAATAATTTGCACTTTCAAATTTTTATGAAAGCAAATTTGTCATTTGTGCTTGGTAGCTATACTTACGTGTATTAAAATTTAAAAAATTAATATGAATATTGTCCACATGGACCAGGGGAAGGGCATGCTTATATATATATATATATAGTAAAATTCTCTAATCACATATGATGATCATACGCACCTTTTTTAGTTTGAATTTAAAATTAAATGATAGTATATTTTAAAAAAATATGACGTTAGACGCATGTAATTGGAAAATTTGACTTGATGGCCCTAAGAAATTTTTATCTAAATTATTTCCTTGAATTGTTTATGCATGAATGACACATTGACACCATCTTTAGTGATTTGCAATTGGAAGACAGGACGAAAAATGATAATGATAGATAATTCATCCACAAATTCTCAATTAATATATGGAAATCATTTTTTTGAGAAAACAAATCATAGTCAAAATTTATTTTGTAAAAGCACTTTTACCATTTTTCTTACCAAAGATTATTATCTCCAAAACTCGGTATTTGATTCCAAAATTGATTCTATTTTAAAAGTTTTTTTCTAAACTTTTCACAAGTCTCCAAATGGATCCTCCTTCAAGGATAATTAAACAACTTAGTAGATGAGAATATATTCTCAAGGATTGATAATGTTGAAGGAACCAACTCTCATTACTGCTTTCGCTACTTTGCAATTATATATCGTCACACTTTGTAGGCTAATTGACTTTATTTCGTGGCAGCCAAATTAAAAGAGAGGAAACCACGCATCAGGAAACCACCATTGCTGTGCTTTAATAATTTCACGCACTAGCTAATTGTTCATCTCCAACTTTCCATTACAAAGTAGACAAGCCGTCATCTCTGCTATAAGAATAAATCATCGCTCTTCAGAGAAAAACAAAGGCACACCATTTTCCTCTTTCTTTCCCCTGCTCATGCGATCCTTTCTCTCATTCTAGCTTGAAATTTGAAATAACTCCATTTCATCAATCTTTTCCAAGTCATTGTCCAAGCCACATCAAGTACAAGAAGGAAGACTCTTTAACTTTGTTTTTTTTAATTTAATAAAGAGGTCATAAGAGTCCTTTTGTATTGTAACATAATTAAAATTATAAGTCCATTAGGATTCTGCTTTAATTTAGTTAATTGTTAGGACTTTTCCAATATTATGTGTTTTTGGTGAAAACTGAAATAAATTTTCCAAAAAGATGCTGATAAATATGAATAATAAAGTAATAATTATTTTATAAAGAGATAACATGGTGTGCTCACACAGTCGCACGAGAGGCCAACCATCATCAGTTCATCACTATATAAATCATCTATCGCTCTTCAATGAAAACAAAGCCACACCATTCCTCATTCCTCTGCTCACACAAACCTTTCCTTCATTCTCCAGACTTGAAATAACTCCTTCATCTCATCAATCTTTTCCGATCCAAGTCATATATAATCCAACCCACACCGATCATGTATAAGAAAGCAAGCGCATCCGAATACCTTGCAATCACAGGTTTTGGCATAGAAGACATAAAGCTAGCCAAGAAATCATGGGTTTTCCCAGGCCAATCATGCACCCTCTTGAACCTATCCCCAGTCAACTACACCTTCGAAGTTCAAGCCATGAGCGCAGAGAAACTCCCTTTCATCCTCCCCGCCGTCTTCACCATCGGACCAAACACCAACGAACAAGAATGTCTCCTCAAATACGCCAGACTCCTCTCAGCGCACAAACAGACATCCAACCACGTTAATGACCTCGTCCTAGGAGTCATCGAAGGAGAGACACGTGTCCTCACAGCCTCCATGACCATGGAACAGATCTTCAAAGGCACCAAAGAGTTGAAGAAGCAAGTCATCTTTGATAAGGTGCAGCTAGAGCTGAACCAGTTTGGGCTGTTGATATAATCCCTCCAGTCCTAAATATAAGATCTGATTAACTTTTTTGGAAAATCCTAAAAAAACAAAATAAGTTAATTATAAATTGATGATTTACCCAATTCTTCCCTTAGACTAGTATATTTTGCCTATAAACTAATGGATAATCTAAAAATATATCAAATATGTCATCATTTAATAACCTATTTCGCAACCTTAATCTCTCCAAATAAAAGTCATCTAGGTCTTATATTTAGGACGAGGTAGTATAATGCCAACGTGAAGCAACTAGTACAGTGGATGTGCGTGGTTATGAGTATTTCTCTTACTTGGGGCAGAAGACTCAGATGGAGGCGGCCAATCAGGCCAAGGTTGACGTGGCAGAGGCGAAGATGAAGGGAGAGATAGGAGCTAAGCTGAGGGAGGGACAGACTTTGCAAAATGCGCCAAAAATAGATGCGGATACGAAGGTCATATCGACGAGGAGACGAGGAGAGGGGCAGAAAGAAGATATTAAGGTGAGGAGTGAGGTTAGGATATTTGAGAATGAGAGGGAGGCTGAGGTGGCGGAGGCTAATGCTGAGCTGGCCATGAAGAAGGTGTCGTGGGCCAAGTCGGCCCAGGTGGCTGAGGTGGAGGCGGCTAAGGCGGTGGCGCTCAGGGAGGCTGAGCTACAGAAGGAGGTGGAGACTATGGATGCTGTGACTAGGACTCAGAAGCTTAGGGCTGAGTTTCTCTCCAAAGCAAGTGTTGACTATGAAACTAAGGTGATAAGTTTTTTTTTTTTTTTTTTTGGTTTTTCATTCTTAATTATTCTTATGCTAGTTTAAATATTGATCTTTACTATATTAACCATCGGTTTAATTAGGAGGTTTTAAAAATCAAGATTTATTTGTGTCATCATTTTTGGGCTCATGATAGTTATCTTCATTACTCAAAAGTCAAAACCATTAGGGTTGAGATGTTAGTTATATACATATATATACCTTTCCGTCACTAAATATAAATCTCCTTTGACTTTTTTTTGTTAAAATCAATTAAATAAATTAAACCACTAAATTATAACATCTGTTAGATGTAATTAAAATATGGAGTATATTAGTTTATTAGTATAATAAATTAGTTTTAAGGGAAAAATATTAACTATATATATAGAAAATAAAAGTGATTACTTTTTACATTCTAAATTTCTTCAAAATATAGTCAAAAGGGTATTATAATTAGAATGGGAGGGAGTATGAAATTTACATGTAATGGGTTGAACATGGAGTTGCTGCTGTTGATCCATATCTTTTTTATTTTATTTTAACTTTTTAGACCTTACTCCTTTTTAGCCATCGATCAAATTAGGAGCATACTCCATATAAAATCAAGATACATGTGTGTGTGTGTGTCTTTTTGCTTTGACCTCATGACAGTAGTTCAATGTGCTAGCAGTGTACATTCTTAAATTTTTATCGGGTTTTCATTACTTGAAACCATTGGCATTTATTAAAATAATATGGGTGACTGTATGGAAATGATAGGTACAAGAAGCAAACTGGGGGCTGTACCAGAAACAGAAAGCAGCAGAGGCAATCCTATTCGAGAAAGAGAAAGAAGCAGAAGCAAAGAAAGCTCTGGCAGAGGCTTCTCAGTTTGCAAGAAAGCAAGCCGCAGAAGCTGAGTTATACGCAAAGATGAAGGAGGCTGAGGGAATTGTGGCTCTTGGCCAAGCTCAAGGCACCTATCTCCGAACTCTTCTTGACTCACTTGGTGGTAGTTATGCTGCTCTGAGGGATCCCTTGATGATCGATGGTGGCATGTTCCAAGAGCTGGCTAGGATTAATGGTGATGCTGTTCGTGAGCTTCAGCCCAAGATCAGTATTTGGACCAATGGGCCTGCCTCTGGTGGGGAACTCAGCGGCAAGGATGGCTCTACTACTACTACTGCCTTGAAGGAGATGGCCAGTGTGTACAAGATGTTGCCACCTCTGTTTAGCACTGTGCAGGAGCAAACTGGGATGCAGCCACCATCTTGGATGGGCTCTTTGGCCCACCAACAAGCTCCCTAGAATGGCTTCATTTGTCGTTTTCTTTGGAAAATCCGTACATGTCATTTTCCCAAATAATGATTGACTTTGAGTATGTTTGGATGAATGAAACAAGAGTAAAGAATTAGAAATGGAAAGGGTAAGAGATGGAAAGTAGAGGTAATGATGAGAATGTTTGTGGGCCCTAGAAAAAGTTTGAGATAGAGAGAGAAAACGTGTCGGCCCAGGGATATATGTAAATGACCATTTTACCCTCAACTTTCCATTTATTTTCAGCCCATTTCCATACTTTCTAAGCAACCAAACGTACCCTTTGGAAATTTCTGGTGTGTGAAGTAATCTCTCCTTCCCCTTAATATATCCATTCCTCTTTAGCCTTTCATAATTTCAAAAAGGTTGTACTTTTGCATGCCTTTTCGCGTGTATAAATAATACTCCCTCCGTTCCTAAATGTAAGATCACTTTGACTTTTTTGGAGAATCCTAAGAAAGTAAAATATGGTAATTAAAAATTGATTTTCCCAAATTTTTTCAATAAACTAGTTTATTTGACTTATGAACTTACATATGATCTAATAATATTTAAAATATGTTATGATTAAATTCTTCATTTTGCTTTCTTAGGATTCTCCAAAAAAGTCAAAATGCTCTTATATTTAGGAACGGAAGGATTACTACTAAGTTTGTTATAATATTATACTCCTCATTGATGCGTCTTTTTTTTTAAAAAAAAAGTGTTTAATCACGTAGGACTAACATTATACGGAGTATTAAGTATAAACGGTTAATTATATTATTTCCCTTATTATCTTATGACCGTTGGAGCACGGATCTGAGGACCATGAGTGAGACAACTAAGAAATAACATCTAGGGATAATTAATGAGGTCCCACTCAACAACATAAAATAGAAAAAGTCTCACAGAATGACAAAATTTAAGTAGGGTCTCAAGGACCTTACCTTGATTATCTTCCAAGTTAAAAAGACATTTAGGGATAATGTAGAACCAATCTCTTTCATCGATCAATGACAATTAAGAGCTGAAAAACATAGGGAAAAATAATTTGAGGTCCCCCACAAGGGAGTTAATACTAGAAAAATCCCAAAAGTTGAAAATATTAATGTAGGGTCCCAAGGGACCTCACATTAATATATTTGAAAAGTGAAAAGACAAATTTGCCCCTAACCTTAATAAAAAATTATCCCACCCCACCCCTTCCCCCTCCTCCCCCCACCCCCACCCTCCTCCCACCCCCCATCTCACCGCCCCCACCCCCTCCCCCTCCTCCCTCACAGCCCCCCCACCCCCATCTCACCGCCCCCCACCCCCTTCCCCTCGTCCCTCCCTCACAGCCCCCCCACCCCCCACCTCTCCTCCCTCCTCGCCCCCCACCTCCCTCACCGCCCCCCACACCCCTCCTCGCCCCCCACCCCCCTCCTCCTCCCCCACCGTCCCTCCCCAACAGACATCTCAACTTCGGTTGGGGAGGGACGGTGGGGGAGGAGGGGGGGTGGGGGGCGAGGAGGGGTGTGGGGGGCGGTGAGGGAGGTGGGGGGCGAGGAGGGAGGAGAGGTGGGGGGTGGGGGGCTGTGAGGGAGGGACGAGGGGAAGGGGGTGGGGGGCGGTGAGATGGGGGTGGGGGGGCTGTGAGGGAGGAGGGGGAGGGGGTGGGGGCGGTGAGATGGGGGGTGGGAGGAGGGTGGGGGTGGGGGGAGGAGGGGGAAGGGGTGGGGTGGGATAATTTTTTATTAAGGTTAGGGGCAAATTTGTCTTTTCACTTTTCAAATATATTAATGTGAGGTCCCTTGGGACCCTACATTAATATTTTCAACTTTTGGGATTTTTCTAGTATTAACTCCCTTGTGGGGGACCTCAAATTAATTTTCCCAAAAACATAACAATGATGCGCAATACAGATGCAGAAATCCCCGAAGTATATAAAGGTTAATCATTTGAACAGGCATACAACCACAATGACAAACACATTAGAAAAAACTAAGCATCTAAAATTACACGCAAGATTTGATACACTAAAAGGCAACTAAAAAAGTGGGCAACGGGTCATTGAGACACGTGTGATCAACAAGAGGTACGGCCTATTTCCAAACTGCAAACATCAACTGACAACACTAAAGACACAACGTAAGGTTATTTCCAGAGCTTGACGAACTTGTCATGACTAGCTGAAGCGACCAAACCAGTCACTGGAGACACTGCCAAGGCAGCAATGAGACCATCATGGGCAGATAGAGTCATTGTCTTGTTCTCTGCAATATTCCAAAGCTCTAAAGACTGCTCATGCACAGAATTTACCATGTCAGGATTACACTCACTGATGACCAGTCATTTACAGAATATGAAAAAGGATTAACAAAACCACAAGGAAACAACTTCATAGCAACCACATCATTCTAACAAGTATGACCAAATATGGAAATTTCATCTACACTCGTTCTACTTTAGCTGTTCTTCCTACGCTAGCATTTATAAACTGCCTTGAATACTCCTTTCAGACATGTATTATTCAAATGAGGTTTAGGGAAGCGGGGTGAGTAAATTGAACCTTACAAGAAACTTCAATTACATGAGCCTACCCAAACTCATGAATGTCAAGAAAGTACAGAGCAAAATGAAATGACCATGAAACAGAATGTGACTTGCCTGGTAACAGCCAATGACGAGCAAGTTAGAATAAGTGGGATGAAAAACACAAGAGTGGAACTTATTGCCGTTACAGCTTAGCTCGTGAGCACATTCTCCTTCACTTCCAGCCCCGAGAGTCCAAACCCTGACCGAGTCCTCACTCACAGATGCCAATAATTCCCCTGTAGGATTCCAGCAAACAGAATGTATTGCCTTTGTATGACCCTACAATCGAAGCGACATCATATTCCAAAAGAAAAATTTAGTGATCGTGGGCTACGATGGAGCAATAAACAACAATTCGTCCCCCAGATGAGGAAAATATAAAGTCATCGATGACAAAACACCATCAGAACAATAGACAAACTGCAGAGAATGAGTTCCCTCAAAAACTAGAATAATGAATCTTTCCAAGATCACCCTCCAGCAATGACAGCTTGTAGCTGGAGGTTTACTTAGAGAAGTGCTAGTTTAATTCTAACCAAACCACCATTTTAAGTCCACATCAATATATCTTCAGTACTACTCAAATATTTCAACTCATTTCAAAACTTCTGCTAACTAATAAGCTTTCAAAGACATAGAACTGCATTATATGAAAGATTTTATGCATATGCAATGCCCTATCCACAGCCTCGCAAACCAAAAACTAGTCAATCCTTTGATATTATACCTTGTAAAGACACAATTCGCCAGTAAACAACATTTTCCTACAGAAAGGAACCTCTTGCTCTTTACTCTCTAATGAAAATGATTACAAGATAGGACACCAACTCTATAACTCTTACAACGACTCAAGTATAAGCACGTACACATGATTAACATACATTTTTTCCAACAACTGAAAAAGAGAGGTATTTTATATCATGAAAATGAAACCTGTAATGAATATCTGCAAGCTTGTGCCTCCACATCAAGTACAGAGACAACATTTTCTGCAGCTGCAGCAAGGTACCTCCCCAAACGAGGTTGAAATCTCATCTGGGCAGTGCCACCCTATTCAGCAAGATAACCATTAGTGCAGAAAACTCTTTTAAACAATAAACAGTGATAAAAAATGCACGCACATAATAGAATAATAACTCAGATTCTACCTTTGATACTCTAGCACAACTACCATTGGTTATACTCCAATATCGTATCTCACCATCACCATCACATGAGCAAATAAGATCCTCCTTATTTGGGTGGAAATCTAAAGACATTACAGATGCAGAATGTCCTGTAAAGGTGCGAATAGTATATCCAGGCTGCATTATTGCCAAATTAATGTATCAGCCCAAGCAGGATATCAATGTTAAAAAAGGCACAATACCACTACACATACACAAAAAAGAACTACAAGTCAACAGTAAGCCAGTCATAGATAATCCTTGAATGTTTAATGAATGCTAAGATATTGATAGGAAGAATGGAAAAACAAAGGTGAAACAAAGGAGTCAATTTGAATGCCTTGCTTAGATTCATTAGTAAGTCTATGGTTGCGCTGCAATTAACTGATGATGATTAAAAATGTTTTTTTTAAAAAAAAATTACCATTATAATCTCAAAATGAAACAATCAACTGACAATGATTAATCACATCTCTTTGCAATGGGCTAGAAAAAAGACTGTAACAAATCCTCCACATTCTGCAGCGATGAACACTTCAAATAACTTGGATTTTAGGGTTCACTCAACTTAGTTTTCCTCAACATGACACCCACTCCCGTTAACATCAAATAACACAAATGCCGCCAGATGTTAATAACAGAATCATTTATCTCCTGTATGTCTCCATGGTTTTAGAAATATCACATGTTTACTAAGTCCCTCACAAGAGAGCCCCACCAGAATCTCCAAGAAAAATAAATGCTTTTGATTGACTGGCATCAGATTCAGGGGGATATCACCATATCTATTTCACTATGTTCAAATATGTATACGACAGTTATCCAGGGGAGAAACCAGCGAATTTCATTGAAAAATCCTCTTCAATCTAAACTGAAATTTGATTAATCGTTTATATAATTCTATAAGTACCAACAATGATCACAATCATGCCATCACCCCTTGCATTCAAGGGGGACAAAGTAAAACCCTTCATCAACTTTCATCGACTTTGGGTAAATGATTCAATAATTTAGACCATTTTGGCTTGTGTGATTTAAAAAAAAAAAACTTTAAAATAAAATTAGCTGAGTAAAATGGGAATGAACCACTAACATTGTCAACATCCCAAACCCTGACAGTTTTATCAAAAGAAGATGTTGCAAGACGAGGCGCGCTTGGACTGAAACGGACATCAGTGATCATAGATGAATGTTCTTCCAAAGTAGCCTTCTGCTTTAGGGAATCTGTGTACCACAACACAGCCTGCATTGAAAAACCAGTGGGAAAATGTCAAATTACATATTGAGCACAATGAATAACAGAGATTCCAATTGTTTTCCCTTGTTTCTTCAAGAAAGTCAAAGCATAAATACGCAGCTAATGATAGAAACCAGATAAATGCTTCAAGTACTAAACAAGATTAGCTTTCCCAGATTAATACTTCTACCAACCTTCTTGTCATGACCACCACTCGCAAGCAATTTCCCATCAGATGAAAAGTGGCAGCAAACAACTTTACTTGTGCTTGCTTGTACAGAACTTACTTCAGAAAATGAGAAAGAGCCTGGAACAGAAGCAAATTGCACCCCTCAAAAAGGAATCAAATCACAATATATAGAAGATAAACGTAATGAATACCTTTACAGCAACGATAGAATTGGTATCAAACAAGATCAAAAACAGACAAATACAAGAAACTCTATTGCAAGGATGATGCCATTTGGTCGAAAAATGGGAAAACACTGAAGTATGTTTATATCAACAGCTACATTAGGATACTGCACCTTTGCTTACATCCATACAACGACCAACAGCATCTCTAGGGTCTGTATCATCATGAGATAAAAAAGACTCAACATTGTCATCAAGTGATCCATCCTCCACAAAACGATCCATGTCAACCTGCAATTCAACAACTCCTTATTATCCCACTTCCATAATAGAATGGCAATGATATACATGCAAGGAACTAATCATTCCTTGCACTGATAGTACACACTGAAAAAGCCACTCACCAACTGGTTTGAAGACGATGTTAGAGTTCCAGTACCATCAGTGCCAAACATCATTAAAGGCTTTGAAGAACTACCACTATGAGGCAAAGTTGGCATTGATATTACATCTCCAGGTGTATGAGTTGAGGGAGTTGAGGGTGCAGAACTTGGTGATGGACCTGCGGTATTTGCTGTTCCAGTACTGTTTGCAGGACCTGAAGAAGATACAGGCTGCTTTCTCTTTCTCCCAGTCTGGTTTTTGGAAACCTTAAAATGCATTCGGGAAAACCATGCTTAGAAACTTTTTTAAGTGGGGTCTAAATTAAGATTCCCAAGCAACAAGCAAAAAATTAGAAAAAAATTTGATCCATTTCATTGTGATTGCTACACATGGTTTATTCCACATATATGTTCAAAAGGCTATGTTGAGAAGTGAAATCCATTCACAACTCCTCAGGTGTAAAAATTTATGTTAAAGAAATCAATTTGAGAATTTCTGATCACAAACGAGCAAGCAAAAACATGCAGTTCCAAAGCCCATATGGGTCTCCAGCCTATTTCTGCAACGAGGCAAACCGCGAAGGGGACACATGTTTGAAGACAGCATGTAGAAAGCCAGCGAATGAAGATGAACAAGAGGAATCTTCATATGACGATGAGTTTTGGGCCTCAACATAACAGCGACCAAAGCTATGGGGAACTTTTCTTATACAACTCTATCAATGTGTATGATTGCAAACAATGATGGGTTTTTGTTCTTCATCTAACAAATGAAACTCAAGTGCATTGAAGAAATCACCGACCACGTAAATAACTAAGTATAATCCTTCACAGGACATGAAAAATATATTAGCCCAGTAACACCACGAAGTATAAATAGTAACAGGTGAGATAGGAGAGGCCAGTAAAAAGCTGACCTGATCATTTCCTCTAAAGGAGTTTGACATGCTGCCATCCAATGTGACACTGCCACCACCCCCTACTTTATCTAGTTGATGCATATTATGGTTTGAAATCTGTGGCTGCTGATTTGTTAGAACATGCTGTTGAAGTTGCTGCTGCTGTGGATTGTTGCTCTGCTGCTGTTGATGTTGCTGTATTTGCTGAGCCAATTTTAACTAAATATAATAAAATCTTTCAGAAGATGCCAGTCACAAGGCTTGTGTTACATCAGCAAGTTTTATAAATAGAATAACTGAACAAACTAAAAGGCCACAGTAAATGAAGTGTAATTGGCAAACAAAGTGAAATTAGCACCTTCATTAGCATATCTGTATCTCCACGAGGCAAAAGAGGGTTGCCAGCTTGAAGAGGTGATCCAACATTTGGGACCATGTCAACAGGATGTGAAAGGCCATCCTTATTTAAACCCATATTCCTTTGACTCAGAAGCATTCTCAGTTTTTTATTCTCCTCACTGGCAGATGGGGATGACAAATTTTGCTGCGCACTAAGCATAAGCTGCTGTTGGTGAGGTGACAACATTTGTAATTGATGAAGAGGTTGAGGAGCCTGTATAAAAGGCTTTTGTTGATGAAGGATACCGGAGCGCAGTTGTTCCAAGTCCTAAATAAAGCAAACGAAAATAACAAATAGAGAAAAATTAAACAAATACACTGCCCAATTCAACAAACAACTGCTGCAGAGCTGACACAAAACGAATCAAGATGAATATTGCTAGCTGCACCACATAATATGCCAGTGCTTCTAAACAGTGAGAGAATCAGTATGTTTAACTGTAAATAGAGTAAGGCCATTCACAACCTCTTCATATGCATGATATTTTATTTCTGTTTCATGATGAACAATTTTAGGAAAACATAACATATTTACCAAAAGAAATATATCAAACGTAAAATAATTGAAAATGACTCACTGTGAGTGGCCATCCCTTCAGAGTCAAATTGTTGCTGCCTTGATTTGATCCTGGCATAAGAAAACCCACTGTTAACTTAGTATATGCATAAGATCACTATTACAACGAGAAACATCATAAAATCTCAATGTCAAACCCCAAATTATCCTTAGCCATAGTAGTATGAGTTGCAAAAAAATAGAATAGATGAAACTCAACTCCCAACACATGCCAGAAAACAGAATCGACGGAAAGAAATTGTCTACAATATATTAAAAATGAGACGGAATACCAGGAATTGCCATTAATGATCCTTCAGGACCTGCAGCTCTTGAGTTCAAAACAGGATTAATCTCACTCTTTATATCCTGGATTCCAAGTGGCATGTCAGGGAAAATCTACTAAACAAGAAGATAGAGGGAAATAATATCACTTCAATAACAATAGCATACTGGAGTAGACCCTGTCAATTGCTGGCTACGAGCTTGAATATGAGGCATCCCACCACCAGCACCATGCAAAACTTGTCTGAAATGAATAATTTTGTATGCTAAATATATCAACACTTATGTCTACAGAGAATCATAAGTGCTAGAGACTAATAATTAAACAGCATATCAATGTGAATTCTGAGGCATATAGGGGTAGTTACATCTTATATATAATATTTTACCTACACTACCACATCCCCAAAACACATAAGGAGTTGACTATGATACAGTTAAAATGCAAGATCCAGTTTTGTATCACTCTAATGAGTGAGATTCAACTTGTCTATAAAATAATTATATCCGAATTCAAACTAACCCTTCAACAACTATAGACTAATCAAGTGTCACCGCCTTCTTGCCTAGCAAATATACTAATATGCATAAAATGAAATAACACGTAATAATAAAATAAGTTAAAGAATAATCACCCTGGAGAATGGCCCGAAGCTGCAGCTGGCTTCATTATTGAGGTATGATTAGGGTCCAAGAGTTGGCCCATGTTGTCACCAAATCTTTGCTGTATAAAACATCCACATAGTAAACATGTATCATGAGAACATCAGTTCATAAGATAATTAGAAGAATGAATGTCCCCTTACCTTCATGGCTGCATCATCCAAAGAATCCCTCTGTAGGGGAGGTTTTAATCTATCTTCATACATCTTTGTTGCCATGGCATTTGCAGTGGTAGGGTTACCAACTAACCCATTTGCACTACCATTTAGGAGATGAGCCCCATCCCTTCTCTGCTGCTGTTGTGGAGGCGGTGGCGGCTGTTGTGGAGGTTGTGATGGCTGCTGCTGCTGCTGCTGCTGCTGCCGCTGCTGCAACAGGAATTGCTGCATCTGCATCTGCTGCTGCTGATGATGCTGTGATTGCTGGGACTGTGGCTGCGGCTGTTGTGGCTGCTGCTGCTGCTGCTGCTGCTGCTGTTCCCTTACCTTAATCAACTGTGTCTGCAATCACAGTTACACTCTTCATAAGCTTTGAAAGGTATGTTGGATTTTCTTTCTTTCTACTCCACTTAACTAAGTTATTAGATTCCACAAACCAGCATGCCATTATCTTCATACATTTTAATTTTAAATCTGTGAACACTATTAACCATTAATAATTAAACTACCTGTCCATTTAAAATTTCTGATTCATTGGCCAAAATCAAATGTATCTAATGCCTGTGATTTCATAAAGCAATCAAAGCAAATTAGAAAGAATTTCCCTTCTATGTGACAACCAACAGAAGGATATGACAATCATTGATCTCACATTATAGAAGACTTGAATATTTATTATAACCACAAACCTATGGCGGACAGAAGCAAATCAGAAAATAAGATGCTGTAAATTGATAAAAGTGAAAAGAAAATTTCATGGAGAAACCTTCAACCTTGATATAAAACTTCATTTCTTGGATATGTTTTGGATTTCGTTACATCAAAATTTTAGTGTGATTGTTGTTTAAAATATAGCCGTATAAAAAGATGCAGCAACTTATGAGTACTTCTCATTACTAGTGATGTATATTGCAAGAAAACAACGAAATGCATTTAAAACAAACCTCAATATAAGATGCCGCAACTTCTGAGTGCTTCTCATTAGTCCTGGCAATAAATATATCCCAGAACACCGACCACCACTCAAACAAAAATCCTCCAGGGGCATCAATAGCTCCACCACAAGGGAAAAGAAATCAAATTAGCTAAGAGCAAAACGAGATGACTATAAACAGAAAAAACATACATATATACACCACAGGTAAATTCAGCTTCTTTTTTACTACACGGTATTTCTCAATGGCTTACCAACGGGATCAGAAGATACTTTTCCTTCTGCTTGAAAAGCCTGAGCAGAAGCCTTCAAATCCCTCTTAACAAGATAATCATGGATGTAAACATCCAACCTGATACAACATTTTATCAACAAACCACGGCATCAGTCATGAGAAATTTAAAAGGGAAAGATAAATCCTCACATCCACTAAAACAGAACAGCTGAACAAAAAAAAGCAAAAACTATTCATCCACTACAGTGTCAGTAATTAAAAGCTCACGTCAATTATCAAAACCCAACATGCTAAAACCAAAGTTGAGCAGCCAAATACAACAATTCCATCAAATGTCCCTAAAACTTGCAGATACCACAAACCCTAAGATATCCAACACAATACAATCATACAAATACCCCATAACACTTAAAACATACAAAGCATACAGAAAAAGAGAAAATAAAGCCAACCCAAATCGAAAAAATGAAACTTTATGAAAACCAACGACTCAAATCGAGAAAGCAAAGTAGGAATGGTGATGGGTAAGTAAGTAATTAATTGAAGATGAGTAGGCGAAATATGAGCCAGATTGCAAAATGATACAGCAAGGGAAGATTATATACAGTCCATTATCCAATAATATAACAAAAGAAAAATGAATAAGAAGAAGAAGAAGAAGAAGAAGAAGAAGAAGAAGAAGAAGAAGAAGAAGAAGAAGAGGGAACTCACATCTTATCAGCTTCCCAGTTAGTCTGAGACATGCTTGAGAAACCAAAGGATGACTCAGAGGAAGAGAATAATAAGGTTGTACAAGTTAATGACTTGTTCAGCTCTCAGCGATGAGGAGGAAGTTAGAGAGAGAGAGAGAAGAGAGACTGTAGAGAGAGAGAGGGGGGGGGGATGAGGAAGAAGGGGAAGAGAGAGAAACTCTGTAGAAAACGAAAAACCAACGGATGATTAACTCATAAGCCAACCCTTTATTCGTGGATTCTGTTTAATTATTATTTTAAGTAAGACTCGCTGAATTGTTTGGAAAATCTTAACAAAATAAAATAACTTAATTATTAATTTATTTAACTATTTTTTTCTCTAACAAAACTAGTGGATAATCTAAACATATATTAAATATGACATCATTTAGTATTCCCTTTGTTCCTAATTATAAGTCAACTTTGACTTTTTTGAAAAGTTAAAGTTACAAACCTTATCATTTTAAATTGTTTAAAATTATCTTTTTTCCACAAAACTAGTTTATTCTAATTATAAACTAATATATATTGTAATTACATTAGTTATATGTTATAATTTAGTGATCTAATTTGTTTCCTTAACTTTCATAAAAAAAAAGTTAAAGTAGACTTCTAATTTGAAAAAAAAAAATCATTTAAGTTTTATATTTATAGTTAGAAGAAGTATATGTAAGAGCAAGCTCGATCGCCTTCTAAGGGGAGGGATTTTTTTTTTTTTGTTTTATAAAATGAAGCTCGCCGCTTATATTATACTCCTATGTATATGTAATTAGATCTAAATATGCCCTATTAGTCATGACTGGTAAACATTAAAACAGGATAGTTAAAAGTTAAAACATATATTGTGTCCTGTTAGAATTTGAGTGAGGTAAGAAGTGAGACGGTGAGAATTTGAGTGAGGTAAGAAGTGAGACGGTGAGATGTTAGTGGTAACATGTTTTAAACTATGATCGCCCATTAAATCAGCAGTCAAATAGGTGTAGAGTAGCTAAGAACTTATCCACTAATCGCTTTCTCTCCCGTTAATGCATGTGTCATTAGATTTACAATAAGATTTACCCTCTCGATGATTGAAATCTACCTGAGTTTAGTTTTTAGTTTAAACGAGCTAGATTAATGGACGATTTACGATTTATATGTTCGTGGGAAAATTTATCCTGAATATACAACCGGGCTCTTTCTTTTTTCTTTTTATTATTCGAGAGATGGAATAATCTCAGTTTAAAAAGAGATGGGATGATTTGTTTTGTGGTACTTATTGTGCTTTTATTATTATTGTTCGATTTTAATGTTTGTTCGACAAAGGGGGATATTTAATATGTGAAACTATTGTGTTTTTGTTTCAAAAATCATGATTTTGTGAGTATAAAATATTGGGCATGTATAAAGTTAAATAGCTTTTGGATAGAGGCCTTACTTTCTGTTTCCCTAACTAACAAACAGGGGAAAAATTGAAACAGAAAAGCTTCTCCAGTACAGTTTTGCCCATAAAATGCACTCAAGTTCAAGTTTTCCGTTTTACCCACGTATGTTTTGGGTTTCACTGGGTGTAATGTACATTTTCTTCATTCATCGATTCTCTTAAATTTCTAAGGATAAAATCAATGGTTTTATATGGACTACTAACAAATAAGTTCAACTGTGAATCAAAAAGCCTAATCAAATACTACCTCGGTTCTAGATATAAATATAAGACCATAAAAATTCACCTTATATATTCTAGGTTTCGTCTATTCATTGAACTATATATATATATATATATATATATATATATATATATATATTAAAATGTACTCTATGTGGATAATTTTTATGAGACTTCAACTGCAACTATTATTTTTACAAAAACAAACGTTTCCTCGTTAATATTTTACGTTTTTATAACTTAATGTTGCTTAGGGCACTCTTGATCCATCAATTTTGTTTTACTTAACTTGATTTGCTGAACCATCCATTGGATCACGAGTCTTCAAAAGAGTGGCAGTACTTTATCTTAAATGGATTAGAGAGTGAGAATTATGTTACTCCCTCTGTTCCTAAATATAAGATCACTTTAGCAAATTTGGAGAGATTAAGGAAGATATTCCAATGAGTTAGGATTACATGAAATTTTTAAAATACCTCTCACCTAAGTTTTAAAAATATCACCTTTTTCAAACTACTATTTTTTGGGTGAAGGGAGTACATGAGTAATTTGGGGAAAACTTGAGTTAAATTAGAAAGTGATCTTATATTTAGGAACAAGCTCTCTCCCTAAAGTGATCTTATATTTAGGAAGGGAGGGAGTATTTAAGAAAATGGTGACATCAAAAAGTTGATGAGGTCACTGATTTTGAAGTGGAGATATGCATAAGTGGATGTTATTGGATTTTAGTCCATGATATGCCCAAAGGGGAAATGACTATGAATGATACGAACGACACAATATTAGTCCAAGTATGTGTGCTCAGAGAAAGCTTCGTGGATAACTTTTTTCTTTTTTAGTTGTTAAATGGCGGTGTTTCGTATTCGCCATAAAGTGATAAAAGAGAGATAGTGCGCATAACAATTTGTAAATGTCACCCAAAACTCCATTTTTTCCCACGTTTAGATGGGAGGTTCTTAGTTCTTACCCACTTATTACACCAACAACCCATATTTTTTATTTATGTGTTAGATTCCTATTCAGATCACTGTTTTGGGCCTTTATGCTTTTGTGTGTATTTAAAATTATTATAATATCAGTGAAAATAAGGAATTGTCTGCGTTTCAAAGTCAGTAGGATTGCACTTGGTCAAAATAAGAGTTCCGAGCAAGAAAAATCTGTTGACTAATAGGCCGAACAAAGAAAATATTTGAAGTTGTTGATTATAAAACTTAATGATTTTTTAAAAACATTAAGAAAATAATGTAAATTATCTATAAACTAGTTTGTCTAGATTTTTTTAAATAAAGTTTTTTACTTATAAACCAATATAATGCATGTATTTTGATTATATTTTTCTGGACTAGTTTTGCCAGTTTCAACTTTCAAGCAGTCAAAATCCTAAACCACCGATGAGAAGTGGATTGTATCCCACTTCCACACACACACATTTTAAAATACACTATTTGTCACTATATGAACAATAACAAGTCTTATATTTATTTATAGATGTGGAAAACAGTAGTGAATCCACAATATATCAATCATATTAAATAACGAAAAACCTAAGTGCATGTTTGGCACACCCTAAAATCTATGTTTGAACTCAAATATAGATTTGAAATCATGTCACAAACACTTACAATTTTTTTAGAATAATTTTTTTTTTCTGTCAAAACCTAGGGATTTTAGTGAAGTCAAACAAGCACTTAAGCTTTTTCAGGGTAACCTTTTTTAATTGAGAACTTAGGTTTGAGATAGAAAACCTAAATTTTGCTAGAAGCTATTTTTTTGTCTTTTTTCTAAAAAATTATTCTCCAAAAACTATATTTAAAGTGAGCTTAGCTCAGATTCTTAACCATCCCTACTAATAAGGTTACTTTCTTACTTTGCCTCGCAGTACGGGTTCTGAACTTTTTACTCACGTGTGATCATAGTCACGCAAAATATTTCCTAATTTTGATGTGATAGATCGAATCTCCAAAACATGAAACAAAACAAATAATTTTTCCTTCTTCGTTATCATAATAGTATAAGGAACTAGAATAGTATAAACCTGTATCACCCATAGTCTTGTGGCAAGTTCTTTATGAACCTTCCATAAGGTGTCGGGTTCGAGTCATGGTATATAGTACTCCCTCCGGTCTTAAATATAAGACCTAATTGTCTTTTTTAGAAAATCCTATAAAAAAACAAAATAAGTTAATTATAAATTGATTTACCTAAAATTTTCCCTTAGATTAGTTTATTTTACCTATAAACTAATGTATAATCTAAAAATATATTAAATATGTCATGATTTAATAGCCTATTTTGCAACCTTAACCTCTCCAAAAAAAAGTCAATTAGGTCTTATATTTAGGACCGGAGGTAGTATATACTATATACTCCCTCGGTTCCTTAGAATAGTATAAGGGATATTCTGGTAATTTAGCCGCCCACGAACTTATTGTTTTCTAGTGGCCCCTACGGCCTACGCTTAATGATTTTTTTTTTGGATCACACCCCTCAAGCATTTATTCTATTCTATTTTACTATAGCAGAACTCGTGGTTTTTCTAGAAAATGCTAAAACTTATCTACCTCAGTCGGCCGCGAACAATAATAAAACAGATATATAGATGCGAGTTAAAAAATATAGTAGAGTGTTAGCACATATAAATAGAATACCGCATGATAAAAAAAATTGTTGTGCACGTATCAAACAAGCACCCATAAATTGTTAATGAAAAATTCAGTCCTAAAACTTAGATCGTAGATGAGAAATTAATTAAAATGAGGTATGAAAAGGCATGTAAGCTGTTTTGGTACTTATAAATACGGAGTACCATTGTTAGGTATAGATGCTTTATGCTTATGTGGCAAAGGGCACAATACGGTCTTTTTCATATCTTTGAAGATAATGTTGGAGATCAAATGTTCAGATATAAATTTCAAAGACATTAAACTGGTTCAGTCTAGCTACTTAGTTTTATTGAACGATTAAATTTATTTTGTGATGCAAATAATATTAACACCTGCTGTTGATTCTTATTATATTACCTCCGGTCTTAAATATAAGACCTAATTGACTTTTTTTTGGAGAGGTTAAGGTTGTAAAGTAGGCTATTAAATCATGACATATTTGATATATTTTTAGATTATACATTAGTTTATAGGTAAAATAAACTAATCTAAAGAAAAAAATTAGGTAAATCAATTTATAATTAACTTATTTTGCTTTTTTATAAGATTTTCTAAAAAAGTCAATTAGGTCTTATATTTAGGAAAGGAAGGAGTATGATTTTACATTTGTCATGTTGATTTCGTACCATTGACATTGTTAGTGGATGCCTCGCAGATTGAAAGCACGCTAGTGAAAGGAGGGAAAAGAGGGAAAATAATACCGGAAGAGTTGTGGTGACAGGGAAATAGAGTGATGTAAAATTTTAACAATCAATATCAGTTGGGGTTACAATATAATCAGTGCGTGTATGTGACAAAAACAAGAAAATGACAAATCCAGTGAGAGGAAAAACAAGAGAATGACAGATCTGTTGTCAGGTACAGGGTTATAGTAATGCAGAAATAATGAAAAGAGTGATGTTTAATTGTTAATGACATGGTCAACAAGCATTTTCTTTAGGGTAATGGTGTCTTTTGCATCTCAATCAACTGCAATTTGAAAATTAAATTGTTGGTTTAATATCAAGTTGTATGTAAATATATGGTTTACGATTGCAAAAACCTCTTTTATAAGGGAATTCACACATCTAAATTAACTGAATTTTTAAGTGTTAAACATCATTTTGTTAGATAAACCATTGTTTAAGTGTCATCTGACATAAGTATTAATAGACGTCATCATTTTGGCTAACCAAATTCTAAAATTGGACGAGCAGTGTGTCAACAACACCTTGCATGAACTTAATGTCAATTTGCTACACTGACTACATCAAACAGTATTATCCATGTTGTTCAAATTTAAAACTTAGTTAGCCAAAATGACGACGTTTATCGACACTTGTGTCAAATGATATTTAGATGATTCATTAACCCTTTTAAATATCATCAAATCAGTTATATAGTTTTTATTTTAATGTTTGATCAGGAGTTTAAAATTGAAATTGAAATTAAAATAAAACCTCGCCGTCAGAGCTAGTTGGCCACTACGTACACAAACATCACACTTGATTATGTCCAATCAAGAAGCATCCTTGTCTCCATTTGGTACCAATCAGAAATTGACACCTCAACAATCATGGAACATCCTTGATGTTTCTGCTCGAGACAATAAAAGGTCCAAACCAAAGGCTGGCAATCATGGTCTCAGCGGCCGATTTTCACTTTTGGTGGATTCGCCCCATAGAGTAAACGGGCTTGCAACTCATTGCCCCAACCTTGCTCTTCTGGGTCAACATTTTAAATAAAAAAATGTACCAACTGCCAACAAAGGCCGGCATAATAGGTAGATAGATGATTTTACTAACATGATGTATGTGGTTCAAATTTGGCATGTGTACAGAAAAGCTTTTTTAAAGGGAGAATCAAAACCCACTTCCAGTGATCTCTACACTTCAAGAGGATAAGTATCTATTTATAGGCTAAGTAATTATAGTTTGATTAAAATGCAAGTTGAACGAAATTATTCTTTCTATAGGGTTAAAGTACAACTTTACTAATGAACTATTGTCATAGTTGCATATGCAATAATTGACAATAAAAATATGAAGAATTGTCAATCAAACTTTTATCCAGTGACATACTCCCTCATGTCCTTAATATTAGAGCTCAAAATTTGAATGATTTTGGTCCCTAATATAAGAGTTCATCTCACATTCTTTCCTCATGTAATGCGTTTTTCTTACTTTGCCCCTAACACTTTTTCATATTTATTAATGCTTATATATTTCTCTCTCTTAAAAGTATCATAATAAATATGGGCAATATTGGAAATGAAACATTAACTCTAGACACCCAACTAAGATTCACATGTTTTCTTAAGAAGCGTTTTTTTCCGGTCAGCTCTTAACATCCGACAAGAGTACATCATCTACACCTCATTACAATAGTCCGGCCAATGTGCCAAACAAAGAACCCTCCTTAAGATTTGTCCGTTTCTGTCACATTGCACTACAGTAATAGTACACTGGAGTGATGTGAAAATCCAATAGTACAACATAACCAATGGTACAAATGAGAGCCATTCGTCCATTATGAGGGTGCAGTGTGCAACCCCACATGCATCGTGTGCAATATCCCGCATGTAGGATCGGCCCGGCGTGGTTTAAAGAGAAGCAAATGAACAACAACAATAATAGGAGTAAATCATGGAACCAGGCACTATTTGCAATCTGCCTCAAGTCATGTCACTATCTATGAAAGGTAAACGTCTCACTCTCACTTCACACTTGTAGTGATACTGATCCAAAGTGTGAGAGGATTCAAGAAAGATTAAGGGAAGCAGAGAGAGCGAGAGGCGTGCATGCAATAGCGTATGAGAATATATAAAGAAAACGAATAAAAAATATTTTGACTCGCTCATTGGAGTTTCCACTGGAGTTTCTGTTTTCTCACACCCTAAACTTCATTCCTTTGTCATTTACTTTTGGCGGCAAAGGAGAGAGGGAAGAAAGAGAGCTGTCAATTGAATGCAGAGAGGAGGGGTTTGGATTGTCCATGCGGCAACCTCCCTCATAGGCCCTCTTCATCTCATAGGCCCTCTTCATCCCAGTTTATAATTTATACCCATTGAAATTGAAATTGATCCAAGAGTTCACAATATGTCATGTAATCATACTATTTAAAATTTAAAAAAACTATATTACAGTGTTAATTTAATGAAGAACTTTGAATTATTTTTAAGGAATTTTTAGCATGAAAATTCATTACAGACACATTTCATTTCAACAGAAGTTTTTATAAGATATACAAACTGATCTAATTAACTATAACATATACATAAGATTTTACTTCTAAATATTTATATACAATTTTTTTGACTTACCCCCCATTTTAAGAGGAAGATTTACCACAATCTAGTTTGTCTAGACTCTACTAGACAAGACCATAAATGGAGGTAAGAGTCTACCAACTTTTTTTTATTTCAATGGAAACATTTGATAGTAGAGTAGTTTTAATGTCTTATGTGTGGTGTCTCGCTTAATTTATAAAAGTATAACTCTAATAAACTGTTAAAGTAAGGTGTCCAAAAAACTGGGTGCTAAACTAAAAAAATAATTTAAAGCTTTAAGTAGTATGATGAGTTAGTTTTTTTAAAAAAAAAACGCATTATGATGTGACATATTATATATTATAAGCTCTTAGATCAATATTAATGACCGGGATTTGTGACAAGGACTATGAGTGACTCTGAGAGACTTAGGCCTATGAGAGTACGTATCTCAATCAATCCAAATGTAAGTCTCTGTGCAAAAATTCAGGGACACCACCTTTTCAATCATAACCTCCGTTGTATCTATATATCACCTAACACTTTCGTTTCAATATTTTTTTTTATTATAAAAGACTAAATGATATTAAAATAAAGTCTTAAAAATATAAATATTGAAAATAGATTAGTTATAAGGTCAAAAAAAAAAAGAAAATAGATTAGTTATGGCAGCAGAGCTGATTTTGAAGAGTAAGTTACTGAAAAGATTTGGGCCTATGTCTCAAACCTAAGTTATGTTAGTTACGTAACAGTGACATACATTATAAAATAGATGAAGAAGATTCTCAACATCATGTAAAAAAGTTGATAAAATTTTTATTGATATTCCATACCATTAGAAAATTAAAGCCATACTCAATGGTGTAAGCGAGATCTAATTCCTTTGGCCCAAAAAAAGTGAGATCTAATTCAATGCTAAGCGAAGACATGCCATAGCAAATAGTCCTAAAAGAGAGTTCTCGTTTATGTTACTATCTTTCATTTTCAATACTTGAACAGTTGAACTACTGCTACAACATGAAACTTAGTATGCTCTTTTCAAGACGAAAAGCAGCCAGAGTTATACGCAATCCTGAAGAGAGAGAAAAATCTCTAACATGTCGCTCCAAATTATAAATTACTTGTTAAATTTGAGTGACATTGGTTCGAACAAAGAAATTAAATTCCTTTAAAAAAAACTTTTCTTGTTGATTTTCTAAAAATTTTGTTTTAAACCAATGAGGATAAAAACATAGTTTTTCAGTTCAAATTAATATAATCCAAATTCTATAATTTCAATTTAATTTGAAGATTTAAATGGATGTGGTTGTGATTTTAAGCACCTAAATACCTAATCATTATATCAATTTCTGAATGTTGCATACATACATTTAGTTTAAGTCCGCGTGGGCAAGCACGTTTCTCCAAAACTAGTTGTGACTTACAACTTTGTTCAATTGCGGGGTAGTTCGGAGGTTCCTCTGTAGACTGTAGCGCAACGTTTGATTGACAGAGGCTGCAAATTAAGGGCCCGTTTGGAAGCAGGAAAGTTTTGCTCTGAATCTGAAAGTAGTGAAATGATTTCAGTTTACCAAGAAAACATTTCAGGGGCGGCTGTTTGGTTGGCTAATAGAAGAATATGAAAGTGAAGCACATAAATGACAGTAATGTCCCTTCCTATTGTAACATTCCCAAAAAGCCCCTTATTGAAAAAAGAAACTCCAAGTGCAACACATCTCTTTTGCTACGAAGGTTGTCTCCGGCAAAGGAGGTGGCGTACTGAGGAACAAGGCGGCCAACTGGAGAATGAAAGATGGAAACTTGGAGACCAAATTCTGGAAGACGAAGTTGGGGAGGTTTACAGGTTTGGGGTTCATTTGTGGAAGAAATTTGGGTGTTGAGTTGAAACTCTAGAAACTCTAAAGGAGAAATTTTTATTGGGTGTTCTCAGATCTTCTCAGATTGTTCTTGCCCAAACAATTTTCTAACAATGGCGGTGGTGATATGGAGTTGTTGGATGTAATTTATGTCAAATGGAGTTTACCTGGAACAACCTCCATCTTTCCCATAACAGTCATGGTAAACTCGATTTTGTCAGCTTAAAATCGATTTTGCCATCTTAAAATCGAGTTTTCCATTGTAAAATCGAGTTTAGCATCAACAATGACAGCTACAAATAAAGTGTACTCATGTTTAACCTTTTCAACTCACGTCATCCCCAAACCTTTTCCAACATTTTTCCAACATCTAGCGATAGTGGTGGTGATATGGAGTTGTTGGATGTAATTTATGTCAAATGGAGTTTACCTGGAACAACCTCCATCTTTCCCATAACAGTCATGGTAAAATCGATTTTGTCAGCTTAAAATCGATTTTGCCATCTTAAAATCGAGTTTGCCATTGTAAAATCGAGTTTAGCATCAACAATGACAGCTACAAATAAAGTGTACATATGTTTAACCTTTTCAATTCACGTCATCCCCAAACTTTTTCCAACATTATTGCAGTTAAACAGAAGGACCTGGGCAAGAACTTCACACAAGACCCATGCAGATTTTAACTATTTATGTATAGTTTGGAAAGCAATTATTGTTAACCCAACAACTTTTAAAGTGAAAACTCATTCATTTAATCAAAACTCACACATCACAAGCACTCAACACTTCAAATTGAACACAAAAACAGGGTCACAAATGTAGGAGAGGAATGCAATCATGTTTGAGCTAAACCCAGAGAAACAAAAAAGACTCCACCAATATGCAACTACGTTGACCACTTTTACTTTCGTCTTCTTACTCGGTACACTGTGCAGCTCACAAATGTGCCATCAACCCCACTCACACCTTCGCCAATGACAATCCAAAGCTTCTCACTCGTTTTTTGCTTGCCCGTATATGATCCCAAGCTCCCAGTTGTGTTTTTGATGTAATCCTTGAGCTTAATTGAAGGACAATTTGGTACTTAGGACATGGGCCCACACTTGTTTTGGTGGGAAGCCAAATTTAAACATTTCCGACTTGAATTTCGGTGGGAAATGAAAGTAACTTTTTTCTGCAGGCCAAACACACCAAGAATTTTCACTTTCTAATTCTGAGGCCACAATTCTTGCTTCCAAATGGGCCCACACGCATGCATACCCACAGCAACTGCCTCTTAGGAAAATAGATTCCACTTTACTTTCAACCCTCTTAGTTGAATTATACTACTATGATTTTTTTATTAAAGTCAAAGATAGACTAATTGTAACCATTTCTTGGAAACTCACACACACACACCACAAATCATTGTTTGTTTTTAAGCTGAAGCAAAGGTACTTAATTTTCTTAAAAAACATTAAATCGAGACTGGGCACCATCTCTATTCTATGTTAGTTGCCAAAGTTTATTGTATTCATTAAAAATAAAACAAAAAAAATGGACCCCTCAGCTCCCCAATGATTTGGTGAACTTCTCATACACACTGTTTTTTTTATAGCATTACATTTTGCATTAAAAAATGACAATTATACATATAATAATGGTTATACTTTCAAATTATATATACATTATGATTTTTCAAAGATTATATAATTGTTTGATTTGGACTACTTAATCTTTGAAAAATCATAACAAATTACTTAAAATTAAAATATAATTATTTTTGTCTGTATATCAAAATGTCACTTTTTCAATAATAATGCGGTAAGATTTGATGATATAAACATATAAGAGAAGTGTTCCAAATTTTCTGGGCAGCAGACACCCCCTACCCAAAAAAATAAATAGCCAGGCTTTAGAGTTGTTGCTAGCTAGCTAGCTTTCTGATAAAAAATAAGAGATTTGCTAGCTAGCTACTGATTAAATTACATATCTTGCCTATATATACAAATTATAAATGTTGTCCTAAAATATACACATCATCATGATTGAACGTAAAAAATTTAAAATAAAAAGGAAAAAGAACTAAAATCACTGATAAAGGAAAAACTAGGGCTTAGGAAGTGGTGTGGAGTAGGATTATATGTGAATCGCAGCATGTATTTTCATGGGCCTTCACATTCCTCCACTGATCGGCGACATCGTTGGCGATACTGACAGCATCGGAGGCAGCTCCGAGGATGCCTCTATTTGTGAACCCTACCGTATACAATCCATTCCCTCCCTTCCACCCGTTTGGGAATGGTGTTTTTGGCTTCCCCTCCGACGTGAAAAAATCACATCCCTGCACATCGTTTAAAATATCCACCCCAAAAACAGGGAAAAACATATCATTAATATATAGCATTAAATCTCTTTCATAAAAATGGTGGCGGGCACAAACTTTGGATGTTACAGTCAATACATAGGCACTACTAACTCCGGTCCTAAATATAGGACCTAATTGACTTTTTTTGGAGAGATTAAGGTTGCGAAATAGGTTATTAAATGATGACATATTTGATATTTTTTTAGATTATCCATTACTTTATAGGTAAAATAGACTAGTTTAAGGGGAAAAATTAGGTAAATCAATTTATAATTAACTTATTTTGCTTTTTTTAAGGATTTTCCAGAAAAAGTCAATTAGATCTTATATTTAGGACCGGAGAGAGTATCATGTAAGAAAACAGGAATCATTAATAGAATCAGAGAGAGTTGACCGCACGATGAATCAGTTTGGATTGATTAGTTCTGTTATTTTTAATGATTATGTTACGATGAAAATATTGAGACAACCATTTCTTCAGTTAAAATAAAATACTACTATAAACAAAACGGATGAAACTAAAGCATGGAGGAATGCAAAGTTACTCATAGAAAAGAAACCTGTTCTGCATGGATGGATTCGCACTCTAGAAAGTGAAAGTTAAATTATGAGTATAATTTGAGAGAAAAGGTGAAGCTAAAAACAGATGATAATATGAGTTTAAATTTAAATTTGGCAATTACCTTGAGCCAACTAGGCACATTACTTTTATATCCCGTTGCGAAAATTATAGCATCAAACTCCTTCTCTTGTCCGTCCTTCATTCTGGCACCATTCTTCGTTATCTCCTTAATACCATCCTCCACCTGAATAATCCAACACAATTCAGCATAAATTTAAGAGCATACATTGACTCATGTTGATATTTAATTAATACAGTATTACTTCCTCAGAACTAATTATAATATTCAGTTGATTTTTCTGAAAAAAAATACATGGAAGCAAAATAGGCCACTAAATGTTAACATAGGTTACATAGCATTAGATTATACGTTAGATTGTAAGTAAAATAAATTTTGTGAACAAGAGTAAAATAAAAAAAATATAAAGGAAAAATAAGTTATAACACATGTTAGTTTGTAAGTAAAATAAACTAGTTTATTTCGAGGGAAAATTAATTAGAGTATATGGATAGTCTAAATTGATTGATTTTGCATCTTTCATTTATCCAAAAAAGTCAACTTAATATTGTAAATTGTAATTGAGATTCAATGGAGTAATATCTTATTATATATATTCTCATATTATGCCTATATTTTAGATGCACAAATTTAATGAAATGCTTCCCAAAAATATTATATATTTCTCTCGTTAAGTTACTTCAGCATACTATGGATCTGGATATTTTTACTTTTCTTAATATAATCATGGGATCTAATGGCTAAAGTCAAATACTCCCTGAAGTCTTAATTATAAGATCACTATGACTTTTTTAGGAAAATTAAAGTTGTAAATTTGATCACTTAAAGTTATCTACATTGACCTTCTTTCCTCAAAATTAGTTTATTCTAGTTATAAAACTTACACATATTCTAATAACAAGTGACATAAATTATAATTTAGTGGTATAATTTAATTCTTTAGTTTTCAAAAAAAATTCAAAGTGGCCTTATATTTAGAAGCGAAAGTAGTTTTATAAAAGTTAATATTTTATAATAACACTTATATGAATTTAATATTTCAAGATTTACCCTCAAAAGTTCATAAATGTAGACTGCTGCTATAAATTGATCAATTTATTTTTTATTACATTTGTGAATTGTGGAAATAAAATTTGGACAAATTAAATTTATTTTCATGATTTTTGAATACTTTTTTAATAAAATATTCATTTTAAATATATATTTGATTTTTTTGGCCGAAAATATATATATTTGATTTAAACCTTTGGATGGCTGAGATTGAGAAAAAGATGGCGAATGAAAGGAGAGAGAAGGGGAAAAGTAGTGGAGGATCCTTATCCACATAATTTCTATACGTAGATATACCTTGATTCTCCCGGCTTTGATCTCTCGCAGAGTGCCGACATCAAGAACAGGACTTTTTCCGGCGATGCATTTAATCTCTATTGGTCCCATTTTGGGTCGCCGAAGACCAAGGTGTTCGGTGCTTCCGATTATGAAATAAGCTAAGAGTAAGAGGATCATGTCTACTATTCTTAATGGAAGCCATTTAAGGAGAGCCATTGCTAGTCCAAATGTGGATAACCCAAACATCTCTCGAGGAAGAACGTGTACCTGCAAGTTTCAATCAAATAATTATACATGTTAATACTACATACAAACTCTTTCTATTCCTAAATACAAAAGTACTTTTGTATTTCAATTTTTTTTTTAAATATAAGTTCATTTTTTAACTTTTTCCAAATTAATCTAATTATGTTTATCTATAATAATAAGCAATAGAGGAAGAGTGAACGTGAGAATAAATGTATATAGTTAAGATAAATTGATAATATCATGTGTTAATAACTAAATTAACTAACATCCTTAATTTAATTAAAATAGAAAAGTGATTTTATATTTAGAAAATGAAGGTAGTATATAATATGTGTATGAGACACGCACGTTAATGGTAAACACAAATTCTATGCGAAAAGGTGAGTTCAAAGTACACGCCTTTAATTTTCAATTTCATGAATACTTACCCGAATTGGAAAAAGTAAAAAATAATAATGTAAAATTTAAGGATTAATAAAAGAAGCAAAAGAAGAAAAGTAGTAAACTTACGTAATTTCTAGCAACAATGTGAGTTTTTGCACCATGGTTGCTAAGATCTAAGCTAACTTCCATACCAGAATTCCCACAACCTATGACCAAAACCTTCTTGTTCCTATACTCAAAGCCAGACCGGTACTTCATGGTATGAAGAACCGGTCCGTTAAAACTCTCCAAACCGACGATCTTAGGAATGAACGGTTCAGCATTTTCGCCAGTTGCCACAACTATCCACCGAGAAATGTAGACAGAGTCCTGAGTTCTAACAATCCATGAACCTGCAATTGAGTCGAACCAGGCATCATGAACGGTTTGGTTGAACCGGGGTTCGATTGAAAAATGTGAGGCGTAGGATTCTAAGTATGAAATGAACTGAAACTTGTCAGGATACTTTGGATATGATTGAGGAAAACCCATTAATGGAAGCTCACAGAATTCTTTTGGAAGATGCAGCTTAAGACGATGGTAAGTTTTGTTTTTCCAGAGAGAAGCGATACAGTCACTTCTCTCAAGAACAAGTGAACGAACTCGATATTGTTGTGAAAGGCAAGCCGCAACTGCTAACCCGGACGGTCCAGCACCTATAATAATAGGCCCTTCAACAAACTCACACACCACTTGTGATGTTGGTGACGATGATGATTTGCAAGTAATAGTCATATATATGTAAAGTGGAAAAAAATCCCAATGAAACTACTAGCAAACAAAAGAAAAGGCAAATTGCTTGGTTGAAATAGAGAAGAGAAGCTTTTACAATGACCGGTAAAAGATAATGGATTGTGGTTTTGGAAGCTGGAGGTCTGAAATGAGATAGAACTGTGTCTAGCTAGCTCGTAAATGCAAGAAAACCATCAAGCGACAAAAAAATTGAAAGTTGGAGAGAGATAGAGGTTGATTTGAATCAAGCTAGCTAAAATAACAAAGACTTAGTAGTTTTATCTTATCTGGAGTGTACGGAATAGTAGGGAAAAAATAAACCGTTGTTGGTAGACCGGATCGGTTAATTAGTGAAATGGATAAAGATGATTATGGATAAATATTGAGATAAAATAATAAAAATAAATATGTGGATAATAACTCAAATTTACGGCCAGCTGAAGTGTAATTTTATTTATAGTAAGTAGTCACCGAAAAATAAGAAAAGGGTCTGGAAATAAAGCGAGACGCGGCAACTAGAGCCAAGTAATGTGGATAAACGTAGAGCTAAAAGAGAGTAAATTAAGGTACGTAAGTCGTCAGTCATGCACACAGGATTTGATGATAATAATAATAGTTTGTACTGTGGCGTCAAAGTAATTATTAGTAAAAGGGTTGGAGTAGTCAAAGAGGATACATACATATACATATACATATATATACACCACACACGCACATATAAGACTCCAGCTCAGTTATGTCATGATCATATATACCCTTTTAGCCTGGTGACATGGCATCAATTCAATAAAAGTGGGAGATTGCGGGTTCCACATAGGCTTATAACTTCAACTCTTCAAGCTTCATTCATGCATTGTGATCCGATCCATGGCACAAAACAGGGTTATGTATGTGTGTTATATTCTCAAGTTGCATTGTAAAGGGGTAATTAGGTGAAGAATCTCTCATCTCCTCAGCAGGCACAAAGTAGTGATGATGACATACATATGTACATACATACATACTTTATAATGAAGTGAAGCATATGCACACCTTATATCTGTGCGTATATAAACAGGGTTAATATATGTGGTCAATTTTACCCCTTTACTTTGCTATTAAATATAAATTGTAAATTAATTAAACTTTTCAATAGTCAATATGAGTTTTATAATAGAATAGGGCCAAAATCTGCTAAGTTTTGAAACTTTTAAGGTAAATTATTCAAACCTAAAATAACTTCTAGCAAAATTGATGCTTAATCCTATATATATTGACATATACTTTTAACAAAGTAATTTTCATGTTAACTAAGTAATTAATTAAAATTTTAAAATCTATATTTATTATAGCCGATACAATCGCCGAAATAAAATAATTAAGAGCTCTGATAATACGTACTACCGTACTAATTCTCTGCATTTACACTAAAAATAACTCAAAGTTTTTTGTGGTCAAGGATCAATACCTCAACTTATAAGCTTTAAACACAAAGAGATCCCACCATCACGGCTAATTAAAGAAAATTACTAATTAGCCTCTATTTCATAAAAAAGAGATGAAATTTATTTTTTCTTTTAAGTTAATGATGTAAAATAAATAACATTTAACAATTCATATTTATCTATTCCTAAATTAATTATTACACACTCCTATAAAATAGTGGCCTATGTATAATCTAATGACAAGATTCAAAAATTAAGTAGTTTATTTAAATTTTTTTTCAATTTTAAAAAATTTGATCTTATTGCTCCCTCCATTTTTAAATATAAAACCTCTGTGTAAAGTTTAATTTTCAGTTGAAAAAAGAAGTTTGATTTGTTCCTAAATAATATTATTATGTGATTTCAAATAACTTAACTATTATTTTTAATCTAATCTAATTAAAATAAATTAATTTTGGAAAAATGAGTATTTTGCAATAGTGATTTGGAGATCGGGAATGATGTCACGTGTCACGAGGTCAAAGGCACGTGGGTTGGGTTGGCGTGGTAAATGACAAAAAAGAACATCCACAGTTGAAATGCCACAGAAAGAAACACACGTTAACGATGGGTTAATAGAAATAAATCAAATACTAATAAATATGAAGTGACAGTTGGGGGCAGTTTTGTCACAAAGGAGAGTGTACGTGTCGCCATATGATAAGTTGAGATACAAGAATAGAAAGATTAGACTGAAATTTGATTCAGTAGACGTCGCTAAAACGTAAAAACAAAGCATGCTTAGAGAAGTTGGAGAAGCGTGGGAGGGCGTGAGATTGATTCCTACGCTGACTCCAACTTGATGCAGTAATTTGCTCTTGATCTTTCATTTTTAATACTCCTATGTTAATATCTAACTTAATTAGCATCTTTAATCTAATTAAATTAGGAAAATTAATCTTTTATATATATATATATATGTAATAACAGAGGGAGTAAATTGTATGCCTTTTTTTAATGATTGTTTTTTTTGAATGGGTTTCTTTTAATGATTGTTAGTATACTGCTACAGCATACATGTTTGATGTTGGTTTTTTTAAGCCATAAGAGAGATAAAAAAACAAATGCATATACCATATTTTAGAGGAAATCAATAAAATGTCATATCAAGAGGACTTATAAGATGGGATTTTACGAAATATCTTAAGTACACAAAGGTTCTATTTAAATGTCTTGTAAAAACTGCACTCTCTAGTTCTGATTGGGAAGTTATCATTGTCTAGATGAGAAGTTGTTATCATCTAGAAGAAAAATTATTAGCAACAAGAATTTGAAAGATTGTGTTTTATATTCATAATGTTGTTGTTAAGGCCCAAAAAATTATCATCCACTCAGTCTAAAGGTTGTCAGTGACCTAGAATTTGGTGACCAAACTCTTAATTACTAACAACTTTTAACGAAACAATAATAATTACATTTTGAGACTCTATACATACAATATGAGCATCCATCACAATTGTATAAATTCTTGGTTATAAACTAACTTTGACAAGAAAATAATTGGACATTTTTTTTATACAAAAAAATAATTGGACATTTTGTAACAATATGGGTAAATAATAACTTTCTAAAATCTTTGGTTAGACCAGGATAACTTTTTTGAGAAAACTGAATTATGGGTTCTCATTTTAATTAGAAGATTTTGTGGGACTTTATTATATTAACTAAGTTCATTTTATGAGATTCGTCACTAATTTTTAAAATATAAAAGATTAAATAAAACTATGTATGAATATTTTAAGTCATCTTAACCCACGTTTAAATTTAAAAATAAGTTAAATATTGTAATTACAGTATTATGTTAGAAAATAATCACGAGTCATTTTTTTCCCTCCTAATTCTTTTTTGATACAATTTTCCCTCCTAATTCTGATTACGGTCGTAAGGTACAATCTTAATTACTCGACCCTATCACTTGTCATTTACTCTGATGTGGCAACTGACGAGAACGCAAGAACAGGCCTGAGAAAATTAGGCCCACAGATGGAATGAGAAAGTAGGCCCATCACACACCGACTCAGATCCAACCTATCACATGGTTTTTTGGGCATAAATACATTATACATCACGTAGTTGTAAAGGCTTGTTTATTATACTTAAAAAGCTACAGTGTTTCAACTTTCAAATGTAGCTGAACTTACTATTGAGCATTTGCATTGCAATTATACATGCCATATTCGTCCCAATACATTGCTTTATTAGCAATATTTTCCGTTGATGAATGGATAGATTACAATGTACTTTGTACAAAATTAATTTGTTCTAATCATTTGAACAAATATGAAATTGATAACCAAGCTTAATATCACCAGAATAACATATAGTTTAACACTATGCCTCGCATGCATGGAGTTTGTATTGATCTCAACAACTCATCGTTTTTGGAAGTTAAAAGCCTTGGTGCCAAAGGCAAACATGAGAGCAAATAACACTGGGAAACCAGCCACCACAAGAGCTACATATCCCAATAAATCATGCTTGAATCCAAAATAACTCCTCACAAATTCTACAACTGTTTGACCTGACTCTAGTTTGTCCATTTGATCTCCATATTGTGAGGTGATTAGTCCATTCAAACTCCAAGCAACAGGACAAATCCAATAATTCCATTTCCACCATATAGGTATTCTCTGTCATCACACCAGAATATGTTGGTTCTTACTTTCCATAGCTCAAAAGCTTGCAAAGTACCATTAAAAAGATAAACAAATAAAGAGTGTTGGAATTGTGTACTTACAGACAAGGGAATGATGAAGCCTGAGAAAAGGTTCCATATTGAATAGAAGGAAGTTGAGAATATCATGGCCACGTGGGGGTTGGGAGAGATAGCCATGGTCATCATACCATAGAATGTGTAGTATAAAAAGGTGAAGAACATGAAGAAGAGATACCAGAAGAATTTGGCCAATCTCCACTCAAATCCCATCATGGCATACACTATAACCCCATATATTAATGTCTGGACCAATATGTGAGGTAGCTCAATAACAACCTACAAAAGTTTATTCTTCAGTTCACCATACAATATAAAATTCAAGTGTATAAACAGTACAACTACCACCTCCAGTTCTTTGTACAAGACTTTTTGTTGTGTAAACTGAAGTACACAAACTAAATCTTATGTTAAGGACCAAAGGCAGTGGTATTGTTGAGTAATTATTTTACCTGCGCTATAGCATATGGCAAAGGTGAATACATTCCAGCAGCTCTTTCTCTGTAGAAGACTGGTCTTTCAACAGCCAGTATGGGCTGCACTGAGTAGCCGTTTTGTGGTCCAATGAAGATAACAGCAGCAAACATTGAGCCCATAGAATTAAAAAGATCTTGTGCCCTTCTCCTGTAATTTGGTAGTTTATTATAAGCATCTAGTGGTATTATGAGTTATATATATTTGGTCTTTCTTTCCATACTTAAGTTGTTAACTTGTTAAATTGGATTTTTAACTCACCTTTTGGAGCCAACGTCCCAAAAAATAATCCCAAGAAGCAAAGCTATAATTGTAGTAAATAGCAGTCTCACTGCACTATATGATGTGTTGCGCCACTGTGACAAATGTTGTTTCCACAGACAAGCTATAAACTGTGCAGAGTAGGACTGTGAATATTGACTTTCAAAGCATAGATCTTTTGAACCTTGACGGGGGATACTAAGTTCTTGGATTAGTTGTTTATTTCTCCTGCACAGTTGGAAGTATATATAATTAAGTCATACAAGATCTCTAGGAATATATACATCCTTGGTAAGATACTAACCGGCGGAGTTCTGAGTTTTTGTACACGACAGTAAAGTTAACGTTGAGGCTTGCTTCTATCCCTGGTGATGTCACTTCCAGCATCCAAGTTGCTGGATTGTAACCATCTTTGATCTTAGGAACTCCTTGAATAGCCTTCAGGAACCATACAGTGATGAATAAGTTTGCAAATGTTGTTGTGGCAGCAACTAAAATGTTTGATCTCATAAAAAATAAAACTTACCTCAAAGTATTGAATCAGCTGGGAACAATGGTGGCCTAATGGACCAGCATATATCTGCTCTCCTCCCAATTTCAGAAGGAGCAACTATTGAAATATCAAGATACAAATACTTGGTTCAAATGTAAGAAATTAGTAGTAAAGTCAGATTCCATCAGAATGACAAAAGAGTCAAAGACAATATTTTGTCACCTCATCAAAGGAATCAAATATGTCAATGCTTGGCTGGTGAATGGTGCAAACCACGGTTCGTCCTGTGTCCACAGTATTCCTAACGGTTCTCATCACAATTGCAGCTGCTCTTGCATCAAGACCAGATGTTGGCTCATCCATGAATATTATTGAAGGGTTGGCTACAAGTTCAACTGCAATTGTAAGCCTCTTTCGTTGTTCAGTTGAAAGCCCAGTCTCACCAGCTAACCCAACTAGTGCTTCCCTTAATGTGTTGAGCTCCACAAGCTCCATGACTTCCTCTATAAACATCTGGATCTCATAGTAGTTAGTTATTAGAAAGCTAATAAAATTGTTTGAGCTTCTGGTTTTCTTGCACATGATCTTATGTTGCTGGAAGAAGATTTTTTTTAGTACCTTTTTAGTTGCGTTGTCGATTTCAGGGGACAACCGAAGCCATGCAGAGAACAATAGAGACTCATAGACTGTAACATGAGGTGAGTGAATATCAAATTGTTCACAATACCCTGATATACGAGCAAATGTTTCTTGCTTTTTAGGATAGCCAGAAATTGTGATGCTTCCTTCTATATAACCACCAGTTTTCCTTCCAGCCAAAACATCCATCAGAGTAGTCTTGCCAGCACCACTAACTCCCATTAAAGCTGTTAGTACTCCAGGCCTAAAAGCACCACTCACACCCTTTAAAAGTTCTAGACGATCCTCAACAACACCTTGGTTTTTCATTTCCTTCAATCACAAAAGTATGAGTTTAAAACAAAAATAGTATATTTGAAATACAACTGTTTTGTAAAAAATGAGAACATAAGATCACAAAATACCTGAGGCATATCGACAGAATATCTGATCTCATCAAAGGTGAGGGAAAGAGGTTGAAAAGGAAGCACCATACCCTTATGACTATTATGTCCAGGAAATGGTCTAGGTGATAAACCTGCTTCTTCTTCGTTCTTTGTTCCTGACTTGTCATCTTGTTTGTGATAGGATCCTATATCAGATTCCAGGTACATAAAGAGAAGCTAGAGAGATAAGGTGAGGAACTCACCAAAAGCACTCAATTCTGCTAGTGGATGATCAACTAACTCTCCATTTTTGGAAGCATTTCTTTCCAGCAGTTTCTCTTTTGAAAGCCCTGGTTGAGGCCTCTTGAATGCTGCATCATTATGCATATTATTTGTGAATTATGCAAAGGAATTTGTTTTTTTTTTAAATAAATAACTACAACATGTTGCTTACGTTTGAGATATTGCAATGCCAAGGTGAAAAGGAAATTAAAGAATAAGGTATAACCAATCAAAGCTCCTGCTCCAATCCAATACCAATAAGCTTCTGTGAAAAACCCACGAGCTTTCAACACCATAGTTCCCAATGCCTCATTGGAATCAGGAACAACCTGCAAGACATGCACCCCAAGTATTTTATAAGTATACCATGCCACATTTCATTTTTCTTTTGAACTTTTGACTTTTTGACCATACCAAATTAAATGATTTACATAGAAAAGAATAACCACCTTTCTCCAACTATGCCCGAGAAATTCATTCACAGCAAGAGCATTCTGCCCGTACATCAATGGTGAGGACCAATAACCCCACTGGAGCCATTTATGTATATTATCTAGCACAAAAGAACATATTTGTCAATTGTTATAAAAACATTCATGACGTCAGCCTTCTCCTAATGATTATTATTGCTTTATTATCTTTTTACCTCTTGAAATCACAAATCCACCCAAAACCATAACTATGAGTAAAGCAAATGATCCAATTGTATTTGCAACAACTATATCTCTTCCAACTGCTGCCATCAACCGAAATAGAGCAGAAGCCATCTGATTAATGCAAAAAATAAGGAAGTATTGTTTGAAGAGCCTGCAAAATGGGAATTCTCATTAGTTCATTAAAAATGTCATGAATCAATGTAATTTGTCGTTGATGAATTTCTTTATTTTAATCATATTTTCACCTGCCAATATTTGGATCAAAACCAATGGCATAATAAGTGATCCCTTCCCAAATGGCTACTTCCACAAGGATTATTGGTATTTTGAGTATCCATGGTGGTAGAGAATAAGCCCATGCAGGATAGAAGCTAGAGTCTCTTTGCTTATAAAAGATGGGAAGTTTCATGATGGTCATGTTTAACTCCGCTATTCCATTGAACAAAGCTACAAGAGTAGCAACAAACAGAGCACCCATATAAGTTCCTCCATCCTCCACAGTATCATGATGCATGTTTGTTCGAAGAAATAATGTTGTAGTCATGACAGCTAAGTAAGTTAGCTGAAAGTGAGGAAGAAGACACGTGTTAGGGGGGAAAAAGAAGCATACACTATATTACTTTCCATACTTAATATAATACTCAGTTGACTAATTTGGGGAGATAGGGAGTATCATATAGACTTACTTGAGAGGCTTTGAATATGTAGACAAAGGAATTTCTCTTCATAAGCAAAAATTCTCTACTAAAACAAGCTTTCAACAGCACTTTCTTGTTAACACCATATTTCTTTGTGGTCAATGCAGCTGGATGACATTTGGATTTGTCAAAAGGATTGGCCAGCTCGTCTCTAAGTTTTTTCCCTATATGAAATGATTGGAAGGCTTCCACAAAGTCCTTCACAGTAACAAAATGGTAAGGTGCATCTTCACGTGCCCAATACTGCCATTGATCTTTTCTTGATGTCACCTATTAAATGTCACATGAGGTTATAAGAATCAATATAGATATATACACATACAAGAAAAATTAAGATTAAACTTATACTCCCTTCGGTCTGTAAAATAAGAGCTCAGCCGCCAAAACACACTTATTAGGAAAACGTATATATTACTGACTAAAGGGAGTGTTCAATAAGTGATTTGCGCTCATATATACCTCTTGCAAGAAGTCAGCAACTCCTTTTCTTTCAGGACACTTGAAGCCCATGGATTCGAAGAACTCTAGCACATTTTCTTTGGGACCTTGATACACTATTTGGCCATCTGTGAGAAGAATGATATCATCAAATAGCTCATAAGTTTCTGGTGCAGGTTGTAGGAGGGAGACAAGTGCAGTTCTATTGAGAATATGAATGGATTGTCGGATTGAATTTATTATTTGAAAAGTTGTTGAACTGTCCAAACCAGATGATATTTCATCCATGAACAACACTTTCACAGGCCCAACAAGCATCTCCCCTTCATGCATGCAGAAAGTTTTCACCAATTAGCATAATCCAAGGTTTAACTCCATATGCCAAGCTGTTCTTTTAACTGGGGAATACCTGTTGTGACACGCTTTTTCTGTCCCCCTGATATACCTCTTATCATTTGATCTCCTACCATAATGTCAGCACACACTTCTAGTCCCAAAATCTGCACTATAAATAAGGAAAAATATTAAAATCTGAAGTTTCACTATGTGCCATATTTTTTAGTGAATCTGAATTGTTACCTTTAGAATGTAATCAGTGATTATGCTAGTCTCCTCTCCTTCAAGTGCTGCTGCCTGCAAGGTTTAAGAGACATTCAGTATGAAGGAAAACAAAGTATTCAAACATGGAAGAGATAAGGCTAACCTTCATGTATGCATCAATATCAGGATCTGGTTTAATCATTGCTTCTTTTTCTCTCCTTAACAATTCAGCCAATATCTCTGTAAATTGAATTTCAGAAACGTTATGATTAGACATAATTAGAGCCTTTGGAATGTTGGGCTTGAGTTCAAGTGATTCAATTACTAACCATAATTGTGCCCAACTCCTTGACATCTTGCTGAGAAGGCCAATGTTTCTCTCACAGTCATTTCTCCAATGTGGACATCATTCTGATTTATGTAAGCTGATGTCCTCTCTGGTACAAACTCTTCAAGTCCGTGCCCATTGTATGTCACTTTCCCAGAATACTGAGGTTTTTGTGAAGAATAGAATTAGACTATTGCCATTAACAATTTTATTCATACCAAGTTCCAGTTTTCTTACTTTTAAATCATTACCGAGTTTGGCAGCCAAAGCCAACAGCAAAGTGGTCTTTCCAGAACCTGGGGGGCCTAAAAGCAAGGCCATTCTGCAAAATATATCATCATTGGAACAAAAATGAAAAAAAGACTAGTTGAATTTCTTTTAATTTAAATGTAAGTCTTGAATATTATTCACCTTCTAGGCTTTATGATCCCACTGACATTCTGAAGAATATGTAATGGTTTCTTTGGACTTGGCATAACATGGATATAATTTAACAATCCCTGAAGATTAAATAAGAAACAAAACAGTGAGATTAATAGTGGACAACATAATATACAACAAAACAGGAGAAGTAACATAAAAATGTCACTTATTTTTTCTGAGTTACCTCTAACACATTACCAAAGAAGTTAAGTAATGAAGGCAATGCTCTACTTCCAACGTAGACTTGTGCCTCCACATTTATATGCTGAAACCTTACTTCGACCGTTGGAATTTCAAGCCCAACTCTATAAATGACAAACAGTTAAAGACCATAAAAAAAAAACTTCAACCAAAACAAAATAAAATGATTTATGAACTAAATAGCACTAAATATGAAGACTCACCTATTAATTCTTTCCTTAAGTTTCAACAAGAACTTCTCATTATCTTCTTCAGCTACCTTCACAAGTCTCTCTAAGAGAGTCTTTCTCTCTGTTAAACTCAAGTTCTTGATATCAACCTCACTTGAGTTGCCTTGTGAATCAACAAATATGCTCTTCCTCATGCGTGAATACGTGGGCAGTCTCTCTATTGCTTGCCATTTCAGAGCTTCCTCGTCATCTTCACGTTCAGACATCATTGTTTTCATGGTGGACTCTGTGTTTCAGAAGGGAAGCACGAATAGATATGCTAGCAGTTAGTATATATATAAGTTGGTGGTATTATTGCATGAACAGGTGATGACAACGGCTGATAAAGTAGTCATTCTATTTTAGATATCAACCGTTGATTCAGCAGGTTTAGCAAATATAGAGTTGCTTTGTTCTGTTTTGGATATAAGAAAGAAATTTTAGCTTAGAATTAATAGATCATAGATATCACATAAACAATATCTTCACGAATGGAGATTCGGCTCTTATTATCATCTAATTAAATATATGTTTCTTCTTTGTTTAAATAAGAGAGAATGTCAGAATCATGTACACTTAAGTTGACCATGAAGATCAGAACATGTGTTCACTCTCTGACTTGGAAAATAGGACAATAGGACAACTCTTAATATATGGGTAGCACCTTATCCTTCCTGTCCCCTTGTTAGTTGGTTGTCAAAGGCTAAATAATGGAAGATATTTTAAAAAATAAAAATAAAAATAAAAAACACTACATGTTATTTGGATTCTTTAGTGTAAAATAAAAAAAAAAGATCTTGTAATTTGCCTCAAGGCACAGCTAACACCCTATCGTTAGTCAAAAGTTACCATGAAGTTATGAAATAGGGACAAAATGACCCTATTTCATAACTTCATGGTCACTTAAACTTTAAAATATTATAGGGTACCTTGAGGCAAAATATAGGTCGCTTTTGTATTTTTGCCCGGATTCTTTATATATAATAGCCGAAAATATGTCGGTAGCCGTAAAGAAAAGAAAAGGGCAAATGTGATTGGTTTACTTTGGGTTGTTGGGGCCACCACTATACATGAGGTTAACAAGGGCCGGCTCAAGAATAATAAGGACATAAAAAATGAACCAGAAAGGATGTGTGTGTGTGTCAAAAACTCAAAATACAAAAGTTACTAAGACTAATCATCCGAATCTTTTATAAAACATCTGGACTGGAAAGCTAAAAAAATAGAGAAAAATTAAAGATGTATTAGCAAAGGATAATTCAATCAAGAGCATTCTCAAAAATTGAGCTTGCTTTGCGAAGATACAATAAATCTAATTTTCAAGTGATTTTTAATATACGAGATAATTTTAAAATTGTTAGTCTATTTACTGTTAAAGGTAAAAAAATATATGTGTGTTTTCTTCAAATAGTCATTTAACACTATATATACATATGATAAAAACTACGTATATATTTCAGTTTAAGACTCACTAAGCACCAAATACATGTGTGTATTAATATTTGGCCAAAAGTTGGGTGTTGGGTAACCCTTTGAGTGAAAAATATGTCTATTTTTTATAAAGAAAATATAGTATTAGGCGACCTTTGAACAAAACACATATGTTTTTTTATCCAATAAAAAATATATAACACTAGGTGGCCCTTAAAAAAAACTCTTAACCCATTTATTTAAAACTCAAGCAATTAGCTAATTTATTTAAAACTCAAGCTTGTTCTGGTCAAAAAAATCTACTAGCTTGTCTTGGTCAAAATATCCCACTGGCTTGTCGTCTCTGTCTGAAGTTAAAGGATAGGCTAAGGACGCTGAGGGCTGAGGGAATAGTGGTGGATGCAAATAATGCAAAAGAACGGATAAATATACTCACATCATATCTCGATGAAAGCAACGCGATGGAAAAAAAACGTGAAGTAGGTTTTAAGTATAGGATTTAATTGATTTTTTAGAAAAATGAAAAAAGTTAAATAAGTTTCTTAAATTGATTTGCCTAAATTCTATTTTAAAGTTGGTTACATAATTTATAATCTAACATATAATATAATATATTACACAAAACACATTATGATGCTTATTTAGATTTCTTTTTCTTTTTTGAAAAAAACCAACAAAATCTTATATTCAAAAACGAATGAATTGAAGTGAAGGAACTATTTAAAGATTATAACAGCGGGTATGTAATGAGAGGTTGTTATCATTTATTTAAAGATGTTAACACTCTATAAAATCATGGGACGTTTTTTCGGCCAAAAAAAAAAATCATGGGACGTTTCATGAAATTGCGACTAACAACAAGGGGCTCAAACAATTTATAGAGTACAATGGACTCCTATCAATTTTCTTCCTAAGCGATGTCAAAAAAGGCTGCGCTGCCATTGGTGAAGTTCTTAGCATTAATAAAACGTATGTAATTGTATGTCGCTGTCATTCAAAAAGCTTTTGCTCTAACGACATGCAGAAGTATATGGTCCCAAAAAAAAAACACTATTCAGATGTAAGCGCGAGCAACTTGATGAGTTGATAGTATTCCCAATGCTGGGATTTGCTGTCACTTTAATTCACTTTAATTCACTTTAATTACACTGGGATTTTAATTCACTTTTTGTTACTCGAAGAAATTAATCTCATAAATGTGTCATTTTGGACTCTTAATTCTCCTTTAATTTCATATAATAGCGTGGTTTTAATTTTTTTTAGGCCACTGATTTCTTCCAATTACCTTGGATTCCTTAACATGATATAGTGCATGCATCCTATGTTTTTCTTTTTTAAATTTTCTTTAACTTAAGTGTAAATCCAATCACACATGATACATCCCTGACAAGTCTTCCACCATCTTATTTAACTTATTTTCTTCGACCAGAAAACAAAAGTTCAAGTTCAACCCCATGTTTAGGTAACGACAAGACACTACTATACTACAGCTATATATTTTCATTGATTCCCATAATTTGATCAGGCTTATGACTATCAGGAAACCAACAAAAAAAGATATAAAAACTCTTAGCTTTTCATGCAAGTAGTGGGAGATAAGTGAGAAATGAGATCATGTTCACACAGCTTAATTGCTTCGTCCTCTCGAATGGTCACCATCACCACACGGCTTAATGAACCTTCCCCACTTGGCGCTGCCATAACCAGCACTTGTCCTTCACCCAAAACTGGCTCCACATAATAATTCACACAAATAGGTTCAAACCCATTATTCCCCTCAAACTTTGTTAAATAAGGATTTTTCACATCTTCTATGCTAGTACAAATCATATCATGACCGTTCATCATCATCGGACACTTCAAATCATCATTACCTTCAAACCACTCGATCAAATCCATTATTCCCTCTCTACCCTTCATCTTTGACACCACTTCTCTTATGGCACTTGCTGCTTGTACCAACCTATTATTATTATTATTATTGTTATTTCCAAAATCCCCTCCTGTACATACCTTATTATAAACCATGCAATTCCCGAAGAAGCCATAATCTAAGCCCAAGGCCTTCCTCACATCCAAGCATACAGACATGTCCACAAGTCCATTATCATTATAATTATTATTATTATTCATTATCCCTTTAATATTGCTCAGACAAACCCAGAAAATCCCAGCCAGGGCCTCAAAGGGTGAGGGAATGGTTCCATTAGCAGCCATGTTCATGCAGGTTTGAACCATTTCATCTGAGAACCCAAACCTTATGGTAGTATATTTTGCTTTTGTGGCATCATCAGTAATAATAGGTTTCATAATAGATGATCTATAGTGGTTGACCAAGTCAAAGTATGGTTGGTGGCTATGATTTTTGTTCTTGTTTTGAGGGAGTGGGTGAAATAAAGGAGGAGCACTCATTTTTCTGAGTGAGGAAATATCAGCCCAAGCATGCATGAACATCGTCCCACAAGTTGTATCTGCCAATAAATGACTGAAACTCAGCCCTATCGCTATTCCTCCTTCTTCAAACTCAGTTATCTGCAGCAACAATATAATAGAAATATATTACTAGCTATTATATTCATGATATATAAATTTCTTTATATACTAAAAAGTGTATGTGTATATATATGTTGAAAATATTGAAGCGTGTCATTAATTGTTTAGCATATATATGCCCTATATAAAAGATTCGCGGTTATTGTGTTTAGGTGTAGGATAGTCAAATCCTTACTCAAAGAGAGGGAGCTAGATTTGTTAGGATCGTTTGTCATCCTTCGAGGAATGTTATAATATATACATTAACGTTTCAATGCGGTATCTATCTCTGTTGAAGATTGATGACGCTCACCTTATATGTTTCTTGATAATACATAAAAATGCGTGATTTAGTGTCCACAACTCTCATCTCAGCTAAGATTCATGATTATAGGAGGGTTTGTTTCAATGATTTAATATTCTGATGTTCTAAATTAAGATTGCTCTGATTTTTTTTTTTTGAGAAATTGACGATGCATCAAAATTAATAATTTTTAAATGTTTATGATTATTTTCCCTCAAAACTAATTCATTATATTTTAGTCGTGAACTAACTCATAATCTAATTAATCATATGTCCTTAATTATAATATAATGATATAATTTACTTATTTAACTTGAAAAAAAGTCAAAGAAAATGCCTTATAGCTTATAGCTAGGGAGTACAATAATCCTGTTATTTCTTGGTCACATGACAACATTAATCGTTGCCCAGATGCTCACCCTCTTCCTAACAATATATAAATATGCATGCATGCTGACCTGAACATAAAAAGTGGACCAAAAGCAAGGACGATTGGGGGGCATGTGTTCCCAATGGATGAGCTGGAGTTCCTTTTCTCTATTGACATGTGACAACCATTGATGAACACTGCCTTTGGCTTTGGCCTCCACCATTCTGACGCCAGCATCATTGCACTTAACCTTCCAATGGCCTTTATCGTCTTTGATCAAGCGTCCTGTCATGATGGGAAAGAAGGTGAGGGTTTCGGCTAGAGATTATTTCAGCCTCTTTGTCATCTCTCCCATTTTATTATCTGCCTCTCGTGTTGGGTAGTAGTACACCATTCTGATGTGGTTGTTTTCCATGAAACGATCAAAAACTGACAAGGTAGAGTACTTTCCTGCTTCTACTGGCTTAGTGCTTATCACTGTTCGTTTGCAGATATATGTGACATCCTCCATTTTTGTTTAGACGACTATACCAAAATGATATATCCACACTATGATTGTGATGTTTATACTCTATACATATTTATACACACACATGCATGGAATATAAATTTATATAATTCCGAGCAAACTAAATGGGATCATTACATATTTGTGTTTGTGTGAGAGTGCTAAAATAAAGGATAATAATTGTTTCATGTGCCCAGGAAAAGTGATAACAACCCCTTAATACGCGACACAAAGTTTCCATGAATCTCTGCTAGTGGGCTTCGTAGGAAATTTAAATAATTGAGGGATCGTTACTCATGCTTATAGATATATTGTAAATAGTGTACGTTCCCAAGTTGTAAATAAATAAGGTGCACATCATGAAGTTATGACTTAAGCCAGGCTTTTCTTTACCTCCAAATTACATTTAGAGTTGTTGATACTGACATCCTTTTTCGAGGTTTATTTTAAAATTCAATGGGATTTTATACGCTCATTCGTAATAGGTGGTTTTCTAAGCATTCGAAATTGTATTCTTTTATTCTACAAAGCATGGTTTCTTACTATTACCTCCTATATTTAATAAGACTCCTTTTACTTTTTTTTAAGTCGAGGGAGCAAATTAGTCTACTTAATAATAACACATGACAAATGACACATTAGATTATAATAGGTTAGTTCATGAATTGGCTTAGCTTTAAGGAAAAAATAGTTATAAACATTTAGACAAAAGTGTAAATACAATATCAAACTTGATCTTAAAATTTATATTAGACTATTGCAAGCCTGATTGTGTCATGTTTAATTTAGCATGCTTCCTTTCCTAACAGGCTAATAGACAGACTAATTCAGATTTAGACTTAAAAGATAGTCTCTAAGAGGCCACAGGTAAGACTTAAACCTAATTTCAACGATATAGAACATACCAATTATGACATAGGATTGGACACTACAGCCTAAGCTATTCCCACCCCTAATAAATAAAATAAGAAGAAGAAAGATGAGGAGATTATGTAAACCCAAAATCATCTCGTATGGTTTCAACGATGATAAAGTTTATATGGCCAAAATTTTCAAATTATTAAAATAAAGAAAATGATGTAATAAATGTTAAAAGATCTCACACGTAATATATTGAGAGATGATCTCCCTAGAATTGATTAGAAGATAGTTAGGTGTTTATTTTGTTGGTAATAAAATTATACTCCTAAAACAGTTTATGATGGAAGGCTCAAAACGACACAGCATTGAACCATGTTTGGCAATCATATCATAACATAACATACATCAGATCGGATCCGATCGCAGAAGAAGAGGAATAATGGATAGCTCCGCCATGTCGAGCTCCTGGTCGACGGCCCTCGTCAGGATCTCTCCTTACACCTTCGCCTCCGTCGGCATCGCCATCTCCATCGGCGTCTCCGTCCTCGGCGCCGCCTGGTACTCTTCCTTCTTTTTCATTTCCTCTCTTCTCTTCTCATTTAGGGTTCTCAATTATTCCTTTTCTGGTTTCCTCAGGGGCATTTATATCACTGGAAGTAGCTTGATCGGTGCCGCTATTAAGGCCCCCAGGATTACATCTAAGAATCTTATAAGGTATCAGGGCTTCTTATTTTTATATTTGATTTTATTCACATTAGATAATTATAGCTTTCACTGCGAATGTGAGCCTCCAGAGGTTTCGATACATTGAATGCAAAAGGAAATGGAGAACGGTGAAGCTACAGGGGATGTTATAAGCCCTAATTGCTTAACTTTATTAGATTTAGGAAGTTAATTTAGTTAGTTTATGACACATGATATAACCAAAGCGCCACAACTATCTACCTTACTTCCCATCCATCCTCTCTTGCTTGTTTATAATTGGGAGCATCAATAGGGACAATTTTGGGGTAAACTTGATGAAAATTAGAAATAGGTCTTATATTTAGGAACGGAGGGAGTATTTGTTTTCATTCGACGGTTGATGGGCTAATTACAAACTCGTGATATGCTTCCTGTGTTTGTTGTATATTTGTATTTGCTTGCGTGGGATTGATGTAGTTATTTTGGATAGAAAGGAGTATGTGTAACTTTTCAGCCAAAAAGTTACATAGGGTTGAATGAAATTTTCTTTACGTCAAGGATTTGATGTAGAACTGCTTTCCTTCAGTTTGTTCTGGTCCATCCTATGTGAAAACCTTGCTACTCCGTCGCTTTGCGGCTCCTAATTATTTTATAGTGAGAGTATAATGATGGAAATTTTTCTTCTTTGATTATAGTTTTCACTTTTCAGTGCCATAATGGGCGTATCGGTAACCATTAATCCTGATTTTGGCGACATATAATTACTTTCTGGATAATCTATTTAATTCGAGAAACACTTTCTGTCCTATTTGTTTCATCGTTGGTAGTGTCTTTCATCATTAATCCTGAATCTGGCAACGGAGAATTACTTTCTGAAGAGTCCATTTAGTATAGGGGGAGTTGGAATTTACACTGTATTTGGTATTATTTGCCACCTTTTATTTTATTTTGTGGGAGAGGGTCATTTATTCATTCTCATTGCCCCTGAATGGCCTCTTAACGTTCATGCAATATTACAACCAGGCTCTATGTATTCAAATCATTGTGGTTGTTGATAAATTAAGCTGTTTAAGTTCAAATGGTTTGAGCACCATTCTGGAATTTGGACTATCTTATTAGAAGAAAGTTTGAATTGAACTTGCGAAGGTTATGTTGCTTCTTATACTGTCTGATTAAAGCATGTGACGCTGCTGTTATAAATTTTAATACAATTATGTGCTCCAATTGATCTATTATTTTATATTGTGTTGGTGTTTCAGTGTGATCTTCTGTGAAGCTGTTGCTATTTATGGCGTTATTGTGGCAATCATTCTGCAAACAAAATTAGAGAGTGTTCCACAGACTAGTATTTATGCAGCTGAGTCCCTAAGAGCTGGATATGCAATTTTCGCCTCTGGAATCATTGTGGGTTTTGCAAATCTTGTTTGTGGGTATGTTATCTTCTTGGAACCTGACAAAATTTTGTAGATGACTTGAATTCAGATTATCTTCTTCATGCTTTCTTTTAATTATTTGATTTCTGGGTGACAGGTTATGTGTTGGTATAATTGGAAGTAGCTGTGCATTGTCTGATGCTCAGAACTCCTCACTTTTTGTGAAAATTCTTGTGATTGAGATCTTTGGTAGTGCTCTTGGGCTATTTGGAGTTATTGTTGGAATTATCATGTCAGCTCAAGCAACATGGCCAGCGAGAGCTTAGTTTGCGATTCATCGGATCGTGTAAGTGCAGCTATCATGGAGTTCCATGTGTTTTTAGTGCTGGAGATGAATGCCCTTTTCTGTTTACATTTTTAACTAGGAATGGGATATCTAGCCGAATAGTTTGCCTCGATTGTGATTATATGCTGTATTGTTTACCAAAGAGGTGCTAGAGAGGCCTTGTGCAATATGTGTTAATGCTATTTTGTGAATTAGTTTCGACTTCCTGTACTCTTGAAAGACTACATTTTTAGTTCTATAAATTCATTAATGAATAAGTGTGAAATTATTTGTGCTTCAAATAATGACAGAAATCAGTTCTCAGGAATTCCAAGGTCCTTCTCGAGTCCTCTGTCGTGACTGTGATTGTAATAAAATTCCTGTGTAAATCATGACTTTCAATCCGGATGATGTTTAGTATTGAATTGCTGCAGATTAAAGTGAATTGTTTAAAATCCATAGCTTGTACAACATATGTTGTTTAGTTTCATCAACTGCCAAGTTATACCGCGATTAATGTCATTTAACGTCATTGAAGCTTGAATAGTAAAAAATTAAGGCAATTGCAGGAACTTGGGTTCGAAGTTCGGCATATGATAAGTAATTATTTAAGCACTCAAGGGGACCGCTGTTCTATACACATCCATGTCCCCAACAAACGGTGGCTGACTTTTAGATTTTCTAAAGCTGATTGTCCCTCGAGAAGATATTACTCTAATTGATACATGGCATTGACATTCAAGCCCTCCTTTTGTTTTTACCTCTGATGTACATTATGATTCAGTAATATATATTCCCCTTCTATTAAAAAAACATCACAAATTGGTGCACTAAGATTTACAAGTGGGGATTTTGAATGTCAAGTTGCGATGAAATGAAAGAAATCATATAAAGGTATAATAAATAATAACGGTGATACCACTCATAGGAACCACTGTAATACACAGATTGATGTCCTATTAATGAGTGGTAGAGCTCTGTCATCATTCTTTTTTATCTTTACAACTATTGGCAATCAAATGGAATTTAGTATGGAAGGCACATGATTGAAGAAAGGAATGTTGTTCTGTTGAAGCTCCTGGCAATCTTCTGGCGTGGGTGACTTATTGGGGTTGAAAGGCTCTCGATCAGGAAGAAACAGACCTTGCTTTAAGCGTCCCAAACGCCTTGCATGTAGAACTTGCTTTGAACTCACTGGTAGCCTAATGAATTCATATTCCTCCAAAGCTGATTGCAGCTTCTCATGTCCCCACTTCTCTAGGCATTTTCCTAGCACTGCTGCATCTAAGATTGACATGTTTGTGCTTCTCAAGCAGTGAGGAGTTGTGGGATGAGCTGCATCTCCTACTAACACCACGTTGTCCCAGAATATTTTCTCCAAAGGATCACTGTCATATATGGAGTTCAAAAATGGATCCTGTGTATTCTTCATGACGTTTACCAACTCAGGAATCCAAACATTCTCTGCCTCTTGCAGCATCTTCTGGATCATATCTCTACTCACTTTCATGGTCACTGAGGTTCCCTACAAATTCAGAAAATAAATAGCCAGCAAACTTTGTTAATGAGTAAAACTGATGGTTAATAACCAGAAGAAAATAATTGAAGGGAACATTACCTGGACTTCAGGCTCGGGCTGATTCACATACCAAATCCAATTGAGCCTTTTATTTAGGAGCTCATAGAACACACTGTGCGTGCCTGATCCCAAGTCAAAGTACAAGCATTTGCCAATATCAGGATATGCTTTTCGGATGCTAGTAACAGCTTCTGAATTCTCAGCTTTTGAAAAATCAAGAACCCCTCTCCAAGCGCAGTATCCTGAATATCTGCAAAACCACTTCTTGAGTATTTCTACAGTTCTACTCACATGTCAAGATAATTTTGTACATGTATATAAGTTTGTGTGTTATATTCAGATTGGATATAGAAACCTCAATTTAAAATGAGGGAGGAATGTTTGGCGGATGGGAGAGAGACAACCATCTGCTGCAACAAGCAGATTCCCTACAATCTCAATGATCTCACCCGTTTTCAGAACCTTAGCCTTCACTACAACGGAGGCTTTATCATCCGCAATATGAAAAGACAGAAACAGGTGACCCCATAAAAATATATTTGGTGGCAATGCATTGTACAGTAGGCCATGTAGATCACCCCAATGTGCTGCTCTGAAGTTGAAACTCTCATCTCTTGTCAATGTCTGGCTCACCTTTTCACTATCAGTCACCTGGTTCTGCTAAAGAAACCATAAATCAATGAGTTCATTCTTTTATTTAATCCAGAAATACCCCAGTTTCTTGAGAGATTCCTGCTTCAGCCAAAGATTACAACTTTCAGCTCCTAAATTCATAAATCAATACTCCTCCCCCCTGTACTTGTTATAAGATCACTAGATTTTTTTTAGAAAAATCAAATATGCAAAATCTAATCATTTTAAATAGCGTATAATTAATTTTTTTCCTTCAAAACTAGCTAATTTATTCTACTTATGAACTAACTTGTCAAGTTATCATCTAATTACATATAACATATATTATAATTTAGCTGTCAAATTTGCTACCTTAATATCCACTAAAAAGGTTAAAGAGGTCATAAACAAAAATTCCTTTAGTACTCCATTAACCAATAACGGAAAGATTTCTAGAGAGACACTTTTTAGTTCACAGTCCCTCGATCAACCAAGGAGATTCAGAGCATAAGCGCATAACCATGACAAAAGAATTAAAAAGTATAGAAATGAACATGTGGGTAAGGTGAAAAAGGAAAGAATAGAGCTTTTCAAAGTGGGACCTGATCAATGGTAAGAGGTAAGGTAGAATGATGGAGGAGGAGAGGTTGAGAAAGCCATGAAGCAATGATCTTTTGAGAGAGAGAATCAAGTCCAAGCCCAGCTCCGGTGGGACTTCCAGTGGATGGTGCGGTGGTTTTCTCAATCACCACCACATCCCACCCTGCTAAACGGAGAGCATGTGCTGTTGATATCCCAGCTATACTTCCCCCCACTATCACTGCCTTTGCCTTTGCCTTTTCATCACCCCACATTTTTTCTCTTCTCTTCCAACTAAAACTGGCCACACACATAGATCAACTATCGTTTTTTATAGAATTGACTCTGTTAACACCAAGTTATATAGGTAATCTCATAAAATTTAGTTTAGGAAACAAACTAGACCAGTGAATTACATCATATATGACACATGGTATTAAGTAACGAAAAAATGATAAGTGATTAATTTTGCACCCTTACTTTATCTGAAAAAATGTAGATACTGAAACGAGATTCACTGAATTAGAGAAGAGAGGGAGAAGACAGATTATTATGTATTGGCAAAAGGTGTTGGCTCAAGTCATATTTGTTAGACATTAAAAAAAAGGAATTAACTTCTAAATTACACCGCTCACTTCTTTTCTTTCATATTTATACGTAATTTGTGTTATCCTTATCCATTTGCATTACATTTCTTACACTCTTTCAGCCTCATCAGGCCACGAGAAATATTTGCAACCCATTTAAGTAACGTGTTGAATATGAAACCAAAAATATTTTTTTTTCTCGAATTAGATTATGTACGCGTGGAATATATGGCTTGGACTGTATACACGCCCATAGAGGCCATAGATGCATGAAGCTACTGCTACATTCGAATTTGTGTCCCGAAGGACAGCTATAACCCCCATTACTAGCTGAACATATTACACATGTACAATTTTACAGAGTGTAATGATGGACTCGTGGCAGATTTCGGTCTTGCTTGGAGAGCAGGCTACATGAAAATGTGATCTTTGCAAGTTTTTCAATATGCCATCCCACCAGCAAAAGAATCGTTATCGTTAAGTAGAGACTCTGTCAACCAATAACCATCCCAGCAACCACCAACTCTCTGCCAAACACAAGCAACGTATAAATACTTCAGTTATATTGCTTCATAATAGAGGCCATATATTAGATTCATATTTCATACATACAAAAGTTAAGATTTTTGAACAAGAAAATGACTGCCAAAGTACTCCCATTAGTGAGTAGCCATTTATCCATTGAAAAAGGCAAAAAAGCTTAGAAAAAATTGCAAGAATACATCAAACATATACATTGTACTAAGATATACAGTGCACTACCCAAGAGGGCGTAGACCAGCTGGTAAGAAAGGGGAAGGTAAGGCACCGCGTACCCACCAGGTCATGGGTTCGAACCCTTGGGAAGTTGTCACCCCCAAAATGGGGAATCCTGGCGGCGACTTCGGATTAGTCCCTTCCCCGAAGGGGGGCCGGACACCGAAGGCTCTAAGCAAAAAAAAAAAAACAAAAAGATATGCAGTGCATCTAGATTCTAGAGTGCCAAGGCACAATTGAGACAGCCCATTTTCCCAATTCTACTACATCTAACAAAAACGTGATATTAAATGGATAGTCCCTATGAGAAGGGAGCTTCTAAAAGCCTTTTTCTTAAAATGGAATATGAAATGCCTTGGAAGAATGAAATCATAATGGAAGGTGTCATGATCTAGATTCTAGAGTGCCAAGGCACAATTGAGACAGCCCATTTTCCCAATTCTACTACATCTAACAAAAACGTGATATTAAATGGATAGTCCCTATGAGAAGGGAGCTTCTAAAAGCCTTTTTCTTAAAATGGAATATGAAATGCCTTGGAAGAATGAAATCATACAGGAAGGTGTCATGATCAGATTCAGACCTGCACCATGGTGAATTGAAATATCTCTTCTTCCTCTGGTCTATTTCCTCGGATCCAAACACGCTGTTTATATAGGTTCTGTCCAAAGTTCATCAATCAGATTGAGGCTATAAAACGGAAGAACTAATATTTTGGGGACTATACATCGGCAGAGGCAAGCATACATATTCTTGCATAAATTGACCTGAATGTACAAAGCCATGGATTCTAGAAATAAACATACTTGTAAATAAAATGTAAAAGTGATACCTCCTCCACAAACAAGCTGCTCAAAATCTTTCTTTCCTTGTGACCAAGTAGCACTCGATACGTTGAATGGTGAAAAATACGTCTAAACCTTTCAAACTGCACTTAACAAATGTGAGCACTATCAACATAAACATTATCAAACGTATAATGTAAGCAAAGTTCATAGTACTAACCTGGCCCAAATCGAAAAATGGTCCAAAATAAGTTGATCTTTCAAAAGGATCAAATCCAGCAAACTGTAGTAGCAAAAGAATAGAATTACTATTTACTAATCAAGATGGCACATAAGTTGTAAGAAAATTCGAAGTAACATACCCTGTACATGACCTCAATCCCATAATCTTGACGGGGTTGGTCATTGTATTTCAATGCTTCAAGCTGATAATGTACCGCTTCTTCTGCATTAAACTACAAAAAGTGTTCATGACTAAACCATAAAGGAACCTGTTGTGGTAATGTCAATCAGTCACATCAAGCATAACCAGTGAATTACATCTAATCTTGGGCCAAAAGGTTTTTTCTTGCGAGACTTAAGCCTGCAGCACAGTAAACCAAGAAATTGCAAATCACTATATGATCAAATGGGGTAAAACTAACAATTTTCTTTAATCAGAATATATCGTGGCATTGCATTTTTTACTGTACTGTTCTGAGGAATAATGGTTCCCGCAAATTTCACGTTTTGTGTAGGATTCACAAGACATATGCAGATATGCTGGTGAAAGACTGATAGCCTATATAGTCCCTATATCCGTTCATAATTATACGAATATTTGGTCAATCCAGTTCTAGTCCCACTTGGTGAGGGTCCTGGGAAAGAGAATATACTAGACATTTCATAACTATAAGAATAAGAAAGCAAAATACTCCGTTCCTAAATATAAGATCACTTTAGCAAATTTGTACAGAAGACATTCCAATGAGTTAGGATTACATGAAATTTTCAAAATACTCCTCACCTAGGTTTTAAAAATATCCTCTCACCTTCAGAATACTATTTTTTGGGTGAAGGGAGTATAGAGGTAATTTAGGGAAAACTTGAGTTAAATTAGAAAGTGATCTTATATTTAGGAACAAACTCTCCTCCTTAGAGTGATCTTATATTTAGGAACGGAGTGAGTAGATTTTATTAAAAAAGGCGATATATATTAGTACATATTAACTTATGCTACATTTAATTAGATTATATGTTAACGAGTAATATAAATTGGTTTAGAGAAAAAAGGATTAATAGTCATCAACAAACAATTATACAATTATACAACTGTGAATTTGTACATACTAGTATCAAATTGGCCATACTTCTTTTATGTTTTTGTAGGCCAATTTGATACTTTTTATTATTTGCTATACAAATTAATATTTACATAATTGTTTGTTGATGATGGAAGGAAGTGTGGGAAAATAAAGGGCATACCAATTGGCAGAAAGAAAATCGGGAACATCAGCAGAAGCCTTGAAGTGGTAAGTTAAGCAAGTTTTGTTGGTATGGGAGTTGAAGGATTTGGTCTTGCACTTAGAGAATGATGAAGCAGAGTGAGGACACAACAGGGATGAACCAAACGACATCCTCGTTTTTTCTTTTGCCGTTTTAGCAGTATCTGCTTGCTTAGTTATTGATGGTTGCCATTAATTATTATCGTCTTGTGAAGGTGAGGTAGGTGTTTCATTGATCGCGCCAATTTTATCTAAGCCACCTGTTTGGACTGTCATTTGGGTGTTTTATTAGCTCATGATAAGCGTATGATTTGGATTAAGTTGATTTATTTGAGATAAATAAAGTATTTTTGGTCTCAATATTTTGATTTTATCAAAAATAAAATTTGGTCCCTTACGATAACAATTAACTTTGACAAACCTTTATAGTTAATATCAATATTAACTAAACCATGTCACTAGTTAATACAATGTTTTATCATAGAAAAACATATAAAATATTAGTAAAAATCATTTGTTAACTTTTTATCATAGAAGAATATATAAAATAGTGAAATATCAATATTTTGGTTTTATTAGTAATGCCAAGTTAGGTTATGATATGTATGTTATAACACATAGTAAAGACATTATCATAATCAGATAGGATTATAGGCCAATTTCGACCAATTTCTTAGTGATAATACACACATATATATAATATTCATATTCGTTTTCTCATCAAAATAAAAAAAAAGGGTAAAAGTCCAATATTACTCTAGATATAATCGTAGAACTATCTAGTACCCTACACTAACAAATGAAACATATCTATCCAAAAAATAATTGTACGCGTTCACATGCAAATATTACATTCATAAAGGTGAAATACTTACCCACGTGTTACATGTAATGATACTCTCCATATTAGTTTAGGCCTCTAAATGGTGCTACTCATGCTTACTTATGATAAAAAAGGTCAAACTAAACAGTCAACATAACACTGTAGGGGTAAAAATATGCCACGCGTCATATTAACGAGCGCGCGTGAACAGACTCGCCAGTAAGTCCATGATATGCGCCCCTCTCACTCTCACTCCGCTCGTTTTCCCCTACCATGCGACTCTCTCCTCCGCCCCTCCGTCGACTCGCCGCCGCCAACGCCGCCATTATGTATCCAACAAAACACGTAATCTCTCACCCTCACTACCTACTACACTGTTCACTGTTCACTGTTCATTGTTTTTTCTTACTCCTTTTTGTAGCCTCGTGGACGTGGAAGACAATCCTACAACCGTCACTATTCCGGCGGCGGAAATCAACAACAACCACAATTCGTGACCGGCGATGACCACTTTCACACAGTCCACGACGTCAATTCGTCGTTCCGGCGAGATGATCGTGGAAGCTTTTCCAATCAAAGGAATTCGCCTTTTAATCCACTGTTTCGTCGCCATCCTCCTCCTCCTCCTTTCAATAGAGCTCAGAATGTTCGACCTAGGCCTCCGGATTATCGAGTTTGGGAGTATTCTTCTACGCCGCCACCTCCACGTCATCTTGGTAACCTTCACTTTATATAATCCATAATACTCCCTCCGGTCCTAAATATAGCACCTAAATGACTTTTTTCTGGAGAGTTTAAGGTTGCAAAATAGTCTATTAAATCATGACATATTTGATATATTTTTAGATTATCCATTAGTTTATAAGTAAAATAAACTAGTTTAGGAAAAAATTAGGTAAATCAATTTATAATCAACTTATTTTCCTTTTTTTATGATTTTTCAAAAAAGTCAATTAGGTCTTATATTTAGGACCGGAGGGAGTATAGTTTAATTTAGCTTTGAGAAATTAGTTACGTTTAATTCATGATAGCACTTCATCATGTTTTGTCGTTATTTCTTATGATCAGGAAGGCTTTGTGAGCATTATAGTTTTAGGAGTATCTCTTCACGAGTTTTTTGAGAAGTTTATTACCATCTCTATTCCTAAATATAACATCACTTTCAGATTTCAATTTGTTCCTAATTATAAGCAACTTTCTAAATTTTCCCAAATAAATCTAAATAATACTTATCATAATAAACAAGCAAGAGAGTGAGAATAAAGGTATATGGTTAGAGTAGATTGGTAATATCATGTGCTAATAACTAACTTAACCACCATCTTTAATCTAATCAAATTAGGAAAATGATCTTATATTTAGGAACGGAGGGAGTATTTTATATGATGGTTTGGACTTGATATTTTGTTTTTATACTTCACAGGCCGGTTTAAGATTCTTTCATATAATATATTGGCTGACTACCTTGCTCTTGGTCACCGGGGCAAACTTTACTATCACATACCTGGTTGGATGTTGGACTGGCAATGGAGAAAACAAAGCATAGTTTTTGAACTTGGATTGTGGTCTGCTGATATCATGTGCCTACAGGTTATCTATCTGCTATATTATATACTGTGCCACAACGAGTAGTCCTTGCACAAAAAGCTTCATTTAACACTCTTTATGTTCAAATTCTGTTGTGTGCTTTTCAAGATTTTTGTTTGGCTTCTATTAGACATTATGAACTGCAGATGTGACTTAGCTATGTAAGAAATGGTATATTGGAGGGGAGTCTTTCCAATTTAATTTCACATTATTTTTTCAAAAGCAATAATTGGAATTGCACTTTGTCTTTTGAAGTTTTCCTGAGGATCTCGTGCAGATCACATTACCTTCAGTTCTTGTTAGTGCTTGTATGAGCTAAACTTCAAATATTTGAGTGATCTTTGATCATTAAAGAGCATTCCTTTTTAATATGCTATCACTTCCAGGAAGTAGATAAATTTGGTGATTTGGAGGAGGAGTTGAAGCTCAAAGGATACAGTGGCATCTGGAAGGTGCGTTAGCTTATTCAATCTCCACTTTGTAACTTTTTATGAGCATTGCTTTGACAGGCTTCAATTTTGGAATGAATTTCTGCCGTATTGACTAGAAACAATGGTCTTTATTTATATTTGGTGATGGGATGTAACAAGATATGCCATTATTCATTGTGAATTTGGAAGACTTGAGTGCCCCACTCATTGAAGGCTGTTTGGAGTTTGCTGCTGTGTGAGTTTGATAAGCCTCTTTAATCCATCTTCTTTTGGATGATGATTGTTCTCTACATTGAGTCAATCAGAGAAAAAGTCGTTTCTCACTTGAACATATTGAATAATTGTGTTAGTTTACTTGATGGATTGGGTGCTTTGTTACTTCTCCCCAATGTTATAAGCAAAGTTATAACTTAATCGTGTGAAATGACCTTTCTTCAGTGTCATCACTCTTCAAGAGCGCTCCTTTTTCTCTTTTGATATATTTACCCACTTGTTGGCTAACTATTTGATACCCTGACTATTGCAACAAAAAAAGCTTGAACTGCATGATTCAGTCTGACTTTATTTCATTTAACATATAGATGCGCACGGGTAATGCAGTTGACGGCTGTGCTATCTTTTGGCGAACTTCAAGGTCCTCTAAAGCTTTTTTGTGAACCATGCTGATTTTGAAGCCTAAGTGGTGCTTTCTTTTTGCTTAATGTAACTTCAATGCCTTAATATGACGCTAATAAAGTTTACTTGCCTATAACTTTACTCTTGTTTTGATGTTTCTTGTGCTAAATACTTTCCAAGGCAATATTGCATTTATAAGAATTCATCTCACTTATGGATATATGCTTTCAAGGTAGTGTTGATTAAGATTATTTATCCCCAAAATCCAAATCGGACTGATTAATTTATTGAGGAACAATGTGACATTTTATCTCTTTATGAACTTGTGTTCATTATCTCGAGAGAGCACTGTGTGATCAAAATCAGAGATGTAGTAGGCATATATCAGGAAGGCGCACCCTTAGGATTTTCTGGGGAGTAGATTCGTTTTTGCTAAGTATGAATGATACCTGTGGTCCTGAACACAAAAAAAAAAAATTAATTTGAGTGCTATTTTGGCATGCCCTAAATGCTTTGGCTTTCTGATCATTTCCTTACCTTTAGTTTTTTTTTTTTTTTTGGAGTTTTCTTGGCAGCATCTGTGTATAAATCATTATTTTGGTGTGAATTGGAGGTCAACCAGTAGCTTGACCTTGCTGGTGCTAGCTGACAAGTTAAACCGGTTAAATTATAACTATGAAAGTAATCTTTTAGACACTTATATCTGGTAGGTTCAATTTGCGGTATGAAGAATGCATTGAGTTTAATAAGTTTGGACTCAGGGACAATGTCGCTCAGATATGTGTACTAGAGGTAGATGATAATTCTTTCATTTTATTTTTGTATTTGTGTATTTTTTAAGCTAACTTTTTGCTTCCTTGGTGCTCATGAACTCTTTTCACATGATTTTCTACCTTGAACAGTTAGTGAATCAAGTTGGAGTTCCACTGTCAAGGTATTTACTCATCCTTTGTAATTTGGATTTGTACTCTTCTATTTACTTATGACCGCATGTGCAGTTCCATATGACTTGTTTCTTTTACTGGAGAAGTGTTGACTTTTATCCTCTCCTTGCTTTTTTTGGTAAGGTTACAGAGCTTTGCTGCCATTGAATATATCATAAATGAATTAGATTGTAAATTGAAAGAAAATTTAACATAAATATGAGCAATGGGAATACCGTGTTTGCATTTAAAATAATATTTCTAAAGTGTGTATGCAGTCTGCTTGATAATAGCATATTGATCAGACATGAACTTACTAAACTGATGCTCTCTGCCTGGTTCAGGAGTCAAAAAATTTCAGTTTCCACATAAAATGCTTTCACGAAAAATCTATTCTTTTTAGCAGTGTCCTTCTCTCATATGAGAAATTAGAAAGTATGTAGTAATTTTGACATAGAGACAAAAAGCAAATTGAACCACTGGAGTGTGCGTTCCATTTGTCCAAGTTAACATGATTGATGTCATTTCCGAAAAGACAGGAGGTATATCATTAAATTTTTCAAAATTCTATAGATTTTAATGACATGAAGCTTTGGTGGATCATGTATGAGATCAAGGCTTATTTGGACTATGGTTTAAATATTATTAGATGACTGTATTTTTTGTTCTAATGAATGAGGTATCCAGAGTGTTATAGATTTTGTTTGCACGCATATTTCCTTATTATTCTATATATATATACACTGTTGGATTTTTTATGCCCAATCTAACATTATTTCAATGCATTTTCAGCTTGATAGGCTTTAATAAAGTCGTGATTTGTAACATACATGTTTTTTACAATCCCAAAAGAGGAGAGATAAAGCTTGGCCAGGTATGCACTCTCTTTGAAAAAGGCTCTATGGGACTAATAATAGTTGTATGACATTTGTTTCTGCCCACTCTTTATTTCATTGAAAGTTAGGAATTAGAATGATTGATGCAGTGTATTTGTCTGTATAAAGCTGTGGAAAATTAGTCATACTTTTGATTCAACAGACAGTTTTTGACAAAATTTCATTGTGGGGCTATTTTATTTGCCCTCCATTTTTGATTAACTTTTCTTTTCAAGGCGAATACTACTTTCCTTTGGGGAAAATGTGTCAATTGCTTCTATCATGTCTCTATCCAATTCAAATTGATATTTGAATTATATATTACTTAATTAATTTTACATAGGATCTCCTTAAATTAATGGCCATATACACTCAATTTTGTCTTTCTGAAACAATTATATAATTCTTTGTTTCACTTTGATTTTTGGCATATCCATTCACTTAACTGATGCCATATTGCCATCTATACTTATTGCATCCATTTTGTAGAGATAGTTTTTCTTTCAGCTCATTGTTTGTTGGTGAATAGCTTTTTGGTTATTGTAATTAAAAAAAAAAAGCTTTTTGGTTATCACAGTACATTTCCGGATCATGGCTTCTTTTGCTGACATATCTGTATCCAGCATCTTCAGTTATGTTGTGCTTTCATCACGTAGTGCTATCATCTTTGAAAGAACTCTATGCACATTTAACCAAATTCAGTAAGAGTTGTTTGATGTGCATTATGCCAGTCTGTTAACTTGCTAATTTAACACAGAAATGCATGTTGAATGAATGTGCATGATGCCTGTCTTTCAGTTTTTTACCTCTGTAAATGCTGGACAATATATATAATTTTATTTTTGACTGATTACCCCATCAGCTGATGCCATTCTTCTTGTAATTTCTCTCTGCCGCATATTTACTTCAAGCAGGTTAGGGTGCTACTGGATAGAGCTAAAGCTATTTCTAAATTGTGGGATGATGCTCCAGTTGTTATCTGTGGGGATTTCAATTGTACTCCAAAGGTTATGTTTTCCATCTTTTCTTTTTGTGCGTGTATGTGTGTGAAGTGCTGCTTCAACTGTTATGATGTTAACAGTTTTTTAACCTTGTTCCAGAGTCCATTATACAACTTCATTTCAGAGCAAAAGGTATATTTGTGGTCTTCTACTCTCTCTTCAGGTTTTATGATTGACACAGGCTAAGCGATGCAAAAATAGTAATTCCATTTTATTGCAGTTAAATTTGTCTGGAATAGATAGGGATAAAGTATCAGGACAAGCTTCAGCTGAGATTCGCAAACCAAGGCTTTATGCTCCCAATTTTAGGTATATTCTACGCATGATGTGTCTATATGCTACTAAATTAAATTTTATTTTATCTGATACCATCTGGCTAAATAATGCAGCGAAAGATCTGCAAATGTTTCCGTTCCAGACACATCCACTGTGGATAACAAGGAAGTTAATGTTGAACCAAATATTTGTTCATCATATATTCAGAAATCTGACAATCAAGGTAACACGGTGGATAGTCAATATAATCAGGTTGCGTTGGATATGTCTACCAAGTCTTCAACAGGTGTGCAAAGTGAAAACAGGAGCAATGTTTCGTATAATGCAGAGGTTTTTATTCAACATACTGCTGTAGACAATGACATGACTATCAATGAAGTTGATGGCATAAATGAAAAGTCCATTCCATCCTTTAATGAAGGTAGGTTGCTTGATGATTGTATTCATATAGATAGTGACATTTGGGACATTAATCTTATGACATCTTCAGTTCTTAAAGCTGTTTCCCCTGATTAAACTGGGATGGCATGTGCAGAACAAATTCCAGATGCCATCTCTTCTTCAAATCCAGAATCATTAAGTGAAAAATTCAGCATGGATTTTTCTAATGGAAATAATTATGCTGAGTGTGGCAATTGCTCAACCTCCCTTGGCGAAGACAATCAATCTGTCAAGGTCAAACTAAATTCTGAGTCATCAGAGCTTCCCAGTGCAGAAATGTCTTCAACTAACTCATCTGTTCAGATGTCTGTTTCTGATTCCACTGAAACCTCTCAGTTGACATATGAAGAAGGCCCATCTATTGAGTTGACTTTGGATGTCCAAATGAGGAGCCCTTTGACCTCATGGCAATCTTCAAACAATGACTTTACGTTAGATGAGAAACTAGAGAAACTGTCCCTCAATGAGATGGATAAAGATATGTTAGGCGGTGAAAATAGCGGGGAAGATATTGATGCTTTTACTTTCGCATTACATAATACTCAAGAAGGCTTCCTGCCATCGTTTGGGGCAGATCTTGAAAAGTCAGGTAAGTTTGAAACTGGAGTCTACTTCGGACAATTTCTGTTACTTGCACCAAGTGATGTAGTGGGAGGATGATTAACCTTATGTCCAACTTCCCATATGTTTTGATGTAGAGAGTAGGACTTACAAACCATCCTTGTGGACTCCTTCGGAGATAGAGACTGCAACGGGCAACTCAGATTGCACCTTCTTGGAGCACTCTTTGCCTCTAAGGAGCACTTATATTGAAGTTAAGGTAAACATTAAATTTTGTTGCCATTTTTTCATAGGAACAAATTGTTACATTTCTTGTTTGTGTAGTTTTAGAAAATACAAATTGAGGTATATTTGTATCATTACTGTTTCAAAACTTCTGCTCTCCTGTCGTTCTTCTGTTACTCTGCATTTTACATTCCTGCAGCATTGTCCGGGGACTCGGGATCCTAATGGAGAACCATTGGCGACCAGTTATCACCGATGCTTCCTGGGTACTGTTGACTACATTTGGTAGGTGCTTACGGGTTGCTGTTTTACTATCCCCTGCTGCCTGCTTGATTTTGGATTGAAGTCAGAATGATTATACCATGCAATAATGCAATATTTGATGTTATAAGTTATACATAATGGTTTCTCCGAGTGTTAATCCGGATGTAACTAATTTTCCTTAGCAATTAATATTTCAAAACCTGATCTTACTTTTCGCATCCTTATCTTTCTTGGTTAAAAGAGCTTGATAATATACTTTTTCTTTGATCTGGAGTATAGGCGATCTGATGGTCTCCAGACAATTAGGGTGCTTGCTCCGATACCTAAACATGCTATGGAGGAGTTCACTTCAGGGTTCCCAACAAAGGTATGGTTAAATGTTAGTTTTTTGGAAAAAAAATGTGTAGTTTTTTGTTTGAAAGGTCAGTTAGGGGAAGAGGTATTTTCTTGTTAGGGTAAGAATGTGACTGTATGCAGGACTCTCATTCTATCTTTAGACTAGTTATTTCAAGTTTCTATTCTCTTCATCTATCTTCTAATGTATCATATATATCCTCATTTGTGAATAAAAAAAAATTCGTATTGGTTACCACACTCTATTTGATGCATTTAGCGAGAGGGTTCAAAGCAAGGGATGGGCATTTACTGTTTTACTTATCCGTGCTTGTCTAGACCTTGTTTTCAGTTTTTTTTTTAATTTGAATCTTTATCATATGATTTCAGTGCTCATTTAACTCCGCTTATGTTCATAGCTGGTCTCAAGGGTGGGGAAAGGAGTTGGGTAGTTTTCGGGCTAGATAGCCCACATAAAGCCTTGTCATATTCATGAAATTTGGATTAACGATAATGACTACGTGCAATTCATGTAGCCGACCTCCACTTATGGGATAAAACTGTTGTTTAATTCAACGCTCATTTCCTTTAAAATCTTTCCCTATCATAAATTTTTGCGACTAGGTGCTCTTTCTGAATGAATTGTTGTTTGAGTTCTATTAACGTTTTTTAAATGTCTGCAGAAGTGGGGTAGTGATCATATTGCCTTAGTTTCTGAATTGGCAATCGTGAAAGGCGGCGTTACCAATGTCAGCGGTGGTGTTCGATAGCAATTTACTCAGTAATTTGTGATTTATGTATTTTCTCATTTCCTTTCACTCTATTCCTATTTTTTGCTTTCTTTTTTTTCCTTTCATTTTAATAGAATGTAACTTTTTTTAAGTTACAAATCGCTAAATGTGGTTAGAAGGAAATGCTTTAAGTTGAGAGGAAGGTCTGCAGATTTAAAGGGTAAGATTGTAATTTCAATTATTATGTTATATCCTCAAAATCAATATAAAAATCGGTGCCTTAAGGTACAAGGCTTTCATAACTCAGAAGTCACAAGGTGGTATAGCCTATAGGGAAGGTGAGTAAGAGCTAGATTAAGGAAATAATGATTAATGTCTGTGCTCGTCACCTCTGGTGGGAAAATCAGGGCTCAGTCAATGGCTGACTTTGGCCCTTACATTAAGTGAGAAAATGTTAAAACCCATTATGTGTACCCTAGAATCGAAGCGTGAAGATAGAAATTGCCAGAAAGGTTCAAGATTGAATTTTTTTTTTAGCCGGAGTCAAGATTTAGTTTAACTTCTCTTAATGTACCAAATACCAATTGATGAAAAAAAAAACTTCTCTGAGCAAATGCCCCCCCTCCCCCCTTTCTTTTGGTTTGAATCGGTATGTAATCCCAACTCTTGTGTTTACGCGATCAACATAGAAAGTGTCAGCTTGAATATATTGGTGTCAAATGGCATATGTAAATTCAGTCAAAAAAAAAAAAAAGAAATAGCATGGTTTAGTTGGGTAGAGCTGTTATTCATTAGAGAGAATAATGACAAATAAATAATTTGAAAGTAATTTTTATAGTTTTTTTTCTCTCAAAACCACTTTATTTATAAACTATGTATAACCTAATTACTAATTACTAGTAACATTAAAATTAAATTATTTATTTGACTTTATTGATCCAAAACAATCAATTTAGTTTTATATTAAATATATTTGACAAGAGTTTTGAGACATTTAATAAGTTTTTTCAATTTTACCCGAATGCTTTTCAAATATTGCATCAGTTAAAATTTGAATAATTTCAAATTATTATATTTTCCTCTTTTGTATGCCCTTGAAATCTTTGTATCACTTTTAACAGTTTTCTTAAACGGCGTGACATTTTTTCTTGAGCTTTATAAATAGTCACGGAGAAGTCGTATGCCTTATATTTAATGCATAGGACATAAAAATGGACAAACCATTAATGGCTTTTTGTTGTCCTAATAATATAAGTAATGGGTGAGAGTGAGACTAGACATATATGTTAAGTAATAAGTTGTATATGCTGTTTGGGCTGGTATAAGTATTAATAATTATGTACTTTGAATGTATATTCAATTAACATTCACATGTTTTTTAAGTAGTGGTTTTTTGCCAACTGACTCTTATACTAGGGATCGGAAGGAATATTTTTTTTTCGAACATGCGATTCAATTAAAAGGACCTTATAATATTGGATAGACAATTATTTTTTTTTTTAAAAAAATGCTTTTATTTGGTGATGAATATTCTCCCAATTTGTTGCTTATACTACTTCCTTTGACCCGTATTATGAGATACTCTAGTTACCAAATTTTTTTTCTTCAAATGTAAAGTACTCTTAACTTTTTTTTTGACCTAAAAGTACTCTTAACAACTACCATATTAGTTGTTGTTTCCACTTTACCTTATCGTTAATTGAAGTTCAAAGTTAAAAACGTGAATTCATACTGTACTGAGGGTGAAATTGTGAAAAGTTATGAATTTGATTTAAATATCAGACTTATTTATTGGTTTATGAAAATGTATACTTGCTACCTTATAACAAAGAGAAGAGCAAAGTGGTGGCATTAGATGGATTGATGTTTCAATGGTTCACGTTAACTAGAAACTTTATGATATGCCGTGGACAAATTAGGATTAGGAATATTATTAATAAAACTCATTAAAAAAAAAATCATTGTGTCTAGCACATGTTTTTTTTTTTCAATTCCGAGAGGGAAATAAAAAGCTACTCCCTCTGGTCCCTAATGTAAGAGCTAGCCGTCAAAAAACGCTTCTTAAGAAAACATGTGAATGTTAGTTGAGTGTCTGGAGTTAATGCTTCTTTTCCAAAATTGCCCATATTTATTATGATACTTTTAAGAGAGAGAAATACATAAACATTAATAAATATGAAAGAGAGTTAGGGGTAAAGTAGGAAAAAATGCATTAAATGAGGAGAGAATATGGGGTGAGCTCTTACATTAGGGGCCAAAACCATTCAAATTTTGGGCTCTTACATTAGGGACCGGAGGGAGTATATTGGTTCCGTTGGATCAATCAAAAACATTACTCCCATATGCCATACTCTCTCCGTCGCGAATATAGTCCCACCAAATATTAATTCCTCTTAATCGAATTATAGTTTCCTAAAAGATATACTCCCTCCGGTCCTAAATATAAGACCTAATTGACTTTTTAGAAAAATCCTCAAAAAAAGCAAAATAAGTTAATTATAAATTGATTTACGTAATTTTTTCCCTTAAACTAGTTTATTTTATTTATAAACTATTGAATAATCTAAAAATATATCAAATATGTCATGATTTAATAGACTATTTTGCAACATTAACCTCTCCAAAAAAAGTCATCTAGGTCCTATATTTAGGACCGGAGGTAGTATTAAAAAATAAAATTATTTAAAAATAGTATATGTAAAGAAAAAATTTTTTTTTTTAAAAAAAGAGTTCCTTATCTACGAATGAGTAAGAAAGAGAATAATGTGTGGATAAAAGGGGAGAACACATTTACTTCTTAAACATGGTAAAATAGTCTCTCCAGTCTATAATGTAAGAGCTCAAAATTTAAATGGTTTTGGTCTAAAATATAAGAGTTCACTCTATTTTAGGAAAAATAATGGAAATAATAAGCTGCATTCAATGTTCATTTATAGTTATTTCCCTGCATTGAGGGCAGTTGTTTTATTATAATTAATAAAGTTGACATTTCAATTCATGTTCAGAGAATGGTTTGATTACATTCAAAGAAACCATAGCAGGGCTATTCCTGATACATTGAACTGAAATAATGTGAACATTGATGTAATCATGACTTTTATTATGGTAAGTATTAATTGGATTGGCAATTAAATGGCCTTTAAGAAAGTAAATAAATCTATAACAGCACAAATTACTGTATAACAATAAATATTGTTCTATTCCCAAAATATACATCCCATAAATTCTTGTATCTTCGTCAAATATAGCAGCCATCACCGAAATTTACAACATCTAATAATCTATAATTAAATTAAGCCACTTCTGAACTTCTGTACCTCACATTATTTTTGACAAGAAATTTTACATAACACGAAATAAAGTTTTTTAAAATAAGAAATAATCCTATCGGACGTCTTATACATTACTACCTCCGGTCCTAAATATAAGATCTAGATAACTTTTTTTTTTTGGAAAGATTAAGGTTGCGAAATAGGTTATTAAATCATGACATATTTAATATCTTTTTAGATTATCCAGTAGCTTATAGGTAAAATAAACTAGTCCAAGAGAAAAATTAGATAAATCAATTTATAATTAGCTTATTGTTTGCTTTTTTAGGAATTTTCAAAAAAGTCAACTAGGCCCTATATTTAGAACCGGAGGGAGTATTTCATTTCATACAACTCACATTTTAAGAGATGGTTAACCAAATGATACAATTCAATGAACCATAAACTAAGTCATCCATAAAAGACAAAAATTCATGTAAAAATTCTTCAATTTTAAACGTTAATATCATGTAATTTACTTTACCCTCTCCAGTAATTTTACGATCAAATCTCTCTAAGGACAAACTATAAATTAAACAATCATTCATTATTCCGAATTTATATATATATATATATATATATATATATATATATATTACCGTTTACTTATCATAATGTTAAGTATAATAAAGTAGACAACTTTATAATATTACCTATTAGATGCAATATTATTACCTATCGTAATTTTCACTTGGTGACCAGTTAGCGTATGATTCGTCTACTGTCGTTTTATACGATGTTCCTCCACGTCTCTCATGTCGGTTTGTAAGCTTCTATCTTCACTTCCCTCTCTTCTCTCTTGTTTATATAAATTCTTCATTTTCTTGTCTCTGTTTTTTTTATTCTCAAGAGCTTTTTCTCAGGAATACTCATGCTTAGCTGCTATCTTCAATAAAATTTTTGAAGAATTGGGTCAATTTCTGTGATGGCTGCTGCTTATTTCAGACACCCTTTTGGATTCTCTCTTCATTCCCACAGTAAAGTTGGTAACTTGGTTTCTGGGTTTCCTTCAAGAATTAGTTTGTACCCAAGCTCTGTGTTTTCCAATGCTTCAAAGGTAATTTTAATTCAACAGAGAATTTTTTTTTTTTACAATGTGTGATCATATTCAGCTCCTTTTTTTTCTGTTGCTTGATTTTTTTTAACTGTACTGTAACTTTTTGATTTTTTAATATATTCATTGTGTATAGAATTGATAAATTTAACTGAAAAGATTTTAAATTTAAGAAATTTATTGCAGAAATCTGAGGTATGCTTGTTAGAATTTATGGATTGAAATGTGGCATGATATGTGCTGTGAGTTGTGAAATGGTCTTGTGAGGAGGTGGATGTAATATTATAATGAGAGATGTTGAAGATATATGACTGGCTTTATAGGTGAATTGTGAAGTGTCATTATCTTTCTTAAGAAATGTTGTAGAGTTTAGTCTTATGTTTCATTGATTATTTGAATTGTGGAGTTGTATCTAATTTGATCTAGATGCAGGGTTTTGTACGCCGTATAGGTGCACGGCCTAATATCGATGATGATTTCAGCTGGGAGAAATTGCCAACGCCCATGCTTGATGCAATTGATAATCCTCTTTGTTTGAAGAACTTGTCTATTAAGGTTTAGTTATAAGCTGAAAAGCATTTCTATCTTTTTCCCTCTTGGTGCTATTTTGTCACATCATTTTTTTCTGCAAGCTCACAACTTTTATTTCCTATTATCATAATTTGTAGGAACTCAAGCAGCTGGCTAATGAAATCCGCATGGAATTGTCTTTGATGACATTAGATGAAAGCATTTCATTTCAGGCTAGTTTGGCAGTGGTGGAACTAACTATTGCAATACACCATGTTTTTCATGCACCAGTGGATAAGATCTTGTGGGATGTTGGCGATCAAGTAAGATTTGATCATAAATGATTTGGCCCTTTTTCCCTTCCTTTTCTTGGGTTGTATTTTAGAATGAACTGTTGAATGGCTACTATAACATTGTAATCTAATCAGTATGTTTTTGGCAGACATATGCACATAAGATTCTTACAGGAAGGAGGCCTCTCATGAAGACAGTGAGACAAAAGAATGGCCTTTCTGGATTCACATCTCGATCTGAGAGTGAATATGATGCATTTGGTGCAGGTCATGGATGCAATAGCATTTCTGCAGGACTTGGTAATTTGTGAATCCAATTTTCTTATCATTCTTGTCCATATTTCAGGTTTTATTTGCTTTCCTGCTGTTGTATACTAATATGAGATTCGTTATTTGGATTGGTGTGAGATATGTTTTTTGCATTGGAAGAGGAAAAATCAGCTTTTTGTCACATTAATCAGTAAATTTATTTATGTAATGTTTCAAATGAATCTTGAAGTCATATTTATATAAAATTAATTTCAGGCATGGCAGTTGCACGGGATCTGAAAGGGAGGAGAGAACGTGTAGTTGCTGTTATCAGCAATTGGACAGCTATGGCTGGTCAGGTTTATGAAGCCATGAGCAATGCTGGATATTTGGACTCAGATGTGGTTGTGATTTTGAATGACTGTCGTCACTCTTTACATCCAAAAGACGAGGAGGGGCCAAAGGCATCAATCAATGCATTATCTGGTACCTTAAGTAGGATCCAGTCCAGTAAATCCTTCCGAAGGTTTAGAGAAGTTGCTAAAGTATGCTTCTTCTCCTTATTTGTTGAGAAAAAAAAACTAGATATTGTAAATAAATGTTATACAAGTTCTTTTCTAGATATGTGGAATCCGTCTGCTGAATTTGTGACATTTATACTTAATATACTGATAGTCAAAATGCATTTGATTTGTGTTTTTTATTCACTATATTTCCTTTTAATGTTCATTTTCATTTTTTATAGTAGGCTAATTTGTGTTTTCAATAAGAATAGTCATTGGATTTACTTTGATCACTTTAATTTGAAGCGTACAATTCAAAAGAGGAATTTTATTTATTTTGTTGTGGGCACTGAGTGTTATGGGCCCTTGCAAGATTTTATTGAAGATATCACAATTAAAGCTTTTTCTCCTATGCTTAGTACTATCATTAAATTGAACTGATTGTTTGTGTTTTTTCAGGGTGTAACAAAGCGAATTGGTGGAGGTATGCATGAACTGGCAGCTAAAGTTGACGAATTTGCACGTGGTATGATAGGGCCTCTAGGGTCCACTCTTTTTGAAGAGCTTGGGATGTACTACATTGGCCCTGTGGATGGACAAAACATCGAGGAGCTCATTTCTGTTCTACAACAAGTAGCTTCTCTTGATTCAATGGGCCCTGTCCTGATTCATGTAATAACTGGTGAAAACCAAGTAGTGGAGTATAATCAGTGTAACATAGCAGATATGCAGCAGGATGGTATTATCTTTTTTTCTGTTTCGTCTCTTCTTATTTTTTTGTAACATTTGAGTTGTGTTTCTCTGCTTTAGTTACCAAGAGTTTTAGCTTGAGAACACAAAATATGCTTGCACACACACAGAGGGACAGTGAGGCTGGGAGAAATAAATTTTCTTCACCCATCGTTTTTTTTTTCCTTTTTGGCCAAACTTTTTTCATCTATTGATGGACTTTAATTAATTGAAATAAAAATTTTGTGGCTTCTTATGACTTCAGTACTGATGTACAAAGCTTGTAATATGCTTCTCACGAACCCCCCCTATTCTGTTTTTTCAGGTTCTAGCAACTTTGATTCTTTTCATCAAGCTAGTCGACCTCGAACATTAACTGATTGCTTAGCAGAAACTTTGGTCATGGAAGCAGAGAAAGATAAAGATATTGTGTTAGTTCATGCGGGAATGACAACAGAACGAGCACTTCAACTGTTTCGGCACAAAATGCCAGAAAGGTATTTTGATGTGGGTATGGCTGAGCAACATGCAGTCACATTTGCATCTGGTTTGGCATGTGGGGGAATGAAGCCGTTTTGCATAATACCTTCATCCTTCCTTCAGAGAGCTTATGACCAGGTTAATTCTCACCTTTATATCCATGTAAATCATCATATTAGGAGCCATCTGTTCTTCACAGTCAATCTGGATTGTGAAGGGAAGTGTTGTTGTAGTTGAAATCTGGACTGAATTTAATGCGAAGCAGCAGGAAATGGAATATTGCTATTGCTTCTAATATTTTATGCTTAAGTGTCTGTCTCCATCCCTACTTCTCTCTATAGGCATGTCCACTGACCTACTCATGTGAAAGCTGTGATCGTTGAGTAGCATTTTTAACATGCTGTCTTGGGCATATGCAGGTGATCCATGATGTTGATCAACAGAAAATTCCAGTTCGTTTTGTTATTACAAGTGCAGGATTGGTAGGTTCCGATGGTCCACTCCATTGCGGAGCATTTGATATAACATTCATGTCATGCTTGCCAAATATGATAGTCATGGCACCTTCTGATGAGATTGAGCTTGCGAATATGGTGGCTACTGCCAGTCATGTCAACGATCGTCCAATCTGCTTCCGGTATCCAAGAGGTGCTTTAGTTAGTAGCAACTACATTGAATGCGATGGAATACCCATTGAGGTAATTTCTATTTTCAGGATTCATTACATGTTGATAAAAGCTATATAAATTTTGAAAGGGGCAAACTAATTGATAGTTTGTTCAAGACCAAACTTAACCTGAGATCTCCAGTTCTCCTAGAATTCTCATAATTGAAAATATTACAATGTTCTTTTATGTTTCTATACAGATTGGAAAAGGGAGAGTTATAGTTGAAGGAAAAGACGTTGCTCTACTGGGATATGGATCTATGGTCCAGAACTGCCTAAATGCGTACTCACTTCTTTCAAAGCTAGGGATTGAGGTCACAGTTGCTGATGCCAGGTTCTGCAAACCCCTTGACATTGATCTTCTCAGGCAACTTTGTAAAAACCATTCTTACCTGATTACTGTTGAGGAAGGATCTATTGGAGGATTTGGTTCCCATGTTGCTCAGTTTTTTGCTCTTGATGGACAGCTTGACGGAAAAATTAAGGTAATTACTTCATGCAATGGGGAGAAGCCCTTTCTCTTGAGCTTTTATTATTGATGAGGAATGCCCATAACTCCTTAGTTAATTTAATATTAATCCTTAAAGTGACCGTCATTTTATCCTCTCTAATTTCAAAACATGTCTGTTGACTCCTTAAGGGGCAAATTTGTCCAGGTTTTTATACTTTAATTGATATTGGTAGTGATTTTTTTATGTCAACCATCTAACTTGATTCATTTTGGGACCTCTGCAGTGGCGACCTATTGCCTTACCAGACTGCTACATAGAGCATGCATCACCAAATGAGCAGCTTGATCAGGCAGGACTGACTGGACACCACATTGCCGCCACGGCTTTGAGTTTGCTCGGCCGGAACCGTGAAGCCCTTCTTTTTATGTGTCCATGATCACCGCAACCATTTTGAGATACTAAAGGGAGTATGATAGGAGAATTCATAGATTAATGTACATCAACCTCAAAGTCTTTATATTAGGTTGATTTAGTGATCCCTTGTTTTTTGCATATATATAGTTTACAGGTGATATCTTGAATGCTATGTAGCTGTACAGTACAGATTTCAAATGTGAAATATATAAATTTCGTTATATTGAGGTCGATTCTGCAAATGCATGTTTTGCCATGTTCTTTCTTCCTCCTTTCTAACGTAATGAGTGGCATCATATAGTTATATTGGACGTAAGATTAGTTTGGCATCCATGGTTTACGTGAAAGAGAGATCGTACGAAAGAATGTGATCGATGTAATGTTAGACTGTATTAACAGACTGTGTTCAATAGTTGTTCACCTTAACATGCAAGTCCTTAGAATTAAAGAGTCGTCCTGGTGCCAACTTTAGGTTCATTGTTCCATTCTTCTAATTAACGTATCCAAGATGAAACAAATTTGCCATAACCATTCTTCTGCACACTAACGTGAAGAAAACGCAATCAATTTATCTTTTTTCTTCGTATTGTTGATGGCTTGATGGCCATTTTTTGGACTGAAAAAAACAATATAGGAATTAAAAAAGGGTGTTACTAACAAATTATTGATATACTAATTGACCTCACCTATGTCATGAAAAGAACAAAAATTAGAATATTGAAAACATGAAAACTATGTATTTTAGCTTTCAAGTATCAAAAGGTGAAACCCTTAACCAAAGAAAAGGAGAATGTTGTTTTTTTTCCCCCATAAGTAAAGTAAGGGGTAGTTCTAATGTGAAAAAAGATTCCTTTAGAAAAGCTATCATACATTTATTAAAAAAGAGTACTTTATTAATATTAACAAGGTAATTATCTCGCTCTTTCATTAAAAACCATATTACTAAGTTTCCATGTTAGTTCTGTAGCATTTTATTTAATGCAACAGAAATAATAATTCTTATGAGTTACACAAACCGTATAGGTGAAATTTGAAAAGAATAGAATAAATGTCACATCATTAAAGAATACCCGCCATTACCTTCTAGTGAAATGCTGAATGGGCAATAGTTTCTCTTCTAGTGAAACGATGAATTGGAGGACCATTTAATCCTAAAAAGCCTAAATCCATTCAAGCTTAAAAAGGCCTCAACTTTTAACCGAAAAAATACCTAATAACATTAGGTAAAACTTATAGAAGGTGAAAAGCATATAGCTGTTAAAGGCTTGATAACAAGCCACTATGAAGGAGGAGAGCCATAGCAAGTTTTTTATAATTATTAATTGCATTTAAGAAATAAGAATAAAATATTCTTACCAAAAATACGTTTGCCTCCTAAGACGCTACCAAAAAAATCCAGAGACAGGCGATTAAAAAAAAAAACTGAAATGAACAAGTGGGCTAGCCGAAAAATATGGAGCATTAAAATGAATTTAAATTAGTGTTAAAATTACGAGTCATAGTCATTTTCAACTTAATATTCTTAAGCGAATCATGTTTATATTTATAACATTATTTGTTACTAGACGAATGACAAATGATTGTTTAAGGTATATATATATCATGTTGACAAATAGTTTTTCCCAACTTAATAAAGAATAAAACAAGTTAATATTCCGAACTGGAATTTGTAGACCAACTAAACTCTGTGATAGATCTCATGTACTTTATTTTTAATAATTGATCAAGCTACAAATAGAATACCATTTGTGATCTTATAATAAAATTTTTGAAAAAAAACAGAAATAAGAGCATTAAGAAAAGACAGTGGACGTTCATGGTTGGGCCCCACAAAATCCGTCTTGCATGGCTCATTCTTCTCATTTTCTCACGTACGTCAATCTAATTCTCTCTCTCTCCACCTTCGTCTCCTCCACTTCCTCCGCCTTCACTCTTCACCGGCTTCCGCCTGTGGGCCCCACCTCTTCTCAACTACTCTCGTGCGTTCTTTCTTTCACCTTCTTGTCTCTTTCTTTAATAATATTCAACGTCATTCTTTGTTGCACTGTACGTACGTACGTAATTAAATATTTGGCCACGACTGCTTCCATTAACTCCTCTCTTTTCTATATTATTTCATCCTCTGCTCGTTCCTCATTAGTTCAACGCACGCACATTTTATATTTTCTTGTTAGGTACCCTTCATTCGTCGTTATATATATGTATATATGCGCATGTATGTGTTATGTGTATATAAATGAATTATTTTAGCTTCATGCCATATGCTATGCATTGATAAAAGAATGATAACAACGACGAAGATGTAACTTATGTGTAGTATCGCGTTTTCCTGTATCTACATGCTATGCATGTATATATATATTTACATGTAGAAGCTAGCTGATGATTAAGTCATGATGAATCATGTTTCTAAAACTTGCATGAGAATGTGTGTATCTATTAACATGTGCGTAGTTTAATTTTTGTTTGATTATTAGCTAGCAATGGGAATGAAGCCGGGTCAGGGAATAGTTAATGATATTAGAGGAAGAGCTGCATGTTACAAAGAGGACTGGATTACCGGGACCTGCTCTGGCTTCAAGTAATTCATTCAATCATTCTCATAATTAATTAGTTAATTAATGTATTGATCATTTTGGTCTGTACTTGCCAGGATATTAGGACCAACTTTTTACATCTTTTTTGCTTCTGCTTTACCTGTCATTGCTTTTGGAGAGCAGCTTAATAGAGATACAGGTACATGGCTTTTCCCTTATTGACAGCTTTAATAATTTAAAGTTAGAAGCTATTAGGCTTTGAAACTATGTTTTTGATCAGATGGAGCATTGAGCACTGTGGAAACATTAGCATCTACGGCTCTTTGTGGAATTATCCACTCTATATTTGGTGGTCAGCCTCTGCTGATTTTGGGGGTGGCTGAGCCCACTGCTATAATGTACACTTATCTCTATGAGATCTGCAAAAAGAGGCCTCAACTTGGTGCTCATTTGTTTCTTGCTTGGGCTGGTTGGTAAGTTCTTTTTTTTTTTCTTGATTGTTTCCACAGCACAATAGTACAGTACTCCCTCCGGTCCCTAATATAAGAGCTAACCGCCAAAAAAACGCTTCTTAAGAAAACATGTGAATGTTAGTTGGTTGTCTGGAGTTAATGTTTCTTTTCCAAAATTGCCCATATTTATTATGGTACTTTTAAGAGAGAGAAATACATAAGCATTAATAAATATGAAAGAGAGTTAGGGGTAAAGTAGGAAAAAATGCATTAAATGAGGAGAGAATGAGGGGTGAGCTCTTACATTAGGGACCGGAGGGAGTATATCTTAATTAACTTGGTCTAACAGCATACATGCTTATCAACGTACAGGGTTTGTGTTTGGACAGGAATCATGTTGATTCTGCTTGCAGTTTTTAATGCGTGCAACATTATTAACAAATTTACAAGAATTGCCGGGGAATTATTTGGCACGTTGATTACTGTTCTTTTCATTCAAGAAGCTGTAAAGGTATATTGTTTCCTTTAATGCAATATTATTACTATCATTGTTGATTCAAGTTTCCCACTTACGGCCCACTAAATATGGAATATTTGTAAAGACAATCAATCAATTATCATAATAACCTTATAGTAAGAGTCAAACTCAAACTAAGTAAAAAGTGAAGTACAATGAAGGAAACCATAAGTATACCTTAATAATCAGATTACTTATGATTAAAGCGATCAACCTGCACCTTAAAATCCTTTGACTTTGAATCCCAGGGACTTGTAGCCGAGTTCCAAATACCCAAGAACGAGAATCCAAAGTCGGAGGAATTTCAATTCCAATGGCTGTATACAAATGGCTTACTTGCTATTATTTTCTCTTTTGGAGTACTCCTCACTGCCATCAAAAGCAGATCAGCAAGATCATGGCGTTATGGAACAGGTAAATGAAAGAAGCTTCTCATGTTTTCATTTCAGGTTTAGCATAATCTATCTTTTAACCACCTTGATTCTTCTCTATGCATATGTTCCACAGGTTGGATGAGAGCTTTCCTTGCTGATTATGGAGTTCCAGCTGTGGTCTTGCTTTGGTCAGCGCTATCTTATGCAGTACCATCCAAAGTCCCACATGGTGTTCCTAGAAGGCTGGTTTGTCCACTTCCTTGGGAATCTGAGTCTTTGTACCACTGGACAGTAGTCAAGGTACTAATCATGTTTCTTTCACATATGAAAAAATATATTCATTGGTTCAAATTGTGAAGTGAATTACTTAGTGCCATGCAAGGCATAGAATCTTTTTGACTAGGAACTATGAACTGCAGGATATGGCTAAGGTACCAGTACTTTACATCTTTGCGGCTATTGTTCCTGCTGTGATGGTGGCAGGATTATACTTTTTTGATCACAGTGTAGCTTCCCAGTTGGCTCAACAAAAGGAATTCAACCTTCAAAAACCAGATGCTTACCACCATGATATGCTCCTGCTTGGAATTATGGTTTGTTGTTTTGGCATTTGGCTCCAATAATATTCAAGTAGTTTTATTTCTTCAATAGAGAGTAGATCTTTCTGATGATTTCCCTTACAATTTCACATATATAATACATTATCTGTATGAATTTTCAGACTTTGATTTGCGGTCTTCTTGGGCTTCCTCCATCTAATGGTGTCCTTCCACAGTCCCCAATGCATACCAAGAGTTTAGCAGTTCTCAAGAAGCAGGTAGTCATTAATGTCATCTTGCGTTTGCATTGATAGTTTAACATGTGCTACTAAGTTCTTTTATTTAAACTCGAACAAGATTTTTACCTATATGACCTCACTAATTCACAGTTGATGAGGAAAAGGGTGGTGAAAAAAGCCAAGCAATGCATGCGGGAACTTAGGAGCAACTCTGAAATATACGGAAAGATGCATGATGTGTTCATAGAAATGGATACAGCCCCAACGGTAAGAATGGTTTTCTAGATACTTGGAAACTATATATTGTGTACAAATGAAGGCATCTGAATCAACCTTGTTGGATATCTTGAATGTGGAATTAACAGACAAAGGAGTTGGCGACTTTGAAGGAGGCAGTGATGACATCTAAAGAGAAAAATGGTGTGAAACAAGCATTTGATCCTGAGAAACACATTGATGCATATTTGCCAGTGCGGGTAAACGAGCAAAGATTAAGCAACTTTTTGCAATCCCTCCTGGTGGGCGCATCCGTATTTGCCATGCCATTTATTAAAAAGATACCCACCTCAGTTCTTTGGGGATACTTCGCTTACATGGCCATTGACAGTCTCCCAGGGAATCAGTTCTGGGAAAGGATATTACTTCTCTTTGTCACCCCAAGAAGGCGTCACAAGTAAGTCCCATCTATATTCATATATGTAAAATGCGTCTTGAGTTACTTTTTATCAGAGAAAAACATAAAAAGGTCCCACATAGATAGAAAGTATGAGAGGTGAGTTAACAGTGTATATATAATAGGATTAAGGGTGATATGTGCGGAAGATCATATATGTTGCTAAAGTATATTTTGGTCCAAATGTGCTCTAGAAGTATGCACCAAGGATCATATTTGCCACTGAAGCATACATAAAAAATCATATCTACCCCGAAAGTATATGAGAAGAGTCATATTTACCGTTGAAACATGTATAGAGGATCATATATGACCATTATTATTTTGAGTGTAAAGGGCAAATATAATCCCCATGCATTGCAAATAGGGTAAAGGGTCAAATCTAGCACTGAACTATTGGCCAAAGTACACCCCACATAAAAATGCATTTCAGGGCTCAAAACTAGCACTGATCAAGTACAAACTCGGTCAAATGTAGCAAAACCGTTAAAGTTGACCGGTTTGACCGTTATTTTTGACATATTTAGACCACATCACCTGCTATGTCATCTTATTAAACCACGTCAGCACCTCATCATCATCTCCTTGCCATGTCATCATCATCATCTCCATTACACTCTCCTCCCTCCTCCCCTGCTGCAAATCCCCCCACCACTCCTCACATCACCACCAACCTCACCACCACTCCTCTGACCGCTTCCTCTACCCCTCTGATCGCTTCTTCTTTCCCTCCCCTCCCTCCGCTTCGACGACCCCACCCCTTCCTCCACCACCGCCTTGAAATCCATCTCTGGCGCATCCGTCTCCGGCAACAGCTCCGCCCCCAAGACCACCCTCCAGCTCCACCTCCACCCCTCCTCCACCACCACCACCACCATCCCCAACGGTTTTCAAAGCTCCTCCTCCTTCTCCGCCCTCCCCCTTCAGCCCGTCCCCCGCGGCGCCGACGACCGCCGCGCCGCCTTCTTCCTCTCCGGCCCCATCGAACGCGGCGCCCTCTCCGGCCCCTTAGAACCCAACGCGGCGCCCTCTTTCTGTTTTGTTTTATTTATTTGATAAGTGGGCAGGCTTTTTTGTTTTAATTTTTACGTTCACTTTTTGTTTTCCTTTTATTTTAATTTGCCTTCTATTCTTTTTTTTAAGTGAAATGGCCTTAAGCCAGCTAGATTTGCCATGTCATCTGCCCATTGTCCCATGTCACTAACCACATAATGACATGTCACCCACTTGACAGTCAAACCTGGTCAATGCCGTTAAACCTAACGGAAATGCTACGGATGACCACAAATGTACTTGAACGGTGCTAGTTTTGAGACTCCAAATTCATGTTTATGTGGGGTGTACATTGGCCAAGAGTTCAGTGCTAGTTTTAACCCTTTACCCTTGCAAATATGAGCTCAAAAATACTTCAAAGACAGATATGATCTTTCATGCATGTTTGAGGGGCAAATATGATCCTTAACCGATTAAATCTCATTTGGCTTTAAGTATTTGTGATGAAAATACAAACCTAACACGCACAATAATTCACACACACAGACACAATTAATCTATATTTCAACAACCTTCGAATGATTGTTTTGGGCAGGATTTTGGAAGGTGATCATGCATCATTCGTGGAATCAGTGCCGTTCAAGACCATAGCTCTATTCACACTGATGCAGATTCTGTATTTTCTGTTATGTTTCGGAGTGACATGGATACCTATTGGTGGAGTATTGTTTCCACTGCCATTCTTCCTGCTCATATTGTTAAGGGAACGCGTGCTTCCCAAGATATTCTGCAATGGATATCTCCAGGAACTGGATTCTTCAGAGTACGAAGAAGTTGCTGGTGCGCCTATGGACCCCACTGAAGTCCCATCTGAAGTGGATGATGACTCAGACATTTTCTTTGATGCTGAGTTATTGGATGAGATGACTACCCACAGGGGAGAGATGAAACATAGAATGAGCTTCACAAGTGAAGACAGATACTAACAGGTAAAACAATTCTAGAACCTAAAGAATACACCTCTTCATCACACAACTAGCTTTCGATATATATATCCTTTTATAGTAAAAATATGGCATTGATGAATCTATTGAAAAGTGGACAGGTTGATCCAGAAGGTGCCACAAGACCATGATGATGAGTTTGGCTGTTGGTCGAGACCATACATATATATACAATCATATAAAAGGATGTGTTCTCCCATGTTAAGAGAGATCCTCTGGAAAGTTTTGCGCACGCTTCTTTGTATAGTCAAGTATTGATGTTGAAGATCATCAATCATCTTCTATATAAGGAGCCTGGAATGATTCGGTGAAGCAAGGGATCAAGGATTTGTTTGAGCCCTGGAACAGACTCTGATCAAGTTTAGCAGCAAAATAACTGGGAATTGATTGTGTCAACTATCAAGAGTTGTTTTGTTTTTATTTTTTGGTTTGCTTCCCTTTTGAGAAATATATCAAAAGGGATAGGTGGGTTTGGAGGAAGTGTTTAGGATAAAGAAAGTGGAAGATCAAGGAAATGAAAAGAGTTTCCATCTTCCACTATTCTTGATGTATATCCCTTTTGTTTTTTGCCTAATGATGTGTATCCCTTAGGATGATAGGTAGGATAACAATTCACTGTATGGTTGTTACATGAATTGAGTGCATTAAACACTTTTTTGTTTTAGTTGAGACAGAGTCCTGGACCTATTCTTTATGTGATAATGTAAATTGAAATGCTCCTACATCTTTTACCTATGGCTGTAAGTGCCTATTCTTTACAGGGAAGATTTTCAATGCTGTTATGGTATAACACTGTCAATCAGTTACTGTTTTAATATTTACCCAAAAAAAGTTACTGATTTAATTAATGGTTTCAGTGTAATGTAATCTTTCTCAAACTATGAGGGGAAAGCCTTTTAATGAGCTTAAACATTGATGTAGTAAAATATTTACTTATCTTCTGCCGGCCAGGGAAGGGAAAAAAGGTTACTAGAAGAGATGGTGAATTTAAAATATGAGAACGAGTTTTTCGAAAAAAAAAGTGAGGATGTAGGCTTTTATCTTAGCTTTTTAACACAAATTAAATTAGAACGTGATATTTATGGTGACAAAAAAAACTATATATGTTTTTCATCTCTCATTAAAGCAAGTCACCCTTTAATTTAATTCTACTCAATTTGGTCCAGTTAGTAAACGAGTTTGACTCATAGCTACTCCTTTTGACCCTTATTATAAGACACCAACTATCAAAAGAATTTGGTCTTTATTGTAAAGCACCAACCACAGCATTAATTGCATTTCCCAATTTACCCTCGTAATTAATAGATTTCCAAAGTCGTTAAAATTAATTCATATATTATTTAATGAAGGGTAAAATTGAAAAAATGGTATATGTATGCCTAGATTTAATAACACAGCCACCAATTCTTGGTTTGTGAAAATTGGTTGTTGGTGCCAAGGATTAGATTGAATATATTGTTGTGCATTCAAATCTCGTCAATGTGAAGACCTTGTTTGTGAACGATTCTATAAGAGTACTTCTATAAGTATTATTTGAGTCAAAATTCGGGACTCAACTCATATAAACTTTTTATTATATAAAGAAAAATATTATTTCATTCTTTATTCTTTCTTAAGTACATACTCCAACAAGGAGGGTACTAGTGTAGTGTGGGCCTTGGATTAGACAGAAAGGTGGGAGTGAGTACTAATCAATGCAAGACCCAGCTCACAAATTTAAAGAGACGAATTTGTTTTTTATCAGAAAAAGAGATGAATTTTTTTTATCCATACTTGACAAGTGAGAGACTAATCTCCGCTGATTTGTAGGCACCTCAAAAGATGGGGCAGTTGGTCTGAGAGAATTAATGCTTCTCCATACCCAACACTAATAATCGAACCTCAGACAATTGGTTAAGGGTGAATGAGTCTTTGTCACTCAAACACACACCCCAAGTTAAAAGAGATGAATTTTTTACTAAATGTAAAACATATATTTCTTATTTTTTTATTATTCACCAACCAGTAATCTGGCGTCTATTACAATCAACTAATCCGGCTCGAAGGGTATGATTGTTGCCCACATAGGCAAATGAAAGGTCTTCCCAATCCTTAGGTATGTTGTATAGCCCACTTAATAGTACTCATTTCTTACTTTTGAATAGACAATAACAATGGTTGGAAAAGTTAAATCTTAAAACGTTGTCGTATAGGAGAGTGAAGGCGGTTTTGGAGGAAAGAGCAAAAAAGAAGCCCTTGCCCGTAGAAGTGAAGAATCATCGAGAGACATCAGACAAATCTCTAGTGAATCATTGAGAGACGCATCTATTCAATTCAATGGCTTCGTTCTTGCAGTCATTTCTGGATCCACGGAAGAACTGGCTCGCTGCTCAGCACATGAAATCCGTCTCCACTCGCCTCCGCAAATACGGTTCCTCTTTCGAATCCCTAATTCCTTATTTCCTCAAATCATTACCTATCTCACCGCTTTCTCTTTGATTTTGTGAATTAGGGCTCCGCTACGATGATCTCTATGATCAGTACTACGATCTGGATGTGAAGGAGGCGCTCAATCGGCTGCCTAGGGAGATCGTCGACGCTCGCAATCAGCGTCTTAAGCGCGCCATGGACCTCTCCATGAAGCACGAGTACCTCCCTGACAATCTTCAGGTTTCATCAAATCAATCAACTATTTCTCAAAATGAGCTTTTTTGTTTTTTTTTTAAATAATAATACAATCTATTGGATTGAATTTCTGACAATTGTGCTTTATGAGAAATTAATTGCTGGTGTGGCCTGGCCTTGGATTAGATAGAAAGGTGGGAGTGACTATTAGTTTCATTAGCTATCGTACCTGGAAATAATGGTGAATATATTATATATGTGACGGAAATTATAATATTTTGAACAAGTGGACTTTATGGTCTTGGAAGCTCAAACCTTGGATCATGCATCTTTCTTGCATATATGAAAAGGGGCTATTTCATGACTGAAATCTCAAAGCCTTGTTTAAAATACAAAATTTGAGCTTTTTTACATTTCCAGGGTGGATTTTAACTGAACAACAAAAAAGAACTGGAAAAGATTTCTTTGAATTTTATTAATTTTACACTGATATTATTCATATAGAAATTGTTGTCTGCTGATTACAATTACTGAAACAAAATGGATTTACGTTGAATCATGTCAATGCTAATCAACAAAAATAGTACATATTGCATTAAATAATGTTGATGTTAATGTCGTTCTTGTTTATGACAGGCAATGCAGACGCCATTCAGAAGCTACCTTCAAGAAATGCTGGCCCTTGTAAGTACTGACTAACTAGATTGGGAGATATGTGGTCACGGTTGTGGGTGTTACCATTGTAAAATACTACTACAATTTATTGGCTGATTTTACAAGTTATGATTACATTTATCCGTTGCCTTATGGTCATGTTTTTCAGTGCTTACCAGAGGACATAGCATGAGAACGTTGATTATAATTTTGTTTTACATGGCATGGATCTTTTTTCCCTGATCTCTGTTGCTCCAGTGTACTTGACTGTCTTATTCTCAACTGCCTCATGACTTGACAATGTTCTGCCATAGCTTGGACTTTCTTTTTTCTTGCTTGGTATAATTGTTAGGGTAAGATTGAATGTATTTTTTGCTACCTAAACATGTTGTCAAGTTGGCATGCGACACGTGTTGAGAATGAGCCAAAGCAATGTTTTATTGTAGAAAACATTGCCTTTCCTGTGGAAGAAAAAACGTGCATGATAACTTCCCCCAGAATAATTGTATGGTATGGGCTGTGCTCAAAGCTTCATACGCATGTTCATGTAATTGTTTTAAGGATGATGATTAAATAAAACAATGTTTATAGATGTGTTGAATTGGATGCTTGGATATTACTTGTTTTGAAAATTGTCGTAAGACTTTTGTTTTATGAGCCACTAGATATCATTATTGATCAGAGTTGCATGAATATGAAGAAGGGTTAATGTTTAATCATTGTAGTCTCTGCCCCTAAACTGCTTTGCTGCCCACGTTTTGCAGGTTAAGAAGGAGAGGGCAGAGCGTGAGGAATTGGGAGCTTTGCCACTTTACCAAAGAACCATTCCTTAAGAGCTTCATATCTTGCTTGAAATTGCTTCGATTGGAGCAACATCTAGTTTGAATTTGTATGGTTGTTTGGTAGTTTCTTTTTATTCTGTTTTTCACTGGGAAAGAAAGATGGGCAACCTGTTTGCCTTTTCCAAGTTCATGAACCGCATTTTTGAAAGGCGGGACACTCGTCCTCAAACGCTATCTAAGATCTAATAAATAATAATATATATAGAACCAAAATACTCTTTTCGGAGTAAAGTTTCAGTCCAAGTTATGATATAGTCTATTGGTATATATGGGATTTTCTTCTGTGTTTTAACTGATAGTGGTATATATGGTCGGATGGTGCATGGTAAAACTAAATTATTGATCCTATTGCGTTTGCGTGCAATGTTGCCTCTTGGGATATTCATTGCAGTCAAACTTTAACTAGGCCCCTTGAAGCCTTGAAGGGGGCCTCAATACATGAAATGCTTGATAAAGCGTTGATGCTACTGTAATAGTTCTAAAAGCGTGATCGATTTAATTGATTTTGTTGGATTTTACAGATACTAATCTGGAGAAGCAGTCCACGCTTTCACCTTACATTTTTCCAATAGAGAATAAATCAAACAGCAATCGGTGAATAATAATGCCATAACCTTCCAAGATTATGGTAAAAATGAAGAAAAAAAATCACTTCGTTGTTGTGCCTCCACCATTTGACATAAGGCTCCCCAACGACTAGTCCCTTCTTCCACTCATTAACATTGAAGTGTTTCAGCAATGAGGTTAAGCGAGACTAATTCCACACAATTTGATAAATTAAGATTCGAATTCTTGAAGGAAAAGGTGTGCACGTTTAGTGTTTGATAACACATCAAATTAGATTACTTCTAAAAGATGAGAAGCAGAAAGAAAAGAGGGCAGTGTCTATTTTCAATTATAGAGAGTGGAAATGCACATAGAATTCATGTCGGTGTAGGCTTTAACCACCATTATTCACCAAAGATGAAGTGAACTTGATTTGGGGAGAGGTTCATGGGATCGGTCCCCTTCTCAGACACATGCATATGAACTCATATGACACCATGAATGAGCTTTAGTAACATAGCGTTGTCCGTCCAATCACACTGTTAGCTAGCTTTGCCTAAATGCAATAGCACGTGTCTACATGACCCCCTCTTGACTTCTTCAACTTTTTTGCAATCCATGTCTGCTCAATCATATGGACCGATTAAATAGAGGGAGCATATAAATCACTGTTAATACCTCTTGACTTCTTTTACTTTCAAGCACCAGTAGAAAAGAAATACTTTAATTTCCAAAAGTGATTGTCGGCAGTTCAATACAGCTGACATTGTTTGCTAGCTCCTATACTTTTTTCATTGCGCTGAAAATTCCAGTTTACTAGAGAATGTAAGTGTTTTATTTTTCAACAACTTAACTTTCATATATATTATCTCCGTTGGTAAATATAAGATCACCTTCCTAATTTGATTAGATTAAAGATGTAAGTTAAGGTGGTTATTAATATATGATATTACCAATTCATCCTAAGTATATACCTTTATGCTCAATCTTCTACTCTTACTTGTTTATTATAGATTAGTATTAATAGAGTTCATTTGGAAAAAATGAGAAAAAATAAAAAAGTTGGTTATACTCCCTCCGGTCCTAAATATAAGACCTAATTGACTTTTTTGAAAAATCATAAAAAACAGCAAAATAAGTTAATTAAAAATTAATTTACCTAATTTTTTCCCTTAAACTAGTTTATTTTACTTATAAACTAATGGATAATCTAAAAATATATCAAATTTGTCATGATTTAATAGACTATTTTGCAACCTTAACCTCTCCAAAAAAAAGTAATATAGGTCCTATATTTAGGACAGGAGGGAGTATTTAAGAACAAATTGAAATTTGAAAGTGATCATATATTTTTGGAACGGTGGGAGTGTATATATTCGGGATAAGATTCAGTACTTCGTTTGCCAGCATAAGATGATGCACTGCACATGTTATGTTTCTTCCTTGCATCTTACATGTTGAGCTCAATCACTCATATCATAACTGCTATATTAACTAGCATCACTTTGTTTGTTTCATTTGCTAGCCACCTAAGCTAAACCAAAAAATATGTAAAAACAAAACTGAAACTCCGATGAATAATGAATGAACCTTTGTTTTAATATATCATTTAGCTTAGTTTCACATCATATCATTTCTCCGAGCGTCATGATATATTTTATAATATCTGTACGTCTAATAATACAACCAAAAGTTGGTCATGCATGTCTACCGCTCGGAGAGGAGACCATATCAAAATCATTACTATATGAAAAGACAGAAATACCCTTTGAATGATGCAAGTGTAATGGTGGGGAGATATGGCAGGCATGAAAAAAGTATAAAAAAGGAGAGGAGATGCCAAAATTATTGCTACTTTTAATGACATAAACGCCCTTTAAATTAAGCATATGTAAGGTCGACAAAGGTAATGTGGGATTAAACCAGTTTTAGTTGTTAAGTTTCCAAACTCTTGCCAGTTATAGCAAGAAAGACAAGATTCATTTAATGGGGAGTCAAATCATACCGAATGATTGTATAATCTAATCATAATTGAATTTACAAGATCAATGGCACATTGGAAAATTCACACAAAATCCGAGTGCATTGTGGTGAGTGTGCATGCATATAAGCCCATGCTAGGCCCTTCAGTATACAAAGCAATGTGCTTCTTCTTTTCCACTAAATCAATTTCTCTCAACATGTCTTCCCTTATCTTCCTGTCTCTTCTTCTGCTCTCCTCCTCCTTCCATGTCTCCACCTCCCTTTCTGACGGTAAGCCACTCATTATTCACATCACCTTCAATCTTCATCTAGGCATCTCAATTCATAATGTAAAAAAAAAAAAAGTACACTTCATTTACACCAAAGAAAAAAATTGATTGTTTTTACAATGATGCAGGACTAGTGGCAAATGGGAATTTCGAGCTGGGACCGAAGCAATCGGAGATGAATGGCACGGTGGTTATCGGTGGCAGCCGGTCCATACCGGAGTGGGAAATATCAGGCTTTGTGGAGTACATAAAATCAGGACAGAAGCAAGGTGACATGTTACTAGTGGTCCCAGAAGGAGGCTATGCAGTGAGGCTAGGAAATGAAGCTTCCATTAAGCAAAGGTTGAAAGTAGTAAAAGGAATGTACTATTCTATTTCCTTTGTAGCTGCACGTACTTGTGCTCAAGAGGAGCAATTAAATGTGTCTGTTGCTCCTCACTCTGGTGTGCTTCCAATGCAAACTCTGTATAGCAGTAGTGGTTGGGATGCTTATGCTTGGGCCTTCAAGGCCCAATACCCTGAGGTTGAGATGCTTATTCATAACCCAGGAGTTGAAGAGGACCCAGCTTGTGGCCCACTTATTGATTCTGTTGCTGTTAAAGCCTTGTACCCTCCAAGACCTACTAACAGTGAGTTCTCTCAAACCTTACTACCATTTCTTTTCTAATAATATTAATATTCCAATTATAATTATAGTTGTACAATTTAACTAATATTAATAAACTAGAACGAATTAATTTAGTTTCTCCTCTTAGAAAATACAATTGTTGGGAGGATAATAATCGTTTAAGTCATAAACTTCAAAAGAGATTTATATCAAGTTCAAAGTCATTTGAAGATGACTTAATTGTAAAAAAATATTTAACGGGTTTCAACCTCCATAATGATAAGAATGTATGTTCAAATCACAGGAAGAGAGGAGACAACCCTATGTGGACAACACCCCTACCCCTCAAGTCCAAATTAGTCGATTGTCAATAGGACTCAAATTACCGGGCGGTGTTTAATAAAAAAAATATTTACATTCCAAACTTGTGTAAGTTGGCCAAACCCCCTTTATTAGGGTCAAAACCTGCTGGTTAAATGTCCTTTCTTCACGTTGGTGGTAAATTTTGGCACATGTTTATTGGTTTCTATTAGCCAAGCAATAATTCCATTGTTCTGTGGTCCACAAGAGGTAGGTAGACGGGGTGTTTAGTGATATTTATGCATCCCAGTGATGCGTTAATGCTTCATGTAAGGATTACTGATACAAACAGACTGGCTTTAAATCCTGTCTAGTTTATAATAGCAACCTGATCCCAATTTTTTACTGTCAAGAATTAACTACTACGTGAATGTTTAGATTTCGCCTTTTTTTTGGCCGAAATTTAAATTTCGCCTTTTCACCTATTATAGTAAGTCATAAAAAATGAAGTTATGAACTTATGATACATGTGAAATTAATTTCCCTCAACGTGGCGGTTATACCTTATAGCTTCTTCAATCATCATTGTGTATGCAGAGAACATACTGAAGAATGGTGGGTTTGAAGAAGGACCTTATGTGTTTCCAAACACATCATGGGGTGTACTAGTACCACCAAACATAGAAGATGACCATTCTCCATTACCTGGATGGATGGTGGAGTCTCTGAAAGCCGTGAAATACATAGATTCCGATCACTTCACGGTGCCTCAGGGAAGAAGAGCAGTGGAGTTGGTGGCAGGAAAAGAAAGTGCAATAGCCCAAGTGGTCAGAACAGTCCCTGGCACAAGTTATGTGCTTTCATTTGCAGTGGGAGATGCTCAGAATTCATGTGAAGGGTCACTTATAGTTGAAGCATTTGCAGGGAAAGATACTATAAAAGTGCCTTATGAATCCAAAGGAAAAGGAGGGTTTAAGAGAGCTGCGCTTAAATTTGTTGCAGCTAGCCCAAGAACTCGCATAATGTTTTTGAGCACATTCTACACTATGAGAAGTGATGACAATTCTTCTTTGTGTGGGCCTGTCGTTGATGATGTTAAGCTCTTGAGTGTACGTAAACCATAACAAATTGATCCAGAGAGTTATCATGATATGTAGTTTTATATATATGAGCCTTTGGTTATGCATACTACGCGATTATGTTTTTCCTTTTTTGTTTTAAAAAGAATTGTGTTGGTGTGATCTCGATTTCATATATATTGAAAATTATGTTTAGACTTTAGACTTTTATGTATACAATGGCGTGTTTGAAACAAAATGTGTGTATATGCATGCTTCGGCCAACTAAATCAAACAATTGTGGTATCAAAGGAAACACGCAATGGGTGTGCATGTAATCATTAAATGAAAAGTGACTTATTTTTTATATAATTTTTTGTATAAGATTGAAAATAAATCATATTTTGTAAGGAGATTTGTGTTTGGGTTTGATAAGTCAAATTGAAAACAAGTCAAATTGTATAAAGATATTTAAATTTATATTTGGATAAACGTGAACAGACGAGTACTTTTAACATGGATTAAAGAAGAACATATTTGGTTAGACTTTCTTGGCGGATTAATTCCTTATTTTGACAATTCTAAAAATCAATTACTCTTTTGACTATATAAATTTTCATATATGTTTTAGCTAATAAAATTTACTGGTTGCAGGAAGAATAATTAGAAACTATGCTGGTATTGTTATCAAAAAGAAAAAAGAAACTATGCTGGTAAATATGAGAAGAAGTTTGGCCAAAATACACAATTTTCTTACAAAGATGTAGTCATACATGCTAAAGAGCAAGACAAACATAAAACATAAATAACCAAACACGTGAGACTCTCTTATTTTTATTACATACTCTTATATTTTATAGAGAGATCCCGTACTCTCTTATTTTTATAACACCAAAGTATACTCTTAACATCTTACAAGATTCCCTTATTTTGTAGTTGAAAGTATGTACTACCTCCGTTCCTAAATATAAGATCACTTTGGCTAATTTGGAGAGATTCAGGAAGACTTCCAATGAATTAGGATTACATGATCTTCCCAAAATACCCCTCACTTAAATTTAAAAAACAAATAGGGATTTGAGAGAGAAGTGAGGGAGCTAAAAAATATAGGGGTAATTTGGACAAAAATTGAGACAAAATAGAAAGTGATCTTATATTCAGGAACTTATTCACTTCCCCAAAGTGATCTTATATTTAGGAACGGAGGGAGTATGTAGTATGGAGGCTTATAACCAAGTGGGGTTTTAAAAGTGTGGCTTATTGTCAATTGATGATTGGTCTTTATATTTTGTATTGCTGCGAGGTTGCTTCTTATCCTCTGGAGGTGGTGAATTCAGATGCAGAGATAATGATGTTGGAGGCGGAGGCGGAGGCGGAGGGAGGCGGAGTAAAAAATAGCAATTAACCTGATTCCAATTTTTTATTATCAAGCATTAACTGCTACGTGAAGGTTTCAATTTCACTTTCCCTTTATATATGTCTGCAGAAAAAAAGGTTATGATAAATGTGAAATTAAATTACAGGATCTAGCAGTTACAAATTATAACTTACTATAGCTTCTTATTGATTCCAATTCATGTGAAGGGTCACTTAGTGAAAGCATTTGCAGGGAATGATATCATAACAATGCCTTATGAATCCAAAGGAAAAGGAGGATTTAAAAGAGCAGCGCTTAAATTTGTGGCACTGGCATCCAGCCCAAGAACTTGCATAATGTTCGTGAGCACATTTTACACTATGAGAAGTCATGACAATTCTTCATTGCGTGGGCCTGTCATTGATGATGTTAAGCTCTTTTTTTGTTCAGAATGATGTTAAGCTCTTGAGTATGTATGTGAGCCTTTCGTAATGCATACTAGCGGCCTATGATTATTGTTTTAATTGGTGTTGGTGTGATCTGGATTATACACACTCACACACATATTATATATTCTGTTTTTTGCTTTAAAAAGTATGGTGTTGGTGTGATCTGTTTCGGCCTACTAAATCAAACAATTACGGTATTAAAGGAAATACAATGGGTTGTAATTACTCCCTCTGGTCCTAAATATAAGACTTAATTAACTTTTTCTGGAAAATCCTTAAAAAAGCAAAATAAGTTAATTATAAATTGATTTACCTAATTTTTTCCCTTAAACTAGTTTATTTTACCTATAAATTAATGGATAATCTAAAAATCTATCAAATATGTCATCATTTAATAACCTATTTCGCAGCCTTAATCTCTCCAAAAAAAAAGTCAATTAGGTCCTATATTTAGGACCGGAGGTAGTACTATTTAAAAAGTAACTTATTTTAAATTTGAATTTTGTATAAGAAAGATTAAAAATAAATCAGATTTTGTAAGGAGATTGTGCTTGATACCTTGATTAAAAAGCGGTTGGCAAGCTGATGTGCGAATGTCCTACTTATATACTCACACACACACATTCTTAAGAGATCCCACAGGGAAAGCACACACAACCAAAAGGTTTAATGGCTGAATAATCGATTTCTTTCTTCATCAAAACTGAAAAAGGAGTCCGGCCCTTCAACACTGGTGTAGGTAGGCGATTGATTAAGTAAGTGGAGGTCTGAAAAGCATCTACCCAATAAGTTAGAGGAGCTCGAGCTTGAGCAAGGAGAGTAAGTCCCATCTCAACCACATGCCTATGTTTTCGTTCTCCTCTTCCATTTTGCTATGAGGTGTAGGGACAAGTGTATCTCATTTGAATTCCTGCAGAATTAGCCACTGTAATAAAAGGTTTGTATTCACTGCCATTATCACATCCAATCATTTTGATTTTCCTTTCAAATTGATTCTCAACTTGACTTTTAAAAACATTAAAAGCTAACAATGCTTCACTTTTATGTTTCAGAGGGAAAAGCCAAGTATATCGGCTAAAATCATCTACAAACAAAATATGAAAACGGTGCCCATTCACTGATTGAACAGGTGAGGGTCCCCATAAATCTGTATGAACAAGCTCTAATGGTGTAGATGCACGAGACACAGAGATTGGATAAGGCAGAAACTTAGATTTTCCCATTTGACATTCTTCACATACAAAAGTATCATCAATTTCTACTTTTTCATTACATTGATTCAACACTTCTTTCAAAACTCTATTACTTGGATGTCCTAATTTGCGATGCCAATGTATAAAATCACCAACATCTTTGATTGAATTTGAAATGGCAGCATAGGTGGCAGCCTTCTTCTTTCTCAACTTCTCTTCTTTTTCTTCACTGTCCATCGGGTACATGCCTTCCCTGGTCTGCCCTTGCATTAGAAGTTGACCCGTCATCTTGTCCTTCACATCACATGTTTTGTTAGTAAACACTATATCAACCTGATTATCTTCTGTAAGTTTATTGACACTGAGTAAATTTTTTGTAGTTGCAGGTACTACAAGAACATCATTCAGGCTAATTTTAGAGGAAGGGAGAAATTTTTTACCAATGCCAGAGATTTTAGCTTTTTCACCAGTACAAGTGTAGAGAAAGGACTTACCAACTGGGGTGAAATGATCAAGCTGAGAAGGATGTGACGTGACATGGTAATTAGAACCACTATCCATGTACCATGAAGGGTCACTTACTGTCTGTGGTGATGCATAATAAGCATTTGGAGAGAAACCAGCATTGAAAGATCTATTTGAATCTGAGGGAGGTTTAAAGGAACGATCATAGCGGCGGAAACAATTTCGGACATGATGTCCTACCTTCTCACACAAATCACAGTAAGGTTTGTTTTCTCCGCCAGTGTTGTGACCTCTGCCTCTGCGGCCTCGGCTTCCTCGTGAGCCACCACGCCAAGGACCACGATTAGTATAACCAAAGTCTCCTCTGGATGCAGGATAAGAAGAACGAGATTCTGAGGTAGTGCGCTGAGCAATGTGAGCTTCTGGCAGAATGGACAGAGATGCAAGTAGTGGCTTTCCCAGGCTAGAAGTGAGGTTTGACACTCAATCCAGGAGACATCACGACCCATTAGAGGAGCAACAATAGGATTATACTCACCAGTGAGTCCTTTGCAAGTGTACATAACCAAGTCATTGCTGGAAATTGGTGCTTCAGCCATAGTAAGTTGATCTGATATACCTTTCATTCTTCCTAAAAATTCTTCCATCTTCATACCCCTTTTTCAATTGAACCAATTTGTGTCTTTAGCAGCATGACACGTGCTCTGGAGGATGCACTTGTCAATTCTTTGGCTCCAATCCAAAGATCATAGGCAGATTTGCAGTGAAGCAGTTGAGCTTGGATGTCCTGTGACATGGCATTTCTAAGCCAACCAAGGAGAAGTCTATCCAAAGCATACCATTCTTCATATTCAGGGTTTTCAACAACTCCATTAGCACTAGTGACAGATTTTGGAGGAATAATAGCAGTGCCATTAATATGCTTCTGCAATCTGTTACCTTCAATAAGAGGCAAAACCACTGACTCCCACACAAGATAGTTGTCACGTTCCAACTTGACAGTGACATTTTGGGAAGATGAATTGAACAGTGTAAAGTTTCTGGTTGTGACAGAAGGAGGATTAGAAGAATCTGAGGTGGAAGAGGAATTTGACGCAGTCGTCATTGGAGTCGCTCTGATACCAAGATAGAAATTAGGTTAAAGTAAATCAGCCTCCTTAGATTATGGTAGGCTGTTGTACTTGTATTTATATGCTGACAAAATGGGTACAAGGAGAAAGGTAACCCTAGAGAATATTCTCTAGATATACCAAAGGAATATTTACAGTTGTACAAATTACTAAAATAGTACCCTATAAGACAATTATTATTTACAAGTACTGTGATTCTCTAATTTCAATTGATTGGTCTTCATATTTTGTATTGCTGCGAGGTTGCTTCTTATCCTTTGGAGGTGGTGAATTCAGATGCAGAGACAATGAAGTTGGAGGCTGAGGCGGAGGCGTAGGTGGACGAGGGTGAGGAACAGGCATTGAAATTTTCTCTTCACTTTGTGAATTTTCTGTAGATGATGATGAATCTAATATTGGGTGATTGTCAATGGGTAGACGATGGTGATGATGAACCTGTGAACTTTCAAATGGAGGCTTATAGGTGTAATCATGTAATTGATCAGCGAAGCTTGAAGTGGTGAGGAACATCACTCCAAAAACAAACGCTAGCAAAAGATGTTTAGAGGACATTGTTGAGTTGAAGTTTTAATTTGTTGGTGCATCTCTTATTTCCCCAATACAATTTATAGTGGAACTAGGGTGTGATAGGAATTCGTTTAATTTGTACTTTTTGCAAGACTTAATAGTTGATGTAGATATTTCTCACACACACACACATGTATGTTAAATTAAGGTTGACTGGTTGAAATGTAAAGACACCTATAATAATAGTTTCTGCACAAAAATACTCAAACTTAAAATGTAAAGCAGAGAGAACTCAATCGTTTAAAGTATCAAATGGCCATCACTTTTTTTAATGAAGAAAAAGACAGTAGATCCGAGAAATAAAAAAAAAACAAATGTAAAAATTTTTAATGAATGTGTTATTTTTGCTTAGGCTTTTCAAGTTTATTTGTATTCTACAACCAAAAATGCTTGAAAGTATATTTACGCATTGGGTATAATTCTAAAGTATTTTTACACCTTGCCCTTTTATTTATAACTTCTTTTCGGAAAAAAGAATTTTTTACTCTTCAGTTAAATATAAGTATGTGTGTGTGATTTTTTATGCATTAGGTGAACATAGATATAGATGGTGGGATTGAGAATCGAAAATGACTTAATTTATCCCAATAAACTATGAATGGCTAATGTTTTTCGAATTAGTCGATATTGAAAATTTTATTTGTCAAAATTATGTAATAATTTTTTATACACAAAATGTATAAACATTAAACACTATGTATGCAAGTTTTGCACACATTGATCATTGTTTATTTGATTACGTCCTTCCTATATTAATAAAACTTTCAATTTTCAATGGAATCTTTTCCTCAATTTTTTATTTGGTCAAATAGTAAGTTCACTTTGTCATGTGTTATAAGGTCGTGGATTCCAATCAGTGTTGTTGCATAAAACAATGGTAAGACAACCTAGTTTATTTCCTTCCCCAACACCCTCACCAAGTATATTCTCGCACTAAAGGGAAATTTTATTGCAATACAATAAATCATGAAGTTTTATATGATAGTAAATGTTGGGTTTTAAAGAGATAATATGAACATAAACTAACGGTAGGTGAAATGAGAATGTTGATATGGATGTGTGATCTAACAAAAAATATAAAATTTGGTATAATTATATATGTGCATTATAGTGGCTTCTACTAGTGGGAAAATGATATAAAATCATTTGATGTAGTTTGGACATGTTCAAAAAAGACCATTAAATACGTTAGTGAGAAAGGTAGACCAAATAGCCTATAATTCAATTAAAAGAGAATGAGGTGTACCATTAAGAACGCTCACTAAAATTGTAGAGTGAGATCTCAGACTAATAACATATCTAATGATGTGGTAAGTAATAGAGCACATGAATTTTTACAATCCACATAACATACACTACTTAGTGCGATAAAATTTTGTTATTATTGTTGTGTATATATATTTAAGCAGTTTCAGTTCAATATATATATATATATATATATATATAAAAGCTGTGGTTATTCCATACCGGAAACGATAGCTGTACACTAAAGACTGATTCAAGTATATAGTCATTCAAACGTTGTAACTATGAGTGCTGATTGTAAATAAGATGTTAAAGTCTCATTGATAACCAATTCAAAAGATTTTCAACGTAACTATCAGAGAAATTATTTGCAAGTCATTTTAATTTTTTATAAGAAAAGCATTTAATACCCGACCATTGTTTTTCTATATATGCCTATTGGTATAATGATTTGCAGCCAATTTTTTCACACCAATTTGGGTTTTGATTGAAATCTTTTTTTTTTGCCAATAGGTTTTGATTGAAATCACCATTTACCAATTTTATTATATACATAGATGTCTTTCTGAAATACTAAAAGAACAAAAATTTCAGTTTATCTCAATTATTAAAAAGGTTCATTTATATTTGAAATTGCGTCAAATATTTGATTACATCTGCTTCATCTAACTCGCCTCTTAGAATATGGCTTTAGTTAGCCATGAATTTCAATCTTCAATAATGAAAAAGAGACAATATAAATAATGAATAAAATTAAAAATAAATTTCCACGCTCAATTAATTTGTGATAGGTTGAAATTCTTAGATAATTAAGAAGTTCTACACTTCTACCCAATGAACTGCTCCCTCCTCTCTCCTCTCCTTATTATAACACATCAACTACCAATTTCTCACAAACCAAGGAATGATATTTGAGTCTTAAACTTTATGTTAAATTTACCAAACTTCGCCGTTCATTAAATGACATGTTTCACATTTTCAATTTTCAATCTTAATTAATGACAAGGGTAAAGTAGGAAAAGAGCATTTAATGTGGCGGTTAATGTCTTATACTCCCTCTGTTCCTAAATATAAGATCACTTTGGTTAATTTGGATATATTAAGGAAGACAATAAAATTACATGATCTTCCCAAAATCCACTCAATTACTTAACTTAAAAAGGAGGAGAGGTTTTCAACGAAAAGAGTAAGTATAATGGTAGTTTGGACAAAACTTGAGATAAAATAGGAAGTGATCTTATATTTAGGAACTTATCCACTTCCCTAAAGTGATTTTATATTTAGGAACAGAGGGAGTATTAAGGATCAAATATTGTAGGTAGTTGGTGCCTTATAATAAGGACCTGGGGAGTACTTGAATAATTTTCTCTTAGATCTTAAATACCGTGTAAGTATTATTTTGTAACTTTGTGTCAATTTTAAAAGTGAGAAATTAACGGGGTTTGGATGGAAAATGACATGACAACTAATAGATAATAAGAATGCAAAATACTATTTCAATGTATTAAGATCCAATATCAAAACTTTTAAGTGTTGAGTGATTATTTGAAAAAACTTTTAAGTTGTCTAAACCTTATTTTGAGCCACATCGGGTAAAACTTCGAAGTATTTAAGAGTCAATTTGCAATCTATTTGGGTCATCAACTACCACATATAATTGAATGGCACGGTGGTCATTGGTGGCGGTCAGTCCATAGTGGAGTGGGAAATAGCAGGCATTGTGGAGTACATAAAGTCAGGAGAGTAGCAAGGTGACATGTTCCTAGTGATCTCAGAAGGAGGCTAAGCAGTGAGGCTAGGAAATGAAGCTTCCATTTAGCCAAGGTTGAAATTAGTAATGTACTATTCTATTTCCTCTGTTGCTCCTCACTCTGGTGTGCTTACAATGCAGACTCTGTAAAGCGTTAATGGTTAGGATGCTTATTCTTGGGCCTTGAAGGCCTAATACCTTGAGGCTGAGATACTTATTTTTAACCCAATAGTTGAAGAGGACCAAGCTTCGGCCCACTTATATCTTTTGTTGCTGTCAAGGCCTTGTACAACATTACTCATAGGGAATAGTGTGAAATAATTGAGACAATGTGATATGATACTCCCTTCGGTCCCTAATGTAAGAGCCCAAAATTTGAATGGTTTTGGTCCCTAATGTAAGAGCTCACTCCATATTCTCTCCTCATTTAATGCATTTTTCCCCACTTTACCCCTAACTCTCTTTCATATTTATTAATGCTTATATATTTCTCTTTCTTAAAAGTACTATAATAAATATGAGCAATTTTGGAAAAGAAGCATTAACTCTAGACACCCAACTAACATTCACATGTTTTCTTAAGAAGCTTGTTTTTTACGGCTAGCTCTTACATTAAGGACCGGAGGGAGTATTACACTAGAAGATAATTGTTTTCCACTATTCCTAATTATAAAATGCATCATCGTAACTCACAAAAAAAATGCATCATCGTAACTCACAAAAAAAAAATGCATCATCGTATGCTAAAACACATTAATTAATGTATCTATATTCCTTATCATCACTCTTTTGTTTGTTTATTATTAGAGCATTAATTAATGGTTTAAAGAAATGTTAACAAAAATAGAAAAAAAGGTATTGTACTTGGAAACAAGTTTTCCAAGCAAGTCATATGTTTAGGAACATTGGGAGTATTATTTTCTTGTTAAAAAGGAAACTTCAACGTAAACAAGTAGTGAACTGATTTTAAAAACTTGAAAGGGACTGTAAATCTTTTAAAAAAATGTGCTCCTTTATCTCTAATTCAAAAAGGTAACATGAGAATACAAGAGGTGACAAGGAAGAAAGTATCACTTTTTTTTCTGTTTTAAATAAGATAATTTTAGAAAACCTTTTAATGTAAATTAAATAGGGTTTGACAGTTGCTTGTATGTGTGGAAGGTGTCGAACACCCACAACACTCATTCAAAAGAACAATTACCCTAAGTTAATAATTTAAAAAAATTAAAAATGGGCTTTATATTTATTTTAATTACCCAAAAAAGAATATACTAACGCCCGAAAGGACATTAATGAGCGATAATGCAGGGGCACACTGGGCACACAAGAATCAAAACTCAAGCTAATCAACACATAGACGAGTGAGCCGAGCCGAGACGAGCCAATTTCGAATAAAAAAAAGCCGAGCCAATCAATTACAACACTCATTATGTTTACTTACTGTTTCCTAAATATAAGCATACAAGTCCTCTATTTCATAATTTTTATCAACAGTTAATAATAGACTCAAAGTCAATAATTATTTTTTATTCCATAGATTTATTATCAAATAACTTCATTATTTTAGAATCTTAAGCGAATATTTGACCCAAAAAAAAAAGAATCTGAATCGAAAAAAATTAATATTAACAGCATGATCAATAATTCAATATGAAGAATGAATAATGCAATATTTTAATAAAATTCTTTCAAAACATGCACAATTCAAAATGAAGGGAGGAGATATAATCCAAGGGCGGAGATTGGTGCGTTAGGTTGACGCTTTGACTAAGAACTCTCTCAAACTGAAACCCTTACCTTATAAATAATCCCACCCTCTCTTCCATTCTCTTCTCACTTCAAAATCTCTACTTTACTTTCTTTCCGCCTTTTCTACTTTTCTTCTTCTTCTTCCATTCTTCCCTCATGGTATGCTTCCTTTCTTCCTTCCTTTTCCAAATCTCTCTTCGTTTCTCTTTCCTTATTCTTCTGATTTTTCTTTTCTTCGCAGCCCAACCGAAACGGTAATAATAAAAGCTGCAATTTTTATTTAACGAGTTTCTTTTTTGTGGTTTTCTACGTTTTTGCAGGCTTTGCCTAATCAGCAGACCGTTGACTACCCCAACTTTAAGCTCGTAATCGTCGGTGATGGTGGAACTGGTGCGTTTGTTTCATTTCTCTACATTTTATTTTTCTTGGGATTTATTATTATTATCATCATTATTATTATTAGGGTTTCTAGGGTTTTTCGTGTTCTGAGTAACTTCTGGCAAAAAAAATTGTAACTTTATATCTTCATGTTGTTATCTGAGCTTTAAAAGTAATATCTTTATACAACAAAGTTATCTTTTTTATTTGTAATCCTACGTGTTCTGTTTTTTTTTTGGCCTGGAAGTTTTGTATATGTGATCAAGTTGGAGATTGATGGATTTTGTTTTTATGGAATTGTTTTGAATAATGCAGGCAAGACGACATTTGTGAAGAGGCATCTGACTGGAGAATTTGAGAAGAAATATGAACGTGAGATTTATGTTTGTATATGTTAATTAGGGGAGATTGTGGTTTTCATAAATATTGATCTTGGCTCATTCTTTTGTTCTGATTGCAGCCACCATTGGTGTGGAAGTCCATCCATTGGATTTTTTCACAAACTGTGGGAAGATTCGATTCTACTGCTGGGATACAGCTGGACAAGAGAAATTTGGTGGCCTTAGAGATGGATATTAGTGAGTTGTGATCCATAGAGCTAAGTTGTGTTTGTTTGGATTTTTTTTTTGGTAGATGTGTTTACCTGTTATGTTGTGGCAATATGATTGCGTATATTTTATAAAATATTATTGTGGACACATCAATGTTTGTAGAATCATGCTTAGGTTGAGTTGTTCCGTTTACCTTATCCACGCATATGTTATTTATGTGTTATTGATAGTGATAGCTTTGAATTTGGCTTTTATTTTACATTTTATGATAACTGTGCACAACGTCCCTAATTATGAACTTGATCAAGATAAATCTTTGGGTCATTGTGTCTTGTATTTCTAGCTCGACAGTTTTTCATTAACAGGTTCTAATTTTGCAATGACATGCATGAAAAAACAGCACTCACATTTTTTGAGTGTGTATTTGCTTTGTTTCGTTTATAACTTTTAAATGTGTTCCATAATGCAGTATCCATGGGCAATGTGCAATAATTATGTTTGATGTTACTGCTCGGCTGACATACAAAAATGTTCCTACTTGGCATCGTGATCTTTGCAGGTCAGTAATTGAAACCCATTCATATTTCTGCTTTCAGCGGTAATAATCTGCACCAATAGTATCTTTACTGATTGTCTGGGTTTGCAATTTCAGGGTTTGTGAAAACATCCCAATCGTTCTATGTGGTAACAAGGTTGATGTAAAGAATAGGCAGGTGAAGGCAAAGCAAGTTACTTTCCACCGGAAGAAGAATTTGCAGTACTATGAGATTTCAGCTAAGAGTAACTACAATTTTGAGAAGCCTTTCCTGTACCTTGCCAGGAAACTTGCTGGGTTAGTTGCTGTTGATTTCTATTGTAGACCTCTATTTCCATTTTATTGTGTCCAGAACGTGTGTAACTTATATGTTACCTGTTGCCTCATTTGTTGCAGTGATGCTAATTTGCACTTTGTAGAATCTCCTGCTTTGGCTCCACCTGAAGTTCAAATTGATTTAGCTGCCCAACAACAGTAAGTTCCCCTGCAAGTCTGTGGATTATGAAAATTTTAAGCCATGTTATAATTTTTGTACCCATAATTTGAGGGTAAATTAGCAACTTTTTTAGAGAAATATCTGGTCAATTGTCTCGCGGGCAAGCTGGAATTACAGCTGCTTGATAAGGATTATATATGGAGCTAAGAAAATTACAGCTTAGTGTGTTGAATGAACTCTTTTCCTGATACCCTGTATTCTGTTAACTTTGCAGGCATGAGGCTGAGCTTGCTCAAGCTGCTAATCAACCCCTTCCTGATGACGATGACGATGCATTTGAGTAAAGTTCCATTGGATTCTGCAGAGCATATTCTCATAGGCGCCACTTCTGTGGAACTTTCTCTATACATGCTGCTGCTATTGTGTATTCTATCTAAGATACATGTTTTCTTGGATCTGTACGATTGAGGCATTGATGACTTGATATTTGAAGATTTGAAATTGCAATTCATCGTTTGATTATTCTTTTCTTCTCGTTTAACACCAACGGTTCTTTCATCTTTATTATATCCAATGTGGATGATATTATTAATTTATCTTAACTATATAATATTATAATGCTAGAATAAGATCTTAACTTTATCCCAATCTCCTTTTGTTGTTACTATAGATGAGCATTAGAGTTAACTTGAGAAAAAGTTGGAACAATTAGAAAAGGATATTATATTTATATTTAGAAATAAATTGTAAGATATAACTTTAAAAAAAAATAGGTAGACCAATATATGAGTAACTTTTAGTTTTTTTAATCTTTTTAAAAAAGTCAATTATATCTAATGTTAAGGAACAAAAAATTTGCCAAATATCAATTGAAAAAAATCTACGAAACAACTACTAGCATTACCCATCGGCCATTAAAAGTAAAAAAAGTTACATACAGTTCTATGCATTTAACATTATTTTTACCGAAATTATGATAATAGTAGCATGCTATTCTACCATAAACGACAAATGCCGAAGTCATCAACTGTAACTAGTAACTTACGAGTTCAGAAAAGTTGCACGACAAAAAAAGATAAATTAAAAGTGAGTCATGTTCAATTGATACGAACATAAATAAAACGACAATTACGTTACATGGTCCTGACTGCTCAGCCGAAGTAATCAAAAGAAGCATCAAATTCAAATCATACTGATAAATGCCAAAAATGAAACCACCAAGTATACTGTTGTGCTTGTGGGTGTCTGCAAGCCACGCCAGAAAGATTCGTCTTGTCTCTTGATGGATTCGTTCACTGCGTTTTACCAAAGCAACAATCGGAGTTGCCGAATTTTTGAATCCATGTGCAGCAAATTAGTTCGAAAGAATACCAAATAACTATATACTATCATCTATGATATACGTGTAAAATGTAAATTCTGGTCTACATATCTGCTTGCAAAATTACAGAGAAGATATTTCTGCAAAAAGTAAATAACTATCTCATTTTCACATCAAGTAACATTCCTTAACTTGACTAATTTTCAACCCAAAAAAAATTGCAAAATAATGCTAGAATATGATCTATACTGATCAATTTCCAACACGTTTAAAAAAGAGCATCCATCTTGCCCTTCAAAATTTTCTCATACAAAAAAAAAAACTTGACAGTTTGAATTTCTGACCGCAAAACTAATGAAAAGCATAACCTATCTGAATAATCAGGTCATTACTAAGCATATCAATAAAAATCTTGGCGCTTAGTGTAACCAATAAATATAATATCAGAAAAAAATCAACATCAAAGTGTGTCAATTATCAGGATAGAGTATGGCATTTCCAGAAACATAATCCACCTGACAAGCGAGAACTAGACTTCCGTGTCAGTTATATCACAGCAGCTGTCAGGAAGTTCATGTTCTGATATTGACACAGCATGTGTCCTTTCAAATCAAACCTGAAATAGACTATATATTTCAAACAGAAGCCAGGATAGTACACTGGTCAGAAATTTGTCATTCTTAACAAAATATGTAATAGATGTCATCAACTATTTGCCAGGAGAAAAGTGGCAAACCTAGAATCATGTTTAGCCTTTGGAAGCAAGCCATGCAGGCCTCCAACACTGGCCCTGGAAAATGTAGTCGATTCATCAATAGTTAAAAAGTAAAACTTCTGATGCTATCAAATAGATAGCAAATCAAGTTTACCCACATTATGTAAGATGCCATATTTTGTGTTGCACTACATAGACCTGTCGCCAATCCTTGACCATTGACTGGTTATAGAGAATTTAACTATCAGAGAGCGATATATTGCAGAGAGAAGCCAACAAGGATTAAGCACAAAAGCTGACATAAAAACATAGATAAAAGTTTCATATTTGATGGGTTTACAATGCCATAGCTCAACTCAAGCAGTGAGAATTCTAATAGCAAAGAAAAATCTTTTCAGCATTGTGATGAATTATTGTCATAGCTATCAAAGAAACAATTAGATAAATCCCTTGTAGGCTGTAGCTGCAGAAAATAGTTGCAAATAATATGGCGGTTCACAAATAATTTAAATGAAAAGTATCACTTAAATCTCAAATAGGCTCTCAAAAAAAAGGGAACTTCACAGCTTATAATAATTCACAATAATTTAGCAATTACAAGATAAATACCAACACATAGTTTTATTAATTGAACCTTACAAGGCTGTACATAGATCAAAACATAATATAAAATATCCTATGCAAACATTACTTGTGTAAACTATTGAAAAAGCTGACCAGAAGAAACTAAATTCCTTATCTCCAACAAGTGTTCATCATTTGAAATATGGAGTGAAATACGAAGATCAGTCAATAATAACTCTTGTTCCCAAGTTAGGGGACCAGAAGCATACATAGCTTTTAGAGTACTGCTATAAGCATGCAACTCTAACCTATGAATTCTGGCTGCTATATCCTCATTTGGATAAAGGGTACGTTTTTCTTCCTCACCTCCAACACTTAAAGACTCTCCATCGCTACAAAGACTATCTGCATCTTGGCAAGGACCTGCAAACATATCACTAGAGACTTTGTTTGGGCCACTACTTATCACACTACAACTGCCAACAGAAGACACATCACTACACGAATCATTAGAGTCAATGATTCTTTCAAGACAATCTGTGATACCATTATTAGGTTTCACCAATGCCATTTTATTAAATTGATATTGATTTGTGCCATTATTAAAGGAAGCAAGCATGCATTTTTCACCCACATGTTCACTTGGGTAAGCAACAGCATCTACCTTTTCAAGCACTTCCTCATTCCAAACAGCTCTCATTTTTCTTGGGTATGTATCAATGAGGGAGGAGCAATAGGGTGACACTCTCTTCAATGACGTGGATGACACTAAATGCGATTCCCGTAGCCCACTTCCATCCACTATGGGAGAACAATCATTTCTAGCCTTTGGAACTTCAGGTTTCATCTTATAGCAGTTAAGGCTCAACTTCTTGCCAGACTTCCCAACTCTAAAATTGCCCTGCAGTGCAAGTAAACACAGAAATAATCAAAACAAGGAATAGCATCAAATTTCAGAGTACTCAAGAAATATTTAATATTTACACTGACTCAAACAACTAACATTTATATATATAATACATAATAATCAACACATAACTTCCATTATGGAATAGATCAATTCAGACAGAATAAAAACCAACATAAGTTTGCAATATTCAAACAGATGAACGCAGAGTTTAGAGAAAATCCGCATGAAAATAATCATTTAAATATAACCAGACAGAAATCTACCTTCTGCATCATAATCCATTCATTGTTTTGCCAACATTGCCGTGCCCTTATATTAAACTTGTGAACACTTAACTCCTTGTAAGATGCCACCAACCTCACCAAATAAATGTCTGCACCGAGAAACCTTGAAACAACAGCCAATTTCCAACAACCAGCATGATTGACCTCCACAACATCATCAGTCGACCAACTATCGATGCACTTTACAAGAGGAGGAGAAGGTCTGACGGATTTCTTTGAAACCTTCTCTACAATTGCCTCATTAGTCATGCTAGAGCAGTTATATTGTACACTGTAAGTGTGTCCATTACCAGAGATAATCTCAGCAGAACGCCATTCCCCACAAGGAGCCTCACCGTAATTCAGGACCTCTACTTTGGTTCCTTTTTTGAATCTCATAGTGACAACTTCAAATCAAATCAAACTGAAACCTGTAACAATCAACAATATATTTTAGCTGCAAAGATTAATCTTTCAATCATAGATAATATTCACAGACAAAGAAGCTGACTTGTTTGGCTCCAAAAGAATATCAAGCAAAATTTGCAAAGGAGAAAATAACAACAAAAAACAGGAAATAATTTAGACGCATTATTTTAACTGTCTGTAATCAAATTACATAATTAAATTACATGAAGCAGAATACGTAAGTAATCATTACAAGGGTTGCCAAAATTAAAAGCAACACACGCTCATATATTTTATTTTCAATGGAAAAGCTATATCAAATAAGAAAAATAAAATTACATAACTCTGATCCAGCGGTAAATTCTGCGATGATATGATCATGCAAATTATCTTAATCATGTAAACACAAAAAAGATCCAAACGACTTAATTGCCATTTCCATAATATTTTCCATTAATTCATCATATATAAACAAACAAAAACCCTAGAAAAACATCATAATCAATCATAAAAAAAGTTAAATACCTTAGGCTAATATTAATCGTACAAATCCCCAGAAAATTATCAGAATCCATAACGATCGGCATAAAAAATAAAAAAACTACAGGATCATATTCTTCAGATCATATAGAGAAGGTAGAAATAAAAATTAATCAACACAAAAATTCAAACAAGAGAATTGAATATTAACAAATTAAGCACAAATAAAATTTCAATGAAAAAATCAGAAAATATAAAAGTAACAAATTAAAATTAAAAAAATTAAAAAATATATATACCGACCTTCGTCGAAATTGACAGTAATAGATCGCTTGAACTCTTGATTGTATCAAAAGTGTTTCCTTCAACGCAAATTGTTCAATAGGATTGAATTCAATTCAGATGAATATGTCTGAAAGATTAGGGTTTCTGAAATTAAAAGGTAAAGTAAAAACCTTTTATATTTTTCTTGGAACAAAGAAAAATAAGGGAAGATGGGCCGATAATGTTGGGCCTGTTTTTCAGATTTGAAAATTTGGACAATTTTTCATTGCCAACAAAATCGATGTTGAGATTGTCTAAAAAAGAAAAAAAATCGCTGGATATATTCATACGGATCTTTTTCTTATCAAATTCTTTTCCTTTTTGACCACTTTTCTGGGATATTTTTTTATACCTCCAATTTTATTAGTATATTCTTATACATATTTAACTGTTTTACTCAAATGATTACGGCACGTTGATTTGATATAAGACAATTTATTATGGCAAAAGAAAAAAGAAAATTTATTTGATATTTTTTTGAGTTTTTTGATATATTGATTCACAAATATTCAATTATACGACTTTGATTTGCTGCATATTTCAATTTTCAGAAATAATTAAACACAAAGAAATACATAAGGTAAAAAACAGAAATAAGTTACCTTTTTTAGCAAAAAAATTGCAAATTAGTTAGAAAATATTTTTCCTAACTTTAATTTTAATGAAATCTAAACAAAACTATCAATAGTTCTTATATGTTATAACATCAATCAGCCTGATTTTTTTATCATAAAATTTATTGCAAAATATACAAAGTGTTGGTATCAGATCCAATTTGGTGTTAAATAATGGGTCATTGCCAATTGTGCCATAGATGCTACACCTTTTGAGTTTTGCCAAACTGTGATGTTATTATTACTATTCCCAAACTCACGAATTGATTATTAGATTTTATCATTTTTAGGTTTTTATCTATCCAAAAATGCAAAGAGTTGCCTACATTTATACCGGCTATAATCTTAATAAAAACCCACGAAGTAACATGCCTAATTTACAATTGTTACGATTCTACTTAAGGAAAATCGTGTTAACTATATCTAAATCTTGTGTTAATTATTTTTCATTAATCATATTCATTGAATTATATAAAATTTCTTTATTGGGTTTGAATAAGTAAAAATTGATGTATTTAGTATGAAATATTTAATGCATATTTATTAATATAAACAAGTTTATGATATGAATTCAAATTCTTTTACTGGTTTATTTAAATTCACGGGTTTAACAACGTTAATTATGATAACGTTGTTTATAACGACATTAAATATACTATCAAACAGACAAACAACATAAGGGATAGGGATAAGAGTTATGTTAGTTGCACTTTTAGGGGTTTTCTATTACTAGAGGAGAAAGTGCCACTTCAACGAAACCAACCAAATATAAAAAACATTTTGAGTAAAAGTCATCCTGGTAGAATATGCGAATCTTTAGACTTAATGGCTTAGCTAATTGCATATTCAGTCTAAAAAGAAATTAAAGTTTAATTTTATAGGTTGATTGTACTCGAAAAAAAAATCATATGTTGATTACTCCTTGACACGCTTTTCTATCATATCTGACTATAATTTATCTGACTAGATCAAGAACATTGCGAAAATTAATTTGAGGTCTCCCACAAGGGACTTAATATTAGAAAAGTCCCAAAAGTTGGGAAAATTAATGTAAGTCCCCAGAGACTTCACTTTAATATACTTGAAAAGTGAAAAGACAGTTTTGCCCCTAGCCTATTAACACTTGTCACATGTGTCCAGTAACTTGTCAAGGTGTAACAACTTACTGGCAAACTTGACAACTCTTTAGGCAAACCTTGACAAGTTACTGGGCACATGTGACAACTAGTTGGTCATGTGCAACAACTTAATGACCAATACTCTTTAAGTTGATGGGCAGGGCAAAATGACAAGTTTCTGGGCACGCTTGACAACTCTTTAGCAAACCTTGATAAGTTACTGGGCACATGTGACAACTAGTTGGACATGTGTAACAAGTTAATGGCCAATGCTCTTTAAGTTAATGGACAAGGCAAAATGACAAGTTACTGGGCACATTTGACAACTCTTTGGGTAAACCTTGACAAATTACTGGGCACATAAGACAAGTGTTAATAGGCTAAGGGCAAAACTGTCTTTTCACTTTTCAAGTATATTAAAGTGAGGTCCCTTGGGACCCTACATTAATTTTCCCAACATTTGGGACTTTTTTAGTATTAAGTCCCTTGTGAGGGACCTCAAATTAATTTTCCCTATATTTTTTCGATAAAAAATAATCTATTAAATTTATAAATTACTAAACAAGATGTCCTATCAATACGTGCATTATTATTGTGATGTCGTTCACTACATCTTACCTATTGAAGCTTTCATTATTCACAAGAATTACAAATCAATTCCTCCGGTCTTATATATGGAAGCTATTTAGGGTGTCGGTCACAATAATGTTAATAGTAAATTTTGTTGCAAAATACTCCTGTAATATAAACTGATACATATGATTAGATAGGGTGACAAAGTTACATGAACTTCATTATACATTGAATTTTGCTATCAAAGAGGGCCAAACAAACTTCATTTTCAGGACGACTTTAGCCATACTTCCCTTTTGGATAAAGACGACTTTAGTCACATAATCACATTACCATGCAAAATTGTGTGACGGGCATGAGAAAAAACTTCCGGATCTGCTTAGCAGATGGTGTGGTTGAAGATCAAGAAGGATAAGTGAAAAGATAGCGCAACAGGGGAGCAACAACTGCTATACTTAAGCTGTTCCCGAGCAAAGCATATCTGGGCAAAATAAAGAAATTTAATGGTATCAATAAATCTAGTCATGCCCATTGGCAATTGGCAAAGCAATCTCATTGACCAAAGCAATTCCATATAGATTGTGGATAATGAGACTCAAACGAATAAAATGGGATACCTTTGCCTGAGACTTATGTGCTGTGGAAATTGGAAATCTTCGGGAAAAGAATGTAGATTTGCAACCTAGTTAGAATTACAGCGATTTGCATATTAGAATTATGCCACTGAAATAAATAAAAAATTACCCCCCCCCCCCCCCGAAAAAAAAAATGAAAAACATGAACGCGTGCATAAACACGAGTAGACTTAGGCCTATCTTGAAAGTATAGATAATGGAGTGACAAAAATATAACTATTCACCTCTCTTGGGGTGAAATATCTAAGTCGCAGCTCCTTCATTGACGTTTTATCCTTCTTCTCCAGCTGCATATAAGAAAATTTTGTTACAATAGTGGAAGTAAGAATTGTGATTCTCATATTCTCAGAACTCAAAACAACAGGTAATAGTACTAAAAGATAAATATTCAAGGTTTGAGGGGTGTATGAATTTTTTTCCAGTTGAATAAAAAATAGAAGCGATACCTGGACAGTTGCTAATAGAGATCCGGTTCCCTTCACATATCTATAATAACTTTTTGTAAAGCAGCAGCAGCGCTTTGAATCAGGATAGACAATATCTAAACCACTATAAGGAAAAGGACATCAAGACTTAACATGACTAATATAAATTAAAAAAATTATATACATAATGATCCTGCTGTAATAATGAAAGTTATATGCTATGACTAATTACTGAGGCCAAGGATACCCATTGCACTTCCCCACCGCTCTATCAAGCTCAGAGGAACATAATACTGGTCTAAAGATGCTTCATTGATCCCTTCCCCATCATATTCAAGTACATCATATTTCAAATCTCTGGGTAAATCAGTGTCCAGTAATGTAGATTCAACATCTGTATCATTGCTAGAACTTTTTAGTTCAAGAAACTGCTCAATTGGCTGACAGGATTGCAACACCTTGTCCCCGTCCTTTTGAGACAAAACATCTTCATCAGGCACTACATCTTCATGCTCAAATAATGGTGAGGGAGAATGAATCAGCATGTTGTTCCAACGTTCTTTTACAAAAGAATGCGGTCTCCTTTTTGCCTTCAAAATGAATTGAACAGGGCCAATAATTATGATAAAAATTTATGACAAATGTCTAGAAACTCAAATACATGAAACCTAAACGAAAAAGATAAAAGTAATTCTGCTTCTGTCCTAACTTTTATGAAATGTAACAAGACACAACTTGCATGTCTAGTGATGCACAAAAACTTCGACCAATGCATCAGCCACATCATGAAAACAAAACATTCTCTAAAACATTCTGTCCCAACAAGGTAATAAGGTATTCAGTCCCATTCTTGAATGACACCAAAACATTCTGCTTTACAAGAGAAGTTACTTAGTTAAGATAATTGTGGATGCAATTTTCATAAGTACAAATACAAAAGTTCCTCTAAAACAGATCATCGACCTTGAACTAAATATTTATCGGCACTATATTATAATCTTGTCCAAATGGTAACTATAGTCATTGAACTAAGGACCTATTGTCAAACAACATCTCAAACAAAAAGCATTTTGCTCTACAACGTAATTGTAAAGGATTAGACAAAGCTTTGTTCCTATCAGTCAGGCCACACAACAAAAGATTTTATGATGGATTTTGCTCAATTGAAGACACGGTGATTAAGCACTTCATTTTGTAGGAAGAACTTATAAAAGGGAAACGGGGTACTAACAACGATACAAGTACATGATAGCTGGATTCATTTTCTTATTTCTATATACGTTTTAACTTAAGTGCTTGCATATTTCAAGGATATTTATGTTCCGATTTAATTCTTATTTCATTTGATTTTCTATTCTTATTCCCTATATATGTAATCAGCTCAATCATAGTGGAATATGCCAATTTCCATGCTCCAAATTGTTCCGTCAAAATTCCAAGGTGAATCAAACAGTAAAGTTGATTATTTGGGTTGACTTATAAAGCTGAAATTTGATTTGGTTAAACAATAAAAATCGAATGCAAATCCTTGCAAGTTGTAACAGAAGCAGGGAAAGCCACAGCAATTTTCCCCCTTTTCCATTTCTCCTTTGGATGAAGCTAGAGTGATAAAGTTTCAGGAATAGAATCACAATTCAAACATGTATACTTCAAAAAACATAGGCACAATTGAAAAAATATCAAAGCACGTAATCATTTCCGAAAATTAATAACCCTTTACCAATTGACTGCTCAAAATTATCAAAGACATCCAACATCTTTCAAGACAAGCATGACTTTTCCCAATGGACTGCTCAAAAATATAGATGATATCCTAAATCTTTTTCAATACTAACATAAGGGTCAAAGAATCTGCCAAGTATCAAGAGAACATACCAGACAAAAATATCGTGGCCTCGAATACGGGATTCCAAATTGTAATGGACTCAAGATGAACTCTTGAGTGACAAAATCTGTTTTTTCCAGTATTTCAATCATTGTTGCATGTGTATCAGACGTCTGAAACCAAGTTGTTCCACAGCAAACTAAGGGGCCAGCAAAAGCAAAAAAGTGGGAAATTGATTGAAACAACCAGTCAAATCTAATGAACAAACCTCAAATCCAACAACATTTTCCACAAATAACATGCTCGGAGGGTGCTTTAACAATGGCATAAGCTCAAGAATCTGGAGAAAGGAAAATGCTCGAGCATCCCCGGTGTCCTTCTGGAGACCTAATTTCAAGATGCTTAAGGAATCCTTCCATGTAAAACAAAACAATCCCTAAAATGAGAAAGAACAAAAATTGCACCTTGTCTAGTATAGGGTTGGCAAGGAGGAGAAAGAAGCCACGCATCTGCTCCATATTCATCAAGATCAGTAGCAGTCAGACTTTGAATATTGCCCTACCACCCGTGAAAAACAAATAATTATCAAAGTCATCATTCTTACATCAACTACATGTACTCCCTCCGTTCCTGAATATAAGATCACTTTCAAATTTCAATTTATCCATCAATAAAAGAAACTTTCTAATTTTTCCCAACTTTTTCCTAGTAATATCATGTGCTAACAGCTAACTTATCTAGCATCCTCAATCTAATCAAATTAGGAAAAATGATCGTATATTTAGGAACGTAGGCAGCATAACTTCACAACAATGACCAGACAAGCATATCTAAGCTAACACAGGAATTTATTTAAACCAAGAGAGACACAAAAGAAAGGAAAAAAAGCATGCTTGTGAGCTAGAGTTTCCAAAAGCACAAAGATTAGGAAAGAGACCTGGAAAGGACGGTGACCAAAATTATGTTGGTAAACATCATTGGCTCGGTCGTTGATTTCAAACGCTTCAACGACCTCAGCGTTGACGCCTGATTTGAGAAGCGAATATCTCTAAAGAGTACACAAACAAATATTCAATGGCGGGAAAAAGATGAGGAGGATAGGAAAAGAATAGGGTTAGGGTTAGGGAGGGTACCATGCCGCCGATGCCACTGTAAAATTCAAGCACTCGCCAACCCTCATCGGAGGCCTTCGCCATTGTGGTCACTCCGTTAATCACTAACCTTCGCGCCAAAAGTGAATGTCCCACGGCGGCGACCTCTTTCTTCTTTTCCCGCCACCCTCGCTACTGTCGAATACGATTAACAAAAGGGTAAAGGTGCAAAAATGGCCCAAACAATTACGCCAGGAGCACATAGGGGTAAGAAGTATTTTCAGGTTCAATTCTGGGTCTGAAGAATAAATATTGGTGCAATATAGGGTACGCCGTCAATGTTGACCAACGTTGACTGTTAAACGCTGACGTGGCGGGGGAAATAAGATTTTTTGCTGACGTGACATGCTTATGTGGCAATATTTTCTGAGTGTGTGTGGCCCACATAATTTAAATTAATAAAAAAATAAAAAAACACCCCCACACACTCAGAAAATATTGTCACATAAGCATGTCACGTCAGCAAAAAATCTTATTTCCCCCGCCACGTCAGCGTTTAACGGTCAATGTCGGTCAACATTAACGGCGTACCCTATATTGCACCAATATTTATTCTTCAGACCCAGAATTGAACCCGAAAATACTACTTACCTCTATGTGCTCCTGGCGTAATTGTTTGGACTCATTTTTGCACCTTTACCCTTAACAAAAACAATATTAATTTGTTAGTTAACTTTTATATTTCCGTATCGATTACGTTTTTTTAAAAAAAATTTACCATACTTTTTAAAAAAATATTTGAAAATATATAATATAACAAGTTTTTATCAACATCAACAAAATCCTTATACTTCAAATGAAATTGGTTGTGCCAACAAAGGTTGATCAAGCTGGTAAAAGGGTTGACTCATAATTGACTGATAATTATGTAGTTGTAGATTCGAATCTCGCGACGTGAGGATGTGAGGACATTGTTGATGGCCGATTTATAAGTACCTCTATAAGCGTTATTTGAGTCTACAGAGAACTGAAATGCGTGGCTGTCACCCAAGAGGGGGGGGTGAATTGGGTGGAGAATAAAAGCTATGATTTTCTCTTTTTAAAACTTTACTCCTTATGCTTGATGAGAGTGACGATGGATCATCCCAAGCACAAGTGAGTATACAGTGGTGTGGTGCTTGGTGTGAGATTTAAATAAGCAGAATATGCACAAGCGAGTTTATCCTGGTTCAGTCACTCCCAGACCTACATCCAGTCCCCAGGCTCCACCTGAGATTTTCAATCCACTAATCTTCTTGTTTGAACCAGGCACAAGAAGGCCTTTACACTTTAGGTTTTACGAACACGGGTTCACCTAACAACCCACAGGTTTTACAACGGGTTCACCTGCAAACCTTACAACCACAAGTTTTGCGGGCTAACTTGCAACCTATGGAGATTTAGAAAACCTCTAAATGCTCCCCCTTACTATTGTAATATAACAATTCTGTTCTTCAAGCACAAGCTTAAGAACAGCCTCTATTAATTAGAGGATTTAATGATATGTTCACTCTATGAACTGATTTTGATAAACACTTAAGTACAAATAACTCTCTCTAAGAGTAGATGATGTTACTCACTTAAGTACAATTGAATGACTCTCTAAGAATGTTACAACTTTAGATCTGAGAGTAGAAGATGAGAGGAATGTAGAAACTAATACATCAGATAATATGCTCTATTCTTCCAACCATCTTCTGAATGTAGATGTTCCCTTTTATACTCGGCTTCTTGGGTGGCAGGTTGAATATGAACGTTTGAATATAGCCGTTAATCCCATGTTACCGTTGAGAAGTACATCTTCATTAATGCTTAGCAGGGTTGACTTGCTTTATCTCTGAAAAGTAGTCCTGACACCTCTGCTCTGACAAAAGCATTCTGACTTCTGAGTATGTGATGTTGACTCTTGTACTTTTGCTGACGGATGATCATCGTTCATCCGGAGGTGGCAATCTTGCTCTGCAAGTGTTAATCTCTGAATTCCAATGTCAAGAGTCTTTCCATCAGGAAGCGCATTTGCATCCGGAAGTGTGACTAAGTTCTGCACATACTGGTTAGTCCAACATAGCAATATATATAATCAAATATAGTAAGAACTATACATGCTGTGGGAAGCTTGTTTGCTATGGGGAGTAGTCTTACTTAGACTATGTTCTGACTTAGTGTATTGTGTACTTTGAACGTTAGTCCTCTTAGTCTATGATGTATCCGGAAGCACTTCTACATCCGGAAGTAAAACCACTGGATGAAGGATTTTGTTTACTATTACTCACTTTCGCTCAGTGTCCTTCAATCCAACAGTCAGCGCTAGTCACTACGCTATCGGATGCACTTTCACTTGACGAGGTAAACTTACTGACGCTTAGGGTTATATCTATTCTATCAGTCTGCGCCAGTCAAAATCTATCAGGAAGCAATTTCACTTGACGAGGCTGATTCACTGACACTTGGGGTTATTCTATTTTATCAGGCTGCGCCAGTCAAAATCCAACAGGAAGCAATTCCACTTCCGGTTGAATCATAACCTAGTCTTAAGGTTTTGTATATCTAATGCTCATGGACTAAGTTAATTCTCTAGTGAATTACTTGCTGCCGCTGGGGGATGAAACATTCATCCGCGAGCCCAAGTCCTAGTCTATCCGGAAGTAAATCCACATCCGGTTGCACTCTTACTTGGGATCCTATGTTATCCTATTGCTTTCTAATTACTTGGCCTATTCCTTTATATTTTAGTCTTCATCAAAACTTAAGATTCTAACATTCTCCCCCTTTTTGATGATGACAAACCTAGTTTTATCGATTAAGTTTATATGAAAGGATTAGCAGAATAATAAAAGCATTGGATAAGAACAAGTAACTCAGACAGATATTATAAATGAACAAAGATTACATGTTAGAGTATACAAGCAAAGCATATACAAGTAATCTACACTAAGTAAGAATGAGAGATGCATGAAAATAAGGAAGAATTTCTAAGTTAAAAGGTTTTTGGATTGGGGGTTTTGTTTTGGATTGGGGGTTCAGACTTGGTGTCTCTTTTTCCTCTCCCTCTCCCTCTGTCTCTCTTCATTTTCTTTTTGTAGTCGGGCTATCTCGGCCTCACGCTCACTCTGGTTTATCTGGGCAATGATATTCTGAAGCTCTTCTTCCTCTCTCTCTCTTCTGAGCCTTTCAGATTCAATGGACTCCTCGAATGCCCTTTTCATGTTTTCTACTTCTTCATACCCAGGGAACCCTGTAGCATCATCGAAGTAGGCGACCTCTCCATTGGGGTAGTGAACAGCCCGAATCTTTACGTTCCATACAGGGAAGTTGGGATCCTCCTCAACTTCCTGGGCTTTCCTTTTCCCTTTCCCCTTACTCTTCCCTTTGCTCTTGCTAATCGGAGGAGTAGGCATGGCACTTGCTCTGTCAGCATCGAGGCAGGCCATCTGACCGAAGGAGAGTTTGTCCGTGAACCCATACTTTTCATATTCCTCAAGAGTCATGTCTTCAATTTCCAACTTGACCTCCTTTAGAATAGGAACTGCTTGAACTACTGGGGTTTCAGGCTCAACTTGGGCAGATGAGGTCTCTTGCTCAGGTTGGTCAGATGGAGTCTCTTCCTCACTCTCAGCAGTTTCAGTGGTGGCAATAATTTTCCTGGTCCGCTTCTTGGCAACGACCTTCTTTCTAGATTCACTGAAGGTGACTGCTGGCTCAGATGAGGGAGGAGGGGCAGATGATTGCTCAGACGAGGGGATCTCAGACTCTTGCCCAGTGGATGAGGGGATAGGCTTGGCTATCACAATAGGAGGGTGATTGATCTTCTTCAGTCCCCACTTCATCATTATCTCCTCAATATCCTTTCTACTTATCTTAGTTGGAGGAGGTTCTGATGAAGATGACTCTGGCTGTGAGGGATTTTCACTTGGCTCAACAACAGCCATTTCCAATTGTGATCCTTGCTCAGTCACCCTCTGCTGCTGCATGAACCGGATGGCTTCCCCCCTTATTAGGTTCTCAGCTCCACCCAACCTTTGGGATTCCATAGCACGGCGAAGGGCAGCCGCGATATCTTCATCAACCCAAAGTGATGGCTGACTAAGACCATTCCTGGTGTCCATATGTAGGCGGAGCGCAAACAGCATATCTCTCCCCCTTTTGTCATCATCAACAAGGGAGAGGGCCAGGGATGGAGCGGATGAGGTGGAGGGTGGAGGTTCAGGGCCAGATTGTGTTGAGGGTGAGGTTTCTGGGGAGGAGGTAGGGAGGTTAGGCTCGGGGGATGAGGCAGTCTCGGGGAACCAGCTGGGATTCACAAAGAGTCCCTCAAAGGGATAGGTGGAGGAGTATTCAGTGAAGGTAGTGGAAGGGGTGAATGGGGTAAAGGGTACGTGAGGATCTTCAGGGATTTGCTGAAGGCGTGGGTAATCTCGTAGATAGATGTGGCTGAGGGGGTGAATGGCAGTTTGAAATCCAAGGTGTTCGGCTAAGGGGTTGGATGGTGTGCGAGTGGATGAGGGAGGTGTAGATGGGGAGTTTTGTGGAGATGGGGAGTTGTTGGAGTGAAGGGGTGATTGGCTAGGAGATTGTTGGTGTGTGTCTTGGGTTTGGTGTTCATGGTTGGGTGAAGGTTGGGATTGGTGAGCATTGTTTGGTGATGGAGGGGATTGATAGTCATTTTGTGGAGGTGGCTGAGGTTGTTGAGTGTTAGGAGGAGGAGGGGGAAGTTGAGGGTGATTAGGAGGAGGAGGAGGTGGGTTTTGAGGAGGAGGAGGAGGAGGTGGTAGGTTACCTTGAGATGGTTGGGGAATTTGTAGGTGTTGGAGAATGAGATCCAACTTTGCATCCACCCTGGCAAGGTGATTCTCGATCTGTCCTACTCTGTCCTCGAGCCGCTGGATCCGCTCCCCTTGATGCTGGAAGCCAGCTTCACATTCAGCACGGAGAGGAACCACCAAGGACTCAGGCAATCTGAAGAGAAGCTCTTCCTTTACTTCCTCGGCAAAGGCCCTAACAGAGGCTGGCACTCTTGCTACACGGCTTGGCCCAGCATGTGAGTCAACTTCCTGATCCCCTGCTCCAGATGCAGAGGGGGCTGAAGTGCCAGAAGCACTACTGGCTTGTGAGCCTGATCGAGTGGGCTTAGGAGGCTTGGAGTACCTGATGCCCATCTTCCCAATATTGGTTGCTCCCACAGGTTTACACTTGACATTCTCTTCCTCCACAGCAGATGTAGCCTTGATCAGATGTTTCTCAAGGAGGAAGGCAATGATGGTGGGATAGGGAAGATGGCCAGACTTGTCATTGGTCAACCATCTCTGAAGCTCTAAGCAGATCAACTGGCCAGGATTGATAGGTTGTTGTTTGAGAAGTCTGGGGAACCAAGGGTTGTCAATGTTGGCGAACTCATTGAAGTTACCCCCTTTGTGAGTCATCATCCGGGAGTAAACATAGTACAGCAGTCTGTATGAATCAGACATTTTGGACACCTTTTTGTCATCGGTGCCATATAGTGTCACAAGATCCTCCTTGCTGTACTTGTGCGCCTCTGGATATAGCCACTCATTCATGCTTTCATCCGTTATCCCCATTAACTCATTCAGCGTCTTCCATGTGAACCTGAAGGTTCTCCCCCTTACTGTGGCGGAGAAGGAGAGTTTGTGGATTTGCTCTTTCCCATCAACCTTCCTGTACTTGGCCCTGCCAGAGAGGGATTGGCAGAAGACTCGCAAGACGTTGACGTTGTAGTCCTGGTTGATGCCCAGCCAAGGCATATACTTTTCCAAGTAAGGGCGCAGATGGGGAAACCCTAGTTCATCCATCTTGTCCAGATTGATGAACAGACCATGGTTGAAGATGGGAGTGGATGTCTCAAATTTGGCGGTCACACTCTCCAATGCCCCATCTATATATACTGTGGGATCATCTTCTTCAACCCTCTGCCTCTTGGAAGAAGGCTCCTCAGCAAATTGAACCTTCTTCTTCTTTTCTTTTCTCTGAGCATCCCTCTCTTGTTCAGAAACCACTAACTGTTCTACTCGACCAGAAGTTCCAGGCTGACCCTGAATATTCTCATCCTGTCCCAGTGGTTGCCCAGAAACTTCACGGTGTTCATGATGTTCATCGCGATGTTCTTCATGATGCCCAGATTTACCAGAGTGCTTGTGACTTGATTTCCCAGATTTCGACTTGTGTTTCTTGGATGAAGAGACTTTCTGGGTAACTGGTTGGATTCATGCGAACCGGCCATTTTTTGTATGAATGAAATGCGAGGAGTATATAGAGAAAAATGAAGAACACGATGGAGAAGATGAAGAGACTTTTCAGAGAAAATGATGTGAGTGAAAAAGATGCAGTAAAAGATGAAAGTGAAAAATGACATCTATTTATAGGTAAAACTTCTGAGGATAAAATGGTCATGTCTCTTCAGTTTTTTCACACATTGAATAACGTAAAGCTTTTAATTGAAACGGCCCACCTTATGACATGTGTCGTTTCATCTTGTCAGATAGGGCACACCTTCTCAGAGAGGAAGATGAAGCGTTTCTGAAGTGACGTGTCCCTTGGGCTGGCATTGATGCTCTCTTGGCTTGATCATCCAGTGTCAGTGAGTGATCATCCGGAAGTAGTTTTGCTTCCGGTTGGAGTGGTGCTCTTGATCACATTGAGTTATTATCCAGCACCAGCAAAAGAGTATCCGGAAGTGATTTTGCTTCCGGTTGGACTCACTTAAGATTTAACATTGTGGGGAACCTGCAAAAACTAAGGATTGGCACTTCGGTGCCTAAGTTAGTACAGTTAACAGGTCTTATCAATTAAGCACAGATGTTTAAACTTCATTTGAGTTGTATCAACTCCATGCCACATATCTGCTCTCAGCCCATTAAATTTGCTTTGCCTTTTTGTACTTCCTCACAGCTTCAACATTAGTGTCAGGAGAGGAAGCAACAATGTTGAGAGTTATCTTTCTTCTCCATCATCATCCTTGTCGTTGGAGGCCAAAGGAGTCTCAAGAGAGAAATCTTCCATAGATTGATTTAGTATGACTAAGCATCATTTGTATTGTGATGAATGTCACTTCTTTCTTTCCCTCCTTGTTGCTTTTTGGCGATTAAGCTCTAACTCTAGCTCCCAAAATATGACAAATATCTCAGCTGATGTAGTCTTGAATCTTGTTGTTGCTTCCAGTCTTCTTTCCTACAATATATCAAATAACCCCCTTTTTCTCTTTTCAGTATCCAGACTTGGATCTGACTTGTTAGTTTGTAGGAAGTACGTGATTCACATGCACCTAAAGATTATTCACTATGAATATGGCATTGCGAATCAACTATGACTATATGCACATAGTTATACACTGATAATGATAGTCATAGATAGCATGTAGATTATGAACATTGTGATAAACTCTTATAAGGCATATAATGTTCATATACATGATGCTTGATGTAAAATCTCAATAAGTCCATCTAACACTTGCATAGGAGATTTTACTATTGCATGCTTCAACCTTAAGTGATTCCTTGCTTACCCAAGGGAATCTTCTATACTTATCTTTGGCCTGAAGCACTTTAGGAGAGACAGAATTCATAGGCTTTCTCCATGTTGGTTGAGACATCCTCTCTCTCTTGTTCTTCTCAGGATAGTTGAATGGAACTTTGTGATAGCTTATTCTTGAGACAGAACCATTGTTCCTGGTGGTTGCGCATTGCTTCTTATGATTGTACCAGGGAGTATCAGCAGTTGCATCACCACGAGTTCTCTTCTTTAGGGTAAGAGGAACTCTTGATCTTTCCTGCACAAGTAAGGCTCTAGGAGGATGTTTTGGTACCCATTTGTACTTGGGTCCTACATGGTTAGCACTGGACCTTACTTGTCCTTTAGGAATCCATACAAACTTATTTCTCACATTTGAATTTCTTCTAAGACTGCATGTGTGAGAAATATGTCCTAATCTACCACAATAATGACAGATAATGGAATGATAATCAAAATGGGGTTTTCTATCATTATCATGATTAGTTTTCTTTAGAAAAGCTTTTTGTTCCTTTGAAATCTCAGTTTCTTTTGAAAGCTTTTCTTTATCCTTCAACACGTGTTTACAGTCAAAACATTTTTCAAGGCATGTTGAAGTTTTCCCTACCGATAGTGGGCTAGCTATCGGAACCACTAGTTCTTTAAAAGAAACCTCAGAAACTTTGGAAGAAGAAATTAGTTTTACAAGTTTCCTATCTTTTTCTTTTAAGCCTAGAAGTTCCTTTGCAAGTTTACAATATTCAGTATATAACTCATTGTATGCATCTTGTAAATCAGAGAATTCAATTTCAGATCCAGATACCTCACTTTCTGAATCTTCTAGGCAGAGATGGATACTCTCTTCACTGAAGCCTGCTTCCTCAATATCAGCTTCCAGAAGCTCATCAGTAGATGATCCACAAGGGGCACGAGTTGAGCTTTGGATAGCTGTGCTTTCAAGAGATGGGTTAGAAGCATATATCACATTAAGAGTATTCCAAATATCTCTAGCACTAGAGCAATGTTTAATTTTCTGGTAATCATTGTCAGATAAGCTTTTGTGCAAAATCTGCATTGCTCTAAGGTTTAAGTAAAATAAACTTTTCTCCTCTTCTGTCCAATTTACTTTTGGTTTGAAATCAGAGTCCTTTTCAAAGACATCCCACATTTTGAAATCCGTGGATAGTATAAAACTTTTCATCCTTCCCTTCCATAAGTAAAAATCAGCATTTTCTAACACGGGTGGGATAGTATGGTCAAAACCTTCAAAACACATTTTGTAACCCAAGTCAGCCTAGGTCTTTGCACTTGAGATCGTTGGATCCTTTAAACAAGTGACCTTGCTCTGATACCAAATGAAATGCGTGGCTGTCACCCAAGAGGGGGGGGTGAATTGGGTGGAGAATAAAAGCTATGATTTTCTCTTTTTAAAACTTTACTCCTTGTGCTTGATGAGAGTGACGATGGATCATCCCAAGCACAAGTGAGTATACAGTGGTGTGGTGCTTGGTGTGAGATTTAAATAAGCAGAATATGCACAAGCGAGTTTATCCTGGTTCGGTCACTCCCAGACCTACATCCAGTCCCCAGGCTCCACCTGAGATTTTCAATCCACTAATCTTCTTGTTTGAACCAGGCACAAGAAGGCCTTTACACTTTAGGTTTTACGAACACGGGTTCACCTAACAACCCACAGGTTTTACAACGGGTTCACCTGCAAACCTTACAACCACAAGTTTTGCGGGCTAACTTGCAACCTATGGAGATTTAGAAAACCTCTAAATGCTCCCCCTTACTATTGTAATATAACAATTCTGTTCTTCAAGCACAAGCTTAAGAACAGCCTCTATTAATTAGAGGATTTAATGATATGTTCACTCTATGAACTGATTTTGATAAACACTTAAGTACAAATAACTCTCTCTAAGAGTAGATGATGTTACTCACTTAAGTACAATTGAATGACTCTCTAAGAATGTTACAACTTTAGATCTGAGAGTAGAAGATGAGAGGAATGTAGAAACTAATACATCAGATAATATGCTCTATTCTTCCAACCATCTTCTGAATGTAGATGTTCCCTTTTATACTCGGCTTCTTGGGTGGCAGGTTGAATATGAACGTTTGAATATAGCCGTTAATCCCATGTTACCGTTGAGAAGTACATCTTCATTAATGCTTAGCAGGGTTGACTTGCTTTATCTCTGAAAAGTAGTCCTGACACCTCTGCTCTGACAAAAGCATTCTGACTTCTGAGTATGTGATGTTGACTCTTGTACTTTTGCTGACGGATGATCATCGTTCATCCGGAAGTGGCAATCTTGCTCTGCAAGTGTTAATCTCTGAATTCCAATGTCAAGAGTCTTTCCATCAGGAAGCGCATTTGCATCCGGAAGTGTGACTAAGTTCTGCACATACTGGTTAGTCCAACATAGCAATATATATAATCAAATATAGTAAGAACTATACATGCTGTGGGAAGCTTGTTTGCTATGGGGAGTAGTCTTACTTAGACTATGTTCTGACTTAGTGTATTGTGTACTTTGAACGTTAGTCCTCTTAGTCTATGATGTATCCGGAAGCACTTCTACATCCGAAAGTAAAACCACTGGATGAAGGATTTTGTTTACTATTACTCACTTTCGCTCAGTGTCCTTCAATCCAACAGTCAGCGCTAGTCACTACGCTATCGGATGCACTTTCACTTGACGAGGTAAACTTACTGACGCTTAGGGTTATATCTATTCTATCAGTCTGCGCCAGTCAAAATCTATCAGGAAGCAATTTCACTTGACGAGACTGATTCACTGACGCTTGGGGTTATTCTATTTTATCAGGCTGCGCCAGTCAAAATCCAACATGAAGCAATTCCACTTCCGGTTGAATCATAACCTAGTCTTAAGGTTTTGTATATCTAATGCTCATGGACTAAGTTAATTCTCTAGTGAATTACTTGCTGCCGCTGGGGGATGAAACATTCATCCGCGAGCCCAAGTCCTAGTCTATCCGGAAGTAAATCCACATCCGGTTGCACTCTTACTTGGGATCCTATGTTATCCTATTGCTTTCTAAGTACTTGGCCTATTCCTTTATATTTTAGTCTTCATCAAAACTTAAGATTCTAACAAGAACTTCCCTATCGTGTTTTATTCATGATTAGTGTTTGACAATTTTTTAAAATACACTTATAAAGCTATATAACCCACTAAATCATATAATAATCGAAGGAAATCTTATGTAAACATGTTGAATAAGATCATTATTCTCACTGATTGCAAGTACTGACACAAATTTGATAGTGAATTTCCATTTCGATTTAGCACCTTAAAATATTCCATTTTGTAATATAAAAAAGTGTTGCAAACATTATATATTTTTTTATAACAACATTATATTTTATTTTATATGCACTAAATAGTGTTTTTAGAATTTACAAGTCAAATTGAAAATTCCACGTCAGACTTTCATGAAGGTGGTGCACTAGATGGACGCAAAAATTCTTCTAATATGGAGTATTATTTACTATTATATTATATGATAGTGTATAAGGAAAACAGAATTAGTTTGTTGAAAAAATGTAAGCAAAATATTTTACAAATAGTTTGTTTAGTTTTATTAGGTTTGTCTGGAGAACTCAATTAAATCATTCATTTTGGAAGAGATGTTTGAGTTTTTATCCGAATAAATAAAATATTTGAACCTTTAGGACTTTTTTAAGCTCAAATTCAATAATTTAGTTATGTGACCTAGAATCTTTGATCTTCCTTAAGGACATTGTATAAAACAAATAGAGAACTATAGGCAAAAGTATTAATTTTTTTTGGCAGAAAGATTAGTTGGAAAACAAATAGAGAAAGAGTAGATCTGAATAGAGTAAACAGTTGAATGGTACTACATCGATAGACATGAAATTGGTTTAAGGGGAGAAGGGAGCAAAATAAAACCAGTCACAAAATGGACAGCGTACATTATGTTTCAGTAAGATTCGTTAAAAAAGAGTGAAAATTATAAGAGTGTGAAACAAAAATATATATATTTTTCCAATCGGTTGCAAATATTACGAGATTCAATCAAGCACATTCTGTCTAGGTGTTGATAAATTCAATGAATAAGGACATGTAAATTTTTGTTATCAAGTTTACATGCTATCATGACTATAAATCTTTCACTCTAATGCAATAATAATGGCATCCACAACCACAATAAAATGCATAAAAGGAATGCTTCAACAGTAAATAAATGACCAAAAGATGGAAAGTAGAAGTTCACAATAATGATCATTGTTTTGCCTGCTGCCATACTTGTAAGATAGAACATACAGTTTGGGTCAAAGAGAGAAGAAGGAGCAAAATTCCAGCAATAGAAGCAGCAGTTTGCCAAGCAGTATTGCAGTAATCACGCCTTAAAGTGGCCTTCATATTATGCCAAGTATCTTTACAAAAGGTATTCAAGTCCTTGCAGAGTTTTGAGTACTGAGAATTGAAATTTACATATGTAACATTTTTCCAGAGACTATTGAATAGATTGGCCACAGAATTGGAATCACCTAGCCAATTAATGATGATTCCATTCTGAATCAAGATATCTACGTCTTTGCCTGTGTTGATAAGAAAGTCCATAACAGCAACATAGTCAATAATGTAAGAATTGGAAGGATAGTGACATTGCTCTAATGCAACTATATTGCGTAACAAAGTCTCTGTCCAGTCCTCCACTTTCAATTGTGGTATTTCAAGAACTCGCCCAGAAAATTTCATGTCCATAGAACATAAGTTTGTACTTTTCCTAAATTTTACCCCTGCCTCAGCTAACTCAGTTACACTCTGAAGATGTACCAATGGTTCAAGCACTCTTTTTGGCCGTTTGCTTAATGGTTGTAAGTGAAATGATCTAATCAGATCTGTGAAGTGGCATATGCTGACATCTTGAGGGGTTAATTTCATGTTGTTATAAAATTCAAAGTAGTCCATAGCGAGTTCAAGAAATGAAGGGGACCTATGATCAGTTGAGCTAGAAGGAAAAGCTAAATTGAATAGCCTATCTAGAACAAAGAAAGGAAGTTGATTCTCAAGCAAAAACAAGTCTAATCGCATTGTAGAAACTATCCATGGTTTTGACTGAATAATATCATCTTGTGGCCATTCACCATAATAGTGTCTTAAAAAAAGCTCAAATAAGAAACAAGAATCCACCAAAATAACCTTAACAAAGTCCTTACTACAAAGTTCAAATGTGTCCGAGTAACAACGACGAACACTAGGCTCAATCTCTTCCACAAAGTCAACTAATCCACCCAAACTCATGGAGTTGGAAAGTCTTGTAAAAAAATGCTTGACATACACCAACTTGTAACTTTCCATGTTTTGTAGTCTAGGATGCCCATAGTGGAAGGGACCAATTGAAACAACCTTAGGGGTAAAGGTATCTTCATTCAATTTGCGAATATCATAAGGTACCTTATAGATGCAGCAGTCAGCAGACATGGGCGCTTCTGCATTGTCCAACATTGTAGTAATTTCGTTTACTAAATGATGGTGATTCCTGATTGCCATCTAAGGAAATAAGAACAGTGAGAAACACAACAAAAACTAAAGAGACCCATGAAAACGTTGTAGAAGTGGAGTATATGGTCAGCCCATCACAATATCAGACTCAACTTAAGATCACATTCTCTGACCATACAAAAATTTTAAGACCACATTAATTAGATAAGTCAAATAAATGAATGGATAATTGTGTAATTGAACAATAATCTCTTATAGACAAATATTTTTGTGGCTGAACAATAATCTCCTATCACACAAATATAATGAAGTGTTACATCGGTCCTTCAATTAATTTTTTTTAATTAAGGAAGTAAACTTGACCTTAAATCTTATTATATGAAACATATAATTAGAATATATGACAATAGTTTATAAGTAAAACAAATAAATTTTGAAGAAGGTTTCAAATATATATGAACAATTTAAAATGGTATTTTTTATTTCCTTAATTTTTCTAAAAAAATAAAATGACCCTATAATTATAATTAGGATAGAAGGAGTATTAGTCAGTAATTTTCTTTTTTTTTGGTAAAACGATTTTCTTTTTGTTACAATGACGATAGCGGGAGCTCGGATGGGAAAATGTGCGAGCTTCAATTAAATTACAATATGACAACTGATTGTTCAGCAGTATTTGAAGTTTATCTCCACTGATCAAAGTCAAACAGACCAATCTCAGAACAAAGAAGAAGGAACAGCATAGTTTGCAAAAGAGTATATGTATATAAGATCTGTGTGTGAAATTTAAGCTTTCAAAGGCCAAATCCAGTTTCGATAATGAGCAGCATGAACATCATGAGTTATTGATCTGATTTTGGAGTAGTGGGGAGTTTCAAAGCTTAATGAGTGCAAGAGGATGAAAAGATGAAGGCAAAAAGTTAGAATAAAGCAAAGCATACCTTAACCTTAGGATGTGATGTGTTTGTGTTTTTGGATTACCAGAAGTGAGGTGATGAGAAATAGAAGCTAGCTAGTAGCTAGGGAGAATGATTTTCATCCACCTCTTACTAATTTCGATTGGTCCCTAGTTTCATCCAAGCGTGTGAAACAGAGCACAAAATTGTCAATACACACAGACGGGTGCCAAATGACTACTTCTAACATTTTGTTAAAAGATTTTTTTTTTGGCAGAAGATTCCTTTAAAAATTAAGGAACTAAGACCAGAAGAGTATTGATTAAGCTATGACTAAGTAAAACACTTATTATTAAAATATATACTTAAAATTATGTGACGTGGCTTAATCAATACTCTTCTGGTGTTTACTTATATATACTAAAAAAGCCTACAACTTCATTAAATCCTCATTAAAATATAAAATTTTTTATCTATACCTCTTATTATTAAGGGTTAAATCAACTTTTAGTCCCTGAACTTTCACCTCATTTTGGTTTTGGTCCCTGAACTTTCAAACTCATGGTATTGGTCCCTGAACTTTGGTAAGTTTATAAGGATTGGTCCCTGAAGCCTTCAACTCTATTAAATTCTCCTATGTGGCATTGACTGTGTCAAATTGGATGACTTGACAGGCTTATTAGGATGCTGATGTGGCAAATGTATTTAATAATATTAATTATTTTAAACAATATATCATATAAAATATTTATATTTTATAATTCAATATGACAGCAGCTCCATGACAGCTCTGCGACCTTCATCTTCTTCAGTTTAAAAAATAAAAAAAACTTCATCTTCTTCAATGACACCTCTATTACTTCTATTACACTTTCTTCTTGGCGGCGCGATAGAGGGGGGAGGGGGATGTTTGCCAGCGGCGGGGCGGCAGGGGGATGATTTCGATGGGAGGAGGGCTTTGCCTTGGGGAAAGTTGCCGAGGGCGGCGACGGCAAAGGTGTTGTGGTAGGAGAAGACGTCTTTGATTGTTTTCCATTTTTGCATCTTGCTATTGCATCTTCGTTCTCCATTTTTGAGTGTGTGCAGCAGCTCAATTGATTTGAAGAAGATGAAGGTGAAGGCGGCGGAACAGTCATATTGAATTATAAAGTACTCCCTCCTCCGTTCGTAAATATAGGACCTAGATGACTTTTTTGAAAAATTCTAAAAAAAAGCAAAAAATAAGTTAATTATAAATTGATTTACCTCATTTTTTCTCTTAAACTAGTTTATTTTACCTATAAGCTAATGGATAATCTAAAAAAATATTAAATATATCATGATTTAATAACCTATTTCGCAACCTTAATCTTTCAAAAAAAAATTTATCTAGATCTTATATTTAGGAACGGAGGAGGGAGTATTTATTTTTATAATATTATATATTGTTTGAAATAATTAATATTATTAAATACATTTGACACATCACCATCCTAATATGCCTGCCAAGTCATCCAATTTGACACAGTCAATGTCACATAGGAGAATTTAATAGAGTTGAAGGCTTCAGGGACCAATCCTTATAAACTTACCAAAGTTCAGGGACCAATACCATGAGTTTGAAAGTTCAGGGACCAAAACCAAAATGAGGTGAAAGTTCAGGGACTAAAAGTTGGTTTAACCCTATTATTAATATACTTTGAAAATCACTTTCAAAAATATACTTTGAAAATATGCATATATAATATATTGAATTCAGTATTTATGGGTTGGGTATTCAAAGTATACTTTACTAAAGACAAATAAAAAACGAATTTCAATAGCCAAAAAAAAAAAACTAGAGTCCAACGCGCCAAATCCTGTGCTAACCAATGACTTATAATATAATATCAAAAACCAATCATCCAATTAGATTTTGATTTTAAATTGAGGATTGCACAAATCGTGCCATGGAACGATCCTTCAAAAAAATAATATGGCGATGATCGAATAGAAAATGTAAAAAACAAAGGCGCTATTTTTCCACACGGCTGCATATTTTCCCAAGAGCCAATGCAGAGGATAAAGAAATGAGAGATGTCTATGCGCAGGTACTTGTGAAGGAAGAAGACAGGGGAAGAGGGAAACTTGAAAGCATACAAAGCCTTTTGGGTCTAAATTAGTTGTAGTATTTCAATCTCAAAAGTTTTTTGCGAGATGTGCATGCTAATATTCATATGTCATGGACATTAAACAGTGACACATACTAAAAAGTCATGTTTCCTTTTCCAGTTTTACCTATAAGATGCATTCTCTTTTCCTTCACAACAATTTTTTTTTTGAATGAAAGATGGATATATATTAATTCACCAAAATGTACAGAGAGCTTAGCGAGCTAAGCTGAGAGGATTTACAAAGTATCCCTATGGCCTTTGTGGCTCAAAAAATGCTCTTAAGTAAATTGAAGCTAGTTTCTGTACTTCGTACTAAAATACTAATGTGAGACACTATGCTCTCTACTGTAAATTGCTCCTGCTGGAAAATTCTGAGATTCCTAACTTGAGATTGTTTGAGAATGTATCTTAGCCAATCAACAAGATTCATTCTAAAAAAATCTGTGTGCATGTCTGACACTGGGAGAATTCGTTTCCAAACTCTACTGGCCAATGTGCAATCGCGAAAAACATGTTTGAGGCCTTCAGAACCGCCTTGACAAAGTGAGCAGCTCTCATCAGTGGTGAGCCCTCTTCGCTCCCTTTCTTGATTAGTTAGCAGGCGTCCTTTTAGCAGGAGCCAAGTGCATGTTTTGATGCGTTCGGCTACAGGCAGTTTCCATACCTTGTCCCAGACGTTCGACTACAGGCAGTTTCCTTCACAACAATTTTAGTTATAATATATACACACATACTAATCTGTTTACATGTTTATTTTATTCTGATTTTCATCTTAACCAACTCTTTTTTGGAAGTTAAGGGAGCAAATTACAATAATTAATTACAATATATGCCACATGTGATTAAATTTTAAATTAAAGTTAACTTTACTGAAACAACAAAAATTCACTCAAATAACAAAGAAGATAGAGAAAGATTTCTACATTGATTGCTGAAAAATATATGAAAACAACAAACGAACATTCTTAAATCACAGCCACACGCCCTCATTTTTCTTACTGAGAAACTGAAGTTGCCGAGGTGCCAAAATCATGTTTAAGACCAAGACTTCCAAAAATGAACTTTATAATCCATGATAAACATGAGAGATACGCATACAACCATCCTCATGAACAATTGAACCAAAAGGAGAGGGAAATAAAACAAAATAAAATTAGTGAACACGAGGGACACCTATTTAAGCTTAGACTTGGATGAGTTTTTAAGAGGTTTGGCAGTAGATCGAGCAGGAGCTGATCTAACAGCTTTTTTCACATCATATTTCACTGATGAGAAGGCGCATATCAAAGCAATCAGCATTGTTGGGTACACGTACACAGCTTTAGAAGGATCAGTATTAACTGGTTTTCCTAAAATCCCTTCCTTCACAAGCCCCCAAATTATAAGAAGTGTCCCAAACATGCTCATTCTCCCTGGTTTCAAAAGGCCCACAAGTGCTCCTGCCACAGCGAAATAGCTACCAGCAAGAACCTGTGAAGTAATGAAAATTTGTTACTTCTCAGCAATAACAGTGATGACTACAAATCAACCGTTAATTACAATACACAAAAAATTTAACATGATTTTAAATGGTAACAACATTTTAGGTTTAGCTGGTCAATTAAAGCTATCAATCACTAAGAAGTAAACATGACAAAATATTTTCGAGAGCCAGGTGGAAAGTACCCATGAAATGAAATAAAGACCAGTTTGATACGCAATAATAAAAAATAGAATGGATAGAAGCCCACTTAATGCAGAGCATAACATGTAACCAACAGAGTGACCTAACCTCTAAGCGTTGAAGATCAGTCACCGCAGAAGCTTCCTTAATACTAGTCAAGTTATATATGTCCAAAATATCACTCCATCCTGGAATAGTCTTATTTTGAATAAGTCCATTTATAGCAGCTCCGGGATAAAGGAGAGCCTTAGTAACAGGAACAGGAAATACTTCACTTGCTACCAGCTGGGATGATGTTACATGCATTGGAGTTGTGCAAACACCAGATCTACATGTAACCCTGCAGAAGATACAGAGAATTAAGTTAGATGCCAAAACTGCATATTTCTAAACATAATATAAACATACAGCAAAACTGTGTTAAAGGAGTATAATATAGTAGCAGACACATCTCAGAAATCAGAAACTAAACAAGCTCCATTGCATGTTCTTTTATCGCAGCAAACATAGGACATGTTTGAAGTGAAGACAAAAAATGATGATATAACAGTCATTTCAAGCAGTCAGCCGTTAATAATAAGTCAAAACGTTGTTCTTCCTGTAACAACATAAATCTCAGGCACAAATAGTGTTAGTGAAACAAAAATTGGAAAGTAGGTTACAAGCTTATTGTTGAACTAGTATCTAAGCTCAACAGAAGATGCCTAGCAGAAAAGTTGTATATTAATAGTAGTATTACTTTAAAGGATTCAAGATCAACAAAACTTGAAATCCAAACAATCCAAAACAAAAGCACAATGAGCATGCAGATAACTGATTGGTTTCTGTTCAATAGGGCATCATTAGAGAAGGCATATAATATAGCTTAAGGATAACACAGATTTGACAATGCACGCGCTTAGAATATGATAAAAATTAAATGTATTTACTCACGTATGAAAGAGGATTATCTAATATGTGTGTGATAAGAAAAAAGTCAACGGCAAACGAATGCAATTAAACAAGCGAAACACCTATTGATCTAAATTGTCCGTGTTCAGAAAAGTAAAGGCAGAAATGCTTAAACATGAAAACAATGAGTTAATGAGCACAAATTAAATAATACTATTTCCGCTGTTGAAATTATATTCTATTAGTATATAATAGTAGTATAATAGAATACCTGAAGAGAGGGATCTGGAAAAAGATGAGGAGGAAGTAGATGCGAGCGGCTATGGAAGAAAAATTCTTGATCCATGGCTTAGAAGACGGCGACGGCGACGGCGACGGTGCTTTAGGCGGTGCCATGGTCGCCGGGATGGAATTGCGGTGAAGAGAGGGAGGATCTGCTGCTTCTCACGATTTCAAAACCCAAGCCTAGAAATTGTACGGACATGCCAAATTTAAGCTATTTTTTTTTTGATCAAAAAAATTTAAGCTATTTAATTACCACTATTCATTATTACTGCACTTGTGGTATTTGTACAATTTTACAATTTACTATTCTTTTATTATTATGTAATGTAGTGAATTTAGAAAATTATTAGATTTTTTTTGATTTAAAAAATTATTAGATTTTAAAGCAGAAATTAACTGATTTAAAATATTTCTAAACAAGATTAGAGGGGCGTTTAGTATGCACCTTGTGTCATGCATGTCTCTGTGTTATTAAGCTAAATTAATATTTGGTGTAATGTCTGGTTGTTTTACAGGGAGATATATGTTTTTGAGGGCAAAGTTGTGTAATTGTGTTGTAAGTGTCATGGTCCATGACATGGGAAAAATATAATACCCTCTATTCCTAAATATAAGATCACTTTCAAATTTCAACTTGTTCCTAAATATAAGTAGTTTTCTAATTTTCTCAATTTTTTTCTAAATAAACCTTAATAATACTTATTTATAATAAACAAGTAAGAGTGAGAGATTGGGGATAAATGTATATAGTTAGGATAAATTGACGATATCATGTGTTAATAACTATATTAACTTACATTCTTTTTTTTTATACAAAATAGATGCCTAACTATTAGCCTCTGCTAGAAAATAGCCTACAATAGTCAACTTTTAGCAACTTTTCCAAATCAGGTCCTGGATGATTGATCACCATCAATCCAGGTAAGTTATGAAGACCTTGTTTAGCAAGATAATCTGCAACTGTGTTCCCTTTACGGTTTATATGCAAAAGTCTGATATCCCAGCACCTCTTTAATAGACTTTGAGCTTCAGAGATTAAACCATTCAAGCTATCAGTCTCCATTGTACCTTTTAAGATTAACTCAATTGCCTCAGCTGAATCTGACTCTATAATAATCTTCCTCCACCCTCTATCCCAAGCAAGTTTCATACCTATTAGACATGCATATACTTCTGCAGTAAGAGCATCCCCATCAAGAACCAGCTGACTAAAAGCACTAAGGAAAGTACCCCCTTCATCTCTAAAAATGCCTCCACAAGCAGCTACACTTTGGGCATGGCTATAGGCCCCATCAACATTAAGTTTAACCCACCCATGTTCAGGAGGTTTCCATGGAGAAGAGCTGCTACTCAAAGCAACACCATCCATATTAGTCCCTGCCAACCTGTTACGTGCATCACAAAAACTCTCCACCATACCTTTAGTGCTTGCCACAATATTTCCCACATAGGTTTTTTGTTGCTCAAAAACAAATAAATTCCTCTTTTTCCATATCCACCAACATGCAATGGTGAAAGTGGACGGCCACTTCTCTTGTATGTCATTCCCTCCTTTAATATTTCTCCAAATCCATTTAGAAAAATTCCCATTCAAAAAGTTTCTCCATCTATCACTTGGCACAAGCTTCCTCCATAATTCTGTTACTTCCCTACATTCCCGAAAGACATGATTCAAATCCTCCATCCTATGACCACAAAGGGAACAAGCCGGATCTGATGCTAGACCTCTAGAGAATCTAGTGTGATTAGTGAGCAAACCCCCACGCACTATAAGCCACATTAATGTTTTACACCTCTGTGGTGCCTCTACTCTCCAAAGCTTCTCCCAATCAGAGGAAAAATCATTGGCTCCTTTATTCAAAGTCTTATAGGCAGACTTCACAGAAAATTGACCATTTCTCTCCCACCTCCAACTAACAGAATTCATATCAGTATTAACTATCAAGCCTTCCTTCATCTTCTCCCATGAATTCTTGATTCCCGACCAGACATTCGACCCAAACCGATTAGAGTCAATCTTAGGAATTAAATCAGACCCACAACGATACTTATCTTTTACCACCTTCACCCAAAAAGCCTCTCTCCGTGTTACCATTTGCCATCCCAGCTTCATAAGTAATGATTGGTTCTGATGCTTTGCATGACTTAGACCCAAGCCGCCAGATTTTTTTGGAGAACAAACCCCTTCCCAAGCCACTAGTGAAATCTTCCTTTGCTCCTCTGTTCCTCCCCAAAGAAACCTTCGATTAGCCTTATCTAACTCAATGTAAACCTCAGTTGTAAAGTGAGAAGTTTGCATAGTATAGCTTGGAATAGTAGAAGAAACTGAAGCTATTAAAGTTGATCTCCCTGCAAGAGATAGCTTCCTTGGCTGCCACTTCAAGAGCCTGCTCTTCACTTTATCAATAACATCATTAAAAGAGTTACTCCCTACTCTCTTATTATGCAGAGTGACACCTAAATACTTTCCAAGCTCACACGTAGGAGTGAACCCCAGAACCCCACTAATTTCTTTTGTAACAGTATGATTCATATTAGACGAGAAAAGGACACGCGTTTTAAAAGTATTGACTTTCAGCCCAGATGCCAAGCAAAATCTATCCATACATTCTTTAATTAGCACCGCTTGATCAATAGAAGCCTCAGAGAATAAAATGATGTCGTCCGCAAAAAATAGATGAGAAATCGGGGGACCCTTTCTAGTCAACCGAATTGGCTTCCATTCTTTTTGCATCACTTTCTCTTGGATGATATGAGCTAATCTCTCCATACAAATGACAAATAAGTAAGGAGACACCGGATCCCCTTGTCTCAAACCTCTTGTCATATTAAAAACATTTGCTTTGTTTCCATTCCATAAGAGCTGCAAGTTTGCTGTTCCTACACATTGTTTAATAATATTTATTGCATGGTGAGGCAAGCAAAGCTCCTCCAAGCATCCCAACAGGAAATTCCAATTTACTCTATCGTAAGCCTTCTCTAAGTCAATTTTGATTGCCATAAAACCTTTCTTACCTTTCATAGTTCTCATAGAGTGCACCACCTCCTGAGCAACAATAATATTGTCTGAACTATGTCGGCCAGGAACAAAACTGCTTTGATTTGGAGATATCACAAGCGGCATGAAACCTTTCATCCTATTGGCAATAATCTTCGTAACAACTTTATAAATAATATTGCAAAGGCTAATAGGTCTCAAATCCCTAAAAGTCTCAGGAGAGTCTATTTTAGGGATTAATACAAGTAAGGTGTTGTTAACTTCCCCAATTTTATTTGGATAGAGGAATAAATCTTTCACCATTTTAATAACAGAGGCACCAACAATTTCCCACTGGCTTTGATAGAATAGAGCATTTAAACCATCTGGACCAGGAGCTTTTAGAGCTCCCATACTAAAAATGGCTTCTTTGATCTCCTCGTCAGAAACTTCCTTGTTACACATTCGAAGCTGGACCTCATCAAGATGGGGATACGAAACTTCACATCTTATAGGCTCTCTAATTACTACCTCTTCTTTGAATAAATCAGAAAAGAAGTCAGTCGCTTTAACCTTAATTAAGTCAACATCAAAACACCATTCCTCGTCCTCACTCAACTTGATAGCATCAATTCTATTAGTTTTCCTTCTCCCATTAGCTTGAGCATGAAAAAGACAAGTATTACGATCTCCTTGAACATTCCAATTCACTCTTGCTTTCTGGGCCCACAACAAAGCTTCTTGTGTAAAAATATCTTCCAAGTCCTTCCATAGCTGGCTTTTAAGATTTTTGTACATAAGGGAATTCCTACCACGAGCTAGTGCACGATCTACCCCTGCTAGGCGATTAAGCAATTTTCTTTTCCTTGTATCAATATGTCCAAAGGTAGATTTATTCCATTCTTTGCATGCTTTTGTAAAAGAAGAAATATTATCACTCCACACTATCTCTCCCTTCCAATTCATATTTACAAAATTCTGAAAATCATCATGCAAAACCCATGGAGCCATAAACCTAAAAGGTCTTTGTCTCTCATCTTTCTCCATGCATCCATCTAACCGAAGTAAAAGAGGACGGTGGTCTGATTTTAACTCCGGTAAATGAAACACTTTGGCATCTGGGAATTTCTCTACCCATTCAACATTAGCTAAACATCTATCCAATCTAGCTTCTGTTGACCCTCTTTTCCATGTAAAAGAAGGACCTTCAAATCCCAAGTCTACCAAATGCATCTCCTCAAACCACCTGCCAAATTCCTTATCAGGACCCAGTCGTGTCAAAGCAAGAGATTTTCTCTCCTGCTCAAAAAGAGTTGCATTAAAATCCCCACTAAGCAACCATGGTCCTTGGAGATTATCCTTTATCCGATATAATTCACTCCATAAAGATCTACGTCTAATCAGAGATGGACTAGCATAAATCGTTGTAAGCCACCAAACTTCTTTTTTATAGTTCTCTATTTTTAAATGAATAAGCTGATGATGCTGTTCCATGACCTCTATTCTTGTTACCCCCGCATCCCATAAACACCAAATACCTCCACTAAAACCTTCAGAGACCGTATAAGTGCATTTTGAAAATCCCAGAGACCGAATTATTTTTTCTGTCTTATCTTTATCTGACCGTGTTTCTAAAATTGCAAGAAAATCTAACTTGTGAAATTTTTTAAGCTCTCGTACTAGGCCCATAAAGGACTTTGAGCCTGTACCCCTTGCATTCCATATCATGTAATTCATGGAGCAACCAATGGTCCTTGAAAGGCATGACCGCCGCCTGAAGATAACTCTTGAGCCTCAAGAGTCGTCTCATTATCAACATCCTCAATCTCCATTGTCTCATCATTTTCTACCCTGTTTACAATGGAGAGCGGGAACAGCCGAGAGCGAGAGGGAGAGGGAGGGCTGAGACGTGTCTTTGATGACGGCGGAGGTGGTCAACAGGATTCAAACAAAGGCTATGAGGGATTCGTTTTTGGGAGCAACACTGGTGAGCCGAGTAAAAGAAAGGTGCTGGGTAGGGAAAAACAAGGGGAGGGCAATGTTAATAGGAACCCCATTCCTATGTCGTGCAAAGCCAAACTGTTATCTCCGAATGGAGCAGGGTTTCTTATGAACCATAGTGAGGAGGAGGATATTGTCAATGGTTGGAAAGCCTTTTTTGCTAAGGAAAAAGAGAAGGCGGAGGCTATGAATGTAGAGTCTGATAAGGATAGGCAGGAAATTGGGGATGATCAAGAGAAATATCCGACGCTTGCGATGACGGCTGAGCAATACAAGGCCTGGTGTAAACCATGGATGAACTCTTTGATTATTAAACTCCTCGGAGCTTCGATTCCTCAACATATACTGATTGAGCGAGTTAAAAGGATGTGGAAACCTCAAAATCCTATGAAGTTTCTACCTCTTAGTAATGATTATTATATTGTGTCATTTTCAAGCAGGGAAGATAAAGATTATGCTTTTCAAGAGGGACCATGGATGATTAATGATCACTACTTGTTGGGGCAAAAGTGGAGACCTAACTTTAACCCTTGGAAGGCGGAGAATCAAAGGAGGATTGCTGTTTGGGTACGTATTCCGGACTTACCAATTGAGTTATATAATGTTGAATCTCTGGGTATGATTGGCAATATGATAGGGAAAATAATTAAGGTGGATAGATCAACTTCAATTTATGATAAGGGGGGTTTGCAAGAATTTGTGTAGAGATTGATCTTGGGAAACCTTTGCTTCCGGCATTTACAGCATTTGGAGAGGATAGACAACTTGTGTATGAAGGTTTGCATCTCGTATGCTTCGAGTGTGGTCGTTATGGCCATGAGAAAAATGGATGTCCGAACAGGTACAGTGGTGTAGGGAGTGAAGGTGATTTAAATGCTAGTCAGATTAGAAAAGAAGAGATCTTGATGAATACAAAAAATAACTCTAGAGGGAAGGTGGCAGAGAAGTATGGCGGAGATACTCAGAATATGGTGGTCGGAATGAATTCTTTGTCGGAGGATAATAAGTTGGGCCCACAAATGATTTTGCACCGAGATTTTAGGAGGGGAAATAAAGGAGTTGAAAATAAGGAAGAGCAATCAAGGAATAAATTGTTGCATGGAACCAGGAAGGGAGAAGAGAGATTGGCGGGATATCGCAAAGCAGATGGTAAAGAAATTGTGAAGGAGAAAAATGTGGATTCTGATGATATGAAAATTAAGAATTCAGAAGGTAAGAATATGGAGTGGGTTGTAGTGGGCTCGAAGAGGAAGAATGATGAGAAGCCCAAGAGGTTTGGAAAAGATATTAGAGATCCCTTCAAGCCCAAAATGAAGAGAAAAGATGTGAAGGCATTTAAGGAATCTGGACTGGGCCTAAAAAATTCATTTAATGCTCTTGGTCAGGCCACCATGGCATCTAGTTCCCAGGATATGATCTCTCACGATGAGCCTAGGAATGAAACTTGTGGAAGTGAGAACGTGGCCCAAGTGGAGTTCACGAGTCTGGGGGATATTAACGAGTTAACTTACATTCTTAATCAAAATAAATTAGGAAAGTTGTTATGTTTAAAAATGGGGGTAATACTTCATAATTATGTGAGTTATACATTATAGATTATCGTCATACATAATATATATTATAAATAAGATATACTTGGAACTTTTTTTACTTTGTAGCAAAAGCATATTCCTTTTTTATGCTTACCTTTCTTCCATGTCAACAGTATTAACTCTACATTCTTCAAGAATCAAATCGTTAAGTTACCAAGTGAATAGAGGTAGACTCGATAAAAGTTGAAAAAAATAAGTTAAATTGCTAGAAAGAAGAAATTCAAAATATGTGTGAATAATTTATTTAACATCTTATTGACACCTTGCCAACGAGCTTGCCCATTGAAAGTTTCCATTTATTTATCTAGACGAATAAAATTTAAAAAAATCATACACAATGGCAGAAACTATAGTGATTCCTTCAAAGGAAGTAGTTCAGATATGTAACACTTATTGTGTTACCTAGATTTCGTATAATCTAAATAACTTTAATAAAATAAAAATACTATGATTCTAATAACAATTGATTAACATGGTATATGAATAAAATATGGACTATCTATTTCGAGGTATAAACCTGACCTAGAATAATCAAGCTTGAGGGCTGGATTCGATAATATAAACAGTAAATGAGAATTAAATAAGATAATCCCGAATTATGAATTAGAATTAACAGGAATAATAATTAAACGTAATGATATTGGATCATGAACTGGAAATAATAAGGGTAAAGCGAAGGTTTGGTAAAATCTGATAAATAATGAGAGATAACTGAGATATGATGCAATAAGGATTGGAATAATAAAACATAAAGCGTAAACGAATATTATTAGATAGAACCTGGCGAGCTTTATTGAGTAGGATAATCAGAATACAAGATGAATAGCTGGTTACAAGAGATCTCTCAATACAAGAAAGTAAAAAGTGATTGTGTTCTTGCTCTCAGATATTCCGTACCCTAAACCCTAGCTTGGCCTATCTTATATAGCCTATGCAGCTCCACTTATTTCTCCCTGACGTTATGCCAGGTGTCCACCTCGAAGAGCCGTTGAGCTGCCAGGTCTCTAGCATGGCCGAGTCTTCAGCCCGAGATCTCCGCCTATGATCTCGGGCAGTCGCACTGACTGGGCGCACTTCTAACAGTCTAAGCTTCCACCTTGCCAATTAGCCGTTTATGTGCCTCTTCATCTTCTCCCAATTCATTAGCAGGGCCGGGTCGTCAGCCCGAGACCTTCGCCTGGAATTTCGGACAGTTATGTTGACTTGACTCAGCTTCACCATATCAGGTTTCCACCTCCCGAATTTTGTGCCCCACTAACACCCATTTCGAAATTCAAGTTTCTGTACGTTACTGTTAGTCGTCACGGTGTCCTTCCGTCATCTCATATCGGGCCGAGCCCATATTAATCTTTAGCGAGCCTAGGGGAATACATTTACTCCCCCAGCTCCACGTGTCAAGCTTTGTGAGGCTCGGGGAGGTGCATTCCTTTGTGTCTCAGGTTTGGGCGAGCGGCTATTGGACGGTTTTCGATGGTTTAGGACATTTCGGGCAGGTGTTGCACGTTCTCTAGGGGCTGAGTCAATGATCTGCGGTCTTCAGGGATCAGAGAAGATGTTGCTCGTTATTCTCCGGGAGGTAGTCAGGTAATGAGCTTCCAGGAGTTTGAGAAAATCGATTGGAAGAGATGATCGATTAGCTTTAATAGTTCCTGTCGTTAACATTGGTCGCATTTGTTTGATGCTCAAACATTCATGGTAAGCATATATCAAGCCGCAAAGTATGAGTTCTGAGATTTTGATGCTTTAACTGAGGGCTTTGACTAGAATGTTTTGAAGAAAACTTTGATGATCTGAATGAGGATGTAGTGGTTGAGCTACCTCGATAGATTATGATATCATTTTGAGGTCTTTATCAGAGAATTGATCAGGAGAGCAGGAAGTTTCTGAACGGTGGACGTATGCTTAGAGAAGTTTTGTACTCCCCCATTGCTGCAAAGGTGATTTCTTATTAGATGTTCTTTGGGCATAAGATCTGCGAATAATATGCTTATGGAACATAGGATTTGTGAACAGGATATTCTTAGGATCTAGGACAAGATGTTCCTCTAAGAGAGGATCTGTGAAGAAAATATTATTGAGACATAAGATATTCGAATATGATCTTGAGTTGCAGGATTTGTAGACATGGTATTTTTGAAATACCAAATTTGTGAATAAGGTATGAATAGGGTATTTCTGAGACTTCTTGTGAAATATGATTAGTTGGTATATAGACCAAATTTTGTTGATATTTGTAATCTTCTCAATGACTTTCTTGGTCATGAAAATATGATTATATGTGTTAGAAGTTACCGGAAACAATATCTGGAAATTCTGGCTTTGTAATTGAATTCTGGATCTGGTTATCATCTGGGATTTCCTTTGAAATCTTTTGAGCAATTTTGCTTTTAATTCTGCGAAATAAAAGTAAGTAATGAAGTAACTAACATAAAGGGGGTTAGCAAATGAATAACAAAAATGCTATTCTTTCCCTCTCTCTCTCTGTTTTTTTTTAATGAATCATCATTCTTATTCCCCCTAAAATAGGTTAGTCACCAAACATAATATGAAATTAGAATTTGAAATTTATTGGAATTGGAATTAGAATTAGAATTTGTAAAGGTTTCTACCTTTTTTGAATTTGCAATCTGGAGTCAACCTGGACTTGAATGTCATCCATTATGACCTTTGTGTTTCCTGGATTTTTGTAAAGTCACAGATAAGAATTTGAATTTTCTGGATTTATTTTGAAACTTAGAAATTAGATTTAGATTAATTAGTACCTGAGAAACTGTGACTTATCTCCCTTATTCTGGAGGACCTTCTGAGAAAGGGAGCTGAGATCTGGAAATTCTCGAGAATCACTCTGGACTGAGGTGCTGATCTCGTCGTCACGAGGGCACACACTGAGATGCTAAGTGAGGTTTCACGGTCCAGGTGAACCTCAATTTTGAAGTTTTAGAAATCTGGGAAACTAGATGGAGAGGTTGTTTCCTCTTATTGCCTTGATAAGAATTTGTCTTATCAAGGACTAGGGCACTTGGCCCTTTCCTACCCTTTATGGGTAGTATCTTTTGAGATGTTTAGCATTCCAGCTTCTTGGTAGGACATTTCCTTGGGAGTCCTGAAGCTGATAAGAACCTGGGTCCGCTATTTCTTTTACCAGCTGAGGCCCTTCACAATTAGAGCTGAGTTTTCCTTCTGATGATTCAGGAGTGTTTGGGAACACTCTTCTGAGAACTAATTCACTTATCTAGTATTTGGATAAATTGTATAGCAAGATAAGCTAAATATTAGGATATATTAGATAGCAGGGTAAATTATATATCATGATAAATCAAATAAGAGGATAAATTAGATAACTAGATAAATTAGATAGCAGGATTAGTGGTGTAATACCTTAACAAGATTAATTATGTCTCGTTTGAAATAATTCGATTACAATACAATTTGTAGATTTAAGATGTAAAATAATACAAGTAAATTGGCCTGTGATCAGGATGAATCTGATGTAGAAGATTCTTGATCAGGGTGATCCTGAGATTCAGGATCTTTGTCTTCTTCTTCATGATCAAAGCAGGCATATCTGGCTGCATGGTCTTCTTCCCAACGCATCTGGTCTTCAGCTTTGCGCATAACCCCAGCGTAGGTATCACATGGGTTTTTTGTCAGTTCTTTGTAGAGGTCTAAATCTACAAAGATTCCTTTACGGAAAGCGTTGATTGAGGTCTCCTCATCAGGTTTGTCTATAGTGAGCCTCTCTGTATTGAAACGGGTAACCCAGCTGCGAGTGGTTTCCCCCCGATACATGTGCATCCGGTATAAATCAGCTGAGGTTTTCTGCATCCTACGACTGCTAGAAAATTGTTGAGTGAATTGTTCTTGCAACTGGGCAAAGGATGATATGGATCTGACAGGTAGTTTGATGAACCATTTCAGGGCTGGACCTGTTAAGCTCATGCCAAATCCTTTGCACATGCAAGTCTCTCTGGCTGAGTCTGATATAGGAGCTGCTAGCATCCTTTGTTTGAAGTGAGCCATATGCTCATCTGGGTCACCAGTCCCGTCATATTGATTCATTGAGGGATAGGTGAATCTCTTTGGTAATTGAGTTTCTGTGATCCACCTCGCAAAAGGTGAATCAGCATAACTCGTCTGGGCATATTTAGGAATTTGTTTTGGTGCTCCTGGGACCTGTTGAATTATCTTTTTCAATTCCTCAATCTCACGTTCCATCCTAGCGATTTCAGAATTTTTCTGGGCTTGAGCACCATCTGAACCTCGAGACTTAGATCCTGAGTTCGAGATGCTACCACTGCTGAAGCTCTGACTCTCTCTAGGGTTTGGTCTAGACTTCTCATGTCGTATATGAGAGCGTCTATGATGATCACAAGGAATTTTAGTTTTGTGCTTCTGGTATCCTCCTTTCTTGTGACCCATAGTTTCTTGCTTTCTTTGTTGATGTTGGAACCCTGTTTGATGAGGAATTTTTGTTCGTGGACTCTGGAATAGGCGAGTTTTACAGCTGCCTTTATTGTTACGATTTGAGTTTTGAGCTGTGTGGGCGACATAATTGCGTATGTCTTTGTTCAGGGACTCGATCAAGCGAGTGAGATAAGCTTGTTTTTCGTACAACATACGCACGTTTTGCGCTGGGTCATCTCCGTTATCGAAGTTTTGCTGGTCATGATTTTCCTCACCACCTTCTTCGTGATCATCTTGATGATGATGATCTTGGTGATCCTCTTGATGATCATCTTGGTGATCATCTTGCGAGTTCTCCCCCTCACTCCCCTGATGTTCAGGTGGTGTCTCAGGTTCAGGGATTTGCTCCTGGTGATCTTCAGAAATTGTTTGCTCGTGATTGTCACCATTTGGAAGAGGGGGTTGGAATGGATCTCCATATGGGGTTTGAGAATCATCCTCTTCCATTGGAACAACAAGGTTTCGAAGATCAGACATGTTGAATTTCAGGTAAGAGAGTGACTTACAGTCGTACTCCCCACGGTCGGCGCCAAAATGTGTTACCTAGATTTCGTATAATCTAAATAACTTTAATAAAATAAAAATACTATGATTCTAATAACAATTGATTAACATGGTATATGAATAAAATATGGACTATCTATTTCGAGGTATAAACCTGACCTAGAATAATCAAGCTTGAGGGCTGGATTCGATAATATAAACAGTAAATGAGAATTAAATAAGATAATCCCGAATTATGAATTAGAATTAACAGGAATAATAATTAAACGTAATGATATTGGATCATGAACTGGAAATAATAAGGGTAAAGCGAAGGTTTGGTAAAATCTGATAAATAATGAGAGATAACTGAGATATGATGCAATAAGGATTGGAATAATAAAACATAAAGCGTAAACGAATATTATTAGATAGAACCTGGCGAGCTTTATTGAGTAGGATAATCAGAATACAAGATGAATAGCTGGTTACAAGAGATCTCTCAATACAAGAAAGTAAAAAGTGATTGTGTTCTTGCTCTCAGATATTCCGTACCCTAAACCCTAGCTTGGCCTATCTTATATAGCCTATGCAGCTCCACTTATTTCTCCCTGACGTTATGCCAGGTGTCCACCTCGAAGAGCCGTTGAGCTGCCAGGTCTCTAGCATGGCCGAGTCTTCAGCCCGAGATCTCCGCCTATGATCTCGGGCAGTCGCACTGACTGGGCGCACTTCTAACAGTCTAAGCTTCCACCTTGCCAATTAGCCGTTTATGTGCCTCTTCATCTTCTCCCAATTCATTAGCAGGGCCGGGTTGTCAGCCCGAGACCTTCGCCTGGAATTTCGGACAGTTATGTTGACTTGACTCAGCTTCACCATATCAGGTTTCCACCTCCCGAATTTTGTGCCCCACTAACACCCATTTCGAAATTCAAGTTTCTGTACGTTACTGTTAGTCGTCACGGTGTCCTTCCGTCATCTCATATCGGGCCGAGCCCATATTAATCTTTAGCGAGCCTAGGGGAATACACTTACATATAGGAGTGTTTTGATTAGTTGATTTTAATTAATTTAACATGTATCCTATAATTATCTAGATATGGTAAATATGTCTCATATTTAGGATTAGTAGAAATAGTAAACCATGACATAGAAAATACTCCCTCCGTTCCTAAATATAAGACCTAGATAACTTTTTTTTGGAAAGATTAAGGTTGCGAAATAAGTTATTAAATGATGGCATATTTGATATCTTTTTAGATTATTCATTAGCTTATAGGTAAAATAAACTAGTTTAAGAGAAAAAATTAGGTAAATCAATTTATAATTAACTTATTTTTTGCTTTTTTTAGGATTTTTCAAAAAAGTCATCTAAGTCCTATATTTAGGAACGAAGGGAGTATAATTTAATCAACATTTTATGGAAAGTAGGCTGTAAAAATAAAATAAGGCATACAATTTATCTATAGAGCCTATATGTCCATCTCCTACAAGTTTCACCCCTTTTACTGCCAAAGGGAGAATGACTCCATGTCTTTCCAAATTTCAATGAGGTAAAATGCCACCAGAAATATACTTCAACGATTTATTGCATTGGCGTAATTGATTATAAGTTTCGTGTGTAAACAATTTAATTAAGATAAGGTTCCTACCAAAAAATTGTTAATGCAGGCCCCTAAGTTATGTTATCCGCTCCTCAAAAGTGCCAATAATAATTTAACGAGGATACAAACAACTTGGTAGACCTAAAATTAATTTACCAATGGTATTTCAAATATGGCAGCAGTTAATCCAAATGTCATAGCTTCATTATCCCCTTATTATTTTAAAAAAACTAAAGGGATCTCTAGATTTGAAGGCAAAAAATTGTTCGAGATAATCTATGCAAAGTTGCAAACTCAACAAAGCCAGCCCAGAATCCATACCATAAGAGAGCAAGTGCACGTGCAATGGTTCGGTCTACATTCAATGTTTTACCTCACATATTTTCAGCCGTTAGATGCAACACCAATCCAACAGTCCACAATCCTCCACGACCTCACATTCCACCCTTTTTATTTTTGGCCAATAATCTCGTGAAGCAGCCTTTGATTATATATATCCCCCATGGCTTACATTCGTCCACGATTCTCCCTTCTCCACCGTCCATCTCACTCACATCCAACGGTCACAATCTCACTGTCAACATCTTCCCTGTTAATTACTCAACTCTTCTGCAACATCTACCATCCCGCTTTTTTTTTCCTTCCTCCTCACATAACTATCCCAAAGTTCTTCTCTTTTTGCTTTAATCCACTCACCCATTATTTTTTAGTTCTAGTTTTGTCTTCCTCGTGACCAAAATGCAAGAACAGCCTACAAGTTCTATTGCTGCCAGCTCAATTCCTTCCAGCAGTGATAAATCTTCCAGTTCTGCCCTCCATGTTGAAGTCAAAGAAGGTCTAAGTCTTTTATATTAACTCCCTTTTGCTCTTTTTAATGCTTAATATTAATCTGGTTTTATATTATTGGACATATTTGGAATATACAACGTTGGCTTTTCTGTTGCATTGATGTTTATTTACTGTGTATGATATGTTTGGTTATTTGAATGTTTATTTTTTTGGGTATTTGTCTGAGTTTAGGCATTGAGAGCGATGAGGAGATCAGACGAGTGCCTGAGATCGGTGTTGAGACGGCCGGACCGTCAGCTTCTAGACCGGAATCCGGTTTAGGGACTGCTACGGACCGGGTTCAAGGTACAGGTGAGGGTCATAGGAAGAGAGGGAGAAATCCAGCTGACAAAGAAAGCAAGAGACTAAAGAGGTACTCATTGCTTGCATTTACTTACTTTATTGCCCCTTTTATTGCTAGTCACTTTGGTACTAAAATATAAGACCCATTTGACTTTTTAAAAAAAAAAAAAAAATTAGATTTTTAAATTATATCATATCTCACATATAATTAGATTATAAGTTAGTTCATAAATAATATAGGAGTAGTCAGTTTTGAGGAAAAACAACTGTAACAAGTTTTTAAATTGACCAATATTGCATCATTACTTTTTAAAAAAAAGTCGACTTATAATTATAATTAGGACTGAAGGGAGTATAATGAGTTCATTGCATGTTGTGAATTTGATAATGGTGGGTGTGTAAAAATGGAATAGGCTTTTGAGGAACAGAGTTTCAGCTCAACAAGCTAGGGAGAGGAAGAAGGCATATTTGATTGATTTGGAAGCTAGGGTGAAAGACTTGGAGAAGAAGAATTCTGAGTTGGAAGAGAGGCTATCCACTTTACAGAATGAGAATCAGATGCTAAGACATGTATGTCTTATCTTACTTACCATCTTAACTTCGTTTTGTTCTTCAATGAGCATTTTGAGCCACTTAGCTTTTCATATGATTCACATACCAAATTCTTTTCAAATGGCATCAAGACCAGCTATGGTTACATATCATTGGATATTGTTGGTTGCTACTTGCTAGAGTTGACATTTGATCAATTTGTGTGTTTGTCTGCTCATCTTTTTCGAATGTGAACCATTTTACCAATGATTTCCGACTTTTGCCTTTAGCTTAAGTTAACATTCAAATTCAAACCAGTTTTGAGAGAAACAATGTGTTTTAAGGTTTCTATCTTAGTAAGTAATCAATTCCCTGACTTGTCCCTATTCTACGTTATGTCAATTTATACAATAATTCTTGGGTGAGTTCTATTTATTTTCCTAGGCAATCTAATGAAAACTCCTATGATAGAGTGGCAGAGACATGTAGGCCACATGTGAAGTTGTCTTTTAGGATTTTATATTGGACCATGTTCCACTGTCACGGTTTGGTAAAAGCACATCCAGCAACACAATCAGATTCAGAGATGCACTTTAGTTTGATACTCCCTCCGGTCCTAAATACGGTCCTAAATATAAGACTTAATTGACTTTTTCTGGAAAATCCTTAAAAAGCAAAATAAGTTAATTATAAATTGATTTACGTAATTTTTTCCCTTAAGCTAGTTTATTTTACTTATGAACTAATGGATAATCTAAAAATATATCAAATATGTAATCATTTAATAACCTATTGCGCAACCTTAATCTCTAAAAAAAAAAGTTAATTAAGTCCTATATTTAGGACCGGAGGTAGTATTAATGATTCAGAATCATAGCAACCATCCTACGTGGTATTGCCTGTACTTTTAACTCTCTCTTTAATACCGAAATCCCTCTCTTATTCATTGCTTGCTTGTCTGAAAACTTGATACACATAAAAAACGTAATCATATGTGTAATCTCTTGTATGTATGTTGATTTTGGGTAGTAATTGTGATATTGCAAATCTACAGATACTGAAGAACACAACGGCAAGCAGGAGAGGTGGCACTGGTGCTGAAGGAACTATGTGAGGCACTTCTTATATTTATTTATATATATCCAAAGGAACGTATAGAGAGGAAGATAAAGTAAGAGTTAGGAAATATGAAAGGAGAAAGAAATATAAGTGAGAGAGCAGCAGAAAGAAGTAGGTGTGCGTTGGAATGTCGTGATCCTTGATTAATTGTTTACAGTTCAATCTCTGATGTGAATTTCATCATATACGTTTCAATTTCTCAACCACTTCTTTCCCCTTTGCAAATTCAGACGTGGGTCACTGTTTGTTTATTTATTTATTTGATTTTGACTAACCTCAGATTTTTTGCAAATTAAGATATATAAGTCATGGCATTGTGATCTGTCGGTGGTGTTGGGTGGTTAGTCCCAGAGTATCAATGGTTGTCTCTCTCACCCATAAAACCAATTTGTTGAGGGGCCATGAAGATAAGATACCAAGTTTTGTATGTAACTAGTTTTTCTTTTGTTGAAGCTGTCAATCCAAGACTGATTTTGCTCAAGCCTTCTTTTTATATGGCTATATCATATTTTAACATGATTGGGCTCAATTGGTAGTAAGCTGTAACTCTTCAAATTAATGGATTCAATAGGTAGGAACTCTTTTAAAGGCCTTGTTTATATTTACATAAATTTGAACGTGAAATTACGTGTTGAAGTGTTTAAAACTTAAAACTCCATCTACTATGGCTTGATGGTTAATTGGTTATATAGTTGTTTTCGTATTGTTGGGAATGTGACCTGAGGTATTGCCTTGAAAGAGTCCATAATGCACCGTAGTACTTGGTGAGTGTGATCCCAAATCGTCACTTTTTGAGCAGATCATTAAAGCCCACCACTGATTTTTTTGGCATACTATTGCAGATATTTATCACAACGTGAATCTTACTAATAAATAAGACGGTACGGACTAAAATAACTAATAGATCTATTTTGGGAAGCATAAAGTATTATGAACGTGGAATGTGAGAGAAAACACCAACTTTGTCGGCGGGGGAAGAATTCTCATGTTCAAGCCTTTAATTTATAAGATGTGGGAATTGATCTCAAACTCAGGTATACTATCAAGAACCATATACTTCATACATATGGTAAAGATCATGAACTAATTTAAGAATGCATGTGAAATCGATCTCCATATTAACATGAAGCAGATATCTTTTATAGCTAGGGTACTATACCAAGCTAAAGACTTAGCAGGATCATAAATCAAATGTTATATGGGTGAAGACTGAATTTGATTAAATTTCAAACTACAAGAAAAATCTACAATATGGTAAAAAAAAGCTACATTGAATTAGACAATAGTAATACCAAATTAATCAAAACCAAAATCAGAACTAACTAACTGCATTAGTGAAACACTTGAGCCTGGCAAAAGAAAAAGGGAACACTTGTGGAATTCGGCTTCTATTGTACTCCTATGATAGAAGCCCAAACTGAGTATCATACACTTGTGGAACACTTGAGTACAAATTGTAACAGCTTTTGACAAGTCAGAATGGTTGTTAACGTCTGCAGATTTGGATGGCGTGTCAAATATTCCCTGCAGCTCCTTCATTGAGGCATGAAAAAACCCAATAAAAGAAAATGGGATCTCATGGCACCGAAACTAATGGGAAAAAAAATTATGGTCGTTGAGCAAAAATAATATAAAGCAGACATTATTATCAGAAGAAGCAGACAATTTTCATTGCCGGAATTTTCCTTGTCCGTGATGTGTAAAATTGAGCGGGGTGAATTTCCATGCATAGTTCAGCAAAGTAGCAAACTGTTAAAACTTAAAACAACAACAACAACAATTAAAAAAACTAATCTAATCAATTATTATTACAATAAAAAATAAGAAACATTAGATGGAGGACTCAATAATTAATGGAATATCTAACTAATTCATATAAGTCTAAAAATGACGTCTTAACGGCCCACTAGCAAAATAGGAAAAATATTTTTTAAAAAAGTGCGTAGAACGTAGTTTTCTGTCAATTTCCAATCAAAATTTATAAAAAAATTAATTAACTCATGTGGCACCGACAGCCGTTGGCGCGGCTAACCGGGAAAACCGGGAAACCCGGTGCCATAGATGACAGCCTGGCACCAGTTCACAATCTTTGACATCCAAAGTTACAGTTTGTCCCAACACGTGTCAAAACTTGATTGGGTTACAAAGTCCACAAAGTCAACAACTCAGTGGGCCCAGTGTCAGTCCGCGGTAAAACATTGTTGACAAACCAAACGAGGTAAACAAGAAGTAAAGAAAGTGTAACTGGAAACCGAAATGGCCAATAAAATATAAATACATCACCAAATAATTAAATTTATATTTATATTTATAATAAAAGAGATGGAGACACACATGAGAGTGGATCGGCTAGCTGGAACAAGAGGAGAAGACAGATAAAGAGAGAGAATGGCGTGTTGAGTGGGCGAAAATTTTCAAGCTTTGCCTCCTTTAGGTGGCTCTTTATCTCTCTTACACTCTCTTCTTTGATTGTGTGCTTCATTGATCGGTGAGAGTAGATTTTTTGCTGTGAAGATGGAAGCCACTGCTGGAATGGTGGCTGGATCTTATAAAAGGAATGAGCTTGTGAGGATTCGTCATGATTCTTCTGATAGTGGGGTCAGTCTTCTTGTTAATCCCTTTTCAGATTTGTGAATAATGTTGTTGTTGTTGTTTAAATACTCTGTGAGGTTGAAAAAAAATTGTTTTTTTAGTGGCAATGAGTAGTGATCAGGTAGAATACTCTATGTCTGATTTCAAAGGTGCTTGTTATCTTCATGTATTGGCTTTTTTGGTTTAGATCTAGCTCTTTGATGAGGCAGCTGATATAGATTTTTTTAAAAAAAACTGATATGCTTTTCTTTTCGGGGTCAATTAAGTTAAGTTATGCTATCAAAATCTGATTTTGACGATTATCTTGATATGCATTCAAGCGCGGCTTCTCGTGTTTTAGTTTTATGTAGTGAGATTTCATATAGTACTGAATTTGTTTATAGGGCAGAGTGTCCAAGATGTCTATCAGTTAAGATGCCATTTGGTCTGGCTGCAGTTGAGCCGTGATTGTATAAATAAACGAAATGGGTGTAGATTTGCTGTGAGTGCATGATAATCATAGTATTCTGGTAATGCTAATGCTATTTTAATTGCTGTACATCTTTCTCTGATTGCATTCCATCTCGGTATAGATAATGGCTGATGTTATTGAACTTATTTTTCTATATATCAAGTGTAAATCTTCGAATGGATGAGGCCTGCCATCTTTGTTTTGCATCTTACAAGAAAATGACAGTTCATTTTTATTTTGTACTTGGTGAAAAAAAAATTGGTTCCAATTTTGTAGTTGTAACTCATGAAAATATTTTTACACTGCAGCCCAAACCCTTGAAGAACTTGAATGGCCAAATTTGTCAAATATGCGGTGATACTGTGGGAGTAACTGCAACTGGCGATGTATTTGTTGCATGCAATGAGTGTGCCTTCCCAGTTTGCCGTCCTTGTTATGAATATGAGCGAAAAGATGGGAACAAATCTTGCCCCCAGTGCAAAACTAGGTACAAGAGGCACAAAGGTTAGTTCCTTCACGCAATATCTTCTTTTTTTTAGCTTGATTGTATATTTTATTTTTAGAGTAAAGAGAATGAATCCATGTTTCAGGGAGTCCAAGAGTTGAGGGAGATGACGATGAGGATGATGTTGATGATATAGAGAATGAGTTCAGTTATGAGCAAGGAAAAACCAAATCTAGGCAGCAGTGGGAAGGAGAAGATGCTGACATCTCTTCATCTGCTAGATATGATTCTCAACAGCCGATTCCGCTCCTCACAAGTGGACAACAGGTATTGGTTAAAAACAACTTGTAGCTTTTCTCCGCTTTTTGCTGCCCGTGGATCTTATTATTTTTTCTCCCTATCCCTCTCTCTGTTGAATGTGTGCCCTTTCTCTTGAACTGCCATCTAATTCTGTAGAATAACTACTAACGGATATTTTGGACTTCTTTCTTCTTGTCTTTGCTTTAACGGCTACTTATTTCACATAGAAAACCATTATTTGAGGCCTGTATATGGCGGTATTCTTAAAATCACAAAATACATGATGACTTTTGCTCATGAAATGCTCCAAATTGTTCTTATTCACGAACTACAATCAAAGAGTGATGAATAACTGTTAACAAATATTTTGAACCTTTTCTTTTGTCATCTTTGCATGATTGCTATTTATTTTTAGTATGGAAACGTTATGTGCATTCCGTAATTGCTTAGTGATCTTAGTTTATTTTTGGTAGTTCACTGTTTTTTTTTTTTCATATGATCAGATGTCCGGTGAGATTCCGACACCTGACACCCAATCTGTGCGAACTACATCAGGTCCTTTGGGTCCATCTGAAAAGGTTCACTCACTTCCTTATATTGATCCAAGGCAACCAGGTATAGAATTGAGCTGATATTTGCTCCCATATGATATATCATGGTTATAATGAAGTGATAATTGAAGACAAATTTTCTTATTGCAGTTCCAGTGAGAATTGTAGACCCTTCAAAGGACTTGAATTCCTATGGTCTTCCTAATGTTGACTGGAAAGAAAGGGTTGAAGGTTGGAAGCTCAAGCAAGAGAAAAACATGGTACAAATGACTGGTAATAGATATAATGAAGGGAAGGGTGACATAGAAGGGACAGGTTCTAATGGAGAAGAATTGCAAATGTAAGTCATTTGCTTTAGTGTTTTTAGCTGAATCAAACATGGACAGTAGCTAAATTAAACAATCATTTTCTAATATCTGATTGATGCCTAAAACAATATATATACTATAATTTGTATCTTGAATGTATAATAGTATGACACAGAATCATCCATCTACATAGATATTTGTATTTCATTTTCTCAAAGTTAATGGAATGTTCCATGTAGGGTTGATGATATTCGACAACCATTGAGTCGTGTGGTGCCCATTTCTTCTTCTCACTTGACCCCTTATCGTGTTGTTATTATTCTTCGACTTATTATTCTGGGCTTCTTCTTACAATATCGTGTGACTCATCCTGTGAAAGATGCATACCCCCTTTGGCTGACATCAGTTATCTGTGAGATTTGGTTTGCCATGTCTTGGATTCTGGATCAGTTTCCAAAATGGTATCCCATCAATCGTGAGACTTTTCTTGACAGGCTTGCTTTAAGGTGAGGATTCTTTACATTTCTATTACTCAGGATTCTGAACATTTTGATGATTATCATTGGGTTTGCCATTTTATTAATGTTTAGTTTCCGTTCAGATATGACCGTGAAGGGGAACCATCTCAGCTGGTTCCGGTGGATGTTTTTGTTAGTACAGTGGATCCTCTCAAAGAGCCTCCTCTTGTGACTGCTAACACTGTCTTGTCGATACTTGCTGTCGATTACCCTGTGGACAAGGTTTCTTGCTATGTGTCAGATGATGGTTCAGCTATGTTGACTTTTGAAGCCCTTTCAGAAACTGCAGAGTTTGCAAAGAAGTGGGTACCATTCTGCAAAAAGCACAATATTGAGCCAAGAGCCCCTGAGTTTTATTTTGCTCAGAAGATAGATTACTTGAAGGACAAGATTCAACCTTCATTTGTGAAGGAACGCCGAGCAATGAAGGTTGGTGGTATTTTCTGTGGAGAATGTAATCAGTTTTTATTTTGAAGTCAAGATTTTAATGTTGATCATTTTGCTGAACAGAGAGAATATGAAGAATTCAAAGTTAGGATCAATGCTCTGGTAGCCAAAGCTCAAAAGATGCCAGAAGAAGGCTGGACTATGCAGGATGGAACTCCATGGCCTGGAAATAATCCAAGGGATCATCCTGGAATGATTCAGGTATTCCCTTCTCCAATTCTCCAATTCGTTTGTTGGATTTGTCCTCATGTTCAAGTTAAAGTAAGATTTATATTGCATGCAGGTGTTCTTAGGTCATAGTGGAGGCCTTGATACTGATGGAAATGAGCTACCTAGACTTGTTTACGTTTCTCGTGAGAAGCGACCGGGCTTTCAGCATCACAAGAAGGCTGGAGCTATGAATGCTTTGGTATGTAAAATTGAAGTATATCTTACTAGTCAATCTAGTGATGCTCATTGATAAACTGTGTATGACAAATCAGCTACAAATATGATTCAGGACTTTGAAGGAAATTCTGGTTGTCATTACTTCCAGCCAAACTTTAGTAATTTCTTATTATATTGTAATTTTTCATCAAACACTTTTCTGGTATGTGCTTTACAAGAAAGCCGTATGAAGAACAAAGCATGCATATTAACAGGGTTTTATCTTATATGATACAGATTCGAGTTTCAGCTGTCTTGACCAATGGTGCATATCTATTGAACGTCGATTGTGATCACTATTTCAATAATAGCAAAGCTCTTAAGGAAGCCATGTGTTTCATGATGGATCCTGTTTTGGGGAAGAAGACTTGCTATGTACAATTTCCACAGAGGTTTGATGGTATTGATTTGCACGATCGATATGCCAATCGCAATATTGTGTTCTTTGATGTGAGTTTCCCCCCTTTTATTTTTTGTATTATTGGGAAATATTGTCTTCTATTGAAAGCAATGGCTTAATTTCGTGTCTTCCACAACCTTTCAGATCAACATGAAAGGGCAAGATGGTGTTCAGGGCCCAGTCTATGTGGGAACTGGTTGTTGTTTCAATAGGCAGGCGCTATATGGGTATGATCCTGTTTTGACTGAGGAAGACTTGGAGCCCAATATTATTGTTAAGAGTTGCTGGGGTTCTAGAAAGAAAGGAAAGGATAAGAAGTACATTGACAAGAAGAGGGCAGCAAAAAGAACTGAATCCACCATTCCCATCTTCAATATGGAAGACATAGATGAGGGTGTTGAAGGTCTGTTGCTGTTATGAAAATCTTTCCTTCATTTACAGCTGCTTTTGTATCCTAGATTCTACCTGTTGAAGTTCCCATGTCATCTAATTCTCACTCCGCTCTCAATGTGACATGAAAGTAAACTGATTTATTAGAAATTTTGAAGCATTTTTTTTCTGTTGCCAGGATATGATGATGAGAGATCACTTCTCATGTCTCAAAAGAGCTTAGAGAAGCGTTTTGGTCAGTCCCCAGTTTTCATTGCCGCTACATTCATGGAGCAGGGCGGTATTCCTCCCTCAACTAACCCTGCAACTCTTCTCAAGGAAGCAATCCATGTCATCAGCTGTGGATATGAAGACAAGACAGAATGGGGTAAAGAGGTGAGATTGGAAACTTGTCATTTCACTTCTGATTCACAATGTCGACTAAAATAAATAAAGGAATCTTCTTAATCACTCCTATTTTGATTTCACCAGATTGGATGGATCTATGGTTCTGTGACTGAAGATATTTTGACTGGATTCAAGATGCATGCACGTGGTTGGATCTCTGTCTATTGCATGCCACTTCGACCTGCATTCAAGGGTTCTGCTCCTATCAATCTTTCTGACCGTCTTAACCAGGTGCTTAGGTGGGCCTTGGGGTCTATTGAGATTTTCCTCAGCAGGCATTGTCCCCTATGGTATGGCTACAATGGACGATTGAAGCCCCTACAGAGGCTGGCCTATATCAACACAATTGTCTACCCCTTTACCTCCATCCCTCTGATTGCTTATTGTGTGCTCCCTGCATTTTGTCTTCTAACAAATAAATTTATTATTCCAGAGGTAGGTGATCATTTCTAATTTCTATATGATAATGTTAGTGATTTCTCGAGGTTTATTTCAAATCACATAGACTTACTATATTACCCCTTCTGATAATTAAGTGAGCCAACCTTAGCTTAAAAATCTATTTTATTTTGTGCAGATAAGCAACTTTGCTAGCATGTGGTTTATTCTTCTCTTCGTCTCCATTTTCGCTACCTCAATTCTTGAGCTCAGGTGGAGTGGGGTTGGTATCGAAGACTGGTGGAGGAATGAGCAGTTCTGGGTTATTGGTGGTACATCTGCACATCTTTTTGCTGTGTTCCAAGGGCTTCTGAAAGTGCTTGCTGGGATTGATACAAACTTCACTGTGACGTCAAAGGCATCGGATGAGGATGGGGATTTTGCTGAGCTTTACGTGTTCAAATGGACATCACTTTTGATCCCCCCTACAACAGTCCTCATAGTGAACATCATAGGAATTGTTGCTGGCGTATCCTACGCCATTAACAGCGGGTACCAATCGTGGGGTCCTCTATTTGGAAAGCTTTTCTTTGCTATATGGGTGGTTGCACATCTTTACCCATTCTTGAAGGGTCTGCTTGGAAGGCAAAATCGTACTCCAACCATTGTTATTGTTTGGTCTATTCTTCTTGCTTCCATTTTCTCCTTGCTGTGGGTGAGGATTGATCCCTTTACTCAAGATGACTCAAAAGCTAGCAATGGTCAATGTGGCATCAATTGCTAGTTTTCTTGATGAAGAAGATAATGATTTTGGATGTGTTAAAAGGTTTTCCCTATTGTTTTCAGAGACTCAGATGCATTCATGTATATAGGCATAACAAGAGTCAGTAAGTTTATTAAAGTTGTCTGTGGAGGAAGGAACTTACGTTGTGGGACTTGTCCGAGAGAAAAATGGGAAAACCCTTTGGTTTACTAGTTTTACTATTTATGTCCATGCAAAATTACTTGTGTAGAGCTCTGTTGGTGTGATATTTTTTGTCCAAATGATACAAGTTATTTATCATTATAATTTATTCAATCAAAAGAAACAGGTTAATAATGTGCCTGTATTGCCCTCATTTTAGAAGCATCTTTTACCCTTTGGAGGATTGAAGTATGATTTCACTTGGTTAAAAAAAAGAGTATGACTTTTACGAATGTGAGGGTGTTTCGTTTCTTTGTTTATCTACATTCTAGTGTTGTTGCATGAAACGTAATAAAATTTGGCTTCTGTTTCGTTAAATATGTACGTATATGTGCGAGAAAGCCACCGTAAATATCATGAACATTCGTTTAAATTTCCCCTTTCAAGTTCTACAATACATTATATTTCTACCCTTCCCTCAACTAAAGAATGCATATCTTCGACAACCAAAACACTGCCGTTTTTCATGATTAAAACAAAACCGAGTTTTTCAATTTTCATGACCAAATCAAAACGCTGTGGTTTTATTTTGATGTGTATTTTATTAATATACCATATTTTTCCAAGAAAAAACTGCAAAAACTATTTATTCATTCATCATAACAAAATGAAATACTCCCTAAGAGTTGTTTGACTTTTTGGAGAGTTCTCTATAAAAGAAAATTGAACCACTTAATCATAACATATTTTGTATGTTATTAGATCATATTAGCAAATAAACTAATTTAGAGAAAAAAAATAGAAAAATAAGTTTTTTATTATCTTATTTCTCCAAGAAAATTAAATGGCTCTTATAACTAGGATGGGGAGCTATCAACTATGCGGGCTAAACATTTGAATATCACCTAAAATGTAGAGTTTCTCAACAATTAACCCCTAAAATGAAACCAACACATCAATGCCCTTGCAACCAAGTGGTATGACATCTCCCCTTAGGTGGGAGGTTGCGGATTTGATCCTAACTTCAATCTGTAAGTACTTACTCTTTTAATTAAAAAAAAGTATAACCAACACAGCCCGTAGAATGACAAAATTGATCACTATAAGTCTCAAGTGATTAAAAAGAAACAACAATCCACCCTCATTTGCTTTAAGAAAATAAGTTGGGGAAAACGATCCAGTAATTGTATCAAAAGATACCAAAAAAATGATTAAGCCAAAAATGTGAAGTATGCGGGGAGCAAAAATAGAAGTATGCAATTCTGCCTCTCTCATGGGAATAGCTATTCCTCATCACCTACCTCAACCAGTATTCTCTTACACGCTTCATAACACATGAAAGAAATTCCAGCGGCTGGTACTAACTTCATACAGCTTGGTCCCAACCCTCTATATAAACCTGAAATTCCTTCTTGCTCAAGTATGCTTGCAAGAGCATGAATCACATTTTTATAAACCTGCCTTCCACTTAGAGCTCCCACTTGCATATGCTTGCGAGCCACCTCAAGAGGAAAAGTAGCACTGCTTGAAATAGCACCAGCTGCTGATCCAATCAAGAGGGTTTCAATGTTGCCAATCTTCTCTTGCTTGAAAATTTTTCGGTATGCTTTCCGCAGAGTATCATAGGCAAAGTAATTGGTGGCAGAATATGGAATCACTCCAATAAGGCTGGGAGCAAGGCCTCGATAAAGCTCCGCAGGGCCTTCTTCACGAATTATCTTTACGAATGCATCAAGCAAACCATCATAAACACCCCTCTGCAGAAGAATTACCATCCAGTGTAAGTTTTCTTTATTCCATTGTGGACTTCAATAGGATGGAAAATATAAAATATAGAGGAACATCAACTAAGTTTTCCCCATGCAGATACCTGAATTGTTAGTCGAGTTTTGACTAACTCAAGTGGGTATGTGCATATAGTAGAACTAACTCCAGCACATGCACCGGCAAACAATGATGGAGATATAGGGAGTTTTGGCTGTTCCCCAGGCTTTGGGGATAGATTCTTGTTGACTGTGTCATAAACAAAAAGCTGCAGAAACAGGTGAAAATATAGTTAGACGAAAAATCGCATGAGTAAGTAGATTTGATCCTTACATGAAAGATAAGCATATACAACTCAATTAAACCCAGACAAACATGATAGCGAAGAAATGGGGAACTTTTGAGAAAATTAACCTCAACTAAAAGCTAATGTACCTAATTTAATACGTTGCAGTTCATTTCCACAAAAAATCATTACCAGATGAAGCTTATTGTGGTCATGTTTTGCAGATATACCATAATCCCTGCTCAATCACTGATTGAACTTAACAGTTAACACTACCAACAACTGTAGCAGCATGCTTCTTGTGGTAACCCGTTACCCCCCTCTCTCTCTTACTGATTCAAATTTCGAATGGTGATTGACACGTGGCATGTCTGAATAATAAACCAGATCGTGTTTCAACAACTTGAATAGCATCCTGTTTGGGCTACAAGTGAAGCCCATATCGAAATCAAGCCCAACCTGTTGTAATCCAAGGAAGGAAGTCCAGAACCATCCTTGAGTACCTGAAGGCAACCACTAACTTGGTGGAGAAGTTATTCCTGAGTAGTTGGAAGTAAAGCTGTTGGACGTGGGGAGTTGTTGTTGTGACACATAGGCAACCACAACCATGTACCAAAAAGCATGATCCCGAGACGTGGCATGACAGTTATCCTAGATGTAGTCTAGTTTAAATAGGAAATCTTGTATTCAGAATATGTTATGTTGTATTTTCTGTTCAAGAAGTACATCTTGTAAACTCTCTCTCATTTAATTAATATTAAGAAGTAATTTCCAGATTACCTTTTATTGTGATTGAATTGTTCTTCATTTAATTAGTATTGCTTTAAGAAGATTTTTTAGGGCATTACATTTGGCGCCGACCGTGGGGACAAATTTATATTTCTCCTCATTATCTTGCAATCCCATATCATGGAAGACGACGCAACGTCACCGCTTAATCCAGACGCACCCATGCATTCAAATGTCCATGAGATTTCCTCCACAGGATACCCTGGAGGAAACGCTCAGGATAACCCCTAGAACATCCCAGAAAATGATCCACTGATGCTCACTGTGCAGCGGTTACAAGAGCAACAACGAGAGCACTTCGCGATGTTCAAGACACTGTCAAGCGAGAATAGGAGCCTGAAACTTGAAATCACTAAACTAAGGATGACCCGACTCCATATACCCGAAGATAATATGGAAGAGGAACAACCCATCCCAAGAGTGATTTCCGAAAGTACATATCACCGGAACGCGGATCCCAGACGCCAGAACCCAGAACAGTACCAACCTGACGAAGATCTGCACGAACATCGATCTCGACGCACAGAAATGCGAGATGATCACCGGACTCCCAAACACAAATCCCAACATGCAGAACCTGAGGAAAAACACAGGAATCCAGAGCATAAGCGTCGTCAAACCAAAAGGAAAAGCAAACACCAGAACCCAGAGAATGAGCCTCAGGATACCAGGATGGATGAAAGATACCAGAACACAGAATATGATGATCCGGAATATAACCCCAGAGTCAAACTTTCCGACGAAGATGAAGAAGGGGTTGGAAGTTCCAACGATACGTTGGATAAACCTGATCCTCCCAAGAGGCCACGAAGGCACTTGGCCTCCAAAATAACCGTTCCCAGAAACTCAACTCCCAGAATGCGAAAAAAGCGGAAAACATATCCGGAAATCAAGCGGATGCAACGGGAGTTAGATGAACTGAAAGCAACCATGTTCCAACTCCCAGGAGCACCATTCCCCTTCGAGAAAAACGATCCTTCCAGTTACGCGGATTCACCATTCATTAAATCCATATCCAGAGCGAAACTGCCATCCCGACTCGTATACCCGGCCATCACACCTTATGATGTTTCAACAGACCCGGATCACCACATGGCACATTACAAACAACGAATGTTTGCCATTACAGTCCCTGAGAAAGTACGCGAAGCATGTATGTGTAGGGGATTCGGGATGACTCTCACAGGACCCGCTCTTAAATGGTATATGCACCTCGAGGTAGGATCCATCGCTACATTTGCTGAACTACATGATTCTTTCGTGAGTCAATTTGCAAGTAGCAAGCGGTTGGAAAAAACCGCCGATGACTTGTACAGGCTTCATATCAAACGAGGGGAGACCCTTCGCAGCTTTGTTACCAGATTCAACAAGGAAAGGTTGGAGATAGATCACCCGGATGAAATGACATGTATCAATGCGTTCAGGAAGGGACTGCGGACCTGGATGCCCTTATACGAAGAACTGACCAAGTGCCAACCAAAGACATGGACGGAGGTCATGAGAAGGGTATTGGCCGGAGTCAGACTAGAAGAGGACCGGATGAACCGAGACTACGACTCACCAGAATCCGAGTCTAGTCATGCAGGCAAAAACAAGAAACGAAAGGAGCGACCAGAGAAACCTCCCAGAGCAGAGTCCTACTCTAATGCTAAAAAAGCACCAGAACGATCCGGGAGGTCAACCAGACCAAGCAGACCACCGGCTCCCCGAATAGAAGAGCAAGACTTGCAATTATCCGCGAAGGAGTTAGTTAAAGAGCTCGGAAAAACGGGGGATCAAGTGCGATGGCCAGGAAAAATAAAGGTACCCCCGGAGCAGCGAGACAAATCTAAATGGTGTGACTTCCACCAAGACCACGGACACAAGACCGATGATTGCATATCCCTGCGCTTCCAAGTCTCGGAACTCTTGAAGAGGGGATACCTAGAGCATTTGCTCGAGGGATCAAAGAAGCAGAACCAGATAAACAAGGCAGCGAGCAATACGAAGCCCGCTCCTGCAAATCCGCCAATCCCGACTAAGATGATAAACTTTGTCAATGGCGGATCTTGCATCATGGGAACCAGTTACTCTGCTGCTAAGAGACACATTAGAACCTTGACTGACCAGATAGAATCCCTGACCATAGGTGGTGAAGACTTAGAGGCACAAGAAGGACCATTAGCATTCTTTGACCACGAGATCAATGACCAGAACCATGATGATGCTCTTGTCATCTCGATCTACCTAGCCAACTGTGAAGTCAAAAGAGTTCTCATAGATCCAGGTAGCTCTGTCAATATTATTTACTTGAATACGGTTAAGGAAATGAACATGGAATCGGCCATGTCATACTATCCAACCACCCTGGTATTCGGCAACGGCGCTGCTGACAAGTCGATGGTCATGGTTAATCTAGCAACATATGCTGCCGGAATTAATCAAACATTTACTTACCATGTTATGGATTGCCCTTCTCCATACAACGCCATCCTGGGATGACCATGGCTCCACCAGATGAAGGCTGTACCGTCCACCTTGCACCAACGAGTTAAGTTCTATACTCCTTGGGGAGTGCGCCAGATCAGGGGAGACCAGAAAACATCTCGAGAGTGCTACCAGACTTCCCTGAAGAAGTCCGAGAAACTACCAGGCTAGCAATTACAGGGATCATCCCTGAGACCTCAGATCAGGGATGAATCGTCCACCGGACTCGAAACCATCCAGGTCGACCCAAACCAGCCAGACAAGAAACTCTTCATCGGGAATGATCTCAGCGCATACTTGAAGAGCCAACTTATAGCATTCTTGACCCAAAATCAAGATTGCTTCGCTTGGTCCTATTCTGACATGACCGGAATCGATCCCCAGATCAGTTTCCACAGATTGAATGTGGATCCTAAACACAAGCCTGTCCGACAAAAGAGCCGGAAGTTCGGTACAGACAAAAACCAAATCATTCAGGAAGAGGTCCAGAAACTATTGGCAGTCAAGTCAATAAGGGAGGTGACTTACCCAGAGTGGCTAGCCAATGTTGTAGTAGTAGCCAAGAAGAACGGAAAACATCGTGTTTGTGTAGATTTCACAGACCTGAATAAAGCCTGCCCCAAGGATTTCTTCCCATTACCACACATTGACATGATGGTGGATGCCACTTCTGGACACCAGATGCTAAGCTTCATGGATGCTTTCTCCGGATACAACCAAATCAGGATGTATCCTCCAGACCAAGAAAAGACCTCTTTCATCACGGACAGAGGGACATACTGCTACCAAGTAATGCCTTTCGGCCTAAAGAATGCAGGAGCTACCTACCAAAGGTTGGTCAATAAAATGTTTGAAAACCAGATTGGAAAATCTATGGAAGTCTATGTGGATGACATGCTTGTTAAATCCCATTCCAAGGAAGAACACATCTCAAACTTACAGGAGGCATTCAGGATCCTGAAGCAGTACAATATGAAGCTTAATCCAGAAAAATGCTCCTTCGGGGTCAAATTCGGGAAATTCCTAGGATATTTGGTCTCAAGTAGAGGCATTGAAGCACACCTCACTCAGATAAAAGCCATCCAGAACATCTGCTCTCCCAGACGGGCAAAAGATGTGCAAAAGCTAACAGGAATGATTGCAGCTTTGAACAGGTTCATCTCCCGTTCTTCAGATAAGTGTCATCATTTCTTCAAAACACTCAGGAAGAACAAAACGTTCGAATGGAGTCCAGAATGTGAAACGGCCTTACAAGGCCTCAAGGAATACCTGTCCAAGCCACCACTCCTCTCCAAACCAAGGCCCAATGAACTACTTCAGTTGTACCTGTCTATATCCGGACACGCTGTAAGTGCTGTACTCATACGCGAAGATATAGGAATACAATATCCAGTATACTATGTGAGTAAAACTCTCCTAGACGCTGAGACCAGGTACTCACCTGTCGAAAAGCTAGCATTAGCCCTAATCATGGCATCCAGAAAGTTGAGACCATACTTCCAGAGTCACCCCATCCAGGTTGTGACATCTCACCCGCTCAAAGCCATATTCCAGATACCAGACTTATCTGACAGACTAGTCAAATGGGCAATCGAACTCGGTCAATACGATGTATCATACATCCCAAGAACTGCAATAAAGTCTCAGGTACTAGCAGACTTCACGGCTGAATTTGCACCTAACATCCAGATAGGTACCAGATTCGGGGTAGTCATCCAATCGCCAACTGGGGATACCATGGAACAATCCTTCCAATGTACCTTCAGAGCAACCAACAATGAAGCTGAATACGAAGCATTGATCATCGGAATGCGCTTACTAGTAGAACTTGGAGCACAAGACGTGGAAGTGCGATGCGACTCCCAACTTGTATCTAAACAAGTTCAAGGAGAATACCAGGTAAAAGATTCCTGAATGCAAAGATATTATAGTATGGCCACCTCGATATCAAAATCATTCAGGGAATTCAAATTGACACAAATACCCAGAGATAGCAACAAGCATGCTGACGCATTACCAAACTTGGGATCCACCATTCCAAGTTCCAGAACACGAGCCATCCCAATCATACGATTACCAGACTCGGTACTAACTACCACACCTGTTCACCATGTGAAGGCAAATTATAGACCAGACGATTGGAGATCCACAATCTACAGATACCTGGACACAGGAATACTCCTGAATGATCAAAACGAGGCCAGAAGAATTAAACAAAGAGCATCCAGATACCAGATATTCAGGAATGAACTCTACAGATGGTCTTTTGCAGGCATATACTAGAAATGCCTCGACCCAGATGACTCTGAATACGCATTAAGAGAAACACATGAAGGAGAGTGTGGTAACCATTCTGGTTCCAGAAGTTTGGTTAGGAATCTCTTGAGAGCAGGATACTTTTGGCCCAAAATGCAACAAGATGTCCAGAAACTCGTTTTCAAATGTGACAAGTGCCAGAGATTCGCACCTGCACTCCAGCAACACCCAGAATTCCTACACTCCCTGACTCCAGTATGGCCCTTCATGAGATGGGGGATGGATATAGTCGGGAAGTTACCACCAGCACCAGGAAAACACGTGTTCTTGTTGACAGTGACCGATTACTTTACCAAGTGGATAGAGGCAGGAGCATTCCAGCAAGTTAAAGAGCCAGAAGTCATTGACTTTATCTGGAAGAACGTTGTTTGCAGGTTTGGACTACCATATGAAATAGTATGCGATAACGGATCCCAGTTCATTGGATCAAAATTCAGGAACTGCACCAAGTGGAACATCAAGTTGAAATTTTCCACTCCCCGGAATCCCCAGTCCAACGGTCAAGCAGAAGCCAGTAACAAGACAATTGTGTCCTCCTTGAAGAAACGACTAGAAAAAGCCAAAGGAAAATGGGCAGATGAACTCCCAGCAGTACTATGGGCTTACAGGACTACAGCAAGAACTCCAACAGGAGAGACACCCTTCTCCTTGACGTATGGATCAGAAGCAATGATCCCCGTTGAGTACGGACTACCAAGTCTAAGGTACAAGTGGACAAACGAAGAGATCAATAACATCAACCTGAACTATGAACTAGATCTCCTAGATCTTAAACGGGAACAAGCTCTAATTCAGATGGCATCTTATCAACAACAGATAGCCCGCCAATACAACAAACACGTCAAAGAACGACGCTTTCAAGTAGGGGAATTGGTTTTACGAAAAGTCTTCCCAAATACTCCAGAATCCAGAGACGGAAAGCTCAGCCCCAACTGGGAAGGCCCTTACCAGATTGAGAGCATCACAGGACCAGGATCTTACCAGTTGCGGGATTCTAAAGGAAAATTGCTCCCCAGAAGCTGGAACGCAATACACCTAAAAAGGTATTTTCCATGACACCTGTATTTCCTTTCCTCTAGTCGAACATATATCCAGAACTAAGTTCTATCACCAGGAACACTTTCCTGATAATATAACTTCCCGGAGCCAACCATCAGGCAAAATCTAGAACTAAGTTCTATCACGAGGAACACCTTCCTGATAATATAACTTCCCGGAGCCAACCATCAGACAAAATCCAGAACTAAGTTCTATCACCACGAACACTTTCCTGATAATATAACTTCCCGGAGCCAACCATCATGCAAAATCCAGAACTAAGTTCTATCACCACGAACACTTTCCTGACAATATAACTTCCCGGAGCCAACCATCAGGCAAAATCCAAAACTAAGTTCTATCACCAGAAATATACTTCCGATGATATAACTTCCCGGAGCCAACGCTCAGGCGATAAACGTGTCCAATCTTCTCAAATCAAAACCGCCAAAAAATCCTGAAATCCCAGAGTTAGGAAATCAAACACAAACACAAGTTCCACCAACTGAACATATCTCACTTGGTACAACTTCCCGGAGCCAAAGGTACGCTATACTTATGTTTTACACTTACTCTTCCTAAGTTACTTCATTTGCTTATTCATTTGTTGCTTTAAACCTCTTATAAATTCCAAATACATAGTAGCTACTAACCCGGTATATAACTTATAGACCATCCTGAATCCTGAAAGATGTATGGATGACGATCCACCACATCCCCGAGCAACCCGATTCCAATATCTAAGGTATACCAAATTCTAACTAGGCTTACACGAACCCCAGACTCTAATTAACTCCTGATTCAATTCTAATCCTTCTAATATAACCTGATCGTGTTTGTCTAACCAGATTGCTCAACCAGAAAGATGCATCTACCAGATATCAAATCAAAATACCAGAAGAATACACAAGTAAGTATGCGCAACTTACATTTCATAAATGTCATAATTACATTTCCCTAAGATAACCAGAACACAACTAGTTAACACTAGTCAAACAAAAACAACATTCACCAGAAAAACATGTCCATAACATAAAACACAAGAAATTACTACACATAAAATATCTAAACATCCTTCCCGTCTACTTCATGGGAGTCCCTGGTTCCTTCTTCATTGTCAGGAGTTTGCTTCTTGTCTGAACCAGACATCTCAGGATGAGAATTAACCTCTTCCTCGCCCCCTGATTCTTCATCACTATCACCAGATGAAGGCATGGAGTAGCCCTCATCCTGGAACTCTTGCTCCAACTCCTTCAAATCCCAATTAGCACCTCCTCCTGCCTGGAACTCCTTCACCATACGAATGGGTTCAAACAACATGAACTTTGAAACTTCCTGCCTCTCTCTTTCAACCAAAGCTTCAACCTTCTTCTCACTCTTGTCCCTCTCCTCCTCCAAGTCGGCAAGCTGCTTCCTCAAGTCCCCGATGGTGGCATTCAAACCATCGATTGTAATATCTGAGAGCTTCACCTCCTCTCTGGCATCTACAGCCTTGCCCTTTGCCATTTCAAGATCCCGAGTGAGATCTCGAAGCTTTGCCTCAGTTGTATCTCTGTATAACTTGTGAGTAGCTTCATAAGTTGTCTGCTTCTCCCTCATCTCCCGGTCAAACCATTCCAGATGCTTCACACGCTTTATCAAAGTGTCACATTCTATGCGAAACATCTCAGCTGACTTCTCTAAATCCCAGAAACGCTTACGCACAGCCTCAGCTACCTGATTGACCTGTCAAAACCAGAAGCCTTAATAACAAACCCACAAGAATGAAATGTGCAGGATCACATCTTGTGACAAAAACCAGACTAAAACCTACACCACAGACCTTAAAGGAGCTAGTAGTTAGTGAAACCAACAAATCCTGACCACCAGTATTACCAGAGGCCTTTAGTGCTTCACCTCTCCCGTCACCCACGTCCAGGATTGTGTCCAAGTCCACAACCGCAGTCTCCGGGACCGCAGTTATAGTTTCAACTTCCTTTGGCTTGTCAACCTCCTCGTTAATGGGGTCTAGCTCAACAGCCCCCTTCGAAGTCACAGCAACAGCACCCTTGGCCCTCTTCATCCGAGACGCTATTGTTTCTGAAACCACGTCACTACTTGATCCACTCTCCGTGCTACTCCTTCTCTTCTTCCCGGCATCTATTGCTCTCAACTTCAACTTGGGGACGTCAGGATCACCTAAACACCAGAAACGAGAAGCTCAACATAAAACGCAACCAGACGACACGCCTGACAAAACAAGTTAGAAGGTAGATAGCCATACCGATCTTGAAGATCTTGATATAAGTACGCTTGTCAGCGGGAAGAGCCATGATTGCCGCTATCAACTCCTCGGAGTCTGGACACAAAGGAACCTTTTTCTCTTCAGCCTTAACTGCATGAAGAACCAACAAGTATATGGCTCATATGAGCCATATACTCCCAAAACATTACCAGACACCAGATACCAGAACCAGAAGTTAAAACATCTACTTACATAAATTGTTCCACTCTGTCCTAAGAGGACCACCATATGGAACCAAACATCTCTTATGCACCACCACAAACCTACGCTTCCAACGCCTGACAGAATTCCAGGGAATGATTACACCTACTCGTGTCAGCATAAACCAGACACGTGTCGCTGTAGGGGAGTTAATGTGGTAACCCGTTACCCCCCTCTCTCTCTTACTGATTCAAATTTCGAATGGTGATTGACACGTGGCATGTCTGAATAATAAACCAGATCGTGTTTCAACAACTTGAATAGCATCCTGTTTGGGCTACAAGTGAAGCCCATATCGAAATCAAGCCCAACCTGTTGTAATCCAAGGAAGGAAGTCCAGAACCATCCTTGAGTACCTGAAGGCAACCACTAACTTGGTGGAGAAGTTATTCCTGAGTAGTTGGAAGTAAAGCTGTTGGACGTGGGGAGTTGTTGTTGTGACACATAGGCAACCACAACCATGTACCAAAAAGCATGATCCCGAGACGTGGCATGACAGTTATCCTAGATGTAGTCTAGTTTAAATAGGAAATCTTGTATTCAGAATATGTTATGTTGTATTTTCTGTTCAAGAAGTACATCTTGTAAACTCTCTCTCATTTAATTAATATTAAGAAGTAATTTCCAGATTACCTTTTATTGTGATTGAATTGTTCTTCATTTAATTAGTATTGCTTTAAGAAGATTTTTTAGGGCATTACACTTCTATACTTTAAAATCAAGAAAGGTCATCCTATAATCCTGAAGTCCTATAAGTGTTAGCTGCTACCAGGCTAAATTTTCTTATTAACTCAATGCCACATCATTAATTCCTAAATAAAATGTTGTTTTCGGACCTTACTTAGGTCAAGTTACTTTCTCCAGGTTCTCAAGTTCTTTTAATATAGGAGTGACACGTGTCCTTTTATAACAAATTGTTTGTTACAAAAGGACACGTGTCACTCCTATATTAAAAGAACTTGAGAACCTGGAGAAAGTAACTTGATGTAAGTTTTTCCCTGTTGTTTTCCATGTCATAAATCTAACAAATTTGATAATAAACACCAAAAACCACAAAACACACAAGAGTAATGGCCAGGAATACATAAAGTTTCAAAAACACATGGCAGGACAATGCATTACCTCTATAGCCTTACTAGGTGCAACACGAATCACATTGACAAAATTACCCCTAAACAATCCCTTCCAACCATCACTCTTCATAATATTGCTAAACACCTCAGAAGTAGAATGACCACTACTTCCAACCATCAAATGAGTCCTTATAGTCTCCAACGGCGCCACGGCGGTCCGGGACACCGCGCCGGCTATTGCTCCACTAATCAACCTCCTCAATGAAGGATTCCTAACCTTAATCTTCAGCCTAAGACCACTCTTAATCTCTCCCTCCTCCTCCTTCACTCCCAATGATGATTTCACATACTTCATGAACAATTCAGCATAGAGAACTTTTTGATTTTGGTCACCATTGTTATTGACAGAGGCAAATAAGCCCCCAGGAGGGGCAAAAAATTGGTCTTGTTGGACATTCCATGGAGACCCAAAATTGGAAATTGTAAAAAGCCTGTCTTTTTGGTCATCAATTGACATAATCTGTCTCCTACCCATCAAATCCAAGGCTTGTGAGAATGAATGAGCTAGGGTTTGGGTTAGTGAAAGTCCATTGACTTCACATGAATGGTGAGGGTATAATGGGAAGAGAGAGTTGATGCTTAAAAAAAAGGAGTGGTTTGGTGAAAAGGAAAGTGGGGAAGAAGAAAGAGAGGGTTGGCGGGTAAGTGACTACATTCAGCTTCCTCGCACAAATCGATTCTGTGAGTTCCTCTTGCACGCTATAAATGAGAGAGTGAATAAAATATGAATATAAATGTAATGGTGCTATTTGCTTTCTGTTTCCTTGGCATTTGATAAATTCCCAATTCCCAATAGTGTGTGTGTGAGTGAATTGAATTGAATTGAGTGTATATATATGAGACATTGGGAGGTAGTAATATCATAATATGAGATTCTTGCGTTCTTTTGGCTCTTTCCTTTCCCTGTCTATCCTCCTCCTGTTTCTTCTTATGTCTTTTCCATTTATCTTTATGAAATTAGTAAGACTACTGAATACTTCCTCCTTCCATTCCATTCGTAATATAAGATTATAAAATTTAAATGATTTTTGTTTAAAATATAAAAGTTCATCTCACATTTTCTTCTAATTTAATGCATTTTTACCTACTTTGTCACTAATAACTCTCTTTCATATTTTATTAATTTCTATATATTTCTCTATTTTAAAAGTATTATGATAGATATGGGTAATATTGGAAAAAAAACGTTAACTTCAGACACATAATAAACTTTTACATGTTTTCTTAAAAAAATTGTTTTGGAAGCTGGACTTTTATATTATGGACCGACCGGAGTAATCATACTTGTCCCAAGGAAAAAAGAAGACAGAAATTACACTAATGGGACATTGACACATGTTTGGGAAAGGCTAGTTGTAAATAAAAATAAGAGATGAATTGTGACAAAAGAATTCAGAGATGAATTCTAATTAAAAATGTATTAAGGGTGATTAAAGAATAAAATCAGTGACATCTTTAACTCAGGCTAGATATTGTCATCTTTTTTCTGTGAATCCAACAGCCCAGAGAAAATAACATGGATTCGCTGGGAAGGTCAAAGAATAAGGTGCTGCATTTCCTTTTTCCAAGCTCAAAACTTGACCACTCGGTCTAATAATCTTTGTATATAAGATGTGACCTTTTCTACGTGTTGTCTGTAGAATTCGAATTCCATCCCAACCATGTGAATCAGGAGTATTTCGTTTCTTGTTTATTTATAGGCTTCAACAACCAATGGTAGGCCCAGTGGGTCATCGTGGTATAGGCCCAAGCTGTAGTTTGTGGGGAGGGGAAAACCGAAAGAACAGACCATACTCATGCATCGAGCGGGAACAAAAATAGTGATGATGATGTGATTATTTATCTGATGAATACCGTCTACCCTACGCTCATTGGATTCTTGAATAAATAATTTATACAATGACTTAATAATTAGATTATTAATCAGAAATGTGATATTGGATTGGCATGGAGAGGTGCAGTGGGTGGTGAATGGAATGTTCAATGTATCACCAATGGCCACTCTGATCCATGCATTAAAAGTGCACACTTGTCTTTTTGGCTTTGGTTCATCTCCTCTTTCTGCATTTGCTTATTTAAGTTATTAGGATTTTTTGAGCTCTAAACCTCTATACTCACATTAGCATACCTTTAACAATTATAAGAACAATTTTAAAGTACTTATTTTAACATGTGATCAGTTACTTTCATACTTAATAATATAGAAAAAGTGTTGACAATCCCGGGGTGGCTAAAGGATTAAAAAAACCATAATTTTTAATGTGAAATAAGTCAAATGTGTGGCCCTAAAATTTTGGTAATTTAACTCGAGTTATCTTTCCATGGACATGAAAAAGAAAGGTAGTGTTTAACCATTTTTTAAAAAATAATTTTAAAATCGAGAATTATTTTATAAGCTACTTAGAGCAAAACTGTTCATCTCTTGAAATTGACTAAAACTTGTATCGCAATTTTGTAGATAATTTTTGTACATAAACATGTATTTATAATGTATAGTTAAATAATTATTGGATACATTTGATTTAAATATGCTTAAAAATCCATTGATTAAAATTAAACCCAACAATCTTAAATTATCTTAATCGACCTAGAATTTAAAATTCATGTATAAAATCCCTCAAAACAATAAAAATAAAAAAATTAACACGATTGTAATAACAGTGAATTCACATGATTTTCTAAGGAAGGAAAGTAAAAACATTGATTTAAACGTGTGGATTCACAAGTTAGATTTAAGAGTGACTTAACATGATTTTGTAAGATATAAATTGAAAATGGTAACCAAAAGTCAACTTAAAATTTTGATAACTCATAAGTGTAGAGTATATCTCAAATAAATATATATATATATATATATATATATATATATATATATATATATATATATATATATATATTATTGGGTTATAGGTGTGAACTTTCTTTTTCTTATCCATGATCAATAATGTACCCTCCACTCAAATGGCCTTTTTATGGCTTGACAATTGATACTCAAATGACCTTTTTATGACTTGACAATTGATTGGGACCTCAAAGATTGAGAGAAGTGGTTCAAAGAGATTTAATACTACATCGAATTTTGACAAATTTGGACAATTGATTAAGGGTGGATTAGTTATTACCATTCAACCATATACCACGGATTCTTGTTTGAACCTTCTAAATATTAAATATTAAGTTTATGAAATATGACAATGTATATTAGTTTTTTTTTGGGTCGAGAATATGTATATTAGTTATTGAAATGATCAGTTCTATGGCTTTAATTCTGAAATCAAGACGGCCTATATTTGGTAAGAAGTTCATGGTTATCGGATAAAAATAAGAGAAGAGACTATAGTTGATAAGTATACCGCAAGGTTGTCAAACAAATTTCTTATTTGTGGCGGCAATATTTGGAAAACTTTACGTATTGATGTCTCTATTTTTGTCAATAAAGTAATCAATTAAAACGAGGTCTAACTAAGAATATATTACAACGACAACCTAGGTCATTTTCCGAAGAGTAATCTATAGGTTTTTCTCTTGAATTAAATTAAGCTAAACATGCAATGAAATTATGGACCTAAACTAAAATGCAATACTAATTGTTAAAATTGCTACTGAAATATATGAATGCAAATGCAATTTTTTGGGGTTTTATATTTTATGATTAAGATTCTGATAAAAAAATATTTTATGATTAAGAAGAAATAAAATCCTACTTACTGAAACTAATTAATAACTAATTAAGAAATTAACATTAATTTAGTTACAATGATGAATGAAAACAATTCAACTACCACATGGAATTAACTATTTTCTCCCAAATCAATTATTTTTTTTTGCTCAGACCAAATCAATTAATTAGACAAATGAGAAATATAATTTATTGAAATTCATAAATCTAATTTTCTATGTATTGTATAAGAAATTCACATACAACACATCTTTTTTTTTTTTTTGAACTGAAGTACAACACATCTTCTTTCACTATAGAATTCGTAATAGACTAATAGTTAGATAATTAATCTATTAAGATAAGCACAATCAAATTCAAATAATTGTTGAAATAATAGGGAATTAAATTATGGATTTATCTCTGAATATGGAATTAAATTAATGGCTAAATATAATAGGGAATTAAATTATGCACTTATCACGTCTCACGTATTATATGTGCAAAGAATCTTCCAATAATGTCTATAAATTGAGATCGCAAATTAAGATGCAGCATTATTAAGCAGAATCATCAAGTACAAGCGTGATTGCGTCTCTCCTTCATCATCATATCACAATGAAGCTCATTTCTATTGCAACAATATTATTGTCAATCCTATTGGCTCAAAAAGTAAGCTTTGTACTTGGAGACGTTGGCACAGCTAATTCTTATCAACCTCCATACATACGTAAGTACTGCTATACTACTCCATGATCATTAATATAAGACATGAAAAAATGAACTATAACTTAGATTGATCAATCAATTAATGCCAATGCAAAATTAGTCACATTCACAAATTAATCCACTATTTGGTCTGATTTGTGGCAGCAACCGCGTGTGGTGGGAACAGCAGGGAGCAGTTTCCGCCGGGGAATTTGTTCGCCGCCGTGAGTGAAGGGTTGTGGGACAACGGAGCAGCATGTGGAAGAAGATACAGAATAAGGTGTCTTAGTGGAAACAATAGGCCTTGCAAATCTGGCTCAGTTGATGTCAAAGTGGTTGATTTGTGCAAGCAATCACCATGTCCAAACACAATTCTCTTGTCCAAAACTGCCTTCCCTGCCATCTCACGCTTCCCTAGCGCTGATATCAACATTGAATATATCGAGTAAGTATTGCTTTTATTTCATTTTTATTTTAATGACTCTCATAATACGTCCAATTTCTGAACTTGACTCCTATATATTGCATGTTCATGCAGGATATAGATGGTGCCGCGAGTCGATCTAGCTCACAGAGAAATATAGAGTAGTCCAAGCAATAATTAAGAATGTTTTTGATTTATAACACATTGCTTACAAGCAGAATGTATGCGTGGATTTCTATGTTGTGCAATTTACACACGTATGGATATGGTGCTTGTTGGCAATACACTAGAATGTTCAATATACAAGTTAACGGAAACTTTGCTTATTGTACTTTCGATTTTAAGCAATTCATAAAACAAAGTCAATTGACACCACTTTCTTTTTGAAAATGAATGTGACCTCTTGCTAAAAGGTGGATTGTGACAAAAATTGTCTTCAATCCTAGGAGACATGGCCAATCAAGATCTATCAATTTCCATGGATTAATAACTTAATTTCATCTACAATGTTTTCAAAAGGAAAATTGATATCACATGATTCACATCGCCTAAGTATCATATTTTAAAAAGGAAAATATCAAATAACTTTATTTTTTTACTATGACCATTAGTTTAACACATTTAGGTCATACATGATAGGGAATTGACGTGAATTTGCAACTTTAATTTAACCAATATATTTATCTATCCTCGTTGCCCCTGACTACGCATATAATTTTCCAGCTTAAATCCATCACCTTAAACTACGTCGAAGCCTTCTCTAATAGCATACACCTTTTCCATGTAAATCATTATAGTTGTAGAAAATTCAGTTCGTTAACACGTATATTAATATTGATCTCCTTTAACACGCTTTAAATATTCGGGATTGCATATAGAGAGACACAAATGTTCTCGCATATATGTGAAGAGAATAGAATCAACATTACTGAGAAACCTTATCAATAAGCAGTTTGATGAGAATATGGCAACTCTATTTTTCCATGTGGCTACGTGCTGCAAGCAAGACCATCCAATTCTAGTCCTTATTCTTGTCACTTTAAAATATGAGATCTAAGTCATTAAATGGCACAGTTTTGTCAATACACTAACGGATTAGTTATGAGTACGGAAAGGAAACATCGATGAAGCGGGAAAAGTTTTTTTTTTTTGTGATTAGGAACAATGAGATACTCGAGGATTGTCTACGCATTTGGATTCTCGAACAAGAATCAATGAGCTTTGCCACTGAACACCGAAGAAGGATTTTGACCTTGAAGGGATTGAGGCGCGATCAAGATAAGGCATAAGCCTCCACTGAATGAAAAAAAAAAGGACAAAGTGACTATGATCACGTTGAAATGGAGGAATAGTATCTTTGATTAGAACTTCCACCATTATCAAACTAACTTATCATCCTTTCGGTAAGCTCTTAAACATTAATATTTTTTTTTTCAACCATTCAAAATGGAAGCATGCAAATCTCACTTGAACATGTAATAGCCCCGTATTAATTACTTAAAACACGCAAACAAGCAATGCATACAGAGTGGCGACTGGCGAAGTGGTAGATAGGGAGCCGCCAGAAAAGAAGCTACTCCATTAATATGTTATAGTTAGTGGTGATTTAATATAAGTGGTGAGAGCACAATCAGATAACTTTAAATTATGACAATGTCAAAATTCAATTCACAGTACTCTGTAATCACGTTTAGGACGACACCAATAAATTTAGTGGTGGATGAGGTAGTTACCAGCATTCTTTAGTTTCCCACGTGTTTAATAGTGAGATGGATTAGCATGAAAAAAACATTATTTATATTAGCCAGCAAACAACATCACAACGCTTTGTTATTTGATAACAATATTTTTTTTAATCAGAAGATAACAATAATTTAAACTGTAGAGCATTATCCAGTAATTTAAACTGTAGAGCATTATCCAGTGGGCTAGCTCAAATGTTACTTTCACGCTTTTTATTATTAAGTTTACATTACATTTAATCAATGTTACTTTTACGCTATGCGTATGGATCAATTCAAATGCGTGGAGCATAATCCTCGCAGCCCATGAGCGTATCTTCAACGAAATCATTTTTGTATCCATAAACCATAATAATACGCGTTTGACAAAAATTGACCAAATCCAAGTAATTTGAAGGCTGTTTTGCTTTGTCTGTACTATAGATCCTAGAATGGCACTCCCTCCATTCCTAAATATAAGAGCACTTTGACTTTTTTGGAGAATACTAAGAAAGCAAAATATGGTAATCAAAAATTGATTTTCCCAAATATTTTCACTAAACTAGTTTATTTGACTTATAAACTTACATATGATCTAATAATATTTAAAATATGTTATGATTAAATTGTTCATTTTGCTTACTTAGGATTCTCCCAAAAAGTCAAAATGCTCTTATATTTAGGAACGGAGGGAGTACATAGTCAAAGTGAACGTAAGCTTCTCTAAGATTCCATAACCGAGTTGCCATTCAAACAAGGGGACTTTCACTTACACTGCAAGAAAACTTTGGGCTTTGCAATTTAGAAAACGAGAACACGCAACACAGCCTCGTTTTGATTGAACCACAGTTTATTTATTATCTATAAATAAACTATACTGACAATTATGCTGATACACTTGAACATCATTCATAATTTTTATAATTAGAACATGTATTATACATTGCAGCGCCATCTAGGGATATAGCAATAAGGAATAAAGAATCAGATAATAATTAATTAATCTTCTACTCTAATCATATTTATTCCTGAAGGAGCAACGAAGTGTAGGCTCACTAGAACTGAAGCCACAAACTGCACCTTAAAATACTCCCTCCGGTCCTAAATATAGGACCTAGTTGACTTTTTGAAAAGTCCTAAAAAAAAGCAAAATAAGTTAATTATAAATTGATTTACCTAATTTTTTCTCTTACACTAGTTCATTTTACCTATAAGCTAATGGATAATCTAAAAAGATATCAAATATGTCATGATTTAATAACCTATTTTGCAACCTTAATCTCTCCAAAAAAAAGTCAATTAGGTCTTATATTTAGGACCGGAGGTAGTAATTGATTAGTTGGCAGAAAGAATGCTAACCGTTCAGACTAGTACATCAGGTTGTAAATTCTCGCTAGATATTTCAAGAGATTTTTGACGTTGCCTCTGGAAGTATGGGTGGAATTTACTGACCCCATCCAAGTACAATGGTGTTTGCATTTCAATCAAGCGTGAGACCTACAAAGAAAGATCTTACGTTTACATTTGTTACACTTATTATCTCATCATCAAAAAGACAATAAAAACAGAATACAGGAGGCAACTGTCAGGTCTATATTAATTCATATTTTAAACCAACTATATTCACTTTTCATAAAATGCATGAAATATTTCTACATGGATGAAATATATTCCATCAAAACCTATGAGGAACTTAAAGACAGATAACAGAAGCCATACATTTGCAAAGTATTCTAATTATATTATCAAGTGACAAGCCTTTGATCCTAAAACTTAGTTGTACGTAAAAGGGATACAAAGTTCTTGCTCTGTTGGGATGCAGAAGAAGCAGATAAAAACCTAGCAGATATTATGATCATTGACAGGCAACCAGGTAGAAAAACACCAAAGCATGTTGACGTGAAAAACAAAAAATACTAGAGTCAGGAGTGGAATGCACTGACTGGATTTATTATACAACCTCAAACTAACTAGAGATTCTATTGCAAGAGCAAAGAGAGACTGAAGGAAATGTCAACACTTACAGCACGCTGAAAAGCAAACATCTCTTCCTGACCAGATAGAATGGATGTGATGCCAGAAGGGGCACCTACTGATCCCACGTTGCCTTCTGCTAAGACATTTCGTCGTAGTTTCCCACCTTCAGTCTCTGTTTCAAATTGAAAACTGGAAGAAAAACAAGAGGGTAAAGAGATTCAGTCACCGTGACATCTCCTAATTACATCCACCATACTACCAAGCAACAAGAAATATAACAAACATTCAGCTAGCATCGCTTATTCAAAACCAGCTTCTAACATGCAGAAAGAACACTTCATTGGTGAATTACAGAAAAAGTAAACAAAATAAAAAAGTTAACAAAATAACCATCCAGTTTCTGGACACAGTAAAAACACATGATGTATACAGATAAGATCTATTGAATCAGTAATAATTTAGTATATAGCTGGTACAAATTAATAAAATTACCTCTCCAAGTCAAAGAGTGTTCCCTCCTCAGTTCCTTGGAATAATTCCTCAATGGAAGAGGCTGCCAAACAACACAGGCGGCAATGATGATTGTATAATTCATCAATAAGGGTGATGAATCTCCGTGCCTACAAAGTAGCATGTATTTGCTCAAAACAGGTTAATGTTATGTCGTTATACCTAATACTCAAAATTTAAAAAACTTCAATGACTTAAACTTTATAAAAAATCAATGATATGGCTAGCACACAGACTAAAGGATTGTGTTTTGGAAATAGATAACAAATTGCAAAATCATACAACCACCCGTTAACCTAGAAAGCATATATACTGACAGAAACATAAGACATGACATCATATCTAGTGCAATTGAAGTGTCGCATCATATAAATCAAACTGTCTGCCAAAGTAAATTAAAAAGTACAACTGTACCTTGTCACGAATACGCATACTCATAGCTGGAATGTCATATATGAAAACAGTGTGATAATTTTCCGCTACTGCAATATAATCAGCTGCACCCAACTGGAAGGGAGGAGGAGAAATGTAAGTTCTCCTGGATAATTGCCATAACTTTCAAACACACAGAAAACAAACAAACGCAAATTTACGTGAAGAATGAATATCTATTAGAATGCAACAAACACTGACAGAACAGGGGAATGATAACAGGGCATGCATTTGTAACAGATAAAAATACTAAAATATTGTACCGGACGCCCACAAAGATACTCAAATGTGAAGCGTGCAACACCATCACAGCTTTCGTCAACCTCAAGTGTCCTGTCAGAAACAAGTATATGATTAATATGTGTACCAGTTAAGTTTTTAAGCTAATCGTTTAAGTGAACTACCTTCCAAACATCACTGAGATGCTGTTAGAGTCTATTTTTCTTCCAACTCTTCCTGTTATATCATGCCACATTCTCTCAAATTCATTCACAGCATCTCTAGAAAGAGGCCAGAAATATTGTGCCTACATTTGTAAACCAGTTAAGATAATAATGTTTAAAATTGAACCTTTTTACTGAATGCCAATATGACTTTGCTTCAAAGCCTTATCGGCGAGAATATTTTACAGACATATAGTTAACCTTGATCTAGCAAGCAAAATCAACCATAGGAAGATAAAAAGACACTCATGCTTAGCAAAGCATCTACGCATCAGAACCTCCCCCCCCCCCCCCCCCACCCAATACACAGTAAAAATCAACTTAAAGGAGTTCAAAAAGAATAAATAACAAAAATTTGTAGACCATATAACAACTTAAATGACAAGTAATTAAGATGAAGTTGTCTTTCCCTCTTGATACCAAGTTAGATCAAAATTCTTTCAAAAGGAAATTGCCGCGCTACTACTCTCTTTGCTTTAGATTCTAAAATTGTATTGATGCAAAAACTGCACATGAATAAAACAGAGGAAAGAATACACAATATAACATATATCTAATTCTAACCTGGTTTACTGATCTTTGTGCTATAAAACGACGGTAATCAATTTCACACCCAATTAATACATTGTTGCAATGCTGTTCCAATTTCGAGACAAGTTTTTGAAACATTTCTTTTTGCATACCAGCCTGCACGAACAAGGATTGTCCAGAAAATAAATAATTAAAAAATGAACAAATTCTTTCAGTTTGTCAGGAATCTGAGTCCATAAAAAATAGCAAGGGCTACACAATATTGATTGGCAGGTGAAAATAATATCACCAAACATGGACAATTGATTATTAAATACCGCACCTCATTCAAGTCATTTGGTGCTCGATTGCTGGTAGCCACAATTATAGTTCCAGTACTCAGCAATCTGCTTAGAATTCCAGATAAAGCTATAATAGCAAATACATCAACAGTCTGAAATAAAGAGCAGCAATATTTGGTCACGTGAGGAGTTACAAGCCAACCAAAGGAAAAAAATAACTGTACATATTCCACTATAAAGAGAACTCGGACTGAAATAGCATTGATAGTCAAGGAGGGATGACAAAAGATGTAATTCAATCTCCTATAAGTCCAGCTTCACAGGCTGAACTGGGTTTCTACTTGGTAATAATGTGATCTGACACTAAATGGACAAAATAAGCTTAAAATAATGTTCTTATTTGTAATGTCAAAGCTATCACTAGCCTTACCCATAAAACTTTAACGCTTGCTGGACAATATTTTGTGGGCAAATATTTTTCTCTCAACCCTTACTCACCTAAAACATCAATAGGCAAAAATATCCATTATACTTAACATTCTCAGTATGGTCCTAAGAACATGGTAACCTCGACATAAGGATGAAGATACCAAGTATCCTTAATAACAGGAGGACTACAGGAATTAAGTACTTTACTTGTATTTCATCAAAGCACAGAATACTAGCTCCCCTTTCATTCTCTGTTTGATCCACAAAAAACTTGTCTGCTACAGCAAGGAGAATGTTTTTCATCTGCACTTCTTCTTTGTAACTTTCTTCTGCAGCTAGCCACTCCTTAGCTTTGGTGTCAAAAGGAAGATTCATAATCCAACTAGAAATGCTTGATTTCAAAGACTTATCCTCTGTTTGGTTCTTCCATATATTGTGCATTTGTTCATTTATCCTTAGCATGGCCTGCAAATGAATGATAAACAGCACTATTCTCTTTCAGCACCTTGTGCACACAATTTGACAATTGTCCCAATCTAACTAGAGATAAACAAAGCAAGCTTATAGTTCAGGTAGTGCTTTAATGACATCCAAGCCAAAGTCAACATGAGGATCCTAGTCATGCCAAGACATATTAGTTAAGACCCACCTCATGAAAGTGGTACCTTCTTCGGTGTTTAACAATTCTTTCAGTGGCGACATAAAACATATCCATCAGCATTGTCTTCCCTTCATTCCACACAACGTAAACAAATTAATATAGAGAGAATTGTGAGGCATAATGCTACCAAATGAACTGAGGAAAGAGTGTGAGTGTGTGTGTGTGTGTGTAATGTAGTGAATGACATAAATGACACAGCCATAAACTTCAACCAATACATTTAACTGAAAAAAGAAAACCGAACTAGGCAGGCATAAGCATAACAATAGAAGTTTGCTTTCCTGGTAAACAGAACAACATCTAGTATCATACCACTGCCAACATTGCCATAAATGTAAAGCCCTTTTGGGGCAGGTGGAGCTTTAGGACGGGGACCGACCATCGAATCCAATCTCCTCTCACGATTAAAATAGGAAACCCATTTTCCCACTCCAGGCTCCATATTTTTTGGTCTTTTCCTGAGTTGTGAAAGGCACACATTGGTTCAAAAAACAATCCAAGTTTCCAACAACAACACATTATCTACCACTACTGACATTTCAGTTTAGATTCATTTTAAGCATGATCCAAATCAGAATCAATACATCAAAGAATTGAGTGAAAATTTACATAGAGGTCCATCTTTGAACAAGCTTATCCCGACGCCGTGTTAGCCGCTTCCACCAGTCCTCTTGTTGTTGTTGAAGCTCAACTTCCTGCATCATAAGTCTACGCCGTTCATTTTCCCTATTCTTCTCCCAGCTTGACAGTTTAACCTGCAAAGTGTTCAGTTCAGATTAAAAAAAAAAAACACAAGATTCTCATTCACATACTCCCCCTGATTCCTAAATATAAGATCACTTTTCCTAATTTGATTATACTCCCTCCGGTCCTAATTATAAGACCTAATTGACTTTTTTAGAAAATCCTATAAAAAAAAAGCAAAATAAGTTAATTATAAATTGGTTTATCTAATTTTTTCCCTTAGATTAGTTTATTTTACCTATAAACTAATGTATAATCTAAAAATATATAAAATATGTCATGATTTAATAGCCTATTTCGCAACCTTAACCTCTCCAAAAAAAAGTCAATTAGGTCTTATATTTAGGACCGGAGGTAGTATTAAAGATGCTAGTTAAGTTACTTATTAGCACATGATATTACTAATCTACCCTAACCATATACCTTCATTTTCACTCTCACTTTCATGCTTGTTTATTATAGATATAGATACGCATTATTAGAGTTAATTTGCTTGTTTATTTTTAGGAATGAATTAAAAATTGAAAGTGGAGAATTTAAATTGATAGCTTAAGACAAGGAAATTTGAATGTTTACATGATATTCCTGCATTTCCTTGTCATACTGGTCCAACCTGGCAAGCAAATTTTGAAGCTCAGAAGCAACACTTTCTTGATAAGGATCATGTTGAAGCTTGCCTTGCTCAACCAAACTTCTATACTGAACCAGTGGCCCTAGGGAATGATTGATCACCACAAATAAGCAACATTGAATTAAATTACGATGAGGTTTAACGAAGAAAGAGATTGGGAGAGAGATGCGTAAGTACCTGGAATGTTGGTTTGATGGAGAGAATCGGAATAAGAGCGAGGTACATTGAGGGTAAAACTGGAAATTCCTTGAGGAAGGAGTCGCTGGGAAAGACGGTGCAAATTTGAAAGCCTTGTGATCATCGTTTTGAGAGGCTTGAGAATGCGATCAAAGGTTATGGCGCGGAATACATTGGGATCGTATTCAAGAATTGGAGGGGACTGACGTGGCCCTTATTCTCACCGGTCATAATAGGGCCACCCACGTGAACGGCACATGAGGAATTAAAGGGCCGGATGATAAGGGAAAATAAATGTTCCTCAGTGACTCTTGTGCTAAGAGTGTGATTTGGTAGAAACAAAGAAAGTTAAGAATTAGAATTAAAAAGGGTAAAAGATGGAAACTAGAGGTAATGATTAGAAAGTAAAGTTTGTGGGCCCCAAGAAAAGTGTGAGATGGAGAGAGAAAACTTGTGAGCCCCAAGATATATGTAAATGACCATATTACCCCTTAACTTTTCAATTATTTACATGTCACTTTCTCTCCTTTCTCACTACCAAACAAGCCCTAAGTATAAGACTTATACAGGAACACGAGTTTATCCTAAAGATAAGACCAGACTCTAATTCTTGCTAACTTTTCCTAAATTATACTCATCAATACCCTAATGATGACAAGAAGAGAAGGAGGTGTAGAAGTAGAGTGGGGACTTCTGGTCCGGTTGAGCTCGAAACTATATAGAAAAAACACGTTGAGTTGAAAAAAGTTCAACCCGAATTATAATGGGTTGAAAGCAGGCTAGCCCGCTTTTAAAGTGGGTTAGGTTGGATTGATTTGAAATCCCAAATTTACATGTAAAACTTGTATTTGTGTCGGGTTAAACCCGAAAAAGCATAGAAAAAAGTGAGTTGAGTTGAAAAAGTTAAGTTCAAATTAAAACAGGCTAACAACGAATTAACTCAAATTACAAGTGGGTTGGGTCGGGCTAGTCTATTTAAATCGAGCCAACTTGAAATTCCAACTCTAGTTAAAAATAAATAATTAAGGTATATTGGTAATATCATGTTATTTTAACTAAATTAACTAATTTCATTAATCTAAATAAATTAGATAAATAGGCCTTGTGTGGAAGATTAGAGGGAGTAATAATATAGAAAGACACATAGTTAAGAATAAAATAGAGTACTCAAATTGTTAAATGCTTGTAAAAATTTTGGTAGGATGTTGAGCTTTCATTGATTGAGAGGGGAAAAACTATGCCGTATTTACCTTTTACTACTTACTGAGGGTAAAAAACAAAATCAAAGCTCTATATAAACATGTGAGATTGAAATTCTCGAATATCAATTAAGTTTATAACACGTGTATAGTGCAGTACTTCATGTCAATGTTGAACAAGTGGAATATCATGGGTTTGATCTCATTTGAATCTTATGATGTTAGTGCCCATGTTTTAATTAAAAAAAAATACTCCTATTACTTTTAAAATCAATTCATATGAGTTAAATGCTAAATATATTTACGGAGGGATCAAGAGTTTGCTTGAACTGAACTGATGGTATTAGCCATTAAAGGTTTGGAACCAAACCCATGCGACTTCCTACCAAACTATATCGTCCAATCACCACCTTCACCACAAATCTCCAACTCCCACCTCATACCACAAAACAAAGAATTGCTGAACAAACCTGCTTAGCTCTTCTTCAATCCTGCAATACTATCCATCACCTCACTCAAATCCAAACTCTTATTCTCAAACTAGGCCTTCTAAACAACCCATTAGTCCTCACCAAGTTTGCCTCCACTTCCTCTGATCTCAATGTCATCCACTATGCTTCCTCATTTCTATTCTCTCCCGAAATTCATACCAATGTTTATGATACTTTCTTGTTTAATACTGTCATTAGAGCTTATGCTCAAACTGGTCATTCCAAGGAAAAGGCCATAACTTTATATCAAACCATGCTTCATTATGGAGTTTTGCCTAATAAATTCACATACCCTTTTGTACTCAAGTCCTCTGCGGGAATTGGGAATTTGAATTTAGGCAGATCTGTACATGGGTCTGTTGTAAAGTTTGGATTTTGTGAGGATCTTCATGTTCAGAATACGTTGATTCATATGTATTGTTGTTGTAATGAAGGGGTTGAGTTTGCAAGGAAGGTGTTTGATGAAAGTCCTAAGCTTGATTCTGTGACGTGGAGTGCTATGATTGGTGGTTATGCACGTTTAGGCCTTTCTGCTAATGCTATTGCATTGTTTAGGGAAATGCAGGTTAAGGGAATTTGTCCAGATGAAATCACTATGGTTTCAGTTTTGTCTGCTTGTACAGATTCAGGTGCACTTGAGTTAGGAAAGTGGATAGAATCTTATGTTAAGCGAGAAAAATTGCAACAGCCTGTGGAACTATGTAATGCTTTGATAGATATGTTTGCTAAATGTGGTGAGATTGACAAGGCCATAAAATTGTTCAGGGAAATGAGTGTCCGTACTATAGTTTCATGGACTTCTGTGATAGTTGGTCTGGCTATGCATGGTCGTGGGGAAGAAGCTGTTTATGTATTTGAAGAGATGGTAGAAGCAGGTGTAGAACCTGATGATGTTGCTTTTATTGGATTGCTTTCTGCTTGTAGCCATTCTGGTTTAGTTGAAACGGGACGTCATTATTTCAATTCAATGGTGGAGAAATTCGGTATTGGACCCAAGATAGAACATTATGGTTGCATGGTGGATTTATTGAGCAGAGCTGGACATGTGAAAGAAGCTATGGATTTTGTACAAAAAATGCCCATTGAACCAAACCAAATCATATGGAGAAGTATAATCACTGCATGTAACGCCCGTGGGGAGCTCAAGCTTGGTGAGAGCATCTCAAAACAGCTAATAGAAAAAGAGCCTATGCATGAATCTAACTATGTTCTACTTTCAAACGTGTATGCAAAGTTGCTGCATTGGGAGAAGAAAACCAAGATTAGAGAAATGATGGATATGAAAGGGATGAAGAAGATTCCGGGGAGCACTATGATTGAGGTATATAATGAAATGCATGAGTTTGTGGCTGGAGATAAATCACACTACCAGTACAAAGAAATATATGAAATGGTGGATGAGATGGGTAGGGAGATGAAGAGAGCAGGGTATGTGCCTACAACATCAGAGGTTTTGCTTGACATTGATGAGGAAGACAAGGAGGATTCTTTGTACAGGCACAGTGAAAAGCTTGCTATAGCTTTTGCTCTTATAAATACACCACCGGGAACACCAATCAGATTTGTGAAGAATTTGCGTGTATGTGAAGATTGCCACTCAGCCACCAAGTTTATATCAAAGATATATAACCGTGAAATTGTGGTGAGGGACCGCAATCGCTTCCACCACTTCAAGAATGGTTCTTGTTCATGTGGAGATTTCTGGTGATAAGTCCATCAAGCATGAAACGGTGTCCGAGTTATTTTACTGAGGGAAAAAAAAACTTTATTGCTTGCAGGCACAGTTTCAAACCGTGCTAATAAGTCATTTTCTTCTTTCAAATGATCTAGGAATTATTTTTTACAGATGGATTTAGAACACAACCTAAATGGCCGGCCTATAGATCATGTAAGCAATGTAATCCAAACCATTAGGGTGAATTTATTGATGCTAATTCAATTTTTGGGCTCATGCATTTGATGACCACCGACCCCATACTGTATCTTGAAACATAAATGGAGAACTGAGTTACAAACGTTAATGAAACGAAAATCAATTTGAATTGGCAGCAGGGACCAAGACAAAATATCTTAATTGGAACTTAGCATTTGACTTATCGTTATTTTGTTTACAGATTTGACTTTTGATTGGCGGAACCATGTGAACTTGAGCCAAAATGCTACTCAAACTTAGGCGGCAAGCAAGGGGTGATAATAGATTCAGTAAAGAATTTACGAGTAAACATGAATCATAAAACAGCATTTAACGTTTCTACAACAGCATAGCATAAATAAAACTATGACACCACCAGATTACATGAAGATTAACATTATGCCAGGAAGAATACAGAGTACTTAGACTCCTCTTCTCTTTAAAATTAAAGTACAAGATATATCTTCATCATCCATTTTATTTCTACATTCATTTCCATTCTAGTATATCTAAATCAACTATAAACTTAACTCTGCTGCTCATTTCTCTTCCCAGTTCCATTCCCTTCTCTCTCCTCTAGCAACCTCCCCTCTTCCTCGTCAGTCTGTGCAGTCTTCCTCTGTGTCTCCTTGGCCTTAAGATCCTTCAACATGGAATGGTTATAATAAGCAACACCCAAAAAGGCAAGACCATATCCAAACAAATTAAGAGACGTCACAGTGTCCTTAATAACAGACCAAGAGAAAGCAATGAGAAGCCAATCCTTAACCACACCAGCCACATTCATAGTCAAAGCAGATGTCTTCCCAACAAGCAGAAACACAGCAAGATTCAAAGCAAATGCACACAAAGAATTGCTCCCAAAAATCACAAAATCAAAATTAAAACTAGAAACCTCCTTCAAAATAGGATACTCCACAACGATCCAAGGCACAGACAAGAACACCAAACAACAAGGTGCAACATAGTAAAGAGAAGTAATAGGATTCAAAGAAATCCCTTTAGATGTAAGCAATATTTGAATCATGACCAACCTTGTAGCCTCAAAAGCAACAGCCCCTAGTTGAAGAATCACACCCCATGTATCAAATCTAGCTTCACCATAAGCAGCAACACCAACACCAAGAGAGATAGAGAGCATGTTAGCCATTGTTTCATTCTTAAAAGTTTCCTTTTTGAAGAGAACACCAATGGAATAAACAGCCACAGGCATGAGGGCTTTGAGCATTTGAATGAATGAAACTGAGAGATAAATATAAGCGGAGTTTGAGAGCCAGAGAGAAAGAGAGTAGAGAGCTCCAATGGGGACCACAGAAGAGAAATAAACATCACGTGACATTGAGATTGGTTCGACGACTTTGAAGATTCGTACGAGGAGAAAAGCTAGGGAGGCACAAAAAGACATGTGGATCATGGTGAGATAAATGGGGTATGGCCAGTTGTACATTTTTTTGTCGAGGATGAATTTGTTGTAGACGATGACGGTGAAGCTGAGGAAGATCCATATGGCTACGTAGGTGTACGAGATTATGATCTTCTTTACAACACCCTCGCTTAATGATCCTTCTTTACCCATTTTTTGAATATTCGAATGCAAGAAAATGATCAGAGATAAGGGGAAGAAGAAATGGAAAGAGCGGTTTCAGTTTTAATGTGGTGACTGGTGAGGAATGTAATGAAAGAGTGCAATATATAGCTTTTAACGTAAAGTTCATGCATGTGTCAACGAGAGGAAAAAAAGAGGAGAATAGAAGAATAGTTTTATTTTTAAGGATAATAAGTGCATGAATAAAATATGAATAGAGCGGATTATTTCCTGTTAGTGGAATATGGATGAGGAGATTTTTTAGAGGTAGAATGTAATTACTCCAATGGAAAGGATGATGGTTTGACCGTTATCTATATTTGGATGCGGAAACCGAACTGTGCATATTTCAATATTGGATTGTGTAGATACGAAAACGTTAATTTAATTGTAGTGAAACTATAATGTAATTCCATATAGGAAATAAATTAAATGACGATGGTTTGACCATTATCTATATTAGGATACAGAGTCATGCATGTTTGAATTTTTTCTTTGACCAGAACGCATGTCTGAATATTATTGGATTGTATATATACTAGGAAGTTAATTCAATTGCAATGATTACACATTCTTATTACTATAATCTTGTATTCTTAATATTATAGGGTGTTAAAGGCTAAAGAAAACATGTAAAAATTATTTGGTTGTTTAGAGAACATTTACAAAAAACATACTGAGCAACCAGGTATGCCAAAGAACATTTACAAAAGTAATTATTCATCTGGTCCATAATATTAAAGCACTGTCGCCAAAAAACGTTTCTTAAAAAAACATGTAAAAGTTAGTTGGTTGCCTGGAGTCAATGCTTGTTTTCTAATATTGTCCATATTTATTATGATACTTTTAAGAAAGAAATGCATAAGCATTAATAAATATGAAAGAGAATTAGGGGAAAGTAGAAAAAAATGCATTAAATAAGGAAAGAATGTGAAATGAGCTCTTATATTTTAGACAAAAATCATTCATATTTTGGACTCTTAAATTAAGTACATAAGTGAAGACTTGGATGAGTTTTCATAAGTGAAGGCTTGTATGAGTTTTCATTGGGTTAAAACTAATTTATTTAATTAATTTCAATACTTCAATTTGGGCCAACATGGCCGCAATTATGGCCCATTACAAACTTTTGTGTTTCAGTTTTGAGTGGGGTGGAGTTTCAAATCCATTCATATGTATTTTCTCTTTACTGCTTTTCCATGCTAAATATAATGTAGAACACTAGATTTTTATTTGGGAAAATTAATTACAGGTCTCCTACAAGAAATATAATTAATATGAGGTCCCACGAGTTGTTATATGAGGCCAATGAGTTTTTATTGTTTGCTTTAAAAGTTGTAATTACAACTTGTGACTTGTGAGACCTCACATTTATTTTCATTTTTTAAAAAAAATAGTAGGACACTAAAACTTAAAATCATGATTTTGGACTTCACATGAAGAAAATGATTCCTGCTCCTTTTAGCCCAAGGTAATTAGTCTGATATATTTTGGGGAAATTAGCCTAAAAGTATTAAAAAAATGTTCATTTCCTTTACAATCTCCAATAAGAAAGCTTATTTGATTCTCAATAACTGAATCACCTTTGGGTTAAAGTTATTAAAGCTGTTTATTTTTGTTTAGGCTCTTTTCTGATAGCTATCATAAAATATAACTATAAACTGCAACGAACAGAAGCATCAAGCGTTTGTAGTCCAACGGTTAGGATAATTGCCTTCCAAGCAATAGACCCGGGTTCGACTCCCGGCAAACGCATGCAAAAACTAATTTTTTGTCCTGATATTTGATTTTCAGAGGTATTTTTCTAGAACCAGTTATACATACGTATAATCACAGGGATATAAGTATATAACTATCTTGCAAATTATCAAAAGCACTGTCAGGGTAAGGTTCTTCGACTAAGGAATTGTTGAAAGTCTGACATCCAGTGGATGTGTGTATATATGCATGAGTAGTATAACTAAAGATATGCATGAGTAGTATAACTATTCTTGCAAATTATCGAAAGCACTGTCAGGAATTGTTGAAAGCATGCACAACCAGTTCCATAATTCAGATCTACTCACATGGCTCGAAACAGTTCTACTAATAAGCCCCAGATTCCCCACGTCGCGTGGCAAATTGGCTTCTTCATTACATGCTGGAAACTTTGGGAATCTAGAAATGGAAGACTTTTTGCTGATAGAAATTACAATGTACACGGTCTAGCTTCACATTTTAGATTTATAGTTTTACTTTCCATGTACAGTTTTGTAGTCTTATCGAAATTTTTGTACCTTTAGCTAGCCTCATTCAACGGGTGTAAATGGATGCATGACTTTCATGCAATATGATTGTAAATACAATCCCTTTCATTCGGAAAAAAAATTCCTGCCCTCCGGTGGAGTTTGTTGGGTGCTCATAATTAAATCTTAATGGCATTAACTATCAATAGTTAATATTCTCGTCACTTACTATAACAGCGCACTCCCTCCAATAGTCCAGTCTCTATCCCTTATTATATTATACTCCCTCCGTTCCTAAATATAAGACCTAGATAACTTTTTTTTGGAAAGATTAAGGTTGCGAAATAGGTTATTAAATGATGACATATTTGATATCTTTTTAGATTATTATCCATTAGCTTATAGGTAAAATAAACTTTCAGTCCAAAAAAATATAGGTAAAATAAACTAGTTTAAGAGAAAAAATTAGGTAAATCAATTTATAATTAACTTATTTTTTGTTTTTTTTAGGATTTTCAAAAAAGTCATCTAGGTCCTATATTTAGGAACGGAGGGAGTAATAGCCTAGAGGATAAAATCTAACATATTAAAAAAATTAGTAGTGAAAGATAAATATGTTTGACTAGGTTTTTTTTTCTAAACTACTTGTCCTTACTCATGAGGGTGTATATGAATCAGAAATATAGATAAATAATTATAGGAGTTTGCATAAAATATTTAGGCACTAATAATAACTAAAAAAACCATTTATATCTTTTGCTCATGAAAGGAGTAAGTAATAATTTAATAGAGCGGTTGTTGCACAACGAATCATATATACAAAGCACTTAATCTATTTCAGCTTAACAAATCATGATTCAAATTTCAGAACCAAGCTAGTATATAGAACAGAAAATATTATGCAATAACGTAGACCATATATATTTATGAAATTCTATTTAATATAACACTTTAATTTATTGCATTATATATGAGAAAGTAGTAGTACAATGACAATCATAGACCAGATTTAAGGCAGTAAAAATCAACACAAATAATGCATTAAGTAAATAAAAAACTCCCCTAAACCCATAATCTTTGAGAGACACTGAACTATTCTCATAATACGTTTCATATATTGATCGAACTTCACGTTATAGTGACATACACGTTTGTCTTTCTAGTTTGATGCGGCCTTTGGCTACACATCTATGCGTAAAACATTTTTATATAATTTTATTATTAGTAGGATTTTTTTAACGTTATTTGAAGTCTTCCTCTTCACATATTCAATCACGATTCTCGTACTTGCGAGCCCAAATGTGTTTGCCATTAATCTTAAACTTGGCAATGCGTTTTCCCTTCAGAATCAAATCCAAGGTGGCAACACTATCAAGCACCAAAGTAGCAAAAAGCGGCTGCTCATTCACAACGTCTCGTTCTCCCATATTTATCATCCTCACGCAAGATTCTCCAAAGTTCATCCTAAACAGCTGCAACACCTCCTCCTCAGACACCGGAAAGCCCCTAGAAAATGTTAGAAACATCGTCTTATCCTCGTCTCTCACGTCATCCACTGGTCTACTAGTCCATGACACACTCTCATAATCAAAGTCATCATGATCATCGTACCACCATAACTCTGGAGGCAACTCTTGAGGCGGTGGAGGCACCATCACATTGCCAAACACTGGGTGAGGAAAACCCGGGATTGGCAATGACCCATCATTGGACGTTAATATTGGCATAATACCAACATTTAGAACGTTACGTAATATGTCTGAGAAAATTTTGATTGACACATTGTTGAGGACACTTTTGATTCCTGCTATGGCAGTGAATCTTTTGAGGTGAAAGAGTTGGAGGGAGATTTCTTTTGAGAGTAATGTGGATGTGAGAGGGAGGCCACCATTTTTAGGGACACGGAAGTTATCATCTTGGAGGGTTTTAAGGCAAGCTTGAGCTTCTTCTGCCATGGCATGAAGGAGGGAGATTGTGAGTCCTGAAAGTTGAGGGACAACATTAGGGTACCCTACGTTTTCTAGCCACAGCCAAAGAGACATTATTAAGAGGCATTGGGATGGTTCGAGAGATAGTTTCAAAAGCAAGCTACAAAATACCTCTCTATCTATTTTGTGGAAGAGTTGAATCTGGCTTAGAGTTATCGGCATGACTCGTATATGTTATGGTTCTCAGTGTGAGTACTGTGATTTTCTTCCTGGGTGTGACTTTGACTTTGGACAAACACAGTGCTATTTATTGAAAGTGAATTGGGATGTGATAGTAAATGGGAAGAATATGATTTTGTATAGTTTATATTTTATGGTAATTAAATTAAATGTGTTGAATGCCATAAATATATCTCCTTTTGATTCTATTGGGGTGGTGGATTAAATATGTCAACCTGCAATAACTCTGTTACATGCATTTGGGTTTCTTCTACAATTCTACTACTCCATTTATTGTTATTTTTGTCCTGTTCATCTTCTTGTTTCTAATCCATTTACCTCCAACATACAATCAAATCTCTTATTTAAATTTACCGCCTTTTCATTTATTGTTTCAGATGTGATTTTCTTGGTCAAAGTAAGAACAATTGGTTATTGAGTAATACTTCTTTAATAGTACTTTTATAGTAGCTTCTACTTTTTTTCAGGATACATCTGCTGAAGTATTTCTCCAAAATGGTGAATTATAAAGAAATTTACAGGATTATAGACTCCATTTTTGTACAAATGATGAATCTACCATAATAGAACATGCTTTTTTTAATTGAAAAAAGATTTTATTAAGTCTCTTTGCCACAGATATGAATAATTAACCAACAATAGCTTTATTAGTATGGCAAGTCCCTGGGAATTTGTGTGGTAAATGAAATTGAGTGCATGAACTTCTTTTCTGTTTCTGAGTATATTTAAAGGAGAGAATTTGTTGTTTGCCTACTGATAAGTCAAATGTAACAGAAGGTTATAATCAATACAGAATAATACTACTATTAACAATACAAAAAATTACATTGATATTCCCTTTAGGTAAAGAAGAGAAAGAGATATGTTTGAAAACCAAGTTCATAAATATTTTATTCTAGATGACCATTAATGTAAAATACTCATCATCCCACATGGAAATTTGTATTGTTTGGATGATAAATAATGTCAACTATCTATGTAGATAATATTGTAAATATGACTTACGTAAATAATGAGTTCCTAAAATTTGACTGATAAATTCATTTTATGTAAATTATCACTTCAATAACCTACTTAATATAAAACGTGAAGTCCATGTTAAATAAGGCTCCATAATTGTTTTTTTAAAAAAATTAGAAAAAGAAGTTGTAAGTAAAAATGTAATAGTCTATATAATTGGAATGATCCATATTGGTTAAAATAACCTCAACTTTTTTGGTGAAAAAATCTGCTAACATTAGCAAAAGAAGTAATCTAGATTTTTCAATTCAATCAGAAAATAAAAAAATTGTTCAATGAATAATTTTTCATTTTAATCAATTTCTTTTCATTTATTGTTTTGGATATGATATTAATTCTATCATAAATACAAAATTCAACTTTGAAATAGTGCTTATATAGTACATTGTTTATTATGTCCCCACAAAATAAGAAAGTAATCATCATTTTTAAAAAAATTAGACCGGACCGGACCAGGCGGCGGTACATTGAATTAAATCATATCTAAGATAGAAAGTAAATGTGATTTTTATTGTTGATGCATGAACTTCTGAATGCATCAAATGTATATGTGTTTGGATATCAAAATCATTAATTTTATAATTCAAAATATCAATTTCCATATATGGTTGAGAGCATAATATTTTTTTATAAATTTGAATAGTAAGTGGCCAAAAAACATGAGGATTGAATACGGGTTTTGATTCAATGCTCTTGTCATCACCTTCTCATCAGCACCAATACACACAAACAAATAAGCATATGGTGGGCCTTATTAGGAGAGAGGTTTTGGGCCCACTATGTGTTAATGTTTATGTATGTGTTTGTGGTGGTGAGAAGATGATGAGTAATATAGATGACGAGCATCGATTCAAAACCCATACAAATGCGGATCCTCTCTACAATGGAGCTCTGATGCCCCTCCTCCTTCCAATCCCACCATTGAATCTTTTGATGTATCTATAAAAATAAAAATAACTATAATAATATTTAAAAAATAACATCAATAAAAGCAATATGTCATTATATGAGAGCAACTAAGACGATGGACTATTATTATAAATTTAGATTTTATTTTATAACATAATAAATTTAATTTGTCAAAATCTGTTCAAAACAGTTAAATATGTAGACTATTATAGTATAAATATAAATTTAGATTTGATTTTCATTATTAAATTTATTTATGAGATCTTTTAGATATTATTTAATTATTTTTATTTTTGTAAATACATTAAATCTAGATCATTGGATCTTTTGATCCAATATTGCAATGGTAGGAATTGAAAGGAGAGGGCAGGAAACCTCCCAAGACCTAATGGAACATCTATTGTTACTTGACCAAAAGTGTTTGGCAAGAAGAAACACAGTTGGTTGTCTGCTTGGGTCAAATGTAGTTCAATGTTTAGATTATTACATTAGTAATCAAGATATTGACTTTATTTTTCGAGTGAAACGCTCTACGGTGATATTACAATTGTTTGAATCTCTATAGCTAATGTTTTTGGCTAATGTCTCCTCAGTTTAGAGAAAGAAATATTGATGAAATGGGACTTTCAAAATTTATAATTTTTTTATGAAAAAAGTTTTAGGTGAGTTGGGTCCCAGGGAACCACTAGAGCCAGGACAGGCCTCCAGACTCAAATAATGCTTACATAGGCACTTACAAATCACACACCAACAAGGTACTCACATCGACGAGATTCAAACTCACAATCACATAGTTATGAGACAAACCCCTTTACCAACTGGATCAATCATCCTTTGCTGATTCAAAATTTAAAATTTAAGTTTGACTAAAGTATACTTTTGGACCCTTAACTTTGGAAAAAGTCATTTTTTTTAGTCCTCTAACTTTGTAATTGGGGAAGGGCATAAAATTCTGTCATGGTTAGTTGGGAGTTTGTTATAGTTTATGCAGACTGGGAAATGTAACAACTGATTGGGGTTTTACACAAGACATTAGGAACCTATATAAACCCTCAAAAACTCATTTTGTAAGGTTGTTGCATTGTGAATAAGAAATTCCAGATTCGTTTCTTCTCTCTTCTCCATCTGGTTTCTCTATTCTCTCTCTCTATCTAAACCCTCTAATTTCTCATTATCTCTATCAAGTTTAATATCAATAAGCCACCATATCAACTTGCATATTGAATTCTTTCAAACGCATTAAAGCTAAAACTTAAAAGGAAAAGTGCGAGATATCACATGCGAACAAATCTACAAAACGTGATAATAAATAGTACAGCAAATGAAACCCCATAAATGTATAAGCCAACATATCACAAGTCCTTACGCTGAAAAGCCTCTAAACTCTAAAGTAGAATGGCCTCGATTGTCTACCAAACTACAAAGGACCCAGGAAAGCATATCAAGGTGGACCATCTGCTGTTGAAGCAGCAGCCACCAATGTGAGATGGAAGCAGCCCCAAGAACCGCTCATTACATCCAAGCAAACGGTGTTTCGTCCCCATACCCCTATGATGGCACTGCATAAAATGTCAAGGAAACCGAGCAAGAAACTTAAGCATCACAAAAATAGCAATGAAACAACTATCAGTGAGGAGGAAAGGAAAGAAAAACTTCTTACAGAACGGGAAAATTAACATGTTTTAATAGCATTAGATTGTATAATATAAGTAACTGAGAAATAAGCCCTATTAAAGAAAAAATGATGTATTTTAAACCACCTTCCATACACAGAAAGATTAAAGCAATTGAAGTGCAGGGCAAGTATGAAGGGTCTGCTTGGCTCAACGGAAAGTTAACTTGCCATGGGGTCTAAAGTTGTGGGTTTGTCAGTCTCTCTACATAATGTAAGGGTAAGGTTGCCTAGTATATTCCATTTTTCAATACCTCACAAAGTGGGAACTAAAACTGAGTAGGTTGGCCCTTTTTATGTGCATTACAAGCATGAACTGCTACACATGCAAAATGAGTAGCTAATGTGCTTTTTCATTAAACAATAACTTTGATAATGATGTACTGATAATAAGGTTGCATATCATAACAACAGGATGGGGACATCAAATATATGCAGGTATACAAAACCATTGTAGAATATAATACAGATACTCCCTCCACTTAATAAAAGACTTAATTTGGGAGGGTAACGTGTTCGTTAATATAAAATCTATTCCTAATTTTTCTCAACAATTCCCTCAATTATCCCTATTAACACATTTTAATAATAAACAAGAGATGAAGGGTGGAAATAAAATAGGTGGCTAGGGTGTTTTGGTAAAATCATGATATTTCAACTAACATCCTTAACTAATCAAATTAGGTAAACAAGTCTTATATTAAAGAACGGAAAGAGTAATATCAATGGGCTATCCTATCATTTGAATCAAGTTCGAGATGAGAGAACATACTGTATGTGTTGGTATCAATCTGCTCCGGAAGCTGCTTTATATCAACTTCAAATCTTGACTGAACCTGAAGTGCAGAATAATAAAAAATTCAGAACCGCCAATGAGCTCATCATCAATACAAACAACAAAGCTTTATCTCACTACGTGGAGCCAGCTACACTGATCATACGGCACATCAAATAAAAGCCTTATCAATACAACGATTCAAAAGAGACCCTTACATTGTTAAGAACCTCAACATCAGTGGCACATGAAACAAATGTAATTGCAAGACCTTTTGTGCCAAACCTTCCAGCTCTGCCGACCTGGCCAAAGTCCCACCCAAGACAGGGGTAAGAGCAGAGATATTCAAAGTCTGAAAAAACATTGCCCTAAAATTAAATTGAAACAAGCAAGAAAGTCCAATCATACCCTGTGTAAGTAGGTGTCTGCAGAATCAGGCATGTCATAGTTTATTACAATGTTAACTCGTTCAATGTCAATTCCTCTCCCAACCAAGTCTGTTGCAACAAGAATCCTGCTATGACCCTCCTTAAAACCTTTATAACGCTTCAACCTACAAAACCAAAAATTAGATTAGCCTTACAAACTATCAGTACATACTGTACAGAACTGCTTGCATCAAAAGTGTATAATTAAGCCATCAAAAAAATTACACAATTGAACATCCATGAGGCAATGAATTCAAGACTATCATGGGAAAGCAAGACAAATAGTGATTGAAGGAGATCCTAAAAGGCATCACCCCTAAAACAGTCACATCCATTATTCTATAGGCTAGCTCTTTCTCCCAGTTTTGTCCTTTACTCATGTGTACAAGTGCGTAATGCAATTCTATTCAGAAGTTCCAGCCCAAAATACATGGCTTTTGAACTGAATGCAATGTCATTCAAACAAACAGCAATATATAAGTTGGAACAGAATTTAACACATTAAAGAAAAATTGATTCATCAATTTATGTATTGAACATCAATATAATTTATCAGCCAACACTGGTATCCAAATAACACAAACCTTTCTTCCTGTGACATGCCAGAGTGGATGCATATAGACGGGAAGTTGCACTCCACGAGAAGTCTGTCAAGCTCAGCTGCTCTACTGACACTCTTCACAAAGATAACAACTTGGTTGAAGTCTAGTGCATCAAGAAGATCATTCAACTTCCGGTTCTTTTCCTCCTCTTTCAATTTGATGTAGTGCTGCCATACGAAAACCATCCATGTAAGGCATCTAAAGCTAATACTGAATTTCTAAAAAAAAAAAAAACGGGGAAATAATGAATTTTCCATTTGAATAGCCCACCTGCACAAGTCCATGAAGGGTCAACTTGGCCTCGTCATCAACATAAATTTCCATTGGCTGTAAGGAACAAATGTCACAGTAAATCATATTAGGGGCCTTCCTCAAGCTAATGGAATCCAGAAGGAAATGAATGATGGATGCAGATCCCCTTGTATCACAGTTCCAGTCCAATTGTTTAGTCTCCTTGCAGATACCTTTATCTAATTCATGCCAGGCAAGCGCCACTGACTCTTTGACGCACTTAAGTACATTGTCAGCAACTAGCGAGAACCCCAGAATACCCTAGGACCCGAACCAACTCACAAAGGATGGGGGACAGCCCAAGTTGTGAAAGATCTCACTAGATAGGCACAGGCTTCAACAGACCCCAAAAAAGTTTAAATGCAGACAAAAAGTAAAAACACCACACAAAGTGTTGGCAGAGTTGAACTATTAGACATTCTCAACATTATCTTCGAGTCCATTTGCTGCTGCCAAATCACACACTCCACTCAACCAGCTGGACATCCTAAAATTTTGGCTGGGCTAAAGAATTTTGTGCAGATAGACCCCAACTAAAAGCAAATAAAAGGCAGAACCACATCATCCTAAATCCTACATGTCTACTAAGGCTCTTAGAGAATGCGGGCAATATCAAAAAGAGACTTTTAATTCTAGTAGTACTGGTCATAGGACATTACATCTTGCATAAATTTCTTGCAGACAGGGCGAATTTCCTTGCTAAGTGTTGCAGAAAACATCATAACTTGCTTTTCATGAGGAGTCATCTTGAAGATCTCTTGCACATCTCTCCTCATGTCTACAGAAAAAACTGGATATTATTAAAACCATCTTAAATTCACATGAAGTATGAAAGCAGTAGGATCTAAAACAAAGCAGTCGAACATACCCAGTGATTCCAGCATCTTATCACACTCATCCAAAATAAAATGCCTGACATTCTTTAATGAAAGTTCTTTCTCCCTAGCCAATGCAAGTATCCTTCCAGGTGTTCCAACAACAATATGAGGGCACTCATTTTTCAACAGATCCTTGTGAACTTTAATGTTGACACCACCATAGAAGACAGCAACCTTGAGATCAGGCAAGTAGGTACTGAATCTCTCGAACTCATGGCATATCTACAGGTGACAGATTGATGACACAGTTAACTGGTAAGTACACATAAATATCTGGTATTCAAATCACGTAAGTTCTTTTTTTAATCAGATTATGCACGCCATAAGTACCTGGTATGCCAATTCCCTAGTATGACATAGAATGAGGGCAGCAACTTGGCCGGCAATGGGATCAATCTGCTGCAAGGTTGAGAGAACAAAGACGGCAGTTTTTCCCATTCCAGATTTAGCTTGACAAATCACATCCATGCCCAGGATTGCTTGAGGAATGCACTCATGTTGTACTGATGATGCCAGTAGTTAGCAAAAAAAAATCTCTCAGGCCATCTTAATTGGATAGCTTAACCAAACCATATTAAGTCTCCAATACAAGATTATGATTAAATTATTACCTGCAAATCGAAAATAAACAATTCAATAAGAGTGGTGGTGTCACATTGTCATGAATACCACAAACATCAAAGCTTTTTCAAAATCCCAAAGCAACAAACTATAAATGATAACAATAACTACATGTCATCCATGTCCATGAAATTCTATGGGGTTTTAGGTAGACTGTAGGATCCCAACACAACCCTCCTCTCTTACCGAGGCTTACATAAGCGGAGTTAACATTAACAATAGTAACAGCAACAACAAAAACTAAAGTGGGTAAGGAGGAACTCATGATATTTTTTAAAAATAAAAACAATTATACACACATAAAACCCTTCCAAAATCCAAACTACTCAAATCAAATCAAATCAAATCCCAGAGCCCCACAAAAAATCATTTCAATAGAAACAACAAGAATAACAAAGGTAACAAGTTTGAGAATTCAGATGATTTGCCTTCAGAAGGATGCTCAAATCCTGAGTCCACAATGGCTCGAAGAAGCTCTGGCTTCAAAAGAAAGTCTCTGAATCCCGAACTGTGAATCCCAACATAGCCCCTGCAAAAGAAAACAAACAGAACGTACATAAATAACCAGGCGTCGAGAAAATCATGGACAACACATATCATTTGCACACTAATTCAAATCACAAACTTAAAGAACACAAACAGCAAAATTCCCCCATATAAATTTTCAAAATACCACTCTCTACAAACAACGGTGAACAGAACCGTTTCATCTAAAATCCACACGTAAATTTATAACGTGACAAGAGGTTGGGATCTAGGAAATAATTTATCCGCAAAATTTGGAGATCTCGAGTCTTAGCCAGAATTTGTAGGGCAACAAAAAGAGAACTTACTTCTTTCCTCCTTCACCATTAGCTTTGGCAGCAACGGAATCAGGGGCTTTGTCGTCTTCCTCTTCGTAATCAAGAAGCTCTTCCTCGTATCCTTCGTCCTTCGTTTCTCCCATGTTCTGCAAATCCAACCACGCCAGGGTTAGTCAATAAGGGGAAAATTAGGGTTTAGAATTAAAAGTCGGGGAAGAGAGGAAACAAACAAAAAGGGAAATTAAAATTAGGGTTTCAGAATAGATGAGAATAAATAAATAAATAAATACCTGTGCGAAGAATTGAATGAGAAGAGGGGAGGGGAAAATTGAAAGAGTCGAGTCTGCAAATGAAATTTGTTAGCTGAAAAAGAATTTGAGGGGAAAGAGCGGAAATGTGTTGAGGTTTCAGAGTGTAAAAAATTAACCGTAAAAGCGTCACCAACAACTGGTGATAGAGATAGGGTTACAAGTTACAACATTTGGAATTGGAGGCGAAGGCGGGTTTATATAATCAATTTTAGGTTGGCGCGCGGACAGATCATTTTTGGGAGTGAACTTATCATTGGGCCTAGGCCCATTTCTCATTTTACTTACAGCCCACGTTCACCGAGAAGTGTGTGTGTATATAAATATAAAATAAAAAAAAGAGATGAAAAGTAGGGTCTCTTGAGAGTTGAGACCATTAATCTAATTATATTCCAAGTCAAGAAGATATTTTTGTCTTTCGTTTTGTTATTCGCATAATAACAAGTGTTTGACGGTGAATAACATTTTGACCTCGTGTAACATTGGACGTCAGTTACAATGTTTTACATTTTATTTTAATTAATAATAAGTGTTTGAATCATAAATAACAACACTTTGATCATGTATAACAAGATAGTACATGACGGTCACTTGGGTTTATATTTTAACTTATAGCAAGTGTTTGAAGTATGAATAACAATGTTCTAATCACTTAAAAGCATCTTCTTGACTTGTAAGATAATTAAAATAAGATCTCTTGGGACACTACTTTAATTTTGTTATTTTGTGTGACCTTTTGTATGTTATGTATGTGTATTAAGTGGAAACTCAAATTAATTGCCTTGTATTTTTTTTATTAGTATAATTCACACATAGCATCCCAAAATGAGACATTTTGCCTTAAAGTAGTATCTAGTTTGGCAGTATAAAGCTCTATTATATTTGAAACTTGAGATTGAAACTAAACTAATGTGTGTTGATGAAGTGGATCATGTTATCTTGAAGCAAGCGAGTGGCATCAGATTGAGGAAACAACACATGAAATATATGCCTCTCCTCTTCAGCCTCCACAATCTCCACCACCTTCACTCCTTTCTTCTTCACAAACTCCACATACATTTCTCCCCTCTCCTTCAAAAAATCCCTCCCAGCCACATGCACTTGTATAGCAGGAAACTCACCCCACACACTCTCACACACCTCCATCTTCTCAATATTACACCCATAATAATCCCTATTCTGCCCTTCAGGTATACTCAACCTCCAAAACATATCATTAGACCTCACTTCCTCACCTCCCACCTCAGCCTTTTCCCTCTCAGTTCTCTCCTCACTTCCAAAATAAGGATGTATTGGAATAACCCCTTTAACTCTCAACCCATTATTATTTTCACGTGCATGCTCTTGTATCACCTTTAAGGCCACGTGGTGTGCTATGTTTCCACCAGCACTATCACCCGAGAGAAAAACACGAGTCACATCGGCTTGGCTAAGCCACGGCTCAGAGCCGGCTTGGTTTTGAAGCCACTCGAGAGACTCATAGCAGTCGTCGTAGGCCGCGGGGAGGCGGTGTTCTGGGGCGAGACGGTAGTCGACAGAAAGGACAATGGAGTGAGAGGCGGCTGAGAAGCTGGAGAGGAAGTGGTGGTAGCCGAGCCATGTGGTGGAGCCGATGCAGAAGCCGCCACCATGAAAGTAAACTAAGATGGGAAGTTTTTTAGTGGAGGGAAGGGAATTTGGAATGAAGAGTCTGGCTGTGATTGGTTTTGAAGGGTTGATGATGACGTCTTTGGACTTGGAGGGGTTGGTGAGATCGATAGAGGGAGGTGAGGTTTCAGGAATGAAGCGTTTGATGGTGTCATTGGAGTAGACTTCATAGTAACCTGGGAATTCTGCTATTATTGAAGACATTATGATGATAATGAATTCAGAGATGAAGAGATTGAATCTGGAGGGTGATGAGTTTTTGTGGTTGTAATGTGTGGCATTATATATCTTGTCATGAGGTGATGTTTGGTTTGTCATGTAAATCTTGTTTTTTTAATAAAAAATTTAATTTTAGGAAGGGGTTTGGGCTCAACCCAATCCAACGGTAGGACACGTAATTCATGATCCACTGGGGCATGTCCCTGTGGCCTGTGGGCTCTGGGCATGACTAGCAAGCCCATTCTGACTGTCCACACAGGTAAATTACTCTCAACTTCACTAAGCTATGGAGATGCATCCCCAAGCGCCGCGATGGAGATACAACAAAGTGTCACTCCCCAGGAATTGAACTCGCGACTAGGTGGACAACTCGCATTCATTGTTCAATTCTTTCGCCACTAAACGGACGATGAGTCATGTAAATCTTGTTTTGGCATTGAATCAAATAAGCTTATGGTTTAAGTATATAACGCAAAAAAGATCACAACATTATGCACTCTCTCTTTTATTCCCCTGGCATTTTTTTTTAAAAAAAATCCTGCATTCAGAACATATGACGACAATCTCATTCTATGAACTAGTACTACTTTTCTAAAATGGCGTGAATTAAAAATGATTAGAGTATTATGTGGTTTAAATTAATCCATTGAATATCAATGTAGATTAAGGCCAGGACCGACAAAAAAAAATGAATGGCAATCTAATCAATCAACAAGAGCCAGCAACAAGAGCCAGTTATGAGCATTTGTGAACAAATATTACAGTCTTTCATTGAGAAACTTATTCATGTACGGCAACCAATTGAGTTGATGTGCAGGATTAATCGTTCAACTATGAGAGGGCTTCCCCACCAAAGTCGTACATGGAGAGAGAGGCATTGATGAGAAGCCCTGTCATCGTATTCTCAATTAGAAAGAAAGGATGTGATTCACTCAAAAAAAAAAAAAAGAAAGAAAGAAAGGATGTGATGTGCTCTAGAGTTTGTGAATGCATGTGACGCAGACTATTCCTTTGCTCTCCACACTGAAAAATTTCAGCCAAAGTATATTACTCTAGGTTCTAAATATTACACCAGTTGATTATTTTTTAAGATTAAAAAAGTCAACTAAACTACCTAATTATATTAAATGTTATATAAATCTACAAGTCAAGTAAATCAGTTGTGGGTAAAAATGATAAATATAAATTTTTTCAGATAATTTGTTTGCCTTTCTTACACAACAAAATAAAGGTGAATTATTATTAGGCACTTAAGTAAGTTATAGTGATGATAATCAATCACAAGTCACTATCTTCATTTTGTACTGTTCTTCCTTGATGCTTGAAGCAGAGCATTTATTGCAACCCAACCACAAGGCTTATCACTCTATTCATGTCAATTTCTTCTTTATCGTAGGAGTACTATAGTAGTAGAAGCCGAGCCAACTCATTGCCTAAGTTTAACAAAACCACAATAAATGCAGAGTTGCAAACCACTAACTTTGGTGCTCAAAAACTAACAGCTGACTAGCTAGTTACCAAAAAAAAACTAACAGCTGACTTGAATAGAGAGAATGCAAGTTTGTATGAAACCTTCTACTCTCTGCCTCATTCTCATTTTCTTCTTCTTCTCATGTACTATATCTATATAGATATAAATACATAAGTGTACTATAAATGGTGATTTATTCACTTCAGAAAGTTATAGCAACTTCCTTTCGTTTTCAACCATGGAAGGCTCTACAGCCATTCCCTTTTGGGTTTGTGCTTTTGTGAAATTTTGAACTTTGAGACACCCTTTAATGGCTATCTATCATAACAACTCTTGAAAATAAACGTACCTACCGGCCATGTGATCTTATTGTGAGATACACCTGTCAATTTTCAACAAGCTCCTATTATCTTCACACTCAATTCCTGTGCAATTTCCCTTTATTTTCTTTTGGTCCATAAACTTGTGTTCTGCTCCGTTTGCAAAATTAATCATCTTGTCCATTCTTTGTCCTTTTTGTTTATTTATCCGTAATCTTCATCCAAAGATTTCAATGGGACACTTCCTTGAAGCTCAAGCTTTGATAATAATGGATTCAGCATACAAGGCCATGTGGACCAAATTTAATTGCTTGATGGTGATGCAGAAAGATAAATAAATAAGAGAGCGTGAATGAGAATTAGAAAGATAAAGAGGCAACATAAAAAGAGAGAGGAATATTGAAGCGAAAATTTGGAAGGAAAGGATAAAAGGAGAATAAGAAGAGGGAGGATAAAATTTAGAAGAGAAGAGAGGGGTAGAGAGAAATTCAATATTATATTATTCAAATTATAATCATATACAAAGTAAATTGTTGAGAGCCTAAGTATATATAGGTCCCAATTAAAAGTGATAAAATATTCTAGAATTGGAAATCATAATTAATGTGATGAATGAATAATAATCAAATCAAAATTAAAATAGAACGTTCTAGAAAATAAAACTAAATACAAATATTAATTAATCACAATCAAATATTAATATGGTAATCTTCAAATCTACATGAAATCTTCTTTATTTTTTTATGATTCCCATCAAATAGAAAGTCGTTAGTGAAGGAAGATAACATTACTCATTTATGTTTAAGTTTTAGCGGGTATGTGAGTATTTCAAAGGGCAATGACCCTATTCTACCCTTAAAGTAACCACTCTGAACCACTGGGCACCCTAAACTAACACCGGGTACAATTTTATCCCTGAAGTAATCAAAGTGGTCCAATTTTACCCTCTGGTCAATGTAGTGTTGACATGTGTCGTCCACGTGTCACACTATATTGGCCAGAGGGTAAAATTGGACCACTTTGGTTACTTTAGGGGTAAAATTGTACCGGTGTTAGTTTAGGGTGCCTAGTGGTCCAGGGTGGTTACTTTAAGGGTAAAATAGGGTCATTGCCCTATTTCAAATGGCAAAGTCTATGATTAAGAGCCTTAATTACAGCTTATCCGGTATTCTGTATTTCATCCCACATGCCATTGGATTTTCTAAACTCATCCTTCCTGATCAATCCCCATTGACTTTACCAAGACCTATAATAGCCTCTATTAGCTAGAACTAGTATCCGTTTTTTTTTTTGGGCCAACAGCTAGAACTAGTATCTAGTAGTTCTATACCGTCTTTCAAGAAATATTTTACTAGTAGATTCATTATTGCCTTTCATATACTCGAAAATTGAAACATTAGTGGAACTGTGGAAGCTTTATCTACCGCATAATTTTTCTTTGTTGAGAATGAAGAGAGGGCCCTGTTTATGTACTATGAATTAAGTTAGAGTCAGATCATTTTAATGCATATTGATGAGTGCAAGTTTACGAGATAAATCTTGAAGATAATGTGGGGATTCCAGCGAAATTTATATGTATGGTCCAACATAAAGCGCTCCACAGTCAGTGATATGTTTTTTCCTTTTTATATGAAATGATAAGGGTTATTTTCAGGGACCATTAATGCAATGCTGCCACTAGAATGGCCAATTTCAAAGCCCCACAAATTAACCATGATGGATAAGAATTAAAGTAAATTTTTGTTATTATCTAAGTTCTTAATATAAGGCTTAATTGGTTAAATCTGGAGATTTAAGAAGCTAAATAAACTACTTAATTATAGCATGTGTTACCTGATATTTCTGAAAAGTATGTGTGTGTGTGTAATCTGTTAAAAAAAAATTATTACTTGGAACTAATTGACTTGCGGAACGTATCATAATCAGACTATATATAAGATATCAAAATAAAAAAGATCTTATACTTACTACATCATACATTTAAAATTGGAGGTAGTACATGGATACGGAAACAGGGAAGGCAACTTTTAGATGCTGACAGCATGTCATAAGTAGAAGGATGGAAGAAAAAAAAAAGGAAGAGAGTAGGTAACTTGGCGATTTCCTGTCCTTTTTGTTTGCTTCTTCAATGATGAATCAAAATATCAACAAGTGAACCCAATTACGTAAATTCTGAACTGTTCTCAACTATATGAGAACTATGGCTACAGAAAATATAAAGCGCCTGAGGGTTGTATTATTTCAAGCACTTCCTGTGCAATATTCATGCCACCTTTCTGATTAGATAACCCTATATCATCACAACTGCCATTAGAAGGTTCACTATAATAATCTTTTTCAAGAGAAGACTAGAATAAATGAAAAGGGGAGGTAGCAGCAAAAGGACATTCTAATTCAATAAATCTTGGTTGATAAGGCTATCTTTGTTCTTCTTGAGGGATATTGAAAGGAGAATCACAAGGATAATTCCAATTAAGAAGCTCATCAATCATCTGCATTGTCTCTTCATCTTCTTCCACTTCCTCACTTGCAGCTTCACTACTGCTAATAGTCTCAGCAGAAGTTTTATCATCATCATTATTTTGCTTTGCTTCTTGTTTCTTGCCAAGCTCAACCCTGATGACCCAATTGGAATCAGAACGAGGCCCAGGTCTCTTCTGCCACACACCAATGTGAGAATTATCAGAGTCAAGCCTGAGACAAGTGAGTGAAGAAGAAGATGTATCCTTGCAGCATTTCTTAAGCTTTGTAGATAACAGCTCAGACAGTGCCTTGGGAGACAAGAAAGACCCTCCTTTCCCTCCTGCATTATTTTCTTCCTCCCCTTCATTATTCACTGGTGCTGGAAAATTAGTCTTTGCATTCCTACCATTCATCAATATAGCTGCTTGATCATATGCCCGTGCTGCTGCTTCAGCTGTCTCAAATGTCCCTAGCCACACCCTTCTCTTTCTGCAACACACACACACACATATAGCTATAAGAGTTAATGTACTTGAAATAAATGTGAGAGAACCATAAATGGAAATGGAAATGATGATTTTACAAGAGAGGGTGACGAATTTCTGACACCCAAGAGCCCCACTGGCGCTGCCTGACACCTCTGAACTTCTTTGAATGTACCATGATGGTTATTATTACAGAGAGAGGTGAAAGCTAAGGGAAGAGAAGGATTTTTTTTAAAGTTTGAAGGACAAGTAATGGAGATGGAGGGGGTTATATATTAATAGTGGTGGGGTGATAATGATGAAGGGGGGTACAAAGTCAAGTAGGAGGAGGTCATGAGAGTTTAATAGGGTGTTTGTGAATTTATATTGATTGTCGGTGGATTGGTCGGGAAGAGGGATAGAAACTGTACAAATTGCAATAAAAGTTTCACCTACACAGGTTTGATAATTCCATAGCTTCTTAACAACTCAATTAAATGACCTTTTCTCCTCCCCCACAACAATGTAATGATGATGATAAAAAAATAATAATGATAATGTGTATTTTCTTCCTTGGGAGAAAGGTTATGTGTTTTTCTCTCGTCAATTTCCATCCACATTTTTCAAAGCAACTTGTTTTTTTTTACCATATTTCAAAGCAACTTGTTTTTACACTATGAGCTGGGTTTTTAATTTGTCAACCCCAAAAAGGAAGAGACACTTTTTTTACCGGTTGATTTGTGTATCCCTCATATCGGTCCCGTGAATGATTTGAAACTGTTTACTTTTGTACAAATTCTCAAACTTTCCTATGTGATAAAACTTACGAGTTACGACTTTCCCTCTCATGCGTTTCAGAAAATCATATATAACAATATTGTTGCATGGATCAATAACTCATCGTTGACTTAGTCATTTGGTGATGTATGTCCAAAAGGAAATGGCTCACAAGTCAAATCGAAAGTTGTTGTGGATTGGCATTATATTTGTAACCATACAGCTACGTGTTTGTTCGTTATTGCCTTATAGGGATCTTGCTTCCTTCATTTATTGGCGGGGCAAGGGTGTGCGCAATATTGAACTTATATAAATTTTTTATGTGAGATCATGTTTAGAATTTTGGATGTACACACAGCACACACACTTTTTTCTAAACCGGAAGTCATTTGTATGCACAAATTATTTATGAAATTAATAGGCAACATCAATTTAAAACATTTGGATCCACACTGAAACAAAATATAACTATATTTTTGCCATATATATATATATAGGAATGGGTGGCAAAACTACACATATGATAATTTTTAAAATTTGCACCTGACACATGGTAATTTTGAGAGTTCAAAATAAGCATTTTTTGTAACTTCAAATGGGACAATTTTGTCATTTCCACTAGATATGGCAAACGTTAATTGGGTTGAGATGTGAGTTCCACATTTTTTAATTGACATGACTATCTGGCATTTAGCATTAGACGACGTGGCAGTTGAAGTAAATTTGAATCTTTATTTCTTGAATCTTCACTTCAATCACTTTATTTCGCCGGTTTAACTTCAAGGTTAAAATAAAAAAACTTTCAACATTTTTGAGTTCAATACAGAAAATTACTACCAAAAATCAACTATTTTCTCTCTTGTTCCTCTTGATTCTTCATGAGGTGCTTCTACATTATGAACGAAAAAAGAAAAAAAAAAGGTGATTACCATGGTGACAAGTACATCATTTTAAGTTACAAATGTCAATTTTATACCATCAAATTTTGATAGCATTTATACCATCAAATTTACTATAGTGATAGATGCACCCTATGGGAGTTGTGCACCATAAAATTAATTAGCATGTATAGTTTTGCATCTCTACCTATAGGAGTATATCTTTTGGATTGCACATTTTTCATTGAAGGCGAAAGTCAATGGAAACTGGGCTAAAGGAGAAAAAGATTGGATTTTCACAAATAATAGAAGTTAAAAAACAATCACTTTTGTATACATTGCAATGCAATTACTTTTATAAACAAGTTATTTATGCGAAATTCACATGTATGTTAATAACTTATAACCCATGTAATATATATACACCCATTTGGTCTTATATGTAACATAATTTACGTAGATAAAAAAGCGGTTAAAATTAGCTAAAAGTAATAAATAATAATAAGTATATAAAACAAACTTTTTTTTTACCATAATAAAACAAAGTTATAGTATTAGTAAAGATGATTGATATTTTGTTTGGACGTGCCGTTGGAATGAATCAAAACTCGGAAAAGAAACCGAATGAGAAAATGAGATTCCACCACACTGGATTTGCTTCCCCAAGATTCCAAAGGTAAATGAATTACGGCAAGCAACGAAGACAAAGAAGGAAGTCCAAATATAAATGGGTAATTTAATCAACGCTATAATATTCAAAAACCATAGCTTGGTGTCTTATATATAATAACTTAATCCTAAAGTCATATAGAGAATCGATTCTAGCTTTACATTCTCTGGATACGCATCTCTTTCTTCAACCCAAATACTCATTACATTCCCTTTCTCTCTCCATATATATTAAACACACGCAATACAATTGTAAACGTTTGGCTCTATTAACAAACAGTGCTTAATTAGGCCAAAAAAAACGAACAGTGCTATTCTACGAGCACCTTGATCATATCTCTGTATGTAACCTTCAAAGTTTCCGTGTCAGCTTCCTTGTATGCTACATTTTTGTTAAATTCTGCCTATAAATTTCTCTAGCTTACTATCACCTTTATTTTTTGGTTGTGACATTTAGAAATATAAACATAATGGCGAGTTTGTTACACGGAACGCTTAATGTGACCATATTTGACGTTGATAAGCTGCACAATAGATGTAACTTGGATTTTTGCAACAAGGTACCTTCTTCATTTTCTCTATTCACCAAAAGGGATCTAGTCTCCAATAATGTTTGCTATGCATGATTTATTTAGTTTTAACTTTCACCGAAAAAGTTGTAGATGAAAGAATACTAGAAATAGCTTTAAGAAAAAGTACATTTGTTTTTCTACTATTTTTAGAAGTTTTATTTTCTATATGCTCTTCCCATGCATTTTTACCAAAGGCGAAAACTTATTTATTATTGCAACAATATCACCAAATTTAAAGGTGTAATTAATGTAGTCTACGCGCAATGTGATCTTATAACAACATAAGTTGTTTCTTTAAGATAACGAAAATTGGATGCTCTTGTGTTAACATTTCATTCAAAAACTTGTTTATACCAAATATTCCCTTGAAGTTGTTAGCTTTAGAATATAACTAAACTAAATTCTTTTTTGCTGGCAACTGTCAAATATTCCCTTGATATATCCACTCAGTTTGACACTTTTTTAATTAAGATCTTATAACACCATAAGAAGATGTTCTTTTACGTATATATCCGCATCCCCCATGACATCTGAATTCTTTATCCTTGAAACTGTGAAATGAAGGATACACCCCACAAAGGGAAGAGATTTCTAGCCCAAGTCAAAGGCTGTGTGCTGTGTCGACCAGAGGTATTTTCATGCACCTTTTCCTGATAATTTAACCATTAGTAACTAGTGCAGACCTCTACTTTTTATTTCTCTACTCATCAAAATTAATTTTACCACTGAATGGCATGAAGCTTGTTGGGACTAGGCTGTATGCAACGGTTGATTTAGATAAAGCCAGAGTTGCAAGAACCAAAATGATACGACATCAAACGACCAATCCCAAGTGGAATGAGACCTTTCACATATATTGTGCCCACAAGGTTTCAAACATTATATTCACAGTCAAAGATGGAAATCCCATTGGAGCAACACTGATTGGAAGAGCATATGTCCCTGTAGATCAAGTTCTAACTGGGGCCCCACTAAACAGACAAGTTGAGATTTATGACGATGACCTTCATCGTCCTGTACGAGGTGGTTCTAAAATACATGTCAAAATAGAATTCAATCATGCGGTCAACGATCCATATTGGTCTAGAGGGATAAAGAGTCCAGATTTTCCTGGAGTCCCTCATGTGTTCTTCAATCAGAGAGAAAATTGTGTTGTTACTTTGTACCAAGATGCTCATGTCCTTGATGATTTTATTAAGGTATCTATCCCACTGTCTGGGGTAAACAAATATTATCGTCCAGGAAGATGTTGGGAGGATATTTTCAGTGCAATTTATAATGCAAAGTACCTTATTTACATTACTGGCTGGTCCATTTACACTGAAATAACCTTAACTAGAAACTCAGATAAGCCATCCATGACTTTGGGAGAATTGCTCTTGAAGAAAGCAGATGAAGGAGTGAAAGTCCTTGTGCTTGTTTGGGATGACAGAACTTCTGATGAACTAAGGAAAGAAGGGTTGATGGCAACACATGATCAAGAAACGGTGCAGTACTTTAGGTATACTAAAGTACAATGTGTGTTATGCCCCAGAAATCCTGATGTGGGAAGGAGCATAATCCAAGGGCTTCAAACTTCAACTATGTTTACCCACCACCAAAAGGCAGTAGTTGCTGACAGTGACTTGGACGTTGTTGGAGGACCACAAAAGAGGACTATTGTGAGTTTCATAGGTGGGATTGATTTGTGTGACGGGAGATATGACACACATGAGCATCCATTGTTCTCAACTCTGGACACGATCCATGCAAATGATTTCCATCAGCCAAATTTTCCAGGAGCTTCAATTAAGAAAGGTGGTCCAAGAGAGCCATGGCATGACATTCATTGCAAGCTAGAAGGGCCTATTGCTTGGGATGTATTGTACAATTTTGAGCAAAGGTGGCAGAAACAAGGTGGGAAGGATTCTCTCATACCACTCACTGTGCATGATGAGATTCTTGTCTCTCCTTCTGAATTACAACCATTAGAAGACCATGAGAGATGGACTGTTCAATTGTTCAGATCCATTGATGGTGGTGCCGTTTCTGAGTTTCCTAGAGACCCAGTATATGCAGCTGAATGTGGCCTTGTCAGTGGGAAAAACAACATCATTGATAGAAGCATCCAGGATGCTTACATAAATGCTATAAGGAGAGCCAAGAACTTCATTTATATTGAAAACCAATATTTCCTAGGAAGCTCATATGGATGGAAAGCAACTGATATAAAAGTTGAGGATATTGGGGCACTTCATCTAATACCAAAGGAGCTATCACTAAAGATTGTGAGCAAAATAAAAGCAAGACAGAGATTTGTTGTGTACATTGTGATCCCAATGTGGCCAGAAGGTGACCCTGAGAGTGCATCAGTTCAAGCAATATTAGATTGGCAAAGAAGAACAATGGAGATGATGTATACTGATATAGCTGATGCCCTTGAAGAAGTAGGATCTAAAGCAGACCCCACAGATTATCTCATTTTTTTCTGCCTTGGGAATAGAGAGGTAGAGAAACCTGGAGAATATGTTCCTCCAGAGAGGCCAACTACTGATAGTAACTATGATAGAGCACAAAAAGCTAGGCGCTTCATGATCTATGTTCATTCAAAGATGATGATAGGTAAGATATACATTACTTAATGGTCCTTACAATTTGTTTGAATTTTGGTCCTCATCCCTAACAATGAAGAGCCGGTTTAGCTCAACAGTAAACTCGCTTACCATGGAGTATGAGGTCGTAAGTTTGAATCAGTCTCTTTGCATAAAGTAGGGGTAAGACTATATATTATATTTCATTCCTCAACACCCTCACCAATAAGTGGGGACTAGAACTGGGTTGACCCTTAGGTATAGTGACTCAAACCATAAATCATTAGAAGTATAGTGACCGTGTGACCGGTTGTTAAACTCAGACCAAATTCTTATGAAACTACACGAACCAAAACCAATATTTGATCAAATTATTCAGGCTAATGATTTTGCATATTTATGTTTGTATTTTTTTTTTTTCAGTTGATGATGAGTACATAATAGTAGGATCGGCCAACATAAACCAGAGATCAATGGATGGAGGAAGAGACACAGAAATTGCAATGGGGGCATTTCAACCACATCATCTAACAGAGGAAGAGAGTAGACCAAAAGGTCAGATTCATGGATTCAGAAGGGCATTATGGTTTGAGCATCTTGGAGATGTGGATGCTGAAGTGTTGGACCGTCCAGAGAGTGTAGATTGTGTTAGACTTGTGAGTTTTATTGCTGAAGAAAACTGGATATTATACACAAAGGAAACATTCAGTAAAGATGATTCAATCAGATTTAATCATCTATTGCGTTACCCCATTGATATAACTAAAAGTGGGGAAGTAATTGCACTTAAGGAGTTTGAATTCTTTCCTGACACCAAAGCTCACATTCTGGGTACCAAATCTGAGTACCTTCCTCCTATCCTCACCACCTAGGTTCAACTGTGAATATGTTTTGTGTATTGTTTCAATTATTCATAGTTGAGATTTCACCAAAAGCACACTACTTGTATAGCGCTATATACTTAATAATGAACATCATGACCATCTTCAATTTGATTCATCACTATTTAAATATAATGCAATGTCAAGAATTTAATATTGAAGAGAAAAAAGCCTTAAAATGTGAGAATGAGGTAAACTAAATAAGCCGCCAGAGGAAGCATAAGATCTAGTTAGGGGAGAGAAGGAGTGTCTTTTTTTTAAAAAAAATATTTATTTGTTTTAAATTCTATGTTTCTAATTTATTTTTACACATCAGTTTCCCTGCATAATTAACAATATTATTGATACTTAGAGATAGCAAAGATCACACATCAAAAGAATTAGATGTGAATTAAAGGTATATAATGATAAGTTAAGTTCAACATTTTCGAAATTTAATGAAGTATCCTTATAACTCATTTTAAAAATTGCAACTTTGACCAGACACCCCATATAACAAGAAAACAATTTTCATTTTCTTACCTGATTAAAAATTTTAGTTAACTTTCTTAATCTATGTATATTCCCTTTTCAAACACCCTCACAATAGAGGATAGGAACTGAGTTGACCATTATTTTTCTAAATCTATTTAAAATAGTTAACAAGTAACTCCATTTAACAGGGACTTGATGAAGAACAACACAAAAGTGCAGTTTTAAATTATTTGGAAACTATATATTAAAGTCTATTATATTGTCTTAAATCTATTAGTTTTCGGGACGATACAGAAAGAGTGGCAGAACAAACAAATTAACGGAACATGAAACCCAACAGCAAGAAAAGTACAAGGATAAGTATATACCACTTAGGATGTTATTCACAGGTGTAATTAAATAGAAAGCAGAGGACAGATTCTAGCTTCAACTTCTCATTCACACATCTCTTCCTTCATCCTAAACCCAAACCCAAACGAACATAATTATATGTATAAGATTCTATCCTCCCCTTATAGCCTCTCTGCAAATTAAATATACCAATCCAAAACTTTATGCTCAAGATCATTCTTCAAGTTTTCCTTCCCAATTCTAATGTACGTATACTTTTTAATGTGTACTATAAATGAACGTGTGTGCATGGTATCTTCACGTACTCACTTTAATTTGTGAATACAGATTTATTCACAGCTTGCTGAGGAGATTCAGAAATCATAATCAAACGAAATGACACATTTGCTGCACGGGACGCTTCATGTGACCATATATGAAGTAGATAAGCTTCATTCTGGACTCAACTTGATTAATCCTAACAACCAGGTGCCTTCATCAAAATCAAAAAATATCTTTCTTGTATGTTTCTTTTATCCATCGTTACGTTTATGATCATACACACAAAAAACAACTGCATACTCTTTAATTTCTTTTTTTTTTCCTGGAAAAAATATCTGAACTTAATTATCGTCTTTTTTTTTTGACCAAACTTAATTATCGGCTTACATTTGTACAATTGTGTTTTCTTTTTTCCTATATTCAATTTAAAAAATAAGGGTGGAAAAAACTTTGGGAAGAAAGTTCTTACCCGAGTCAAGAGTGTCCTGCGATCCAAGCCTCAGGTATGCCGATTTTCTACCATTTTCCTTTCAAATATGAAACCAGTATAAGCAACTTTTGAAACCAGTATCCGTTTTTTGTTTTTTTGGCCGGAAGTATATGTTTTTGTTAAAAATAAACATTTGGTGCTATGTGATAATTTTAGAAAGAATATATGTGTATGTTTTACCCTTAACCCATAGGATATTGACATAATGAATTAATTACACTGTAGTCCCTACATATATACTTCTTAAACATTATTTTTTAATCAAATTACAAAACTAAACCTTTGAAAAATAGTTATCACGTTGGACTCATAGTTGTTATTTGTTATTATTACTTCCTCTGTGTACTAAATATAAGATGAATTTAAATTTTTTCCGTGGAGATAACGGAAGCCAAATGGATAATTTAATTTTAATGTATCTTATATGTAATGTATTATAAGATAGTTTATAAAATAGATTAGTTTTGAGAAAAAAGATAGTTATAAATATTTTAAGGGGTAAAGAGCAATATTGCTAATGAACTATTGTCCAAGTTGCAGATAACATAATTGATAATAAAAATGGTCAAAGTCACCAGTAGACCTTTTAATTTGGGGCGAATTGGTCAATACTACCATTAACTCTCATCAAATGGTGTTACTATTGTGACACAAAATTTGTAGGCCCAAGGTAAAAGTGTGGGCACCACTTAAATAAAGTAACGGGCGTTGAACAATTTTTAAAGGTATTGGCCAATCCGTATTAGATTAAAAGGTTACTTGGAGTTACGTACTGTAACCCTTTTTATTGTCAATTGTGTATTTACAATTTGGCCAACAATCTATTGATAATTTTGCTCTTTAACCCATATTTTAAAGTGATTATTTTTGCATCCTCAATTTTTTAACAAAGTTCAAGTGATCTTATATTTAAAAATGGTGAGAGTACTAATTACTAGTTTTTAACCAAGAGTTGTCACTGAACTCCCCGTAACCACTAATCGTTTAGACCCTTAAAGTTTGAATTTCTAAAAGTTGTTGTCATTGCTGAGAAGCTTGGACTTGTCCTTGGAAATAATCAAAGTCAAGAATTTTTATAAAATTCAATTTTTAAATGTTTTTAATTATCACAAGAACGCTAGGAAATAAAGCTAACACACATCTAACACTAACAATGTACATATAGATAGGTGGAACGAAAATGTATGCAACTGTTGATTTAGATAAAGCAAGGGTTGGGAGAACTAGAATGATACGCCAATCCTCAAGACCCAAATGGAATGAGGCATTTCATATATATTGTGCCCATTCCATTTCTGAGATCATATTCACTCTCAAATATGATAATCCAATTGGAGCAACTCTCATTGGAAGAGCTCATGTAGCAGCTGAACAAGTCCTAAAGGGCAATATAGTGGACACTTGGGTTTCTATACTGGACGAGAATCGTCGTCCCATACAAGGTGGCTCTAACATTCATGTCAGAATGCAGTTCTTTGATGTTACTAAGGATGTAACTTGGTCTCAAGGGATCAAAAGTCCACGATATGCCGGTGTTCCTCGTACGTTCTTTACACAAAAAGTTGGCTGCAAAGTTACTTTATACCAAGATGCTCATGTTCCAAGTGCTTATCTTCCTAAAATTCCTTTGTCTGATGGAAGATATTATGAGCCTAATAGATGCTGGGAGGATATTTTCAAAGCAATCACAAATGCTAGGCACTTGATTTACATAACTGGTTGGTCTGTGTATACTGAAATAACATTGGTAAGGGACACAATGAGGCCAATTCCTGGTGGGAACATGACACTGGGGCAACTTCTGATGAAGAAAGCTGATGAAGGTGTTAATGTTCTTATGCTTGTGTGGGATGATAGGACTTCTGTTGAAGACTTGAAGAAAGATGGGCTAATGGCAACACATGATCAAGAAACAGAAGATTACTTCAGGAACACGAAAGTGAAGTGTGTGTTATGTCCACGTAACCCGGATGATGGGCGCAGCATAATCCAAGGTCTTGAGATTTCAACAATGTTCACTCATCATCAAAAGACAGTGATTGTTGACAGTGAGGTACCCAGTGGAGGAGGATCTCAGAGGCGAAGGATAGTGAGTTTTATCGGCGGTATTGATCTGTGTGATGGTAGATATGACACACAAGAACATCCTTTGTTTTCAACTCTAAACACAACACATAAAGATGATTTCCATCAGCCAAACTTCCCAGGAGCTTCAATCAAGAAGGGAGGCCCAAGAGAGCCATGGCATGATATTCATTGCAAGTTAGAAGGGCCAGTGGCATGGGATGTCTTGACCAACTTTCAACAAAGGTGGGAGAAACAAGTTGGGAAGCAATTCTTACTCCCTCAGAGACTTCTTGATCAGATTCTATTACCTCAATCTTATACTGAAACATCAAATGATAGAAATTCATGGACTGTTCAACTATTCAGATCCATTGATGGTGGTGCAGCCTCTGGCTTCCCTGAAAAAGACCCATTAAAAGCATCTGAATTAGGCCTTGTTAGTGGGAAAGATAACATCATTGATAGAAGTATTCAGGATGCATACATAAATGCTATTAGGCGAGCCAAGAACTTCATCTACATTGAGAACCAATATTTTCTAGGGAGTTCTTATGGTTGGAAAGGGGGTGACGTAAAAGTTGAGGATATTGGGGCTCTACATCTTATACCAAAGGAGCTATCACTAAAGATTGTGAGCAAGATTGAAGCAGGAGAAAGGTTTTCAGTGTACATTGTGATCCCAATGTGGCCAGAAGGTATCCCTGATAGTGGTTCAGTTCAAGCAATATTGGATTGGCAAAGTAAAACAATGGAGATGATGTATACTGATATTGCTGCAGCCATTAAGAGAAAAGGTCTAAGAGACCATCCTAGAGATTACTTGACATTCTTCTGCCTTGGAAATCGAGAGAGTGAGAAACCTGGAGAATATGTTCCTCCAGAAAGACCAAATCCTTACAGTGATTATAGAAGAGCCCAAGATGCCAGGCGCTTCATGATCTATGTTCATGCTAAGATGATGATAGGTAAGTGATAATGACTACATTCTATTAATCTTTTTAGATATATGTATATACCATGGTAATATGTCAATCAAAATAGTTTAGACCAAATTGATCATTTCCTTAATTTTATAATACATATTTTGGCTAGCTTGGATGATTTCTGCTTTTTTTCCCCAGTTGATGATGAATACATAATCATTGGTTCTGCTAACATAAATCAGAGATCAATGGATGGTGCAAGGGACAGTGAGATTGCAATGGGTGCATTCCAACCATATCACCTAGCATCTTATGGCCCACCAAAAGGTCAGATATACGGGTTTAGACGAGCTTTATGGTACGAACATCTTGGGAAACCAAAAGGTGATGAAGCCTTTGACCAACCAGGAAGTGAAAAGTGTATGAAGCTTGTGAATTATCTTTCAGACATGAACTGGGAAAAATATTCAAATCAAACATTTGATCAAAGAAGTTCAGTATTCAACCACCTCATGCGTTACCCTATAGATATAACTAAAGATGGGAATGTAACACAGTTACAAGAGTTTGAGTTCTTTCCTGACACTAAGGCTCATGTTTTGGGCTCCAAATCAAGCCTTCCTCCAATTCTTACCACCTAGCTTTGTGCTTGGTGGTCATGGTAAGCAATACCCAATTTTCCTTATGATTAATTATTGAACCCTAAAAGTGGTGTCCTTTACCATTGTATGTGCTCTAGATGTTAAAATGAATATATTGGCTTCTTATTAATATTTTAATATTTTTGGAAGGATTGGTTGCTTCAACCTCTAGAAGCCGCCATGGGATAAGGCGTGCATGGGCGGCGAAAGCAAGTGGATGCTTCACGCTCTATGGATTATAAGAATCTTCTTTGATTAATGAAAACATTGTTCGAACGTTTGGTTCAAAATTTTATGAGTACGGTGTGTTGTATTGCATGGGCTATTGGCATTATGAATTTATGGCATATGTTTGTGTGTTATTTGATGTTTTTCCATTTTAAATGATTAATGCGTGATTGCTTTTTTCTGCGCCATTAATATATTTCAAATTTTAAAAATTTTTATCAATAGAAGCTAACTACTCTGTTTAATCTTAAATATATGAAATAGACCAATAATTTAGAGTATTATATTTACCACATTTTCTTAAAAACTAAATTACAATATTTATAAGTTATAACGTAACATATTATAAAAAATGTTATAATTGGACAGTTTCTTTGGTTTTTCAATTTTTAAAATGAGTTGAGTGTCAAAAATATACAAGTGAGACCAAATATGTGTATTTTGTTTATCTTTATTTAATGGCAAATGTGACTTTTGAGCCCAATTTAGTAACTTCAAAGTCTTGAGTTACTTCTGATGAAAATATGCTCGAAAAATCTTTTTGCAAAATTAAATATGTTTTTTTACCATTATTCCTTCTAAAAAACAAAAACAATTATTATTATATTTTGTAAAAAAAAAAGTATATGTGAAAAACAAGAAAATAAAAAGAAGATAAGAAAAGGTGGTTAAAAGGTGTTCTAATAAATTTAAGGAAAGGTGTTGTAATAAGAATTGCGTGGCAAAAGGTAAAAAAAGGTAAAAAAAAGGACCTGCATTAATGTATTTATGTTTATGATAAATTTTAAATATTATGAGGCATCCCATCTCAAGTTGCAGAAGGTGGAGCATGGCGGCCAAAGAAACTAGATGCCTAAGAATATATAAATAGAATTAATTAGTTTTGAGTCTTTATAGATATTTTAATTCCCATAAAAAAGTCAAAACATTCTTATAATTAAGAATTGATCACTCTGATATTAATTTTTTAGAATTAAAAATAAAATGTCTGTTTATAGTTATTATTTCTTCTTAAAACTAATTTATTCAACTTTTATATGTTTTAATTACACGCGGCTAATGCTATAATTTAGTTGTGTGATTTGCTTTTATAAATTTCACAAAAAAGTCAAAAAATCTTATATCTATAAAATGAAGGAGCTATACCCCATCTAAGGTTTTGTATGTATTTGCTCCAATAACTTTTTTAAAAAATACTACTCCTATTACTCTCTATATCCTAAACATAAGGTTATCTTGACTTTTATTTGAAAGTTAATAAAGTAAATCAAATCACTAAATTATAATATATGTCACATATAATTACAATATAATTATTTATTAGTAGACTAAATTAGTTTTGAAAAAAATATGACTATAAATAATTTAATTAAAGGAAATCAGAATTTAAAGGGACTAATTTTAATGTAAAATGAAAAAAATAAAAGAGTCTTATAATCATAATTACCGCGGGAGAAGCAATTTCCCTCCAACTGATATAAAATTACTGGTGGGCCGTGGCTAAGGCTAAGGCTTGATTTAGAGCATATTGATTGTGTGAAAAAAGGTAAATAATTAGAAATGGAAAGGGTAAGAGATGGAAAGTAGGGGTAATGATGAGAGAGTAAAGTTTGTGGGTCCCACGATAAGTGTGAGATGAAGAGAGAAAACTTGTGGGCCCGGGTTATATGTAAATGACCATATTACCTTTAACTTTTCAATTATTTACGCCCACTTTCTTTCAATTATTTTCAATTAGTATTCGGTACTCGTGTCAAAGTCAAAGAAGCCACGCTTATTAATTTATTAAATTATTCCTCAATTTAATTTAGGAGCCCCTTTCAGTGATTGACTTGCAATCCTCAGTTTTTTTTAGAATTTCAACTTTTACGGTTTTCTCTTTTCATCAGCATATATTCCAAACTCCAGCTCATAAAAATTCCTCCTTTTTTTTTATTTCTAAGAATCACAAGCTAAGCTAGCTCCATCATCCAATCTAAGCAAATCACTTGGGCTGCTTAGATTTGAGGTATACTGTTTAATTTATTGTCTTCATTTTTCCCTCTTCTTAATATAAATTCTGACTTTTGAGGCTTTTCCTTACAGGGTGTTCAATTATCTGCTATCTGGAATTTGGAATTTTGATTATATGGCTCAGATCTCACCTCAGATTTCCTTAAATGCAATTCTGTAGATTCATTCCCCCTTGCCTCTGTCAAATTCTTGCATCAATGGGGTGAGATTAAAAGTTACTTTACTTTAGGGTACATATTATTATTATTATTATTATTATTATTATTATTATTATTATTATTATTATTATTATTTAGTTTGAGTCAGCTTTCTGAGATAGTGAAAAAACATGCCACGTTCAGTTTTTTTGTTCAGCTTCAAGGTTGTGGAAGAAAATGGTCTGAGATTCTGTTTGTCTGAGATTGGATCACTGTGCTCATGTTTTGAGACCTTGATAGTATAAAAATTGGGTTTTTAATATATTTTTTTAATTTTTATTTTGCTTTCTGGGAAAGTTGATGTCATCCTATGTAGTCATAAGTACTCTTCTAATCTTATTTGGAATCTCGTGCTTATTCCTGCTTCTTTTCTAAGCAAGCATAAGATCTGGTTAAGAGGGAAATTTGTTGGGGCTTTATTGTTTTCCATCCTTACTTGGATTCTTGGGAAGTTGGTAATCAAATGCGTGTATTTTCCCCCACTTTAGGATTTCCTTGTAGGGATGTATTCTAGGTGTTGCCTGTTATCACTATGGGAGAGATGCTCGGGGAAGAATCCTTGTTGTTCATTTTTACTATTTTGTGGTGCTTGTTGTCGTGTGCTGGTGTTTTCTGCCATGGAAAAGTTAAGGGTCAAGTGCAAGGAGCATTTTAGTGTAAGGAAGAATGTTTTCCCTGCTGAATTTTGGTTCAGGAATTATTTTGTTTTTGTTATTGTAACACTTATTGTAGACATCTTTGTTCTATATAGTAAGAGGCATTTCATTCAATTATTGTGAGTTCAATGTAAAGGGTTTTAGATGAAGGAAATTTTTTTATAAGGGACGAAGCAGTTGTTTTAGTCATTGTGTAATCAGGACCTGATTGTGAAATTCTGCATTCTGGCATGTCAAGCCTTGCACAGCCTTTCTAGTGATGCTTCTCTTATGCCATTAAGATACAATTTCTTCGAAATTCCAACATTTTTCCAAGTCCAGTGATGTTATTTGTCATGAAAGGGTCAGGAAATTTTGTTTGCATGTTATATATGTATTTTATGTTTTAAAAAAGGAGTATCTGTTTTTAGAAAAAAATGGTCAACCCACTTCTAGTGATACTTGGTGAGGGTGCTAGGGAAGGGAATATATAGGAGGAGCTGTTTTAGAAAGGAAAAAAGAAACTGTCATGTGGCTTGTACGAATTTAGGAGGAATAACATGTAATGTGAAAGATCAAGATAAGCCTGGATTATTTAGTGGCTTGCTAGAAATGTGGAAGGTTCTTTTTTTTATTTCACTCTGGTTAATGTTAAAAGACTACCAATTCAATAGAAGTGCTAGCATTCTTTTTCTAGAGTGCATTTAGTTTTCACATCTTACCTTGGAGGGGAGATACAATTATGTTTGCAATTATTGATTATGTTACTGTCGAGGAAACTGTTAGCAATAGAATGTTGTTAGATCTCTCTATATTTTGTTGGCTGTTTCTGTACTAAGTTGGTCTAATGAAAAGTATTATACGGGAAACACAGTAACACCATCAGTCACTCGCACTAGGTTGTGTGCTGTGCGAAGTTGACTTATATCTGCTGTTCTTCGTCGTCAACATTTTCTTTAAATTGAAGCTATACAGAATGAGTCAGTAGCAGCTGCTAATCATGCTTCAGGTTGAACCTGCTTTGTAACAGAGCAGAGGCTGCCTAGGATGCTGCACAAAACCTCCAATTGCTTCAATGGAAGATCCATCCAAGAGACTAAAGAATCCAAGTGCAACTGGGACAAAAGATAACATATCAGAAGACTTCTGGAATAGTAGCCCTTTAGGAATGGATCACAGTGTGGGTCAGTCCCAGAGAAGCATCTCATCAATCGGCATATCTAACCATACCTCTGATCCCCAGAGTAGTTCCAGTAGTCAGAATGATCCTCCTGAGTTTATCAATCATGGCAAGTTTTCTGTTACATATCTATTATGAATTACTTTATGTGTTTGTGCTGATGCTGCATTGCTGTGGTTCCTATATATATTATTTTCTTATTGACAAAAAAGATGAAATTTGTGCGGGACGGGGGGCTCATCATTATCATGTAATTATCTTCATGGTACTACTTATAATTTCAGAAGAGTTTGATGAATGCAGGTCTTCTTCTCTGGAACCAAATAAGGCAGCAATGGAATGGAAACAAAAAGTCTGAGAAGAAGACGCAAGTTAAAGAGCCCAGAATAAGGTAAAGGAATATATAATCTTTCTTCAGTGAAGCGTTGGGTGTTAATCTGTGGTAATATGAGCTTACTACTATATAATACTTATTGATAGATTATGTTTGGTTCAGTGGGAATGCCACCTACGAGAACCTACTTGGGACAAACAAGCCCTTCCCCCAGCCCATACCTCTAGGAGTGAGTGCTTTTGAACTGCTGCTTCTTTATTCATTCATTTATTCATTCATTCATAGGATATAATTGATTTGGAATAATTCCTGTGACAGGAAATGATTGACTTTCTTGTTGATGTTTGGGAGCAAGATGGTCTATATGACTGATCAAAGAAAATAGGCACAAATGCTTGTTTCTTGGATTTTGATGGGGAAAGCAGTTGAGGTGGAGTTTGTTCATTATCCTGTTTATTGCTCAAGAGTTGTGAATGGTGTTTTTGATTATGTTCCCTTTCACTTTCTGGCGATATCAATTTGATTATTATGTAAAGGAAGGTTCAGCTCATGTGTTACTTGTGTTGCAAGTATGTGTACCACGCACAAATGCCATTGAGGATTAATTTTTACTCATTTGAATTAGTTTTTTTTGGCATCATAAAACTTTAAGCCTGAATCGAAATCTACCCTTCAACCCCGGTTCCTGGGCTTCATTATATGGTTAAGGGAATTTGTTAATGTGGATTTCCTCAAAACAATAATCCTATAAATGTTTTGTAATAATTTTAAATATTTAACGCATGGACTGCCCATTAATTATAGAACACATTTTAAAGGGTAAGTTTGGGATCATGGTAACCCAAATTGGTCACCTTCTTTCAATGAAAAAAGTTACTTTTTATTTAACAGATATGTTAGGCTAAATTTTATAATTAACAATTTTTGGGTATAAAATGGGTAAAACCTATATTTTTTTGAATTGAGGAGAAATCCCATATATAAGGGATAACTAAATTTCAAAATCATTTTAACTTGTTGAATAATGATATTAGCCGGTTGAGTAACGATATTTATTACTTAACATCCCCATTCTGTAATTTTGAAATTCAACTATCGTTTATCTGAGATTTCCATGAAGTTAAAAGAATTATTTTAGCTTTTAGATTTAAAATTTTTACAATTGTCATTTTCATATGTCAATCAAACAGATTTTATCAAATTGATTACTTTATAAAGTTTACTTAAACATAAATCACACTGTTCTAATGAATTTTTCTTATTACTTTTTTTTTTTTGTTAATCACCGCCCGGTTTAATCCGGACTCGAGGGGTAGGAGTGTTGCCCACATAGGCAAGGTTGTCCCCTCTCCCACTGAGAGCGCTTCCCGGGATTCGAACACGCGTTCTCCTCCTTACGGAGGTTGTAGCCCACTTACCAGCTCAACCAACTACCCATTGGTAATTTTTCTTATTACTTTAATACTACAAAAGTTAGTTGGAATAAATTCCCCCATCATATCATTTAGAACAAAAATTCCCTCAAACTTTAGTGGCAGCAAGCAACTTAAGCTAATTGTGTTTTTCAAAAAGACCTGATGAGCCCACAGCTAAAAACCGAAAACAATATTAATAGCAGAACCAGGCCCAAGTGAAGAAGGCCCTTTTCCTCTTGCAAACGAAAACTCTGCTCCATACAGTGGAATCATTATCCTCTTTTGATCTTTGTGTTTTCATTCTCCTCCGATTCAGTCCCAAATCCATTTTACTCGTTTTGGGCCAATCTTTTGAAAAACTTTGACTTTGATGCCGTGCCTCAAAACTCTAATGGCATAGCTGAAGATACTACTGACATATGTTGGTTCATTCAAAGGCAGTAAATCAAAGGGAGATATAACTTAACATAAAAACTGGTATAAACACCTAAAGTTGATTACCAAAATCAAAACGATGAAGAAAAGATAAGGCGGAGAATGGTATAATTGATGTTTATTCAAAAGTAGGAAACAAAACAAAGAAGATGCAAAGATGTGGGTGTGGGTCCCCACGACCAGCATTGAGTGTCACAGAAGAACATTGCATAATGAAGTGTGCCTTTCCCACCGGAGAGAGATAGAGTGGGGTGTGGGCCATTCCCAAGTATTTTTGTTTATTGAGATAAGATGCGCATAGTCCCCATTTCCATATATTCATGCACGTACCTTCTTTTCAAATAACAAGAGGGATTCATTGCAAATAATTCAACTTACATTTTACAAAATAAATTTTGGGACAGGATTTTTTGGGGTTAGTTGTTCTCAACCACAAATCAAGAGCAAGACTATTAATCTAAGATCCAGGCATACATGACACTATGGTAACTTATCGTTTAGCGGAATTATGTCACCTCAATTATCATGATATTTTAAGAAAATAGTTGGAAATTTAGTATAAGTTTTACAAGTTTTCATTAATTTTTCAATAAAGATGGTTGTGTTAGAGAAAACAATATAATTGAATTCTTAGTGTTTATTGATAAAAATTAAAAAATATACTCAAGTAAACTATTAATGAAACTTTTTAATTAGTAAATGGGGATAGGTGTGTGTGTGAAATAGGTCATTGATATAAAACATACTTTATTTAAGTTAATCGTTGATAGAACATACAGTGGTACGAGCATAATAACTAATTTAACTAATATTTTTAATTTAATTAAATTAGTAAAAGCGATCTTATATTTAAGAAAACAGATAACATTTCATTTAAGTTAGTTGTTGATGTAAAACACACAGTGGTATATATGATACAGTGATTCTAAAAATAAATGCTTAATTTTAACTAACATTTTTTATCTAATGGAAGGGTGCTAATTAATGCTCAAATGTTATGCCTTCTAGATATGCTTACATTATAGCTATAAAACAAACTTCATTTTTGTTATGAATAAACAAGAGCGGGTTCGCAATAATTTAAAAAATGTTAAAGGCGGCAACTAGCTACGCGTATGCGTGGTTGTGAGGTGTTACGGAGTCAAAATAATGGAATCACATCAGGAGTTATCCGGAGGGCATAGAATGAAAAGTGTGTAAAACAGACATGACCTTATTAGTCCCTGACGTATCTCCTTCCCATCGATCAATGCATATTATTCATATATTCATATATCATATATTCCACCTCTTATTTCCAGAACCTCCTTCACTGGCTCTTATCTTTGATCATGACTTCTGTCAGCTTTTGTTTTTCCATACTTATCGTCTTTTAACTTTTATATATGATATGGGAGAGAGTATGCACATTAAAATAGATGCATGGAAGCCCATCATAAAAGCAAGATCCCGCAGTTTAATTTGTGAAAACTGCTAAATATCAAAGCCAGACTGTGAATGTGCATCAATAATGATGTTGCAGCACATGTACGTATGGGGGTGAATCCAGCAAAGATAATATTTTACATGTGCACATATATTATAGCAGAGCTCCGATTTGATATTATTTAATATTAATACGGGGCTTAGCCTAAAAAGGAGTGAGAGATGAAGAAGTTGGGTCAAAAAGAGAGAAGACGATGAGCTGGAGACACGAATAATCCGAGGTCTGAGGTTACAACTTGAAGATATATAAGCATAGTATATAATAATTATAAAGATGGAGATACTGCATATCCATGGCAGACCAGCACATATATGGTGAGGGATTAGAATATAGTACAAGGCAAGTGGAGAGGATATATGATATATATGATATATATGCTTTGGGGGAAAGCGAATCTCTCGCTTTGTCCAACGTCTCTCATTTTGTGTTTGGAATTGATGATGATAACAATAAGTAAAATAACAGATTATAGGCTAAGTTCGGTGCATGTTTAAGGAAGGTTGATGATTAATATAAGTATAATAAACGTGTGAGTGATTATCAGAATAAAAAAGGGCAAGGGGTGGTGGGGGTTATAGTTTACTTGAATCAATGAACTTGGGTGGACCAAACATATATGAGTGTTCCTGTAAATCCGCCAGGAAACGACAACCTCAACTTCCTCTTTCACATTTATTCAGCTTTTCATATTATTTTTCTTTATCTTATATATTACTCAATTTCCGTATTAATCACTACTATGTTTGCCTGCTGTTTTTTTTTTCTCAATTATTATTCACTAGATTGCCCGCAGAATTTGAAAATGAATTTAAAAACTATTTGCAAATATTTTTCATCAAGTGATTGGAAAATTGTAAATTCATTATTGATAAACAAAAAATGCTGCCCATGATTGTAAAATTTATTTCCCAAATGTAAGCCCCGGGAAAATATTTCTCAGCTGGTGTAGTAGTTCTTCTTTAATTGTATGTTTTAGATTGCATAAAACAAATCATATCTGCTCACCTCTCAGTAATTAGGTTTTTTGAATATTTTGGGTAGGTCAGGCCTAAAGAAAACATTTTGGGTAATAAGTTTTGTAATGAGAGGTTTGGAAACAATTTTCCTTTAAAAAATGTCACAGTATATTATTACCTTACTAATTTTGATTGCACACATATACCCTTGATTTAAAATAAATTAATTCTGGCAAAAAAGATTTAAAAAATAATTAATTGGTGGGAAATATCATGTGTTTTGTTTTGATTTGCAGATATCCCAGCCAGCATGGGAACATTTCGACGTGATCTTTAATTATTTTATAATAAACGCATATATCATTACATATTAAAAGAAAGAAATAATCCAGCATGGAGCCGGTCAGTCAATAATAGGCAAGTGCAAATGTGCAAGGGTGGATCTGCCTCATTTATAAAATATTATTAATTAACATAAAATATAACCGTATACGTGTAACATGTCTTCTATTATCTCCATTTTATATCAAATTAAAAGGTAGGCATTTCAAAACTACAAGTTGGGTTTCCATGCATGAACCTGAAGAGCCTTGTGCATGTAGCTTTGTTTTAAAAGGAATATATAAAACGAACTTTCTTCACAAGTGGGTGTGTATTTCCAGTTTCATTCCTTCGGACCAAACTGTGTGCGTCAATATAAAACCACTCATTCTCTTATAAAGGTTTAAACAACAATGAACATGTGGGTTCACCAAACAGTTAGTTTCAATTAATGTTGTAGAAGTCAGACCCAAAGTAGACCGAAAGTGAGTCAAGAAGACTTTGAGTCACGGTCAACACGGTTGAATTGAATCGTTTAGATCAATGGTCAAACCATTTATCAAAGCAATAATTGTCAAGTCAACATATGAAGCAGTCAACGGTTGAACAAGACCGATCGACTTATCCAATCCATCTCTTATACTGGTTCGATCTAAATACTCCCTCCGGTCTTAAATATAAGACATAGTTTATTTTTTTGAAAAATCTTAAAAAACAAAATATAATTCAATTATAAATTAATTTACCTAATTTTTCCCCTTAAACTAGTTTATTTAACCTATAAACTAATGACTAATATAAAAATATATCAAATATGACATTATTTAATAACATATTTTGTAACCTTAACATCTCCAAAAAAAGTCAATTAGATCTTATATTTAGGACCGGAGGGAGTATTACTTTACCTATGGATCAGACTAGTGTTGATGTTGTAAAGAAGACACAGGCTTAAATTGGAAACCAAGGATATAATATAACTTCAATATTATTTATTGAAAAATCTTAAAACAGAATTGTATTAATTAATGTATATACATATGATGTATTATTTACAGAACAATATCGAAAATGATTGAATACTAAATATGAAACTTGCACAAAAAACATCCCATGTCATCAAATCTAAGTGGTTTCTGTTTTTATGTTTCACAAATCACAATACACTTATTTACACAAAATTTCCATACTCGTAAATATTTTCCTTGTGTTTTAGCTGGAAAGATTTATCCTTCTTTATCCTGTTCTCATCCACTTTTTTCTTACTTATTATCAAAAATATATTTGGATAGTACATTTAATCTTTAGTAAAATTAATGCTCTTCAGGTAAAAAAATTAATGCTCAATCCAAAGTTAATTAGCACTCATAAAGAATAAAATAAAAGCAGCTGCAGTAGTTATTTATAATAATGGAAATGCATACATATAAATATTTATTTTCCACCAAACACTCTATGATTAAACTACTTATTAATCTTTTGTAAAAACTCAATTATATATCTTATATTTAGCACCAGACATAATAGAATAAAACCAATACTTATTCATTAAACTTGAAACAAGTTAGGTATATATTCAAATGTTTATTTTCCACCAACAATTCCTTCCCCCCATTTACAAAAATAATCAAACAATAAAAAAAATTGGAAAATCAAAACCAGATCCCCATATACATATATGTGGTTTCTGGTTTTAAGGGGTGGAAGAAAATTACAAAAAAGCCCCCACTTTGTATGCCCAGATACATTGCATGTTAATGTGGGTACCATTCATTGTATTGTCGTGTACCGCCATGATTCTAATTCTATGACCACTTCCCATAATACTATAATATAACCTTCTCTCTCACACACTTCTCTTCACTTCATTTCTCTTCTCCAAAGCTTCCTTTTTTCCCTATCTAATAGGGTTCTCATGCTCTCTTAGATCCCTCTTTTCTCTCATGCATTCTCGCCCTTCATATTCTTACATAGCAAGTAACGAAATAGTTTTCTTCTGCTTCTGCTCTTTTGTTTTTGCTCTTTTTGGAGGAAATCAGTGCATTTTTGAGCTCCCAGGGTTTTTTAAGCTATACCCATGTCTAAAGTCATCGGCTTTACCGGTATGTTCATTTTATTATGTTTGGTTATTTGTTTTTTTTATGTCATGTTTATCCTGAAATCCTCTAGCTTTTGGCTGTTTAGATATTTGGACATGAAATAGAATTTGAAGTCTCAGTTTTTTCTATGGTAGTTTCGTTTTTGGCTTAGATATTTGGCTTTTAGATATTAGATATGTTTTTCCCAGTTTTTGTAGGCTTAGTGTTTAGGAACATTATTTTTTTTGTTATATGAGTTTAGGTGTTATGAGCTAGGTTCTTATTTGTATGTTGGCAAATTTAGTATGGACATATGTTATGAATCTTTTTCTTTGATGAAAAGAGAAAAAGTTTGTTTGAGTACTTATGCAAGATTGATATTTCTCTGTTGGAATATAATCGTTGTCTTAATCCTTTTGTCAGTTAAGGGGAGTCTAATATGCTTCACTGATAATTATAGTTGTATGTATTTTATTCCATGGTTTCTTTCATAGACTTGGTTCTTCGTATTCTGCAAGTACTGGTCAAATCAATTTGTGTAGTTAATTTTTTCTGACTAAGTATGTGTTATGGTTTTCAGGATGTGATGATTTTTGCCCTGGGGGATCAATATACACTAATCCTAAGGAACCTAATCTATTACTGTCTCTTGGCAACCTTGTTGATGTTTACTTTCCTCCTCGGAAGAGATCTCGTGTCACAGTGCCTTTTGTTTTTGATGGAGAATGGCTTGAACAGAAGCAGAAGACGTCTATCGAAGCTTTGCCTGATGAGTGTCTCTTTGAGATCTTTAGAAGGTTGCCTGTTGGTCAAGAAAGGAGTGCGTGTGCCTGTGTTTCCAAGCGCTGGCTTATGCTTTTAAGCAGTATCTGTAAGGAGGAAATCTGCAGCAGCAAAGTTACAACTCATGAGAACGAGCTTTCCGAGAAGGAGGCTGATGATCTGGAATTTGGAGGTGATGGTTACCTATCTAGGAGCTTAGTGGGTAAGAAGGCAACAGATGTTAGACTTGCTGCTGTTGCCGTTGGTACTGCTTCTCGTGGAGGGCTGGGAAAACTTTCAATCCACGGGAGCAATTCAGAACGTGGGGTGACCAATCTCGGTCTCAAGTCTGTCGCCCATGGATGCCCTTCTTTAAAGGGGCTTTCACTGTGGGATATTGCTACCATAGGTGATGAAGGCCTCATTGATATTGCTAATGGATGTCATCAGCTGGAGAAGTTGGACCTTTGCAAGTGCCCAACTATTTCTGACAAGGCTTTGTTTGCAATTGCAAAGAACTGCCCTAATTTGACAGATTTATCCATCGAATCATGCCCTAGAATTGGCAATGAAGGTCTTCAGGCTATTGGGCAGTTGTGCCCCAATCTGAGGTCTATCTCAATCAAGAACTGTGCTAGTGTTGGTGATCAGGGAATTGCAAGCCTGCTCTCTTCATGTTCTTTTGATTTGGAGAAGGTGAAGCTTCAAGGTCTTGCCATTTCTGACCTCTCTCTAGCTGTTATCGGTCACTATGGAAAGGCTGTTACTGATCTTGTCCTTTCCTGCCTCCCAAATGTTGGGGAGAGGGGTTTCTGGGTCATGGGCAATGGCCATGGGTTGCAGAAGCTAAAGTCACTCACAATTGCATCCTGCCCTGGAGTTACAGATGTTGGCCTTGAATCTTTAGGAAAGGGCTGTCCAAATCTCAAACATTTCCACCTTTGTAAAAGTGCATTTCTATCAGACAATGGATTGTTATCTTTTACCAAAGCTGCTCTATCACTTGAGAGCCTACAATTGGAAGAGTGCCACAGGATCACCCAGCTTGGGTTTTTTGGTGTTATTAACTGTAGCACAGGATTGAAGGCTCTTGCCCTCATAAGCTGCTTTGGATTTAAAGATCTGAATTTGAGATTGCCTCAGGTGTCCTCCTCCAAGTCACTCCAGTCTCTAACAATCTGTAACTGCCCTGGATTTTGTGATTATACCTTGGCTGTGATTGGGAAGTTGTGCCGTCAGCTGCAGCATATTGAGTTAAGTCGCCTTGAGAGTGTAACAGATGCTGGGTTGCTTCCACTGGTTGAATGCTCTGAGGCCGGTCTGGTTAAGGTCAATCTTAGTGGTTGCATAAATCTGACTGACAAAGTGGTCCTATCCATGACCAATAAGCACGGTTGCACACTTGAGATGCTAAACCTTGATGGATGTAAAAGGATCAGTGATGCTAGCTTGGTGGCAATTGCCAGAAATTGCCAATTGCTATCTGATCTTGACATTTCCAAGTGTGCAATCACTGATGCTGGAATTGCAGCCCTCGGAAATGCTGACCAACTCAACTTGCAGGTCCTTTCTTTGGCAGGTTGCTCTTTAGTTACAGATAGGAGCCTGTCTAGTTTGACGAAATTGGGCAAGACCCTTTTGGGATTAAATATCCAGCAATGCAAAGCAATCAGCAGTACTTCTATTGACGTGCTTGTGGAACTTCTTTTGAGGTGTGAATTCCTCTTCTAAGCAGCACAACTTGATCTCACTGCTAATTAGGACAGCCAGCTAGTGCCACCAATCCTTACAGGCAGGATGCTTTTTTAGACAACTTTTAAGATTAGCGTTGCACAGTAGTTTTTGGGTCCATGATCTGTGGGTCTTCAGTCATCCAGTGCCTCGGTCTTGGTTTTTCCAGAGCGTACAGTCATTTAATTTTTATTTTTTGCAGGTTTCCTTCAATGGGAAACCTGTTAAAAGTTTTTGGCTCCTATGCATGGTATGCCGTCTTTTTAAGTGACTGTAAACCTCTGTGAACATAGATGCCGAGTTCTGGAGTTAGGAGTCTTTGTTAGTGGTGTTGGCACCCGATGGATTTAGCTCAGCTCTGCGTTGGTTTTGCCACCATGTGTGTCCTTAGTTCTCCTTGTCTAGTCTTACGCAGCTCCCAGTACCAGAGTTCGTATGATGTTTTACTCAAAGGGCAGGTCCAATTTAAAGCATCTGTGGTCTTGTAATTCTAGATGCAGTTGATGGTTCTTAGTTATGATGATGCCTTGTGTTCTTGGGCTTTGGCCGTGGCAGCGAGTTATACAGGTCTGCCATGACAATCCTCTCTGTTACATGGGGAAGGATTGTTTTTTTTTCCACCAAGCCCTTGTTTTTTAAGGCCTCATTTTTCGGGAACTGTTAACTGCAACATCTGTGTTGCTGTAATATTTGATGACTGCCCTTTGTTATGTATCATCTTTGTGATGTTATGAAAAGTAATGAATAAAAATTTGCAATCATCTTCGATTTTTTTTTTGGTGAACTGCAATCTTCTTCTATTTGCATTTGAGTTTGAGATATTTTTTAAGACCTGCTCTTGCTTATTTACCATTTTTCAATGATGGTCTCATTTCTGGCTTGAAATTGAGCAATGTGTGATTGTGACCTGAGTGTTGATTCCACCCAGAGGGATAATTCTGTGGCCAAAGGCCATCAGTTGGATGATATCACATGAAATACAAAATAAATATTATCTATTATAATGACAATATTGCCCCTGAATTGAAAAGGCTATGGGAACATTGTTGAATGTTGACGTGTTCCTTTAGAACCACCGAAAGATTGGCTAGGTTGGGGTGTGAATTACTATTTACTTCCATAAGACAATGTTTGCAGACGAAGCAATGGCACATGAACATATCACATGCATTGACACTTAAAGTAAAGTTATGCCATTATTTGATGCCCCACGTCACTGGACTAGACAAATGAAGCTTCCCTTATTGCTCAGAACCCCATTTATGAGTTAGCCCCATTTATGTTTAGGCCCCACCCTTTTATTTGGTGAGATTTTCATATCAAATTTTCTTACATCCATGGATGCTAACAGGTAAAACACTATGCTTTGATTTGTCTGTATCTGCTATTTCTCAGATAAAATATAGAGTAAATTATGTAATAAGTTGTGGTTTGTGGTTTTATTATAGAAGCATTATTGAAGTACCCCTTACAGTACAGAAAAGGCTGGTGAGTCATGTGAGGTTCATTGAAAATCTGTGGTGGTTAGAAAGGATGCCTTCCATGAGGGGCAAACTTTTTCTTTTTTGTGAAATCTGTACTGTGTCAATTATAATCATGGTTGAGACTTTTCACGCATCCCACTGTATGTGGATTTTTCCAGAAACAGTGATGTTTGTACAAACATATTTTGTCTTCACTCTTTCCACAAGGACTTGACTCACTTGAGTCTATCTCAATTCTCAAGGATCTGAAATTGAAATAGTAAACTCTTTAATACATTGAATACTTCAGAAATTTGAAAAATTCATCGAATGTGGTGGGAGACATCAAATAATAGAGGTGAGTGGGGCCTTGTGTTGATTTTTTGGAAACAAGGTTTGAGGATGAAAATATAGTGACTGTGGACATTTGTATTATATTAGACGGCATTATCATACAAAGGAAGCAAAGCATTTAATTTTTTCTTTTTTTTATTACAAGCATTTAATTTTTTCTATTGGACGGAAAAAGTGAAAAACCCATAAACAACTCTCATAAATGCCTTTTCTCCTAACGTTTATATTTGTATTTTTTTATGATAATGGCAGAGAGGAAGACTAATGGAATTTTTACTAGAAAAGGGTAGGGCCATTTCTTATAAAAAAAAATATTTATGACAATTAAATCAGACTCCATCAAAACCTGAAAATGATGCTTCAGCTGATTTTGTTCTTCTCTCTGGTTTGAGCATTAAACTCCAGTCCAGATACACTTCAGGAAAAAAAAAAAGTGGCCCCCACTCCCCACAAGAAATGAGCTGGAATTAAACTTCAATGTCATCATCTCAACATTTAATCATCAATTCACTTCACAGACCAGCAATACAAGAAATCAACACCAACTATGCTAAGTTTACAAAGATCTCTTTTATTTACTAGCACTTTATTTTAATTTGTAATGCTGTTGAGAATATCCTGTTAATTTTCTAAAATACTTTATTGTAATTATGTTGGGGAAAATTAACATGATTAATTTACCCCTAGTAATGTGGCAAATAATTTTATGAAAAATATTCTACTAGAATTAATAATATATATATTAAAAAACATAACATATATTGACAAGTATATATAAATTGGTAAGAGGGCGCCTGAAACCCAAACAATTTGTCATCTGTTCAACAAAGCAAGGCTTCTAACTTAAACCATCTACTCCCAAGCTTACTCAAGTTTCCCAGATATACACCAGACAACACAGGCAATTGCTGCATGCAAAATTAATGTATGATACAATTACTTGGCAAATAGTTACATTGTTGCAAGCAAAGATATTCATAATGATAAAACCACCAACCTTGAAGAGTAAGCACATTAAAGAAACAACGCTGCTATAGACAACATGACATCACAAACCATTTAATGCAAATCTCCAAGCCTTCACTGTCAAATAATGTCAGCTATTTGCCTTAAAATTCAAGCGATGACTCCACAAACTCTGAAAATTTTTACACATGTTTATGCCCGTTTCCTTAATGCTCTGCCGCGATTGGTTCCTGCACCAATGTGAGCTGAGGTTGCTCTTCAACCACAATGTCACCGTTCAATTGCAGCTCTGTTTCAGTTGGCTTGTCTAAGAGAACTTCATTTTGATCTGTATTAGCAGCTTCACTCGTATTACATGACAAGGCACCATTTTCTTCATTGGCTGCATCATCCACTTGACATTTCTCTTTCTCACCTGTGCTGGACAATGTGGCATCTTTATTTTTTATACTTGACAATGTGATTTTTTCATCACTCAGCTTCTTAGATGACCTGACTGTGGTTGACGAATTGGATGAACTGGTCTTTTCAGAAGGCAGTTTCGAAGGAAGAGATCTCCGCTGTGGCTTCTTTGGAAGGGCAATTGTAGTTTTCTTGATGGAATTACTCTTGGACACTTTATCATCCAGACTTAGACGACTCAATGAAGCACTGCTGCTTCGAGGGCTTCCATCTAACTCGGAGCCTGTTGAATTCTTATTACGTCCAAGCTTTGGAGATTTCGGTCTTGTAGTTGGAATCTACATAAGTAATATCCAAAAGCTTAAACTTTTCATCTCAAATGACAGAGACAGAGAAATAAAAAAGTCTTTGGTTCAGATAAGGGGCAGAGGCTTTCAAATAGAATCTTTAAAAAATCATGACATTGACGTTGCAGTATGATAAAACCTGCACTGACTTGTCACCACTAATATGCAAGACCATAATCAGGTAACATGGCTAATCTACATATATAGCAGCAAGGAGCACGACTATCTCGCAGATTTAAAAATGGAACATACAAGTTCATGTTACAATAAAGTGGACACAAAGACTTGTCAAACTGCCCAATGATATTTGAGTCAAAAGATATAATACCACCACAAAACCATCTATTATTAGTATGGGTACAGTTTTTAAAATCCATCCGAGTCTAAGTAAATGAGTTCACCTGCATCAAGTCAACTAATGCACCAAGAAATAGAAATATGAAAAATGCCTTCTAAAGACGACAAATAAGAAACAATAAAATGTTTATAACAAGACAAGAACAAAGAAAACTTGTCAGCATGGTTCAGTTCCATTAATAAGATATTAAACCAAACAACTTAACATCCAAACTGTAACTCACAATTCCACAATCCAAGTACAGTGCTTAAAAAGATTGATGAATGCAGCTGAGTGAAACAGTTGAAGCAATACAAGTGATAGATAATCTTTAAATTGTAAAATGAAGAGTTGAATTCACAAACCACATGTCAAAGTTACTCCAACAACATCAAAAAATACAGCTTTACATAGCAAAGACATTGTTATATGGCATATAACCAACCTCCACTTTATAGTTTAGAACATTTTCATCGATCATCATCTCTTCTAAGAACATTGCCATAAAATTTACACAAAGAGCAGTCAATAAGTACTCTAACTGTAGATTTCATAATTTCATAAGATCCCCGTAAGATAATTATGATGGACCACAGCATGTGAAATAGTAGCAAGACATATTGACTTGGACAGATGCTGATTAATGGAAGCAATGGTATATTGAAAAGAAAGCTTCAACCACCAAAAAAGCTCTTCTAACTATTTAGAAGACATTTGTGTATCCTCTGACTATTCTCTGAAGCTACATGCAATGCAGATATGTGTACGTCTGCACAGTTGTGATGCATGCAGTAGCACAAACATACAAATACATGCTGCAAAAGAGAGTCGTCTCCATATACTAACCCAAATCACATACAATATGAAAGCAATTAACAACCTTCATCCCTCTGCACTAGCACAAGCGCATGCAGAGAAATAAAGTCCCACCTTCTTTAACTCCACCTTTGAAGGAGGTTCTTGGTAAAAGCTTGGCATTGGAGTCGCTTTGAATCCTAGACTCTTCCTAAGCTTCCTGATTTCAGCTTCTTGGGTCTCCTAAAAAAGAGTAGCTCAAACAATGTAATCAAGAGAGCACATGCCAATTACAGTTCAACCTTAAATATAAAATATTATCACCTTAGACTTTGCTTGCAAGGTACTTTGCTCCACTTCCTTTGCATGAATCTTTTCTTCGAGCTTAGAGTAGAACTGTCCAGCAAAATACGAATTCTATTTGAAACTACAAACTTATTGTAAAATAAATCTGCAACATAATTAATAGGGAAAAAGTAGAATTTACCTCTTTTCTTCTCTCAGCCCGTTCATCACATTTGAAACTAAATCCATAATTTGGAAGCATGCCCATCTTGGGAGTTTTAGCATCTTCTGCAGTGATATTTCTATATTGTGTATTAAGGATAAGCAATAGCCATTCATGTTATATTACACACAAAAATAAAATGGCCACATAAATATATGTATAAATAGAAAGACCTTGAGCCCTTCCCCTTGAACTTACTACAGAGAAAAGGATACGAAGAAGGTTGTGCTTCTCCTTGAACTTTGTCAGGGGTTCCTTTCTTCGCTACTTTTGGTTTTATATGTTCTCTGTGTCCAAATAAATCAGTCACAAAAAAAATAACTCACCCTTATCAATTCAAAATTTTCTTTCCTCAAACAACTTGTACACACAACCAATGCAAGGAACATACATGGGTGAACCAGAGGAGGCTGCATCAGACTTCTCAGAGTGCTGACACAAACAAGGTGTACAATTATAAGGAATTTCCAAGACCTTATAGTTTTATCAATGAAAAACTTGCTAAAAAATAAAAGGAGAAACAAAAAATGGCATATAATGAGCATGTGCTTCAATATAGATTAGGTGAAGCAAGCTAAGACAACAACAACTAGTACCTTGGAAATTTGAGTTTTGCGATCATTGAATGATTTGCTTTTAATTGGCTGCCGAGAGTTCAAAGTGAAAGAGCCATTCAACACAGAGGGTTGAGCCTCTTCACTCTTTCTATCCTTACTTTTCTTCACCCCACTTGAATGAACACCTTTAGGATTAGCCGGTTTTACAGCCTTGGTCTTAACAGAACCCTTTGATGTTCTTACTTGCTCTGATTGATTTGTAATTTTCACCTCCTCTTGCTAGAATAGAAGCTCATTAATTAGATTTGAATAAAATGTTAAATATTTTGATGAAATCAACTAAAGGAGAAAAAGGGCACTTGCCTTAGCAATGGCCACATTGTTGCTGTCCGTGACATCATTTGATTCCTCTTTACTTTCTGCCACAGATATATCGGTTGCAGTGCTATCCAACAGACAGTCATTTTTTAAATTACCATTTTGAGCTACAATTTCTGTAATTTCAGCCATACTGGGGTCAGCATTGTTTGAAACAACGCCATGCTTTCCAGAGTCAGCAAATTCTTCATCAACACCATTTTGATGAACTGCTTCAGGCCCATCAGCAGATAAAAGATCACTTGAATCCATCAATCACAATAACCTGCAGGTCACATAAAGACAATGTACTGAAACTTAGAGATAATTCAAGACAAGAAAACCACAAAGATTCATATTCTCGCAGAAAAAGTTTCACCACTTGTATGGTGTTTATCTAGAAGATTTATCTTGACTTTCACGGCTAAGATGACCAGACTAGACTTTCAAATTAGCATACATTATAAACTAATTGAGTCCAAATTGAATTTTATCATACACCACAATATAACAGAAGCAGAATGTAATTTTTGAGAAAAGACTCCTAAACCTTTAGGCCTAGTAGCTACTTACCCGCTAGAATGCCAAAGCTAAGAGCGAGATCACAGAATAACAGACCTGCCATGTGGGAGTATAAACCATAAGTTATTTACAGGATAAAAGGGAGAAAGAAAACAGCACAAATAACATAGTATAGAGTATAGACATTTCGATAAAGTAGCTAGTGAGGCATCATATAGCTAATCATTAGAGGACACATTATATTGAATAAAAGATTAATGGAATCTCAGCTTAGTTTCCAAATTCATATAGCTATCATCTGAATAAACTAGCTAGTGAGGCATTTTCACAGGAACCAAATATAAAACAGCAAGTAGCCAAGTAATCAAATCGAAAGAATCAGTTGGATAGCCACTAACAGTGTGAACAGAAGATGACCACAAATATAAAGACAGGCAATTTACAATATATATAAAAAAAGTACATAGATAAAACTAAAATGAAGCGAAGAAATCGTTATAACCAAAATGCAGAAAAGGGAAAAAGACTGTCTTGCAAATTTGTCTGTTGCAAAAAAGTAAGGCCACAAAGAGAACAGTGAACAAGTGAAATCCTACAGTCACAGATAGTGATACCTCGTACAAGAGTGAACAGTCAAAGAGCCATGAAAGCGAGAAAAGCTGAGAACTTGAGTGAAAAAGCAGGGATTTGAAGAAGACCCACGAGATCTGGCGGAGAAATGAAGGCAAAAGTGGGAATGGGGGTAGATTTGAGGATTAGAGGATACGAGAGTGAGAGATCGGAAAGATTGAAAGAGAAAGAAAGGAGAGATTTTTATGTGATTTGGGATTTGGGGATTCAAAAATGAAGGAAGCGGTGGGAGAGTTTTAAAGGAGGAGCCTCAAAATCGAAGCTTGAGGGATGGATGGATGGATGGATGATGAGTGAAGTCAGTCACTGTCCGCAAATGAACAACACACTCTCTCTCATACACTCATACATACAAGAGTGAGAAACTCAGAATATACATGCATACCCTCCCAACACTTTTTTATTTTTTTTAATCACCGCCCGATTTAATCTGGACTCGAGGGGTAGGAGTGTTGCCCACATAGGCAAGGTTGTCTCTTCTCCCAATAAGAGCACTTCCCGTGAATCGAACATGTGTTCTCTCATCCTTACGGGGTTGTGACCCTTTTACCAGCTCAAACAATATTTCTTTTTAGTTATCTTATTGTATCTCTTACTACTGCTATTAAGCAATTCACTAATCTGATTTGCTGGAATATAGGTACATAATAGAAAGCAAAGCTGCCTACCTTCAAGTAATCATAATGGCCACATACGCTCGAACAAAAAACATTAGTTAAGTTAGAACAACTTCAACTAGTTTATCTGAGTGTTTGCGGCTTGGTGAGTTATTTACTCATCTAACTACAACAACATTTTTTTTATTTTCCCCCTTTTTAGACTTCGTAAAATTATCATTTAATATGTTTATAATTACCTTTTTTTTCTTAAAATTAATTTATCTTACTTATAAATTAATAATGGTTAGTCTAATTTACTTTTTGACTTAAAAAAATTAAAATGGTGTGTTATATTTATGACAGAACGGAAGGAGGGAGTACTATGTTACAGTCTTACAGGAATACGGAATACACAGGTTGTGCTACGATTATTGATCAACATACGGTTCCCACGAAAAATACGCGCTCCACTGGCAACTAACAGTCTCAACCAGTCTCCCGTTTTTCTTTTTCTTTATTTTTTTATATGAAGAGGGGATTATTGTTGTCGCTATTATTTTAATAATTATAATAATGTCATTTCTTCATTGACCCATATTTACAATATTCAAAGAAGTTTCTATATGGGCTGTTGGGATGGGATTGATAGAACACGATAAGGTAATGTGATTATGTAACTGAAGTAATTACTAGTACAATATAAAAAAAATTTACATCATAAAATTTTTAAATCAAGTGTATAGTTTGAACGGAGTTTTGAAATATGTTACTGTAATTATATTTTGGCCAATATAAAAAATTCCATTTTATGAATACTATGGAAGAATCTTAATCCTTTCTTTATTTTTTGTAAACCATTGTCTGATAAAAAAAAAAGCGTGAAACCATTGATACTGTTGAAGATTTTTTAAAAATATAAACATTGTTTCCATTTTATTAATGACAATCTCATTTTAGCACAATAATGTATTAAATTTGTATAACTCTGATTTAATCACCTGCAGTGTGAGGGCTAGCCACTTTTGCTGAAATTATTTTTGCCAACCACCTACTGAATTCAACTCATCTAATTCATCCTATTTATATTACGAAGGTATTCAACACTTCTGCATGCACTGTCCTCTTTATATTTAAGGGTCAAAATGCGAATCAAATATTTATTATCTCAACTGTTATAGTATCTTATCTCTTTTGTTGTAGACCGAAAAATTTTCATATTACCTATAGACAGAAGGGAGTAGTATATTCTACAATCTTTTTGCGTAGAAAAATTAGACCTGCTTGATACAACTATTAACATAATCTGTAGAAGATATTTTAATACTGAAGACACATTCCAAGATTGTGTATCTAATATTAAACTTGTTTTAGGAGAAAATTGTTCGGAATGCACACCGATTCATGTGATCATGCAGATCTGTTTGCCTCAATTGGAACAAAACAATTGCTTACCTCGAGATCACCGAAGTTTGAGGATTTAGTATTGTCTTTTTGGCTGACGATGCTGAGAGTGAAACTATAAAACGATTTCTCATTAAAGATAATGCTTGAGGGAGGCGCATATAACTCCCATCACATATCAAAGTTCAAATCCAACCCCGCTAGTCTTTTGATTGTTAATTATCTACCCCTTACCCTCATGTTTCCATTAACTTTAATTTGTTAAGAAAAATGCCACATTAGATTAAGAGAAAACTTTGAAACGGGAGTTGTTTGCCAAACAAAAGGTTAGGGAGCAGTTGAATTTCAACTTATGTGAGGGGAGTTGTTTGCACCTCCCTCAAAGTTGAGGGGCGTTTCATATAATTAAGCCAAAATTAAATATGCTTTAAAATATTAAGGGTTGGGTGTTATTAATTTATTTTAAGTTGAAGTTTAAATATCAATCAATTTATCAAATACTCCCTCCGGTCAATAATACAAGAGCCCAAAATTTGAATGGTTTTTATCCAAAATATAAGAGTTTGTCTCACATTCTCTCCTCATTTGATGCACTTTTTCTTCTTTGTCTATAACTCTATTTGATATATTTATCAATGTTTATGTATTTATCTCTCTTAAAGGTATCATAATAAATATGAGCGATATCGGAAAAAAACATTGACTCCAGACACCCAACTAACTTTTACATGTTTTCTTAAGAAGCGTGTTTTGGAGGATGAACTCTTATACTAGGGATTGGAGGGAGTATATCCAAACAACCCACAAGAATCAGGGTCATTAACACACTCTGTTTTCTTGATTAAATAGTTTAGTAAGTAGTGTTAGTAATTGTAGTATAGCTAATAATGAATTATTGAGAACGACAGAACAACTAATTAGATGATTAACTTTCATTTACTTCTGCAATCACCAGTTCACCACCTTGATAATATGATTATCTTTTGCCTTTGATCAGATAATCCGTCACACTTGCATTCAAAACAAACGCATATGATTATGTGAACTGCGAAATATCAATATATTCCAAAACATAAGCCGAAAATTAGTTACCTCCCTTTCTTTTTTATTGATGTCCGGTTTAGCTAAATACTCCCTAGGGCTGTATGTAAATACGAGACTCATTTATGATTTATCTAATTTGATTAAATTATATATGTTAATTAAGTTAGTTGAAATCATATAATATTACTAAAGTACCCTAATTATCTACTTTTATCCCCTCCCTCCCTATCTTGCTTATTTATCACTAATAAGCATTACCAAACATAATTTGGGAAAAAGTTGGGATGTCTTATATTTAGGAGCAAATTTATCTTTTAAAGAGGGTCTTATATTTAGGATAGGAGAGAGGAAGTCAATCATACTACTTTTATTTGTATAGTTATTGTCATTATTTTTAAGAATGTAGGCAATATAATTTATATTTGATTAGTACCAAGCACGCCACAGTAGTTTAGGTGAGTCAATTAATTTATAAATGCTTAGCGCTTTATTAGGAGGTTAGATCACAATTCACAAGTAACGAGTCAAATCAAAAAGAGTTGGTAAGTACAATTAATCAAGATGTAATAATCCAAATGGAAAAAGTAGACGATTAATTAATCCACCCACGATCATTATGATGGGAAGAATAGTGATATCCATTCTTTTAAGTTTGCTCCTTCCTTTCCCAATCATTTAAAATTTGGGTTAAGTATCATATTTGCTCTCCAAGTATTCACCAAAGATTATATTTGTCATGAAAGTTTATTGAGAATCAATGTTGACCCAGAAGTTTTCAAAAATGGATAAATGTTACTCCCTCCTGTAAGAGCCAGCCGCCAAAAAAACGCTTCTTAAGAAAACATGTGAATGTTAGTTGGATGTTTGGAGTTAATGTTTCTTTTCCAAAATTGTCCATATTTATTATGGTACTTTTAAGAGAGAGAAATACATAAGCATTAATAAATATGAAAGAGAGTTAAGGGTAAAGTAGGAAAAAATGCATTAAATGAGGAGAGAATGTGGGGTGAGCTCTTACATTAGGGACCAAAACTATTCAAATTTTGAGCTCTTACATTAGGGACCGGAGGGAGTATCTTACATTTAACTAGAGTTAAATTTGACTGTTTATCTAACTTATTCTGCACACATGAAACAAACATGTCATCACCTAGATGCTGAATAAGTCAAATAAACAGTTAAATTTAACTCTAGATAATGGCGAGACAACATTGATCCATTTCCAAATCAACATCAATTCTAAAAAACTTTCAAGACAAATACTACATCTGATCCTAAATATAGAACCTAATTGATTTTTTTTTGGAGAGATTAAGGTTGCAAAATAGGTTATTAAATCATCACAAACTTGATATCTTTTTAGATTATTCATTAGCTTATAGGTAAAATAAACTAGTGCAAGAGAAAAAATTAGGTAAATCAATTTATAATTAACTTATTTTGCTTTTTTTAGATTTTTCAAAAAAATCAACTAGATCCTATATATAGGACCGGAGGGAGTATAATCTTTGGAGATGATTACCTTCGGATAAATATAATCTGTAACCTTTCAAAATTTTATCATTCTAATTCTGAAGTAATCAATAAAATAGAAACATCAATATATATAATTACTGAGCCAATACGGAAAAAATTATGTGTAGAATTCAGATGTAATATATTATTGAATGATAAAAACTTGTTATTGAATATTTACCTTTCGAAAAAACAAGAATATTTTCCGACAAATTAGTAAACAATGCTAACTTGAACATGACAACTTCAATTAAATTTTATCACTGTTTAATTGTATTAACGATGACATAAATGTTCTAGACATACAAAGAGGTTGCTGATATAATTAGAGTAACCTTTTAGGGCATGTGACTATTGAAAATTGAAAAGAAAGCTAAGATTGCGGTGTCTATAATTCAAAAGCAAATTTCAGGGAAAAAGGATCAAAAGCGAGCGAATTAACAAAGTTAGACCACCTTTACAACTCAACTAATATTAAGATAAAAGCCGCATTTAATTAGACCATTTTAATTTGGTACAAAAACTGCTGAATAAGTAGTACTCCAATTCATTCTCCTCACGGAACTTAATATAAGTTTTTTTTAATGTGGTGGTTCTTAATTATATTGCTTGATTAATAATAATACTACCTCCCATACTAATTGTAATATCTTTTTGAATTATTTTGTAATTTTTTTGGATATAAAATTAGTCATTTAAAATGGTCAATAATCATCTATTTCCCCGAACTAATTTATTTTGTTTATAAATTAATATATAATCTAATTACATATGACATATATTATAATGTAGTGATCAAATTTAATTCAATGACACCCACTGAAAAAATCAAGTTGGTCTTATATTTAGGATCAGGGAGCTTATTTTTAAGACATCATTGGACTTTATTTTTAATATACTTAATAATTATGACTGGAAATTAATTTTTCCTTGATTAATTTCCATACGAATCTATGTATCAATCAAATATAACAAGTAATTACCCGTGGGAAAACTTGCTTGCTTTCACACTGGGAGTTTTTTCTCTTGGGTTTGGGTTTGGGATTGACATTAATACTATGTTGGTGGCCTTCCCAATGCGTGTCACTCCATTTTCCTCTATCATTAGTATTCTAATCCCTGTCCGTGGGCCCTTCTGTGATTAAACACACACTGATTGCTTCGTTTTAATTCCCCACTTGGCTAACACTCATTGATTGCACTGCATTCAGGTTCCAATTCTCTTCCCAGTTGTCACCCACCCAATTCATTTTAAGACTCCTCGATTCTGTTACTCTTTTTATTTCGTTATGGGCCATTTTTATCGAAAGTTGAAGCGTTAATTATAATTTGAATCGTGATACTTCCTCAGCACTCACTTTCATTTTCGAGGTCTCCCATCCTTCCCTCCTGAAGGTGTTCTAACCTATCTGTGAACTTTCCCATACACTTATCAACCATTCACCATTCACTTCTTCCTCCTCTTCATCTCTGACGCCGACCCTCTGATCCGGAAGGTGGTGGTGTGCGGCGATCACTTATTCGGTATTCCATTGTCTTTTGTGTTTCCATTACTAAATCTCAACACCTTATAATCGTCGCGATCCCTTCATATTCTCTGGCCTTTTGAGTTCATTTCTGGTATGCATTTTTATATTTATTACTTTACATTTTATTATCCATTCGTATCAATATATATTTGATCATTTGAATATTTCCTGACTGAAAAATCATTTGAATTTTTGGATTTAATGGTATGCATGGTTTTATGACCAGAGATTGCAAATGTGTAGTCCTACTTTAGCTATACTTTGGGTTCACTCAGAGTTCAAAGGCCTTTTATGATAACGGGAGACAGAAGAAAGAAATTGGATTTTGATAAAACTGAAGAGTTTGGTTGCTACTTATATGAGTGATGGATTTCACAAATGACAAGTAAGTTTTTCTTTTTTGTTTGAGTTTTTCTTTGTGTGGGTTTGCATAATTTGTGTATATTAGGAAGATTTACTTCAAAAGTTTAATTTTTCTGTTTTAAGATGTTGGTTTTGATTGTTTATTGACATGAATATTTGTATTTTTAATGAAGAGACGTCTTAAGCATATTTTAGACTAAATGCCAGTGCTAAAATCTTTCTTCATGAGTGGTAGAACATTGAAATGGGTCAAACCATGTGACAAAGATGACTCAAATTTTTTTGGTTCAATTGATAGAGAGTTACCAAGTTAATGATCTGTGCAAATTCTTAAATTTTATCAGAAATAAATTTAGTGCTAAAATCAGTTGATCGGAAGAAAAATACTCCAGTCCACGAATTGATATATCTTATCTCTACTTATTTCTGTTAGATATATCTTTTCTAATATTAGACCTGTATCTTTTATAGATATTTATATTCAAAGGCATTTCCTCTTCATGTTATATTTAGCATATGTTGGCCCAATATATCATTCATTTGCCCCCCTGGCATTTGGGTTGGCCTTTTCTCCCTCAGACATTGTATACGTTTTGATATGTTTGATGCTGACCTTTGTCTCTGTTGCAAAGATAATTTAGTAATACATATGATTTGCATGAGTTATGAGATGTGTAGTTCTTTATATTATAGAAATTGTTCTTTTATATTTGTATAATCTATATGCTTAATTTGTCCAAATCATGTTACATTATGCTCCGTGTCTTACTTCCTTTCTTTAGATTCGTTATGATTTCAATCATTTCTAAGATTTCTTTTCTGAGGATTTTTTTGATAAGTTTTTCTTTTTGGTCACTAATACTGACTTTTGAATTATTGTATTGTGTTTAGGGCTGCTTTCTAATGGATTGATCAATCTTATAACAGAGGAAACATTCAGCTCCCATTTAAGCAATCCATTATTTCTCTGAGTAAGAAAACGTTCAGACTAATATCAGGTAGGGGTTAATGATGTTTCTATGCCTTCATGCTTAATTTGTGCTTTAATTGTGAGGTTGAAATTCTGTTCTATTCACTCTCTATGAATCTGACTATGTGAAGCAAGTAGAGATATATCAGACTATTATCAGGCAGGGGTTACTGATGTTTCTATGCTTGCATGTTTAATTTGTGCTTTAATTGTGAAGTTGAAATTGTGTCCTATTCTCTCTGTATGAATCTGACTTTGTGAGGCAAGTATAGATATATATTGGGAGTGACATGTAGCTAACAATAATGCAATTCATTGTTCATATTTGAATTTGTGATTTACAGTGTAAACAGGCACATATAGCTAGCTACCTATAATCATTGTCTTGAACAAGAAAACAGTAAGTTCTTTACTGTTTGTCATTAAGTAAAGAGCCATATTCATATTTCAGGACTGGGGTAAGGCAAATTTTTACTGATAACTAATGAGCCATATATTTATCCCTTTTCTCCTTCATTTCTCCTAATATTGATAATTCATGTTTAAGGGAACATTCAGCTAGCAGAATATCAATGCAGATGAATTCCTTAGAAAGCTAACAAAGTAGCAAATTGGGTTGCTCGAGCTTCTTTGCTTGGGTCTTGCCGACTAGGTTGTGAGACCAGCTCATCAATTGCTTCTGCCTTTAGACCAAAGCTCTAGCATTACTTACATGGCTTTCTTCAATGTAATTTTCCTGTTTCTGTTTGTAATCTTTTTTCTTTTTAGTGACTAGACTTTGTCTTTAGTTTGAATACTTTGTACCAGACTTCTATTGATTTAATTAATGGTCTTTGGCCAAAAAAAAAGTTATGAGAAAGATAAACCAGAGGTATCTTTATGCCTAATATATGAATCATGTGAAAAACTAACTCTAGAAGAAAATCTAACGCAAATGGAGAGTGACTTAAAGGAAACAATATCTTTTTAGACTTGAGTGGAAAAATGAGCTTCAGTCATGTCAATAAGTCAACAAATGGTACAAAAATTAGATAAGGAAAAGGATGAGATCAAAACAAAATTTTAATAATGACTTGAGGAAGTATAAAAAACACCGTAGTGTTTTTTAGTGTTTTTCCGGCGTTTATAAATGTCAGAAAGTACCATTTACATGGGAATCAAAATCATTAATCAGACCATGAATAAATATGTTGCAGCATCAATCATTCCTGTAGTTTACGGGTCATAGAGTGTGTTTCAGTAGATAGAATAAATATGTTAACTGGGCAAATTAAACATCATCTTAGATTCAAAATGCAAAACAAATCAAAGATTACTCAACTAAGTAAACTATAGACAACTCAAGATTAATTACTATATTGATAATGGGATTGAATTTTAAAAAATGTATTCAAAATATCATTATCATTGCCAATGGTATATTTTAATGGTGATGAAATATAGTTCCACTTTTCTTTTATCAAAAGATACCTCCATATTTTCCCTCGGGCACCCAAAAATAAGTTAATATCCACTACTAATAAGTTTTCCAAAAATATACATTTTAGGGTGCCCCTAACAATTTTTGTTAATTTTTTGTTGGGGGATGGTTTGGTTTGTAGGGGGGTTGGAAATAATTTGATTGTTCCTTTGCTTTTATTTATGAGAACTTGGATTCTCGGCCAAGTTGAATATTATATGTGATATAAATTAATGATATTTTTAAGTATTATATTATTTAAATTTACTTATTAGATTTTTAATGATATTTATGAGTTTATACACAGATCAATTTGATTCTTGATCAAGTTAAAAAATATTATATGTAATCTAAATTTAATTCATTTGGAAAGTTCAACTACACAATAAATTTACTTCAATTGATCTTTTAGGTGGGGGAGGTGCCAAGGGAAATTTAGATTTTTTTGGGGCCAAGGGGTTGAATGGGGGAGGTGGGGATGAAGTTTGCCTTTTCTATCATTTTTATACACTTCAAATACTTAGCTTATTGTGATGATAGATTCTAATAATTTGAAGCGGTGGATTAAAAGTAGTATAATATTACACGTAGAATAATTTATGTTTCATTTTCTAAAACATTTATAATTCATGGTAGTCCCATATGTATTGCACTTTAAATGCTAAGATAACTCTTAGCATTGATTCCAACAACTTGAAATGGTGTTTTAATTTTTTTTAGTTATTAGCATCTTGCATGTGAAAAATTTTAGTATTGAGCTTTGGGAGAGTTTGAGTTACATTGTTAAGAAAGTTTCAAGTAATAGCTACATGGTGAATATGGGAGAATTAGTATTGCGAGTTAATGCATCATTGTAATTAGTTCACAAAGCAAACACAACTCATTGACAGAAATCTAGGTTTTGACTGAAAAAACTATTTTTGAAAAAGTTGTAAATATTTGTCTGTTCTGATTTTAAAACCTAGGTCAGGCCTTAAACCTTGGTTTTAAAAGATATCTAAACAGCTCTAAGTCTAATTTTCAGAACAACTCATTGTCTAATAGTAATAAAATTAAAAAATTTAGAGAAAATAAATGTTAAGAATTTGTGCTTAGTTGTCCTAAAATATATTCTCATTTCAATTCTTAGTAAAAGAACTAGCTAAATTTTTTGGAGATGCTTAAAAAACTAAAACAATTCACTCTACAAATTTTATGTTTATTTGTATACAAACTAATTTGACTTATGAAATGGTATAATGTAACATAATAAAATGTTAGTATATAATAATTAAGTTGTTTGTTTTCTTTGATCTTCCCAAATATGGTAAGAGTGTATGATTGTACAATACAAACTAATGTATTTATAAGCTAAGATGTAAACAACTAAATCTTGAATGTCCCGCGCAAAGCGCGGGGCCCATACTAGTTTATGATAATTGAGATCCATTCATTATACCAAAATCTGGAATGAGAGATGCTATATGTATGTTTATTATATTTTTTAAGTACACGCTAAACTCGAGTAAAGGAGTATGATTGTGTTAAGTCCCAACAAAAAGTCTTTCAAAAACATTGATGAATAATGACCATGGCGTCATACAATTCATGTAATTGACCCCACCTAATTAATGGGATAATGTTTTGTTGTTGTCTTGAGTTGACTCTATCCTCTCTCCCCCTCCTCTCAAACTTTTTGGGTGGTGGTGGGATCTCTTCTCTCGTCGTTGTACGAGCTTTTTCATCAGTGTCTCCTTCCCCGGTTCATGCCGGGGAAAGAAACGTCCGTCAATGTCATTGGTCTGCTTTTATATTTCTTCCATTTTCAAATAAATTGGTTTAGGAGGTTCGACGGCAAGAGGGATTTCTTCTACCCAATCTTCATCTTATGTATTAGTTTTGTGGGTATGTTTGTTTCCGTGAGATCTACTCATGGAGTTTCTTTGACAACCAAATTGATTGGTTTTTGTCGATAAGAGGTGTGGATCTTTTGAGATGGTTCTTTGAACAACCACTACTTAATGACGTTTCTACCGGTAACGGTTCTTTTCTACCCACAAATTTTCATGAAGAAAAGATGAAGAGGATGGTAGGATTTTTGCTATGGCGGCAACTCCCTCATATCCATGTTTACCATTTTAGGGTTTCAATGTATTATCATTTGAATTTTCTTTTTTGCAGATTTATTTTGTATTATCATTTTCTAGTTTAATAAAAATTTCTGCTTCCTCATCAAAAAAAGTTGTACACGTAATTATTAAACATCCACATTAGTAGTGGCACACATCAAGTAAATCAGTCATAATCTTTTAAGTGGGAGTAGTGAATTAGGTGGTAAGGCTTTATCATTTAATTAATCAAACTTAGTATTTTGATCAATCAACTGTAGCATCAATAGTGACAATACATTTATGCTTTTTATATAAGTTATGATCCAAAAGGCAATGTCTGAAATTTCCCAGATTTTCAATATTTTCGATTATCCCATGATCCCATCGCGTGATACTTTTTTTTTTCTCTCATTACCAAGCATCGTCACTTTTTCTGATTTTTATCTCTGTTAGACTCTTACATCTAATACAGTCTCCAGGATAAGGATATTTTTTTCTACCAGAAATATTAGATGAACTATGAAAAACAAAATAAAACACGCATTTTTTTACATATATTGACTGATAAGTAACTGAAAAAAAAAATGATTCCAATGAATGAGTTAACGGCTCCCCCAATCCTATTTAAATAGCTTTGCGAATCACCGTGAATATGAAGGTACAATACAATGATATTGTATTATTCTTTCCATGTTATTATATCAATTTCATTCTTAAGTATGGTAAAAAGGAACTAAAATATATATTGTTAAATCTTAAAATAAAATTAACGAGGTTTAAGGTTTTTCTTAGTTTATATTGAACATATTGTAATGTAATAATATAAGGTGTTTATAAGCAAGGCCATGTGAGTGTATATCTTAAAATCTTATATTTAATATTGGAGTTACGGATTATCACTTTTAAATTAAAATTTTTTTAGTTATTGAGAAATTTAATTATTCCGTCTATAATTAATAAAGGAAAAGTGAAGTAATTTTCTTGGGTCGAATAGGAGGTGTAGTAATCAAGGGCACTGCAGTGGGACTTTTTCCTGGATTCTAACCGAATTCTTATTTGGTTAAATCTCTAAGTTTAATGTATGAATTATTTCCAAAACAAAAAAAGAGCATTTGGTCCAAAACACAACGACATTGCCTGTAAATGAACGATTTTAATGAACTTGGATTAGAAAGATATATAATGCTTCTACTATCACTTTAACGTTATGTTTCAACTTTCAATTATTGATGTGATGATGTTATTTTCACATAGAAGTCCCTGGATCTATGTGTACACATGAAAACAGCCTAACCTAGGCAACACCTTAACAAATGTGCACTTTACAGCAAATAAAATTAATGAATAACTAAATTTACATGAGCAAGAAATTGCGTACAAGTAGTTTCAATAAAAATCAGTGTGTATATATATATATATATATATATATATATATATATATATATATATATATATATATATATATATATATATATAACCCTAAATGTATATGACTAGGATAAATTAGTAATATATATCATGTGGTAATAACTAACTTAACTAACATCCTTAATTTAATCAAATCATGGAAAACGATCTTATATTTAAAAAGGAACGGAGTATATATAAGCTCAAGTGTGTGTGGTCATATCTATCACTCCTTCATGTGCTTATAATTAACAGTATGATATATTTGGGGTGAATTTTGATCTTAAGCGTACAGGTAAGAGAGGAAGTGAAGTTATTAAAGAAAATGATTATTGGGGTGTTATAGAAAAAAACATTCCATATTAACTAATTTAATAAATATCATTAATCCAATTAAATTACATAAATATAATTACATTTAAACTGATAAGCTTAAATATAAGAGTAATTTTATAAATAACTTTAGTGATAACTATAAGAATTTTATATTTGTCTCTTGTATTTATTATTTTTTAAAACTAATTTATCTAATTTACATGACTTATAAATTACTAATATATAATATAATGAGTAATGATACACGCATACATCATATTTAGAAAGAACACTTAATAAATAAGGTACTAGCTAAAACATATAATAAGTAATTTATCTTACGTAGCTTCTTTAATCCCCTCAATTTATATATATATATATATATATATATATATATATATATAAGAGAAAATTAAAACATTTTACAAGTAATTATACTTTTCCTCAATTTTAAAGTTAATACATGCATACGATAATTCTCTTTACATCAGATCTTCTAATTTTACTTTGTTACCATCATTCACCATGTAACTTTGATATGTTACCATCATAAACCCATGTACAATAATCAATGGTGCCAGAAAAGAAAAGTTAAATAATTAACAGAGAAAAATATATTGATACCAATTTAAAAATCTGGAGAAGGTCGGTATAAGTGCACTTAGTACGCTCTTCCCTCATATCTAATCATGTAAGACTGACTTGTAGAAGATTCAATTATTACTGATGACATTTTTGAAAGGCCTTAGAAATCAGTCTACTGTTAATTTCCGTGGGGCTGCGGCTAATTGTGTACGCCCTAGTTATATCAATCATAATAGGAGTGAAGACATATGTGGTGGGATTGCAACCATAGACATGTCCCTGCCACTTCTTTTATGAAAAGATAGTGATGATAAGATTCTCAAGAATATCTTCAGTGTATCCCATTTTTCGAATTATGAAGGCTTTCAAAATTATGTATGGAGCTAAACATCTCTGTTCCTTTTAATTAAAAACCAAATATGCCAGCCAAACACAAATACAGGATTTAACGTTTTTTCTATGGTCTTGATTAGCTTTGTCCCACCAGCACAAATTTATTTCGTCCATATATAGTTGCTCATCAAGGATCTTCCACACCATTTTCTTTTTTTGCTTCATTGTTGTGAACTTGTGATACATGGGCTTCTCATGCAAAATATGTCAACCTCTCTCTAGTCCCTATCTGTTTTTGATTGCAGTACATACATAAGCATCTCTCTACCAACTAGTTGATTTAACAAGACTCTGGTGGGTCACATTTTTATGGACTTGATCTCACTCTTCTATCTTCCTAGCAACTTTCTCTTTACCATCTATCTTCATCGTTGAATTGAAACTTGAACGGTCCAGATTTAATTGTTTGACTAATCATATGCACACAAATATCAACTCTTACTTATAAGTCAAGCCTGTGCTTTTTTTACTTCATCATGTTATTCTGACAGTCAACCAACAAACTGTCACGTTGTCGTTTGTATTAGTGGTGAAGTTGTGAAAAATGAGGTAACTGAATGCAGCAATAAGTTTAATACCCTATACATTTTCTTATTTTTTCACAGTTCAATTGAGAACTCTGATTAAAATTATATTGACATGTTATATCTGATGCAGATCAGTAGTTTAGTTTCTCTGAAAAGGATTGAGCTTTTCTTTCAATGAATAGAAGCTCAAAAGTTGATGGAAAATAACTTTAAACCCCTAAGAAAAAAAAAAGTACGATTGCACCTAATCTTCCTTTTAAAGTCGAACATAAGTGAAGTTGGTTGTTCTCATAACACATAGGTGAGACTTTGCTTCTGTGATATAAAGCTTACCCTTTTGTCATGTAAGTGGATATTTTTAGAAAAGAGAAAACTGAACCAAACTCGTTAAGGGATCGATTGAGGATCAACAAGTTTGGAAGGGGTCAATTTTATTAAATAAAATCATTCACATCTCTTTACAATATTTCACAAATTAAGCCCCACCACCTCCCAACAGACAGTCTATGCTTACTGTGCCTTATGAATCTATTTGATCATTAAAATGCACAAACAATGAGCAGGCCCATTTGAACCTTGTACATACTAGTAAGTGGGCTCTGGGTAACGTTTCAAATTTTATCTCTTATATGTGTCAAGTCTCAACCTAAGATTATAGATTTTAACCTTTTGCTATTGCTAGTAAAATCCATTCACATTTCATATCTAACCTGCTTTGAGATCTCTGGAATTTAGACACTTGGCTTTGTGTTTGGATGAGTTGGTAATATTCTCATGATATGTTAAAGATATTAGTCAAAATGCTTTCACTATATAATGCTGGTAAAAGAAAATATAAACACTATACCTAATAATTACCAAGATATATCCCCTAAGAAACTCAGCAAAGACGTTGTTGTTATCTTGGTCCTGAAAGCCTGGCTGCAGAAATATAAGAACCTTTATGAGAGTTTGATGTTTCTACTTCATCTGAATTGGATTGAAACAGAGTTGAGTAAAGGCGAAAACCCAATGAAGAACAAGTTGGAGGCTCAGGAACAACACAAAGTCCTTCAAGCATTTGAACAACTTTAGACATGTAAGGCCTCCGAGACATGTCATGTTGTAAGCACCAAAATGAAACTTTCACAGCATTACCAAGTCTTTCATCATTTTCATCTATTTCCAATTTTGAATCAACAATATCTCTCAGCTTCCCTTCCTCCATCATCTTAAAAACAAAAGATGGGAAATAAGATTTCTCTGAGATTTCATTTGTAGGATCATAACTCTTCCTTCCTCCTATGATCTCCAGCAATACCATCCCATAGCTATAAACATCACTTTTCTCTGATATAGCAGTGTTTGTGATCCATTCTGGTGCAAGATATCCTCGAGTTCCCCTGAGTGTAGTGAAAACTTGGCTTTGTTCACGAGTCATTAGCTTGGCCAAACCAAAGTCTGAAACTTTAGCAAGGAACTTGTCATCAAGAAGAACATTCTCCGGTTTGATGTCACAATGTACAATCTTGGAATCACAATCTTCATGAAGGTAAGCTAGTCCTTTTGCTGTTCCTAGTGCTATATTAAACCTTGTATTCCAATCCAACATGAACTCTCCTTGACTTTTCTTGAATAGCCATTGGTCTAATGAACCATTTGCCATATATTCATAAGCAAGAAGCTTATAAGATCCTTCTGCACAAAACCCTTTAAGCCTGACCAAATGATGGTGGTGGATACTCCCTATGATGCTAACTTCTGCTCTAAATTCTTTCTTTCCTTGACCAATGGCTTCCAATTTCTTGACAGCCACATGAGTTCCATCTTGTAGAACTCCTTTATAAACTGAACCAAAACCTCCTTGTCCCAGCTTCACTGAGAAATTACTTGTTGCTGTCTCAAGTTCTTTATAGCTGAAACGAGTTGGCCCACCAGTTAAGTTATCCAAGAAAATGTCTTCTTCTGAATAATCCTCCTCATAAGAATCATTAAATTTTAACTTTCTTCTGTGGTATCGAAATCCCAGATAAGCCACAACCAATATTACAAGCAATGTAGACAACACAATGACAATAACAGCTATGGTGTGATTATTGGTCCTTTCATTGTTACCTTTGCCTCCAGAAGTAGATACCTTTATGTAAGAAACAAATCCAGAATTTGCATCAGAAGTCTTGAAGCTTCCTATGTTGTCTAACATAAAACAGTTCCCAGAATTGTTATGGAAGAACATGGCAAGGCAAGAGCAATTGCCAAGGCAAGAATCTTTGCAACCATTCAAATCAGTTACTGAAGAAGGTGGAAGAAAATCAAGTGCAAAGTAATGGATTCCATTGTCAGCTTTCACAAGCTCTACAGAACTTTTAGAGTTATTATTACAAGAAGAGACAATATTCCCAGGCTTGCAATCCAAACGAGAGCTAAGAACAGGAGGACATTGGCAATTGTTATTACCTGAACATATGTAGTATGGGCCACAAGGTTGTGGTGTACTACAAGAGTCTTGTGGAATTCTAGTTGGAGAAAAACTAGCACTTTCAGGTCCTATACCAAAGAAAGTGAGAAAACCTTTATTTCCCAAAACAGCAAGCGAAGTGGTATTTTTTGTCTGATAATCTCCAGCAAAAATGAATTGCCATAACAAGGACTTGTTTTGATCATAGAACCTCCAGGAATTTCCACTCAATGAAGCTGAAGCCACAAGGCCACCTTCTTTATCAATAGTCTTACGGTTATCCTTATTTAAGGACCAATAAATCTGAGGAGCTTCTGGGAAATCAGCAAAGAGAATGACATCACCAGATTTGATCTCAAGAACATAGGTCAAGTTATTAATATTTGGTGAAGGCTCACTGATAAGTTTCATTCCTTGTGTGAAGTCTTGATTTGGCAACAAGGTATCTGTTGGGTAGCTAAAACTCTGCCAAACAACTTTGTTATTGTTCCCAAGCAAGACTAGATTTCCTGTGTCCAATAATTCCATTGAAGAGACCCCTTTGTTACTAGTATTTGTTGACCAAACCATTGATGTTTCTTTTTGTAAGGAGGCGTTACCATTTTCATCAAACACAAAGTTGTCAGATTCTGAAACAGGACTTGCTCTATTTGCAGTCCAAACCAGTGTGACAGTGTCCAGGTGGTAGATTCCTAGAAGAAATGACGTGGAATCATTTTCTGTAGAAATGAAGCCTAAGACAAATTCACCATTGTTTGACTTTAGAAAGTATCCATTTTTGTCTATGTAACTCATATGATTGGCTTGAAACCCTGGAGAGATCTTGTTTACGTATACAATCCCACCCCAACAGACTTCTGACAAAAGGGAAATGATAAGCAACAATGAAATCATCAGTGATGCAATTGCATGGAAAAAAGGCCGAGTGTTTTTTTTCATGATTGTTCCAAGAATGTGTCACTGTACGGAAAAACTAGATATGATGAAGAATGAAGAAACCTTTGAAACTGAGACTCAAGTTGAGAACTAATAGGCAATGTGACTTGGTGTTGCAGAAATCAGAAGATGAAAGAACAACTCGAGAAGAAGCCGACAAAACAGACAATGATTACTCTTTATATTTGACCACTAGAGTCAAAAGAAGAGCAAGTTGCAAAAAGAGGGACGTGTGAAAGTCAAAACTATAACCCGGGAAACCGCGGATCATGACAAATATGCAGTATTATCCAATCTTTCCCTGACGAATCTCCAGTCCTAAATATAAGATCTAGTTGATTGTTTTAGAAAATCCTATAAAAAAAGCAAAATAAGTTAATTATAAATTGATTTACCTAATTTTTTTCCCTCAAACTAGTTTATTTTACATATAAACTAATGTATAATATAAAAATATATCAAATATGTCATGATTTAATAGTCTATTTCACAACCTTAACCTCTAAAAAAAAAGTCAATTATATCTTATATTTAGGACCGGAGGTAGTAGTATAATACACATTTTTTCAATACTCATTAAATAAGAGTAATTAAGGAAAGTCAATTAAGTAAGTATATAAAATTAATCACTTTAATTTATATAGTTGTCTTTTTTTTCTCTCAAAAATATTTTTTTCTACTTATATGTTAACTATTATCTAATTACATATGACATGTGTGTTATAGTCTAATTTGCTTTCTAGTTTTTCACTAAAAAAAGTAAATTGATATGCAAGATTTTGTTAAACTAGACTTATAATAATTATAATCAAGATCAGAATAGTAACTGGTATGATAAATTATGTAGCATGTGACACAGGATACAAGTGGGTTTTGAATACAAAGGTCGTTGAATGTTTTGATGAATCTAGTATTATGGGGCGGTGCTAAAACAGCAGGAAAATGAACATTGTATTGTGGCCCCCTTCTGGGTTCACAATGTGACAGGTTCCTTTCAGGCTTTTGGTGGGGTTTGAATTCCGTGCTCACCCAATTTTTTCTCATCCCTTCCTCATCTCCCCAAAACTCACTCTTTCAATTAAAAATACACATTTTCAGTTCCAAAAAAAATTAAAAATGTACATAAGTTAAAAAAAATACATAAATAAAACACATGGGCCCAAACCTCTTTTCTCTCTCCCTCCTGTACCCCACTTCATCTCTCTCTCAGCCTCCACCCCCACGGCCTCCTTCTATAAACCGACCTCCTCCCTCCCTCTCCTTAACCAGGACCATTAAAAGCACTATAAATCCTCCACCCTAACAGTAATGGAAGAAAGAGCAACTATTTTTAAAAAAAAGCCATGGAAAAGCCCCACAAATAATAGAAATGGAGAAGAGCCATGGCAGAGGCGGTGGTGGTTTGTGGCGGAGAGGGAGGTCGGGGAGATGGGAGGGCGGAGATTGAGCGATGGGAAGAGAGTGAAGGGAGAAGGAGAAAGAGTAGATAAGTTTGGGCCCACATGTGTGCTGTATTTGTGGTTTTTTAATTGAAAGACTGAGTTTTGGGGAGACGAGGAAGGGATGAGAAAAAATTGGGTGAGCACGGAATTTAAACCCCTTTTGGTGGATCTGAACTTTCAGGGGTCGTTTGATTCGCTGGAAGAGGTTTTGATGGAAGTGGAAGTGGAAGTGGAGGTGGATGTAAGAGTGGAAGTGGAGGTGGAAGTGGGGTTTTAATGTGCCTTTGGTACGCAATAAGTATAGATGGAAGTGGGGTATTTTTTTTATACCTATATATGTAAATAAAATATGAAACTCCTAAAATGTCCCTAGAAAAAAAAACTTCCCACAAAAATCTCAACCACTATCCAGTGTCCACCATCGCAGCCACCATACCAAAATCTGGAAAATGAACTCCTTGTAACCAGATCAAGAACAACAATATCAAAATGAACTCCTAAAAAAACTTCAACTAAAACAATCATATCAAATCCAGATCTGAAAAATGAAATAAAACTCCTAACACATTCTTCATCTCTTATTTGGGTTTCTTCTTTCATCGTCTTTATGCTAAAATGGCTATAGGTTTCAATGTTTCTTTTTGTTTCTTCATTTCTTTCATCATTATTCTTCAAAGTTTCTAGCTTTATCTTTCATCATCATGCTAAACGGCCGTCGCCGTTTACGTCGGAGTCGGGGATCGTTGAAGATACCGGCGTCGGAGTCGTTGCCGGGAGAGGGGGGGAAGAGGAGTCTTGCTCCGGCAGGAACTGCTGGTCGCCGGAGACCACGAAGAAGCCGACGACATCGGAGCCGTTGCCGGTCAGTGGTGGGACGGTGGGGGAACCGTTGCCGGTGAAGGTTGATGAAGAAGAGCAAGGTGTGCCTAAGACTGGAAATGAGGAAGGAATGGAGTGCCGGAGAGTCGCCGTCGTGGGGCGGCGGTGGGGCGGCGGTGGAGGCAGTGGCTGTGTGTTCTCAGGAAGGAAGGAAGGAAGGAGGCAAGGAGATGGTGTGTGTGTGCGTAGGTGATGAAGGAAGGAAGAGAGAGAAAGAAACATATGTAATAAATTGAGGACAGAGTTGGAAATAGGCAAAACTATTGAGGATATATTTGTCAAAACAAAATGGGTTCCCATGGAAGTGGACCACTTCCATAGGTTTTGGGGTGGAACTCATTTTGGGGTTTTTGATGGAAGTGGAAGTGGTAGTGGAAGTCACTTTCCACCACACCAAAGACACCAAATGGTGATTTCCACTTCCACTTCCACTTCCCTACCCCCAATTCCAGCGAACCAAACGACTCAATTTTTTCAACGGAAGGTACGTCATTGGGAAATGAATAAATGGCTTTATTTGACAAATTAGAAAGCCTCACAGTTGACAGAGTATGACCCTTATGAGTTATGACAACTCCTTGCATGATGCCTTACATGCACGATACGATCTAATTGGGGTATAAGAATCTGGAGCTATTGAAATGATCAATGACAATGAATCATATCTAGCTAACTGGTGGAATTTTCCATTGAAAAGATCAATTCCGAAATTTCATTTTTAATGTGACCGTTGATATATTTGGATTAGGACTTAGCTTTAGGCGCAAGAAGCTTACTTTTGCTCCACATCAATTATTAAATTATTTTGATGAGCTAGCTAGCATATAGCATGAAGGAATTCTTTATGCCTTTACATTGTCCACGAGACCGAAAGGAAAAATAACCAATAGAAAGGAGGGATAATAATGTCAAAATTATGCTAGTTTTATACCACCTGTTTAGTGAAAACAGCAGTGGCCATCTTTCAAAAGGTCTGGGGAGACAACCGTGTTCCATTTTCAAAAGATTTTGTTACTCACCATTATCGGGTTATTAGTTAAAAAGGCATCAACACTACTACATTAAATTTTTTAACCACGTGAAACACTTCATTTAAATAATTCAATTAATTGGGGTCATGTTAGGAGGATTTCAACTCCAAATTTGTATCATCAACATCCACTTCATTGTTTGATGTGAGGTCTCAAGTAGCTTCATATATATAGATAATAGGTACTTGTACTTCAACGAATCCAAGCCACACATAAGTTGTCCTCTTAGAATGGAGACCAGCTTGCAGAAGAAAGAAGCATGTACTGAACAAGTATTCTCTTGGCAGTATCGACTTGGGCCTCCAAACGATAGGTTTATCATTTATCTATCATATACATCAATCAGCCCTCCAAACCAATAGAGACACTGGCTTCCCAAAAACTCGTATGCATCCATCCTATGCTAAACATAAGACCCAATTGTCTTTTATAAATTAAAGAAATAAAAAATCAATTTAAAGCATTTATATTTAATATTTTTTATTGAAATAATTTATCCTAGTCTGTTGATCTATTCCTTAAATATAAGACACATTCACTTAATTAATTTGATTAGATCTAATTAAAATCACGTATTATTACCAAAACACCCTAATCGTTGACCTTTTTATTCACATCATTCGCCTCTTGATTGTTTAATATTGAAGAGTACATTAAGAACAATATAGGTAAATGTTTTAAAAAAATATTAGAAAGATGACTTATATTTAGAAAAACTCACCACCACAAAAAGATCTTATATTGGAAACAGGGGTATAGTCTACTTACATGTAACACGAGTTGTAACTAAGTTTTCCCTCCGGTCGTAGATATGAAATTCAATGGACTTTTTTTAAAAAAAAAAATTAAGGATACAAAATAAACCAATTCAAATTATTTATAATTGTACCTTTTCTCTTCTAAACTAATTTACTTTACTTATAAACTACTCCCTCCGTTCCTAAATATAGGACCTAGATAGAGAGTTTATTTTGTTCCTAAATATAAGACCTAGATACATTTTTTGCCACATTTTTTCCTAAATTACCCTTCTTCTTCTTAACAACTCCTTAATTAATAAATAAACACAATAAAAAGTTAAAAATTGAAACTTTTGCACCTCATTATATCACATGTGCATCAATTCACTTTTTTCATATCCCAATAATTTTAAGTAATCTTATTATTTTTCCTAAATTACCCCTATTACTATTTCCTCAAATATAATTAATTTCATAACACATACAACGTTAACTATTACTTACACATCAAATTCAATGTTAGTATTTTTTTTTCAAAAAGTGTTTTATCTAATTATCTATCACCATAATTATTGTTTCACCGAAAATGACCAAACAAATTAGCAATACAAATCTTTCTTTTTTCAGGATAAGTAAATAATTTTACTCTTATGTAATGCCTAACTGAATACATCTAGCTTTTTTAATCAACATAATACACCCAACGTTTTTTATCAACAGGATACATGTAACATAATACACTTAAAATTATTTATCACCATAATTATTATTTCACCTATGCTTGAAAAATTAAAATTATAATTCATGTATCCTCAAAATTAAAGCTAACTTTTGTAAAAAAAAAATCTACCATACAATATAACATCTCATTGTACTAAAAAATCATTTCAAATCTATTAAAAATCTACTATACAAACTAACATCTCATTGTACTAAAAAAGCATATGTTTACAAAACAATGTGGAATAGACATGTAGCTATATATGAATCACCCATCTTTCACATAATTGAAAGTCCTATTTTCCATGTTTAGAGATAGCATTCTGCCATGACACAAAGCTATACATGAAAGGCATCATGAGTGCTGAATCTTTGAGCAATATATGGATTTGAATCACAATATAGATTGGGCTAGCATCCTCAGACATTATATTCCAGTTACCATCTTAAGATGACCTGCATTAAAGAACATAATCATAAACAAGTGTATATAAATGTATACAATATAGTTATGGCAGGTTAAAGAAGATGAAAGTAACTAACCAAACCTAATCTATAGCCACAAACATACGAAAACGGAAGAAGCTTGGAGGACATACTACACAGCAATGCAACAGAAGAAAGGAGAAAACCTAAGCATACCCACAATCCCACACAAATAGTATAGAGAACAAATGGCAGGATCAAAATTAAATTAAAGAGCAGACTAATAAACTCCACCTTTTCAAGCCAAAGTAAGGGAGAAGCCACAGTGAATAATGCTCCCACAACAACAATGTCATCAAACAACAGCAAGAGCAAAGGGATGATTTCACTGAGTGACATAGTGAAAGTTAACTTAAACAAAAGCAGTTCAAACGAAACTGCCGATTCCCATTAAATTTCCATGCATGGAGATGTTCATTGTTCAATATAATGAACTATGGTATTGCCTATCATTGATAGCAAGACACAAAAACTAACACCGACAAATAACCACAATTCAAGTAAACCTAATCAAGCATTCTATTCTAACTTTCTATTCCATACTACCAAGTAGTCAAATCAAGTAAACGGCACAAAGAAATAACAATTCCAAACTCAGTTACTCGCAACACATCACCAAAACCCTAAAACAACATCAATCTAAACTCCACCATGACAAACCAATATCATTATCAAAGCACAATACACACAAAGACATGAAAGTAACAAACTTTACATGAGTAACAAAAAGGGGAGATAGAGTGATAGAGATAGAACCTACATTGAGCAAAAGAAAATACAAGAAACCCATGAATGAACAAAATCAAAAAAAGTCACCATATTTCAACAATTATCATTTACAGCATATGCAAGGGTAGTCACTCTCACTAGTGTTATTTCAAGTCTTTTAAGTCACCATATGACAATTCTCATAAACTTAAATAAAGTAAACGTGGTTCTCAACTCACTTTGATAGCTGCACTTATCACATATAGTTCAGGAATAAACTAGAAAATGTACAAGGTTCGAAACCCATACAAAAAAGTAAATCAAGTACATAAACCAACAAGCACTGACATTCCATATGAGCTTGGAAACCTAGAGAATTTGAAGATATAACACACTCATAAATCAGATTGACACATGCTGCAAAAAGAGTAATGCTCAATGGTATTGCTCATCTAATTTCAAAGCAAGATAAACATACAATAGGAAGTCATATAAACAAGAGCTATATAAAAAAAGAGTATTGCTCATCTAACAGTGCAGAATGTAAATAAAATACACAGCTCACAGTTAGTAAATTCTCCATGTAACATCTCATACTGAACATTCCTAGGTGAATCCAATAATTCTATCTACCATCATATCATATCAAGTCCTAACATTCATCAATCAGTAACAGCATTGAATCAGAAAAACTCAAATGAAAATGAAATATTCTACAACAAGTACTTCCTAATTGAAAATGAAATATTCTACAACAAGTACTTCCTAATTAAATATTCTACAACAAGTACTTCCTAATCAAATACAAGAAACCCATGAATGAACAAAATCAAAAAAAGTCACCATATTTCAACAATTATCATTTACAACATATGCAAGGGTAGTCACTCTCACTAGTGTTATTTCAAGTCTTTTAAGTCACCATATGACATTTCTCATAAACTTAAACTTAAATAAGTGGCCAAACTTAGATGATCCCTTTCAACCATGGTGTTATTACTTGCATCAATTTCTCCACCACCAAAATCCATCAAAGCCTCAAGAGCAAGAACACCTACAGTCTCAGAAATTGAAAGATCAAAGAACTAAAGAGGACTGAGTAGGAGGGGATCCCCCTGCATATACAGCAGCCTGGCCCATTGTTGACAAGAAAAATAACAAGAACCATAAGTGATGTTGACAAGAAAGCCATACCATGACATGTCAATAATAAGAGACAGTGAGGATTGAGCTGCAAAATATCCTTTTCATCTTTATGATATCGATCTTTATTAAATTAAATTTTATTGTACTCAAATTAAAAATTTATAATGAGAGTGCAAGATACATGTACAGAAGGTATACAAGAAAAGTTTATGTTCTGTTTGGACGGAGAAAAAACATATTTCTGGTGATTATGGTGTTGATATCAAGAGGCCACATTTGTTGCTTCTGCTTAACTAATCTTACAGATAATATGCATGTATAGATGGATGCCCTTAAACAATTCTTCCTCATATAAAAAAGTCAATACTAACTCCACATAAGTATACTCGACACTCTATAAAACCATCACAACCAAAAAAGGAATCTGACCATTAAAGTTGACATAAAACAAGGCTAAGCTACTTATTACCAGAAGATCTACCGTAAAGGTAAGATGAAAGATTTGTAGTCCAAGGATAATAAAACAGTATGCACACTAGTCTACTTAATATATCCTGGTTTAGTTTATTCATTCATTCAAAGCCATGTTTCAATCAACCACAAAAAAAAATGTATTCAACGCCATCTGCAAAAATACTTTTCAAAATTGGATCCCATCCTACAGCCAAATAACCATATTAGTACAGAAAAAGACAAAAGAAAATGAAAAAGAGATACAAGAGGTAAGTACCAGCAATCATTAGAATTGCAGATAAATGATCCTAAAATGGAAAAAGCACATGAATAACTACTTCAAGACAAAGCATCTAAGTTCATATACCATAACAAAATCCCATTAAAGTTTTTAAAAATTTTCAATGATTCTACCCACCTCCTCACTTCAAGGGAATTCAATTCCATGAAAATAGAAACAAGTAAAGTAACAACATAGTTCATTCACGCTCTGCGGAAACCTTGACAACATTCAATTCCATAACATAATCTTACAGTTTAAGCAGGATATTGCTAACACTAACAATTAAAAACCAACATAGTTCATCACTTTGATCACAATAAGTCAAAGTAAAAGATCAAAAAAATTAGTAGGAGCGATATTATCTCATGATCACAAAATTAGATAATCTCTTACTATGCGAATGTTAAGCTTGACCAAAGCTTCTAAGCACAATAACTATATGATGATACTTCATTCTCCATCAAGTAATATGTAAACAGCAAACACTTGCTTTCAGATCAGACAAAATTAGAAGACTTCCATTCAATAACGTAACTCCTATGCAGATCACTTACTTCCAGAGTGTGTTGTTTTCCTCTCAGAATTGCAAGTTTTCGCTCAAATGAACCAAATCCTAATTATCAAGCCAGAAAACAATAAACAGAGACCTAATTTCAAAAAGAAAAGGTTCAACGACCAAAACTAATTTCATGAAACTAGAAATCACAACCAAAGCTCGAGTCAAATCCTAATTATCAAGCAAGAAAAACAAGAAATAGAGATCTAATTTCAAAAAAGAAAAAGTTCAACCACCAAAACTAATTTCATAAAACTATAAATCACAACCAGTGCTACAGAGAAATCCTAATTATCAAGCAAGGAAACAATAAACAGAGGCATAATTTCAAAAAAAAGAAAGAAAGAAACGAAAATCTCACCTCAAGCTTGGCTTCAAGCTCCTCACGCTCATGACCAGTAGCAATAGGCATTACATCTTCAACCTTCTTTTTACCACCTACAAATCCAAGAAATCAAGAAACGAACGAAAGAATGGAAGAAGAAAAAGGGAATGAGAGAAGAATGTGAACCAGAGGAATCGATGGAGAACTGGTGAGTGAGGAAAAAGGAGGAAGGAGAGAGAGAATGAGAATCGAACGGCGACGGAGGGATCGAAGAAGTTGAAATCGAAGAAGGTGAAATCGAAGGTGAAATCAGAGAAGGTGAAATCGAAGAAGAAGGTGAAATCGAAGAAGGTGAAATGGAAGAAGTGAAATCGGAGAAGTTCCTTGATGGCCACTGACGAGAAATTTGGTGGTGGAACTAATAATTAAATTAATTAAGGAGGGGTATTATTGGAAAGAAATTTAAAATTAATCCTTCCTTAATCTCCCCAAAAAAAGTCATCTAGGTCCTATATTTAGGAACGGAGGGAGTATAAACTAAGTATACTATAATTACATGAAGTACATGCCAATATTTTGATGCCCATATTACTTTTTTAATCTGGAAACAAATCAATTTGGATGTTATGGAGTGGAGAGAGTAGTTTATTGGGGAAATTAATTAGAAGTCTTACATGGGAAACATTATTGAACACAAGTCCCATAAAATATCTAAATTAAAGTAGAGTCCAACATTATATAAAGATCATTGGTAGATAGGTTTTTTTGAAAAAAAAAATAGCTCTATTTTTTCGTTTGTTAGGTACCCCTTTGTTCACCACAAAGAAATGAGATTTAACATATGATCCACCCAAAACAGTATGCGGTTGACCATACTAAAATACTGAACAGGTGAAGAGAAGGAGGCGGGGATAGATGTGATGAGGTGGCGTGTAGGCTCCATCTAGGTTGCCAGATAAGTTGTTGACCTTTCAAAACAAGTCAGCTGAGCTGTACTGTGGATGGTATATATTGGTAACTCCATTCGGTGAACATTGACTTCCTTTCTTTTTCCAATTGCCTAACCCATCAAATGTACATCTCACCTAAACTACACAGCTGGTTGATCCCAAACCTCACTTGCACCATCACAAACAGTAATCCAGTAGTACATTTACGCAAACAAAAAAATATACAGCACACTTCCATTGGGTTGAATTTGGTGATGGAAATCTTCTGCTTAGTTTTCATATGACATTTGAGTTCAATCTAGAAATGTATTACTTCTTTTGTTTCTATTTGGTGTAATAAAACTCAGCTTGCGATCATATTATTTTTTTTGATACATTGCGATCATATTATTTTAGGTCCACCAAGTTGTAGGATATTCGAGTCATTATTATAGTAATCAATTATCAATTTGATTTAGTTAGAGAGATTGTAACAAAATTAATTACTTTTAAAGTTATTTTCATAATTTTTATCTGAATTAATTCACCGACTTACGAACCAGTACGTGTGTGTAATTTAAAGATATTTAATGTGTTGTAATTAATAAATTCTTTAGTTTTTATAGAAGGTAAGTTAATTTAATTTTATGTTAAGGACATGAGGGATAAATATTAATCAAACATAATACAGCTCATGTGTATTTATTCCGCGTGGATTGTAGTTCAAATATTTTACATTTTACAGGGAATCACTGGTTTGAACTTTGAAGCTTATGCGGAAGCCAGACTGGAACTGAGGGACGGTGTATGCCTCACATTTTTAAATTTTTATTCCACCATCTAGGAGATATGAATAAAAAAAATAACCCTCTGATCCTAAATAAAAGCTTGACTTGTAAATGATGTAATTCCACCTTTAAGGATAATATTAAACCTTTAAGATGCATTTTATCTAGACGATAAACATGAGATTAGGTCGAGGTCCATTTTTTTCATAGATTAACAATGTGAAATAAATCACAATGAAGTATTTATATTTATCTTTTCTCTTTTAAATTTAATGTATCTTACTTATGAGCCAATGTATAATTTAATTAAATATAAGATATGTTAAAATTAAAGTGATTTATTTCCCTTTCTTATTCTCCAAAACTCCACTAATTTCTATATTGATAGGCGGAAAAAGTACTACTTATATCAGATAAAATTCAAAATGTTTATAGGTATTTCATATTTTTATTTAGAACCGCCGATAAAAAAATTTTTGGTTGAAAAAAGCGTGACGGATATGAATGAAACGGTTCGAAAAGGCAATATTTTGTATTTGTAGAGCGGAAAAGAAGCGGTTTCTCATGGATCTGGATTTTCTAAGCCTCCATTTTCTAAGTCTCCTCTAATCCCCACCATTCTTTTCATCTAATGGCTCACACGCCTCAAAAAAGGAGATACATGTTTACACTCTCCTACACCCCACCTCACCATATCTCTCTCCCCATTCCTAACAACTTCCCATTCATTTCTCTCTCCCATGTTCAGATCTGTGCTTGCCGTAGCTTTACTGTTATTGCTCTCAAGATCCATTGCTCTATTCTATTCTTCTTCCCCACCGATAAATCCTCCCTTTCCCATGCACATACACCAATCTGCTGGATCAACCAATAACTTCCTATTACTTCTTTCCAAATCTTTTTCTATTTCCATTCTTCAATCCCCTAGAAAAAATTTCAAATCTTCTATAAAAACTGGTTTTGGCAAGATTAAAGTGTTGTGGGAATAGAAATAGGAAGATCCATGTAAGTCAGAGAGAATATTCATGATGAGATTAATGATGCTGGAGGGGTGGAGGAAGGTACGTTGGAGGGGTATGTGGGGTTGGATGAAGGTGAGGTGGGAGAGGGGGTTGTGGGAGATGTTGATGGAGGAAAGAGAGTGGTTGGAAAAGTGAGGATTGAGTGGGGGAGGACTCAAGGAATTTTAATACTCTGTATTACATGTGCCAATTTATTAGGCATTGGATGAAAAGAAGGGTGGTGATAAGAGGAGGCTTAGAAAATGGAGGCTTAGAAAATCCAGATCCGTCTCTCATAGATGCCGAAGTACAAGTTGCCGCGAAACCTGTGGAGGCAATCCCTAGTCCAGCTGTGACCTAAACCCCGCCTAATTCGAATGAATACTAATAAATACTCATGCCGATTCTGACCTAATTGATTTTTTTAGAAAATCCTATAAAAAAGTAAAATAAGTTAATTATAAATTGATTTACCTAATTTTTCCCCTTAGATTAGTTTATTTTACAATATAAAAATATATCAAATATGTCATGATTTGATAGTCTATTTCTCAACCTTAACCTCTTAAAAAAAAGTCAATTAGGTCTTATATTTAGGACCGGAGGTAGTACTACTCCTATGTACCAAGTAGAATTAGTTTAGTTGAGCTATGAAAAAAAAAAGAATTAGTTTAGTTGAGAAAACAGTTAGCTCAACGACAAGTTCACGAGATTAAACCCTCAAACATAATAATTTCGTTAGTAAACCATTTGCAACTATTTTTAGTGAGTCCTCAAAAAATCAATTCACCTGGCTTGTTTTAGCAGTACAGTTCACCTAAACTTAGTATATATATCTCTCTGTACAGAATCAGCTCTCACTCTCACTGGTAAAACATTTTCTCAGTTTTATTTGCTTGGTCCTCTTGTGGAGATCAACGTTCATGGATTTTGACCGCTAACTTATTTATAACATCCAAGTTGTGACAAAACTTTCACAAAAATAAATTGTAAATATTAATTCTAATATTTAAAAATTTAGAAGTCTCGATTGCAGACATGTTATGGCAAAAAAAAAAAAATTACAGATATGTCATTTAAATGCATTTTTTGAAAACATAAAATTGGTCAAAAATCTAATGACTAATTTCAGTCTCCCAGTAAATGCAACAACCAGTTCCAAAGATTTTATTCCATAATTCTAGAAAGTAGACACACAGTTAGGGGTGTTCACGGGACGGGACAGGATCGGGACACCCCTGTCCCGTGTCCCGTCCCGAAAAAGTCTCGGGATGCATTTCTTGTCCCTTGTCCCGTCCCGATACTTGTCCCGTCCCGATCGGGATCGGGACGGGACAGGATCGGGCCGGGACATTCCCGACTTTTTTTTTAAAAAAAAATCCTCAAATCTGTTAATATTATTTCAGGAATTCAAAAGACTTTTCATGTTATATTAGCCTCTTGATATGCTGAATTACATCTGAAGAATTTCTCCTTTGAAGTCATAGAATCACACAGCAAAAATCTCAGTATATTACATTTAGAAAGGAATAGAAATCTGGGAAAAAGGTATGATGAGCAAAACAAAAGTTTAGAACCTGATAGCTATTTACTCATGCACATGAGGTGAAAGAAATATGAAAAGAGAAGAGATCTTCGAATTTCCTGCAACCCACAACATAGAAAACGCTCAGATCTTGCTACCGATTCTACGAAACATGGAGACGGAGCATCAGATCTAGAAAATGCTTCAATCTTGTTTACCAAGTGAAAGAGGCGGAGAGTGTAACAAAAGAACACAAGACAGAGAGGGTAGGAGAGAGTGTATGGCGAAGGCTGAGGCGGAGAAGGAGACGTAGGCGAAGGCGGAAGGCAAGGCGGAGGGGTGAGGCAGAGACTGAGAGTGAGATTGCAATGTGAGACTATGAGGTGAATTTTAGGCGTTTAGCTTTTGGGAGTAGGGACGAGACACGCGCAGTAAATTTTATTTTAAATAAATATTTTTTTTTAATATTAATATACTCGGGACGGGACAGGCACAGAACTACCCTGTCCCGAGTCCCGTCCCGAAGGCATTTTTGTCCCGTCCCGATTTTGTCCCGTCCCGAAAATTTCGGGACAGAAATTTACCGTCCCGAAAGGCCACGGGACGGGCCGGGGCGGCCGGGATGAGACGGGAAATTTTTGAACACCCCTACACACAGTTATCCTTAATCCAACCCCACCATATGCACTATGGATGGCGGACTACATCATTATTCTTTGATTTGGTCATCCTATTTTGCCACCGTCCTGACTTTTTCACGAATTCAAATTCAAGCATCACTTTATGCAGCTCAATCACCCCTTTGACCACTGTTTCAGGTTTCCCATATGAATTCAACTCCCTTCCATATGTAATTGGACCATTTCTGTGGTAAACAGCTAATACCCTCATCATCATCCTGTGATTTTTCTATAAATATTTGACCGCTTCAGCCCCACTCAATCATCGCACCCATACCCCATCAAGAAGAATTTCACGCCAAAAATACCAAATTATATGCCCTCCATATTTATCCACAAATTATAACATAAACATACAAGGCAAAAAAGGATATTGATTTACACTGTGTGTGTGTCAGTTCAATTTATTAATAAATGAAGTGATGATATTGATATGGGCCCTACAGTATATAACAAACAAAATCTGGTTAGCTCTAAATAGTGAATTTGTACAGGCAAAGAAAAAACCATCAACAAGCTGTGTGTGTAATACCGAATAAGGAAGGGCCTCTATAGTAGTTTATTCCCCACATTTAGAAATGGCATTAGGCATACCACCACTCAATCAGCAGCAAATATTAAGATTTACAGTAGCCAAGTTTGTCTCTGAAGAGCAAGAAGCATTAAGTACAAAACCGAGAAGAAAATTCTACAAATTATAGAACATAGAGACATCACAATTGAATTACACATTTCCCTCCATCAAACCCACATCAAGAAATTAGTCTCTTCAACTCAGTCTCACTCCCAAAATCACCTTCGTATAATGTGCAAATCATATAAGAATAATATGACATCGTTCAAAAAATAAACCACCAAGTCAACATAACAAATTGTCGGAGTCATCTATAAAGTTTGTGGGGGAAAATCAGTACTGTGTATAGTAATACCCGGAGGGCGGTAACCCCATTCCATTGACTGGGGGCATTCCATAAGGCATAGGAGCCCCAGCATAATATCCAGTTCCATTGATTTTGGTCATGCTAGTTTGACCTTGCATCCCTTCCCTCGCATATTGTTGCCAAACATTCTGCTCCTGCACAAGCAAATGCTGCTTCTTCTCCATGTCGGCCATTTGCACATATGATGGCGGTGGAATGGTTAATGACGCGGCAAATGGATCCTGATTAACTGCCTGCACAGACCCATCAGGGGCTGGAAGAGCTAAAACTGGGGTGGTGGTCTTTCCTGGTCCTGGCAATGCAACACTGCTTGCACTCCCTCCACTCAGTTGGGCAGTGCTGACATGCTGCCTCACCATTCCTTGATCATACATGCCATTCAACAACAATGGGTCAAGCCCGCCACCTAAAGCTGCTTTCTGCTTAGATAAATTGCTAGCAGTCTCAACCAAAGCTAATTCCCAATCAGCCTTGCCAGGTTCTGCAGCTGGGGTTTGCCAAGCAGAAGTCACTTCAGGCTGTCCGTTTGACGGGAAAGCTTCCCATGATCCATTCGCATTGTTAGCTGGTGCACCGTTGAAGAGTGCTAAAGCAAATCTATTGCCTTGATCATCTGCGGTGACTGCGTCATCTCTCAGATTCACCAAATCCTCTTGAACTTGTGGCTTTGGTGGCTCAGGTTCTGGCTCTGGTGGAGGAGGCGGTGTGTAGTTCTCAGGCGGAGGTAATGCCTTTATCTCATTCATATCAGGTGCTGGCTCCTCTTCTTTAGCCACAGGCTGAGGTTCCTCCTTCCTCTCCGGACTTTTTGGTCTCTTTGCCCTGTCCCTCACAAATTCCTCCAGTGTCTCCAGCAGCTTACTAGTAATCTTCTGAACTTCAGGATACTCTGAAGATCTAGACACACCAGTATCCTTACAAAAATTGTAAAAGGCAACAAGCTCATCAATCTGCTTTGCTGCACTGGCATAAGCATCATACGCCTTAACACAATCTGGTTGCTCCATATCAAAGAATTTGTCAAGTAAAATCGCCAAAACCTCGCAAATATCAGCATACAGCTGAAAGCTCTCCCTGACAACAGGATACAACGCAATCAAAATCATCCTACTATTCTTCGCCAATCCCGTCGGCCTACAAGCCAGGAACCTATCCAACAACCTCTGCAGATGACCCATCTTGCCAAAAAGACGCTCCGGCGTCATCTCCCTCAACGGAGTATTCACCTTCTTCTCCTCCCTACCACCATCTCTACCACCCGTCTCAGTCATATCCCCAAACGACCTCGTCCTCCTCATCCCACCTCCATATCCATTCTCCCCTCTAAAATCCCCATATCCATACTCATTCTCATACGGCCTCGGAGGCGGTGACCTAAAATTATCTCTACCTCCAAACCTATCATCCACACCAACACTCCCACCCTCACCACTCCCTCCCTTAACACTCCCTCCCTTTCTATCATACAACATCATCTCAAGCCTTTGATCCAAATACATAGCATAAGTCCTCACAAACGCCGAATGATCCCACGAGCTAGAGTGAGCCTCATCCCTAAAATCAGACATATTAAGCAGCCTAGATCCTCTCCTAGTGGCATACAAGATCTCCTCCTGAAACAAAGGTGGGCCCTCATTCATCAACCTATGAACAAGCATAAGTGCTTTCAAAGCCACAATCCAATCCCTAGTCTTCCCTAATCTCTTAGCCACCGCAGAAACACAAGCATGAACATATCCACGAGAAAACGACATCAAACTCAAAATCTCCCTCACATATTTCTCGCTCGCCGGATCATCATCGTGACTCGTCGCCTTCACAATCGCCACCTCCAACTCCGGCGCCAAATTACTCGCCACCTTCGCTATTCCTATGCTCGTCTGATCCTTCACCGCCCCTATCGCCTTTCGGATCGTACTAGGAGCCATCTCAACGGCCAAGATCTAACAATCACAGTCCTCCTCCTTCACTCACCAAGCTCAAAACTACAACATAGTTCCATTTTAGTATATATCAGAGCTAAAATCTGTGAAAATTTTTTAAATTATAAACAATTATCTAAAATTAGAAATTATAAACCATAAATTCTCGGAACTCACCTTGCCTTTCTTCTTCTTCTTCTTCTTCTTCTTCTTGTTGATTGAAATGAAGTTGGAGGATTTGAAGGTTGAAAGGCGGTGATTGTGAGATCTGAGCGAAGAGAAGAGGAAGCTTTACCCACCGGAGACACACCTGATTATATTTATTATTGTGCTTCTGAAAGAAAAGATGGTGAATTATACGGCGGGGGGAGTGATCCTGTGCGGTTGGGGGTTTTGGAGTTGCTGTACGCTGGGGTGATGTGTGGGGTTTGATTGGTTGATGGAGGGGGAGGGGACACGTGGAGGGTGATGGTGTAGGGAGATGGTGGAGTGGGTGGTGGGGCCTACCTTTGTTTTACGGGAAGAGTCGTGTCGGTGGGATTTACCGGGCGGATGGGTTTAAAAGGTTTTAAACGGATACTTTTATATTTTTTGAAGGCAACGAATTTGTCATTTGTTTTTATCTGGTTGCTATTTTGGGTAATTTGGCCTCTTATGGGTTATAGTTAGCACAGAATATTGGTTAATTGTTAATACTATTAACTAATATGCTAATTTGATTTAATGTACTGTATTATTCATTTGGATCAGCAAGAGGAAACACCTGCTTGAAGCACTCGAGAACGAATGGTGGTAAAAAAGGTGTTTGATTCTCAACATTAGTGGAACCTTTTTTTTTTTAAAGAAATAATATTGAAAGGATCGATGATAATTTTTTAATTATACCACTTTGAATGGTGATGTTTGAAGTTCAATATTTGGTGGTGTCTGACTATCTGTCAACTTATGTATTCCACGTCAAATGTGGTGAGTGGTGACCGATAACATCATGTTTTGAGTGTGAAGTAAAAAAGGAATAATAATTTTTAGATGACTAGCTGGATGGTAATTAATTAATAGTAGTCTTTTACGTCAATATTTGCTTTCTAAATATCTGCCCGATACGGAATTATCTGGTGAAGCTTCCTTAATTGCTCTCCGTTTATTGGCTTATAGCTAGCCATAACTGGATTTTTTTGATAAATTATCATACGATATACTACTGCTACGGTGCTACCTGTCATCCTCCAAATTGTTGTTTTTTACCAGAATCCTCCAAATTGTTAATGTTAATACATTATACATTATCTCTAAATAATAACGCAACTAATATATCCACAAAGTTATTTTTTTCGCAGCATACGCACGAAACTGGTCGTAAATCGTAAAGTATGATATTCCCTTTTATTTACTTAGGCAACCCCATCACAATCACAAGTGATGAGAGACGAGGGTGAAGATTTTCGGACAGATGAGCTGTGCTTATAAGTCTGCTCGATCAATTGATCATGAACTCCTCCTAACCACCAAACATGGTCTTGCAGGCTTGATAGTTCACTTATTTTATCCCTCACAGTTCCTTTTCTTTTAAGATTTTTTTTCTTGCCAGGATCGATCCTAAAATAATGTGGGTATTTTTAGCAGCGCGCGGTTTTCAAAAATTACAGACGCAGCGTATTATGGGGTCTAAAAAAAAGAACTAGTGCAATCTCTATTTTGATTGAAAGATACAGTATGGATCTAAAAGTTGGTACTATTAATTATGTGAAGGATACGACTAAACTTTAAACCACATTTATCAAAATCAAGGTGAATGAAAATATTCTAAGCTACAGTCATGGTTCTAACTTCTAAGTATTCTTAATGTGAATCTTCGTCTTACAATTTCATTGTTTAGAGTATTATTTTTGGCATAGAATTAACGTAATTAATTAAACATGTCATTAAAAAATATCATATTATACAGTGTATTGAATAAAAACTACAGATATACAAGATTCAGAATATAAAACAACAACACCAAGGGCCGTGTAGCCCAGTGATATGATATCTCCCTTTTAGGTGGGAGGTTGCGAGTTCGATCCCGCTTGTAACCTCAAGTCGTTAGTGCTTGCCCCTTTGAATAAAAAAAAAGAATATAAAACAACAATTCAAGTAAAAAACAGCAAGGTGTGAATTTTTAAAGAAAGAACTGGTGGGTGGGTTTGTGTGTGTGTTTCCTACAAAATTGATAAGTTGTGCTGATTCATGATCATAGATGGTGTACTTCCAAAATTCAGTTAAAATATAGTAATTCAAGGCCCATGGGTTCGCTTGGTTGATGGATGAGACATGGGGGCCTTTCTCTAGTTATTATTGGAGAGCCATCACTAGTACTACAATTTAGTAAAGTTAGATGAAAGCTAACTGTTAATTAAAAAGAAATTGTATATTTGCCAAAATCCAAAACATTGGACAGGATCTAATGAATCATGCATTATACTAACTTATAAGTCATGTCTTTGAACAATAATCAAGTCAATCCCGTTCTATTTTGCTAATGAAAAGAAAAAATATAGTAATTTAAAAGTGGTGAAAATAAAGGGCGTATGGCATAAAAGGGAAAAAACAAAAGGATGAGGCTGATAAAGCACTGACTAGGCAGTTCAAACACCGAGGGATGTATATGAGTGGATACTAAAAAGATGGAAGGAAGCGTCCAATGCAGAACTCAACTGAATCCCTCAAATGACATTGCAAATCCAATAACTAATAAAGCTGTCGCCTTCAACTGTGGGTAGAAGCTGTAAATTATGAATAGGTGTCAACGTCCCGTCACCGCCAGGTTCTCTGTGACAGTGGCAGCCTGCCAAAACTGCCATTTTACACGTCATATTTATATAAAAGGGAGGGTGATTAAAATGGCAAAAAGAAAAGATTAAAATTAAAAGTATTGTATGGAAGAACTAAGGATGCAATCCATTTTCTAGCATTTTTTTCCAGTAAAAAAGGACAATCATTATTTATTAACTAGGCATGAACCAGCTATGCAACGGGAAGTTTCAAAACCACCCAGCAATTGGATTAGTTGGTAAGGATGTTGATCCACATTAATCAATATATTGAGTTGGAGCTTGGATATGAAGCAGTGTTAAAACTTGCTTAATAGAGATTACCATTTAAAAGGAACCCACTTGCCCTGAATCTGAATTAGTTAGGGTTTGTCCATCGAATTTCTCGTGATATGTGGGCTAACCTGGATGCCGGGTGCACATGAAAAATGGAGAAATTTTAAGCTATAAAGATTTATAAAGGGAGGAAAGGGAACAGACATCCTGAAAATTAAACTCTGACGAGTCTACAATTCATCAAGTTTAGGATTCTGATTCATTTTTATAATGAGATTATTAAACTCGTAGGTTTGACATATAATTACACTTTTCAGTGTGCAAGAATTGATTAAGAATTTAAAGAGACTTATAACAAGGATTAGAGCAATAACCTCAAATTATTAAGATTATATTTGATTGTGTGGAAAGATCAATAAGATTAAACAAATTACTTAATTATAAAGGTGATTCTATGACATCTTTTTTTTTTTTTTTGCCATGATTCTTTGACATCTATTAAACATTATATTTGTTTATATTATTAGATTGTTAATCAATTTATTATTCACGCATACTATTTTAGGGAAAAAAGTATACATATAAATGTAAATAAAGTATTTCACTCACATTGCCGGTAAAAAAGTAATTTACTCAAATTCATTAACGTCTTCGAATTACTCCAGGTCTTCTATATCTTTTATTAAGCTCCTGAGGCGGGGGTCTTCTTTTATATGTATTCTTTTTTAATTCCTGCTGAAAAAATGGCCACACATTTTCTGCTATATGAAAACTAAGTGAGCTTTAACAGTCTTCACGTGGCGTCCAACAATAGAAAACGTAGGCCAGCTAACACTCTAACGTATGTCATGTACCTAACCCAACACCAATACATGACCAACATAACGTGCTTCCTCATATCCCGTTGTAAATATGCATCTAACTACGTTTTAAAATCTATGAAATTGTCAGAATGATCATTGAGTAAAAAGGCATCAGCTGACTTAGCCATATATGTAGCTCATGTAGAACGACATGACATTAACAAAAGATTGATCAACTCCTTGGTATTGCTGGCACCATCAGTGGCATGCGACATACACATCGTCACAAGCTATGTACAATCTTAAATCTCTAATAAGCCGTACTCACTTTGATCATGAACAATCATACTCATTTTAGTTGTCTGGTATTTGTAAATCAACTTACATTTAGTGCATATTTTGGAGCACTTCTAAGCGAAGAGTTGTGAACCGTCTATATATAAAGAAACAAAGAATACGCCTATGAATTAAGATGGGAGGATACGGTGGGCGCGGTTGAGTTATGGTGGAACCATTTTTTTAGCCTTACACTGTATTACTACCTATAATTTTTAATATAAGATTCACTATTGAAGAAGATTACTAACGTTTAATAAACTATTAACATACGGCGAATAAGTCAATGTCAACAAGTTTATATATATAATAGAATTAGGATGTATGATGTAGTAATTTAAAGAGAGAGTTGTCTTCATGTCATAAAGAAGACAATTATGCCTTCTATCACTTTGTCACTAAATACTCTTGTTTAAGTTGATTCTTTCTTGAAAATTATAAAAAGTTTAACGAGTTATTAATTTACTGACTTTTATAATAAATTGATTTATTTGACTTATACCATAGCATGTGTTCCCTCAGGTCATAAATATAATACCTATTTAACCAATTTGATTAGATTAAAGATGTTAGTTAAAAATCATTATATTATTGATTTACCCTAACCATCTACTATTAACGTACCCTCACCCTCTTATTTGTCTATTATTAGGGGATTTATTGATAAATATAATTTAGAGAAAATGTTGAAAAGAATTAGAAGTAAGTCTTATAGTTATGACTAAATCCATTTATTCAAATATGTCCTATATTTAGGACTAGGGTCTAGGGGACCAATATAACACAAACATATTCCAATCCTTTGAAAATAATTTTAAGAAAAGGGGAATAAGTTTTCGGGCCAGTTTTGCTTTCTCCATCACTTAAAAAAATTCAACTGTGTCCTATTTTAAGAATAAGGGTAGAAATACCCAAAATATGTGATGATTAAGAAACTTATGTAAGCTCTTCAATATCTTTAAAAAAGGCCATGTGTTTTATACCATTGAAGGACAGAAAAATTACCAAACTAATGACTTATCAATAACAAACTAAGTTTTGATCAAAAAAAAAAATAACAAACTAAGTGAAACAATAGAAATTCAAATTACAATAAAATTATTGCTAAATCATCTATACTTGTTTGATGTAAGTTGTTTTTCAACATCTGATCATCTGAACCCAGTTCTAATTAACTTCACCACCCATAAGATTAAGAAGCTTATCCACGCTCACTGAAGGACTTGGTCAAAACGAAGGAAAAGTCAAGAGTCAACTGCTGAGTCGCGAGTCGCAACTCGGCCACTCACATTTTGTATCATATAGACTGAGTCAAACGCGTCGGCGAGTTATACACAGCCATATTGCCATATTGGTATCATCGAAGCCTCCATCATCTCCGTCAACACATAAACTCTCTCTCACATACAAACCCTAAACTCTACAGATTAAGCGATAGAAAGGTGAATTATGTCTCTGAAGTCGTCGGATTCTCGGGAGAATTTGGTGCTTCCGGTGACGGATCCTCCAAGGGATCAAGATAAGCTCTTCAATGGCTCCGCCATGACCAAACGAGGCGCCTACGCTGCCATCTCTTACATGTCTTGCGCTGGTACTGTCATCTTCTTTGTATTTCCTTTCGCTTGCTTTACAATCTTGGAAATTCTTTATCGGCCTTGTTTCTTGGAGTTATCGTAAGTTTCTAGTATCGATTATAGATGATAGATTTTCACCATGCGCATTGATATTTACGAACTATCAAAGATACAAGTGATAGTGATTCCGAGAAAATTTGAGACAAAAATTAGGTAATGAGTGAGTAGTCTAGAGAGAGAGAGAGAGAGAGAGAGCTGTAGTAAACTGTTAGGATTATACTAAACATAATAACTGCAAAGATATTTTCAGGAGTTTCTTGAAATCAATAGTGTAGGTTGAACAAGTACTGAGAGTTTCATATATGCGCGATAAGCCTGTGTAATTCTTGAATTTTAGCATTCCTACTTGCAATTAGCTTAAGGAAATAATGTCATGGAAGGAAACTTGTCTGAATTTTAGCGATCCTTCTTGGTTATATCTTCCTATTGATATTTTCTTTTTGTAATGTGTGTTACTTGTGATATGTGTGGCATTCCATTCTTGAGAATACAGGATTTTGCTTGGTTGCTTATCTTTTGCCGTTTCTGTTTTTTTCTTAGTGCTATTGGTGTTGTTCAATAAGGCAGCTCTTTCATCTTATGAGTTTCCATCTGCAAATTTCATCACGCTTTCTCAGGTTTTTCTTTACAGAACTCTCTTTTATCTTCTTTTGTGTGAGTGAATGCATTTTATAATTTTCCCAAGACAAAGGATAATGGTCCAGTCTGTCCTTGAGACTTTAGACTTGAGTAGTGATTGCATCTGCTCTTCCCTCTATGTGATCCATACTTAAAACCTCAACCATGTCTTTCTATTTCCATCTGTCTTTGAAACCAAGCAAAATTTTATAGAAAATCTTGATATGTTCTTTTGTGCTTGTATAAAGGAGTATAAACAATAGAGCAATCAATATCAACAATAGGACTAGTTTGGTAAACTACTTCATTTTGGGTCCTCATTCCTAGCTTCTCATTCCTTGAAGATTGAATGTGTTCGTGCTGTTGCTTCAAGATTGCATTCTTGACTAATGTCATTTTTCTTTTTCTTTTCTGTTGGGTTGCTCAATCTTTGCCCCATTCCTTTTTGGTCTTCTATTCTTCTCTTGTCTTTCTTGCTCATCTAACACTTTTATGTCCATTATTGTTAAGCATATTCTATATTGTAAGAGTTGGAGTTTCTTAGACTATGTTTTGAGGGATTATTCAACCTAGTTAAGCCTAAATGTTAGTGTCCTACATGCATATATTTAGGTATAGGTAGAAAGAAATGGAAACATATTATGATTCTGAAATGGTATGGACTTTATGTAGCGCCAATCCTTTTATCAATACTTTTTTTTCCTTGAAATGGATAGTATATTGAACAAAAAATTCTTTTATCAATACTTTAATCTCCCAACTTTGCCGTTCATTTTGAATTTAATCGGATTTTTTTATTTTGTTGCTTCCTCTTGTTGTAGATGGTATGTTCTTGTTGCTTGCTCTATGTATTGAGGCAATGGAGGATAATTTCTTTCAAAGCAGGTGAATCTTTGACTCCATCTGAAGCAGCAACAAAATTTGTATCTCTGAAGACTTTAAGACACACAAGTCCTTTGGCTGGGACATATTTATTTTACATGGTATCTTCTCTCTTCACATTGTATAAAGGAAAAATTTGTTCATCTTCTTTTTTAGTAGTGTTTATTAAATTGAATTATGTATTTCTCCTTGAAAGATAGTCACCATGGAGTCTGTTCGTGGGGTAAATGTTCCAATGTATACCACCCTTCGGAGAACCACAGTGGTGTTTACTATGCTTATGGAGTATATTCTTGCAGGGCAGAGGTATACATCCTCTGTTTTTTTCAGGTAAAGTATATTCTTTCCAGCACACGACATGTCTTAGTGTGTCACATATCATTCTAATGAATCTTTGACTCTGAAATTTGGGTGACATACCTGAGATATATAATTTATTGAAGTTTTTATTTGTGGAAATAATCAACTGCTTTGTATGGATGCATTTTCTAGTTTTTCAGGCCTTTGCTGCCATTTGTTATGGGATTGTATTGTTTGGACAGGGGTGATGTAAAAATATTTTCAGATGCTTCATGATGATTGAACAGTTTAAGTTGATGAGCATCTCATGAAAAATAGCATCACTGTTTAATTGCTTTTTTATTTCTAGTTTTCTCACTTTCCTCCCATTTTTGTTATAAAACAATAAAATCAATGGAACTTGAACTTTGAATGTTGATCTCCCTGATTTCTTCATCTGACTGAAATTTTTAAGGTTGTTATCAGTGTTGGTTTGATTGTCTTTGGTGCGTTTATTGCTGGAGCTCGGGACTTATCTTTTGATGCTTATGGCTATGCTGTTGTTTTCTTGTCAAACATTAGCACAGCAATATATCTCGCAACCATCGCCCGTGTAGGTTGTATTCCCTTACTTTTACTGTCCCCAGTAAAGTGGATTTTATACTGTTTCCTTTCAGTTATTTTGATAGTCATATAATTGTTGTTATACTTATTCTCAGGAAAAACCAGTGGTCTTAATAGCTTTGGCCTTATGTGGTGCAACGGTAAGATTGTTGATTGTATGAAATGGCCTTTAAACTTTCATTGGACTTTATTTCCCATGGGGATTGTAGTTCATTTATTTTCTTTTTCTGATTTGTGATACTTCTATTGCATTATAGGTATAATGTGTGGTCCAGTTTTGTTTATTTGGACATTGATTCGGGGTGACATGAAGATGGCAATCAATTTCCCATATCTGTTCTCTCCTGGATTCATTGTATGTTCTGCTGCTATCAGATTTTTTCCTCATTTGATTTTATGGTGTCGATCACCCTTTTTTGTTGGCCAGATGAACATATACAATGCATTTTTTGAAAGCTAATGAGGAGTTTGACACCCTCTGTTTACATTAAATAATGTGACAGACTCATTGAATCACATCTTATGTAATTTGTTTGTTTGCACCTTGCCTTCCCATGGTTGTTCCATTAAAAGATAGCTACTTCGAGTGATTTTTCCTCAAATATAAAAACAAAATGGTAGTGTAATATTGCCCTCAAAATAGGCTTTGTGGGGACTAAGTGTGAAGGGCCTTGTCTGAAGTAGATTATTATCTATTTAGAATATAAATGGACCATGGGGATCAATGCATGTCATTTCAAACTTGGTTTATCAAGAATAGTGATTTTCTTGTGAAAACTTGAAATTTCAGTTTCTCTTCACAGAAAATTTTAATTACGTTTGTATTAGCTGTTGAACTTACCCTTTTTTTGTTTTGGTGGGAGAGGGGGATCCTGCCTATGGCAATTTTCACACATCCCTAACAGTATATACCATGCCGTCATTGTCTGAATTTATATTCTTGAATTAGGCACTATTTTAACTCATCCTTTGCAAGCATGTTATCAGCTACTAAAAAGGTCTTTGCATTCTTAATTTATTATCAATCAGTTTTCTGTTTTATGGCTACTTACTCTTGTTGCATAGGTAGTTGTAATTTTAATATGCTTGTTTTGTTTTGCCAGGTCGTGTTGCTTTTTTCCTGTGTATTGGCCTTCTTCTTGAATTACAGTATTTTTTTGAACACAACTCTAAATTCAGCCCTGACACAGACAATTTGTGGTAACCTGAAGGTATGTTTGCTAATTTAACCGCTTTTCCCTCCATGCATGCTGCATCAATTCTCCCAGGTCAGTGTGGATGATGCTCCAAGGCCTTTTTACCTGAGTGTTGACGTTATTGTATACCACATGGCTTATTAGTGCAAGGATTATGTGGGGTTTCGAATTTTACACTGTTCTTTGAGGGGACATTAAATATGGAGGAAAACAATTTGGTTGGGATTTGTTAAGTGAAGAAATTGACTTACATTGGTGAATTTCTTGGTTCATATTTCTTATATTGTCAGTTTTCTTGTTTTCTGATGATGTGAAACACGAATAATTGAAGAAAACGTTTAACCTAATATTTTAATGGAAGTTTCTTCTCATCAATATGCTATGCCTTAGTTGTGATGCTTATCAACTTTGTGATTTGTCATGATAGTTGGTTTTGATTGAATTTGAATGCAAACTCATCTCTTACATACAAAACTATCTTATACATGTTGAGAAACAAATAATTTCCACGTTCGTAATTTCTTAATTATACTATATTGTTGTCCAGGATTTATTTACTATTGGACTTGGCTGGGTACTTTTTGGTGGGCTACCATTCGATTTCGTGAGTGTTCTTTCATGACCAACATTCACTTGCTAGCTAGGCGTGTTGCCGTTAAGATTTGTTAGTTCTGTCATATGATAGTCTATGTTCTGTCTTGATTGCAGTGGAATGTTATTGGACAACTTCTCGGCTTTGCTGGCTCTGGATTATATGCTTACTATAAGCTGACTGGAAAATAATATGCCCAGTTATTATAAATAGTGGATCTCTTTTACAGCGAAGGCAGGCCTTGAAAAAGTTGAGGAACTTGAATTGAAGTCAGATCTGTCATAAATGCGAAATCTGGGCATCTGGCTAATCTGAATTCTTTGGAATCTTTGCATAGCGAAAATTTGGCTGCCCAACATTTTTCGCAGGGGGTCAAGACCAGCTGTCGTTTTCCTATTAGTGTAGTCACCAACTCACCATTTTGTATACATATTTTTCTATCTTTTGCTTGTATGGCGATACTAGCTTGCCATTTCATACATGTTATAACTGTAAATTCGGGTGAGGGATATTCTGGTTGTGGACCAGAGGAGGGGGATGGTGCCTACTTCCCTTATATCTTGTGCACGTTCCATACGTATTCCATTGGGATCTTCAGGACAGAACATAGATGAGAAACTGATAGTCTAGTGTATTGCTCTTAAATATGATATAATCGATCTGTTCACAAAGTGTCATAATCCCTCGTTTTTTAAGAAATCAAATAATAGTCTAAAAGAACAAAAGTATTCTACATTATTCCATACAATTTACACAACAGGTGGCTAATTGCAGCAATTAAACCTGAACTGAAAATCTAGGGTGCAAATACCACTCTAGTGTCACAAAAGGCAACTGAAACATAGAGGTTGATAGTCATATCACAAGTCTGTTCACTATGTATGCGAGTTTACATGAATAACACCAGCCTCCCTCACAAGCTCCTCAGTCAAAGCTGATAGTCTAGCAATTTCCGTTTTCACCTCTCTAAAAACTTCAATGTCATCATCTATTGAAAAGTTATTTGGTAAAACAGGGATGTGATTATAGACCCTCAGACTTAGGCCAGTCTTATTCAAGAGTTGCCTACTCATATCTGCGAGTTTATAGAGAGCATTGGTTGCAGCTTCTACTTCAAGCTGTGCTGCCTCAATCTGAAGCTTCTCTATAGCCAAGTCTTCTATGCTTTTATCGCCAATTCTCTCCTGAGCCAAAGCATAAAGTCGTTGCAGGTCATTAGCATCATCATTTAGCTTTTCCCTCATTTTCTTTAACTCTTGCTCTTTTGCATCCAGCCTTGCAATAGTCATTTTAAGTTCCTCTTCTTTTATTGTTAGAACCCTTTGCACAGCAAGAACTTCCATTTCCTTTGATTTCAAGCTTTCTTTTGTCAATTCAAGCTCTTTCTCCAGCTGTTTGTGATGCCACCTGAATTCAGTAGGTGTCTCCGATAATAACTGCAGTTGTCCATTGCCCATTTGATCTGTTGACCTCAAAGAGTTCATTTCTTCAACCTTGATGGAACTGACAAGTGTTTCTGTGAGTTCAAAGATTCGCTCAACCACAGATTCAGCCTCGGAAGCCTTCACCCTAGTATTATTTAACTCATTCTGCATGATCAGAAACTTCTCATCTTTATCCCTAAGCATATTGGTTGCTTGAATAAGTTGCGTTTCTTTACTGTCAAGAAGCATCTTTAGATCAGCGATCTCGTGGTTTACATCTTCCTTGCACTCAAAAGTTCCAAGTCTTTCTCCTTCAATGCAACCTGAAGGGAAGCCTTTTCTGATTTCAAGTGTTGGATTTCAAGCTTAGCATCCACGAGCTCCGACTCTTTTACACAAAGAAGGGCAGTTGTTTCTCTGAATTCAGTACTCATTTGATCCAATCTCTCTTGAAGCAAAGACTTATCTTGCATTGCCTTCTCCAGGGAAGCTCTCTCTTTCTCCAACTCTTCCTGTAACTCCTTCACATACACTTTTTCCACGGCTAAATCCCGTTCAATTTCTTCTTTCTCTGCCTCTGTAATCCTAAGTTTCACTTTCTCACCATCCACTTCTACTTGTGCCTGCTTTAAACATTCCATGTATGAAACAAGACTTTCCCTTTGATCAGCAAGTTCAGCCAGCTGCTCTGCCAACAGCTGTTCTTGTTCTTCCATTTTCTTTCTAGAAGATGTCAGTGATTGTTGAGAAGAAACTAGTTCAGACCTTACAGCATCAAGAAGAAGCTTCACCCTTTTGAAATCTTCCACTGTTTCGTTACTCTCCTGTACCCGTATTGCAGCTTCTTCACCAAGTTTTCTAAGTTCTTCCTGTGCTAACAGCCACTCCCTTGCCTGCTTTTCCAAGGTGGCCCCTGCAGCCTTCAACTTTTCTTCTCCAAGTATCTTTTGGGCACGAGAATCTTGTAGTTGAACTTCTTTTTCTCGGACAGCTACCTGGAGTTCTTGGAGTTCAATATCTTGCTTCCTTATAACTTCATTTGCTTCATTTAGGAGATGAGATTTCAATCTAAGTTCAGAATCAATATGAGAAGCTTCTTGAATCTTCTTTTCAAAATCCTTCTTCATTCTCTCCATCTCTTCTTCTTTCAAGGAGAGTTCATTCTGGACCGCAGAAATCACTTGATCTTTCTCTCTGACCAGGAGCTTTAGACCCTCTATCTGGCTGGCTTGAGATGCAAAGTTAAGATTAGCATGCTTCAGCTCTTCTTCCAGTCTATCATATTTTGAACGTGCAGCTACGATTTCTCTCTCCCTTAGCTCCAATTCCTCCTTTGTATGGTTTAATTTTTTGTTCTCTAAAAAGACTACCCTCTCCGCCTCTTGCAGATGTTCTTCTTTTCTCTTTAAAGCTGTCAGCGCAGCCTGAAGATCAGACTCAAGAACCTGAAGGTTAAGCCCAATCTGAACATCTTGATCAAGATGAAATTCATCGGTCATCCGTTCTTCCAGTTTCTGTGTCTGTTCAAACAATCTTTCAAGAAGGATTCTTGCAGATTCAGCTGCTTCATAATCGTTGATGCCCGACTTTTTCTCATTGTAGACTGATTTAATAGGCTTCAATGAATAGCCTTTTTTATTTCTGATGGACACCGTACCTATTGAGCTATGCTTCCAAATGAGCCTAAGAGAGAACAACTGCACAGAACATTAAACCAGATTACAAAGAATCCAGAACAAAAGGTGTTTTATCAACAATTCTCAAAAGATATTCAGTTAGCGTTTGTTGTAATGAAATTGACAGCTTGTTGATAACGCACCCAAAAACTACTTCAGGAGAAGTTAAATAGGAGGCGTTAAAAAATGCAGCCAACAAGATCCTTTGAAGGGAAAATGAAAATTCGGATCACCAAATTTTACCAAGTCCCGACCAAAAAGATTACAACATTGGACTATATTATGCCAACTATGAGAGACTAATTTACCCAGGATATTGGAAGATGGCATGTATAATCCTCCAGGTTAAACAAGGTCGATATATTTTTCTTGGACAGTTGATATCTGAATGAAAGTTGAAACTAATACCAATTAAAAACTACACATGCATGCTAGAATATATATACATGAACATATATAACTGAAATCAACTCAAGTCACCATCATAAGGCTGACAAAGTTGAAGACGATATTGAAATTCGGCGCATGGTCTAATATGGTAAAAAGTGAAAGTGAGTAAAGAGGATAAAGTAAATTTGCCAAAAATAGAAAGCAGACGTGAGAGTAATTAATTAAGCCATGGGCAAGACAAAGGAGATAACAATAAATATTAAAACTTTTTCTCTTACCTATCCAGTGAGCTCAAAAAGAGCAAAATGAATGGTACAGTTAGGTGGGGTTCCGTGGAATATGCAAAGCAGAGGCAAATAGTACAAAAGTGAAGATTTTGAGAAGAAAGGTAAAGATAAAAGTAATACTCCGTATAAGAGAAAGAGAGAAGTGAACCTGGGAGTGAGGTTGTGGTTGAGAAGAAGGTAATGGAAAACGGAGGCGAAAATAGGAAGAGAGAGCCATACATTATTGTTGGTCAGTCAGCGAAGGAAGAGCGAAGCATAAGCATAAGCATAAGCGTTGATGGGATTTGAAGAGAGAATGTGAGAAAGAGGAAAGGAATGGACTTCAATGGAGGGAAAAAAGGAGACACGGAAGGCTAAAATGCGCCGCCAGACATAGGTTAAGGTTAAGGTTAAGTAGAGATAAAACAACGTAAAATAATTTCCTACGTGTCATAAGGCGCGAGCGCCAACTCAGAAAGTGACATCTGTTTGCTTTTCCTCCCACTTTTTTGCTCCCGCGTATTTAGCTATTACTGTATTTTACTAAATATTTCCTCCATTACTATCTACTATAATATAAGAGTCCAAATTTGAATTGATTTAGTCTAAAATATAAGAGATCACTCTTACCTTCTTTTATTATTTAATGTTTTTTTTTGTTAGAAGTGTTTTTTTATTTTACCACTAACTATTTTTCATATTATTAATGCTACATATTTCTTTTTTCTTGATGATATGATAATAAATGAGGCAAAATTGAAAAAAAAATAATTACCTTCAAACACCTAAGTAATTTTTATATGTTTTTTTAAGAAACATGTTTTAATCGCTAAGCTCTTATTTTACTTAAAAGATTGATTTTGAGTTGAGTTTTTTTCCTTAAAGATTAAAGAAGTGAATAAAGCCATTTAAGTGTGTGTGTATATATATTATGTAATATGTAATTAGATTATTGATTATTTTATAAGTAAAATAAATTAATTTTGAGCAAAAAGATAGTCATGGACATTTGAAAGTAATAAATTTTGCATTCTTAATTTCTAAAAAAATTATAATTAGGATGTGACATGTGAGTACTCCAATTGGGAAAACATAGTTACATGGAATATTGGAAATTATACTTTAATTTGCTCGATACAAAAAACAGAGACATTTACTCAATTACTCATAAAAGATACAAACAAAATAACTATACTCGCAACCAAAAGTCCATCAAAAAGAAAAACAAGACTATGATCTATATGGATGTCTTAAAAATAATTGGAGAACTTTTTTGGACCGAACTACTCTCTCATTTTCACAAAGGTTGATCAATGTTGGTCCTAAGTTGAAGAGTTAATTCATGTAATGAACGTGACCTTACCGTGTTTCTGTTTCTTTGTCTGTTCTGTGAGTGTCAAGCTCATCCCATTAATCTTATCTTCTCTGATCAATATATAGTTCATCCCTGAAAATGACTTCGGAGCAATTGAAACTTATCATTTCATTAAGGGCCAATGCCACTAAACCCAAAGCCCAGGGCTAAAATACACTTCCTTTTTCATACAACCTAAGCTATAATATACTTATACTTTATGGGCCTTTCTTTTGGGAACTTGTGACTATTCTATCTGGGCCATAGTAGGCCCAATGCTGATGTTGGCATTAGGCAACGTGCACCTATCTTTCTAGCAGTGCGCACTTTGCACAGGAAAAAAGAAAGAAAGAATGATAATAGTTAGGACTTAAGTTTACACCATCAATTGCGGCGAGCATAATGAGTCAATCAAAACCTGTCAACATAAATGTCCCTAACTTGTAAGTCATGCTGATTAATCAGATTCATTAAATTTACAAATTAAAACTACTCCATTTGGCATTAACTCGAATGCGTATACGTCTTGTGGATATTAATCTAGACTTGGAAATCATGTTAAATGTCAACATTGTTTTAAAACTCTTACGGTCATACCTTTGCAGGTAATTTCTATGATTCGATGTAAAGGGTGTATGATAGCATATTTACTCCTTTCAATGTCTATATATTGGATAAATTGAGTTGAATAATTGATACCAAACATCGCATTAAATTTTGGTTAGTCAATAAGCTGCAAGTTAATCCCTGTATTTATGAATATGACATATATGTTCGTTTTGCCTTCTGATGATCGATTATCATTTTTACCCATAAAAGATACTATAAATTTAAAATATACACTCTCTATTCCCTCACATAAAATTGAAAATGGTACGTGATGTATTTGGAATGAAGCACGTGACAAAAACTCTTGTAAAGTAGCTAACATATATGTAGGAACGCAAAATTCTTCTTGGTCTTATTATATAGTATAGTGTAATTTTTAACTAATTATTCTGATCAAAAAAATTTTTTAACTAATTGCGTGCTAAACTACGCTCTTGGATTTTTTTTAAGAAAAACTGTTTCAATGTGTATATATAATATAGGGAGTTTGAGAACAAAAAAAGTCACAGGAGAGGTTAGTAAGGAATTAAGGATAGTATATTTAATGAATATGGTAGATCGAGATTTTTTCCAGCTATTTTATTTGCATGAGAGAGGGGGGAGGGTGGAGGTAGTACTACACTCGCATTTTATTGCATCATTCAGTACGTGTGATCCAATATTGATGATTTATTTTTTCTTTTAAATTGGTTTTAGTTTGACGCATTTTAATGCAAAAACGTCATTGGAGACAGGGAAAAAATCTCATGATTCATTCATTCGTACAATATCGATATGGAGAGAGCATCCGTAGCAAACAAACAAAAAGAGCTGGACTGGGGGGGGATTGTACATTTGTACCTCGTAGTTGTTCATGCTCCTATAATCAACCATATGAACGTGCTAATCAAACCTAAACTCATCAAACATTATCACGTTAAAGATTGAATATTATACAAAACCCACATGTACTTTTCTCTCTCTCTGTATATCTCAAATATATCATGCGTTCCTTTTCAGAAGATACGGAATCAGACTGATCTTAATAAATTAAAATTTATTCGTACGTCATACCTAATCATCTTCGCACTTCAGTACATCACCCACCCAACTATAACACACAAATTAAATATGACTTAATTTATTAATAATCTTACACTAATGATTATTATACACCAGTTTTTGCGTTATCCCTCTAAAAGATAGAGATACAGATATAGAGGGATCATAGAAAGAGCATAATGACAATGTTGTTTTGTTTTTATTTTATTATCCTGAAGAGCGGGATATATATCTCCCACTCATGAATAATAAACAATAAGGACAGTGTTTACGAAAACTAGGAATAAAAGAACAGGTGAGCTAGATAACATGAAGGGCCTGTTTGGTTTGAGGGAAGGGAAGGGAAGGGGAGGGAAAATGAGCCCCTCCCCTTGCATGGTTTGAAAAATTGGAGGGGAGGGAGACAAAAATATTCCCTCCCCTTCCCTTACTTTCTCTTATTTTGGCTCCCTCCAAATTGGGGGGTTTTGGAGGGAGGCCAAAATTTAAGACCAATTTATCCTTATTATACTTTTATATTTCCATCAAATGTCCTCACTTCAAAGTTCAAACTAAAGTGTCCGAACCAAAATAAACACCCACTCCTTCTCTCCTCTCTGTTTGCTCATTCATTCCATAAACTTGTTTTTTTACAAAACATAACTTAACATTCCGTCTGCGTAGTCATCGGCCCTATATGCTCACAGTGCTCTTATGAACCTATGCTCACAGTGCTCTAGTGAAGGCGTTTGACACATGCACATATATAACTTCCTACCACAATTTCCCTCATCAACCTTCAACCATAAAGCGAATATATGCATATAAATATATACACGAACATAAGCATGTGTAATGTAATTTCTCTGTTAGTTCATTCATTTATAAGGGCTTCAAATAGTGATTATATTTTTAAAAGAGAATTGGAGATTTGATTTGATTATTTTTAGAATAATATGATATGAATTTTTATTCTACCTCCGGTCCTAAATATAGAACCTAATTGACTTTTTTTGGAGAGATTAAGGTTGAGAAATATGTTATTAAATGATGACATATTTGATATATTTTTAGATTATCCATTAGTTTATAGGTAAAATAAACTAGTTTAAGGGGGAAAATTAGGTAAATCAAATTATAATTAATCTATTTTACTTTTTTAAGGATTTTTTAGAGAAACTGAAATAGGTCTTATATTTAGGACCGTAGGGAGTATAACTTTTAATAAACAACTTAATTTAAATCAAAATGTAAGTTAATTTATATGACAGACAATTATGAATCAATATATAGCTATAAGAATAAAATGATAAATTAATCATTATCACCCTCCCCTCCCCTCCTTAACCAAACAAATTATCATTAAACCATTCCCCTCCCTTCCATTATTCTTATCAAACCAAACAAAGTAACATTAAACCCTCCCCCTCCCTTCCCTTCCCTCCCTTTCCCTTCCCTTCCCTCAAACCAAACAGGCCCGAAGGGTCTGTTTGGTTTGAGGGAAGGGAAGGGGAGGGAAAATGAGTCCCTCCCCTTACATGGTTTGAAAAATTGGAGGGGAGGGAGCCCAAAATATTCCCTCCTCTTCCCTTCCCTTCCCTTATTTTGCATTGGACCCCTCCAAATTAGGGGGATTTGGAGGGAAGCAACAATTAAGACTAACTTATCTCAAAAATGCCCACACTCAACCAATGTATAAATAAAATTAAACATTTTAATCATGATAAAGACCCATGTTTCTTAGCTATATTACTTCATAAAGTTATATTTTTTTAAAAAAAAACTCTTTGTCAATTATCTCCCCAAGCTAACAATTATTTTTACCAAAAGCTACCAAGTTTTCATTATTGTCACTGCGCAGAGAAAACGAAAGCATATTTAGCAGCATCAATAATTAACAAACAGCTTTACTTGAAAAAAAATTAATTGAGAAATAGCTTCTTAATAATCATGGGAATTAAAAAATCAATT